>CM066031.1:537399775-538108845 GCA_033557465.1 Ichthyophis bannanicus | reverse complement strand
CTTTTAAATGGCAGCCTGTGCTCTTGTGTGACTGTCGGCTTTCCCCTATTATCTAGTTTAAAAGCTGCTCTATCTCCTTTTTAAAGGTTAATGCCAGCAGCCTGGTTCCATCCCAGATAAGGTGAAGCCCATCCCTTCGGAAGAGCCCCTCCTTTCCCCAGAATGTTCCCCAGTTCCTAACAAATCCAAAACCCTCATCCTTGCACCATTGTCTCATCCCACACATTGAGACTCCGGAGTTCTGCTTGCCTTTTGGGTCCTGCACATGGAACGGGAAGCATTTTGGAGAATACTACCCTGGAAGTTCTGGATTTCAACTTCCTACCTAAAAGCCTAAATTTAGCCTCCAGAACCTCCCTACCACATTTTCCTATGTCATTGGTACCGACATGAACCAAGACAGCAGACTCCTCCCCAGCACTATCTAAGACCTTGTCTAGGTGGCGCGTGAGGTCTGCTACCTTTGCACCAGGCAAGCATGTTACCAAGCAATCCTCACGTCCACCAGCCACCCAGTTATCTACATGCCTAATGATCAAATCAACAACTATAACGGCTGTCCTAACCCTTCCCTCATGGGCACATGGCACTGGAGAAACCTCCTCAGTGCGAGAGGGTTTTACATCACCTGGAGGACAGGTCCTAGCTATAGGATCACTTCCTGCCACACCAGGGTGATACTCTCCTGTCACGTGACCTCTCTCCTCCATGGCAACAGAGATGCTGCCAGACTGGAGGTGGGACTTCAGGACTATATCCCTGTTGTCTTTCTTTAGGTGTTGTTGCAATTTCTAACCTGCCTTACTGCTAATTTGGCACTCTACAAGTGTTTTAGGGAATTCCATTCAATCTTGATACTGTGTTGTTTCTCTTCTGATCAGTTGCATACCAAGGGCAGGGCAGTGGGGGTGGCCCATCCTTGGTGCTGGCCGGGAGGGAGGTGCATCCATGCCAGGCCCATGGAGGCAGTGCAGCAAACGTATGATTAAGTTGGGTTGCCATACTGTCTCCATGGGGTTGGCTGGGTAGGGGGTGCATTGCAGCACACCATGTGGGGAGACGCTGACAGCGTGGGAGGGCTGGGAATGCCATTGCTTCTGGGTTTTTAGGGTTTTTCGGTCTGCCTTGCTGCTGTGTTGGCTCTCTTCAGGAGCTGTACGGACCTTCCACTGTTCCTTTATCTTCCAGCCAACCTTATTGATGATTTAACCCACTCATGCTGCCTTGGGGTCATCTGAACAATGTTACTGTTGCTTTACCCCTCTGGCTATGTCTTGCAGTCTTCCTGCCATTGTTGGTGCCATTTTATGCTTCCACCAATTATGGTGCTGCTTTGCCCTCTTATACTATCTTGAGGTGTTCATTTTACCCTTTCTACCACTTTATCTTTCTAATGGTAGTTTTTGGTACTCTTCCTGCTACTGTACATGCCCTTTGCCCCTCTTTTGGAGTCCAGGGGTGGTTTGATGGTTTGTAGTGCTGTTGCCCCCTTTACAGATACCTGCCATCTCGTTTCAAGCAGGTTTGATTCAAAAATGATGGTAGGCCATACTATTTTATTGTAAAATACCTTTCCCCATAGACTTGAGTCAGGAAAAAAGGGACATATACATGAATGGTTCTTCTCTTGACCGGAAACTGAATAGGTGTAGTCAGAGAAATACAAATGAGCATGGAAATATTTGGTATCCATATCCCTAGTAACATGCTTTGGTCTGTATGACCAGTGTGCTATGCTGTATAATCTTCTGACTAGTGAGTGTGGCTGATTTGAGTATATGATGTTTTTTATTTCCTTTCTTTCCTTTTTTATCCATGTGGCTCATGGTGCCAGAGGATTGAGGCTTATACCTTATGTTTGTGTGGCAGGGATATGTAACATATGATTGTAGTTATGTCCCAATTTGAATGTTTGGACAGAGGGTTGGATATATGAAGTGACATTTTAGAAAGGACGTCCAAGTCAAATCCAGGACATCCAGGGTAGAACATGCAGAGAAACACCAGGGACGTCTATGTTACCGATTTGTCATGGATGTCCATGACAGTGAATACATAGACATCCCCCTTAGGAAAGTGTGGGGTAGGAATATCCTCCTCATGCAAGATAGGCTAAGGGAGTGTCCAGCAGCATATCAAAATGAGAATATGAGCCCCCGTTCGTTGTTATACTTTAGAATAAAGGGGGTATTAGTGTAGCTCCTTCTCCATACCCTCTGGACATTTGTCTAACAAAATGATCACTTTTCAGATGCTTGTTCATGCCTGAAGCAGACATAAACTTAAACATGATGCTGAATGTCCAAGATGTTTCAGGGCAGGTTGGGACAGAGCATGCACATCACAATTAGCATGGACATCTTTGGTGAATGCTCACCAGCAATGTTGCACTTAGTGTAGGTGTACTTATTGGCACCTCAGTGGGTGGCATTAAGTGCACCCGCATTGATCGTGCCAAATAGCATAGTGTTTGGGGGGGGGGGGTGAAACCCATGCAAGCTACATGGGGCATGCCTCCAATTTTAGCGCAGGTTGAGCGCCCCCCTCAAGCTCATTTTTAGAATGGAACATGTGGTAGATACCTGTGTTTTAGTATGCATGCCCCTATGTGCATAAACTGTCACTGCCCACCCTCCTCCCAAATACCACTCTGGAACATGCTTATAACCAAAACTCCACCTAAGCATGCGTGCTCTTGTCATTGCACATACTGTACACATGAGGCAATTTAAGAAGAGGCATCTTACATATGAAAATGCCTGTATAAAATTACCATCCGGGCACTTTATTTATTCTCTCATTTGTGCATCTATTTATTCTTTGAAAATGATTGGTTTCATTGATTTAGGCATGTCATCAACTACATATTTTATGTAAGCCTATTGATATGCATATTGAGATAAATATTCAATAGAGACAATGAGCACAGAAAGGTACATGGATAATTTATGTGTATATCTTTATTTGGATTTTCAACTGTGAAGATTGGTGGGAGACTCATCAACAACCTTCGCTATGCTGATGATACCACATTGCTGGCTGAAAGTGAAGACGGTCTGAAACATTTGCTTCTCAAGATAAAAGAACAGTCTTAAAATGGGCCTGTACCTTAATGTACTGGCAAAATCAATACGTTCATTGATGATGGAAAAGAAATTGAAATAGTGGACAACTTTAACCTACTTGGATCAACTATCAATAAAGAAGCAACAAGCAGTCAAGAAATCAGATGACACATTGCTTTTGACAAAATGGCTATGAAGGACCTACACAAGATTCTCAAGAGCAGAGATGTCTCTCTCCATACAAAGATATGACTTGTTCAAGCAATGGTATTTTCAATAACGTCATATAGATACGAAAGTTGGACAATGAAAAAGATAGACAGGAAGAAAATTGATGCCTTTGAATTATGATACTGGTGACGAATATTGTGTATACCATGGACTGCCCTAAGAATAAACCAGTCAGTACTAGAGAAGATCAAACCTAAGCTTTCTTTAGAAGCTCAGATAAAAAGACTTTGACTTTCATACTTTGGACACATCATGCGAAGAGAGGGATCATTAGAGAAAGATATCATACTTGGCAAGGGAGAAGGTCAACACAAAAGAGGAAAGCCAGCAATGAGATGGATTGATACAATAACAGCAGCTATGGGTGCCAGTCTCTCAACAATGAGCTGCCTGTCTGAAGACCAAACACAGTTTAGAACAATTATCCAGAGGGTCGCCATAGTCGACACCGACTCAATGGCACTTAACAACAACATGCATTAAAGTCTAAATGCTGAATATACCAGCAGAACTTTATATGGAGAAATGATCTCATTCCACTTTAATAAGGGAAATTTTGTAACAGGTCACCAAAATCAGGAGGTCCAATAAGCATCTATTTTAAGGCAATTCTATAAAGACATATAGACCCCAACATGTCTATATAAAATAGCACCACTAAACCTGCATAACTGTGACTAAAACAAGGAGGCATACATGTATACCTGTTCAGGAGCAGCTGTAAATGTCCACAGGCAATGTGAGTGCATATATGCATGTTTTCAAAGCAACACAGTTAATTTGTGACTGATCATTCTTCAACCAAACTCCTCTCTTAAACCTGTCTACACAGAGGTCACATAAAAGTACATATGTTCTTGTTACTGCACGCACTTTTCATATGTGTAGCCCATGAATAATTTTATTAAGAGACCTTTTATGTACATATAACAGCATTTGCATACAAAAAATTATTTGTAAAATGACCCCCCTTTGGAGAGTATTTTTATAACAGATTGTCAAGATTATAGGTCAGGCACATGCATATTTAAATTTAATTTATAAAGATACACTGGTGTCTATATGCCTTGATAAATTTGCCTCATAAAAGTTGTAGAAATCATGGCTTGGGAGCAGGTGTAAATAGTCACATGTAAAGCACGTGCACACATGAATATTTGATAACGTTTGTGCATAAATGATGAATCCACCTGTCTTTTGCTCAAAATCTACCTTAAATATGCCTACACCTGAGCCATGGAAAATGCTATGCATTCCTTTCATCATTAGTACTTTTATGGAGATGAAGTTTTCTAAGCAGCATTTTGCATGCGCATATTGGCATATACTCTTGAACAAGCCTTTCTCAAAACATTGCCTAGATTGATAGGACAAGAAAACAGCTAATTGTAGCCTAATTTATAAAGACATGCAGGACAATTTCATGGGGGACATTTGACATGTAAAGTGTAAGCTAAGTGCATAAAAGGGCTTTTATAAAATTACCCAAGGATTACATTGCTAAAAGTATGCATATGCCAAGGTAGCACATATTTTTATGTGACCTACATTAAGGCATGTTTAGGGGCGGATACAGAGTATGAAGGGAGTCATAATTTTTATAAGATATGAGCATAACATGTGTATTTTATACGTGAACATTTATGCCTGCTCTCAAGCAGACGTAAATGTCCATGGCTTCAGTGCTATAGAATAGATTTAAAATAGACACCTTCTTGGTCTTCACACAGAGCCACATGCATAACTTTTGGCCATATGGCGGGTAATTTTATAAGTCGTCTAGTTTAATGCACGTTCCATTGTGCATACAGAGCAATTATTTTATAAAGAAAAGCATGCAACTACTTTTCTTTATAAAATAGGGGCATAAGTCATAAGATACGCATGCCAAACCTAGGGATGAGCACTTACACTAGTCTTAGACTTGGTGTAAATGTGCGCGCCTAGATTTGTAAAGTAAGGGAGTCATTCTGAAACAAGAATAGACTAGCTAAGGATGTAGGATAGATGTCCTTTCCCTGAAACATACGCCACCATATTCTATAGCCCCACAGCCCTACACATGCATGGTGCTAGTACGGGGATCATAGAACATGGACGGGGAGGGGTGGAACTGCGGCGTGGTAGCCACTGAGATGCAGAAAGGATATTTAAGAAAGGCCCCTGAACGTTCCCAGATATCCCTGTTGATGTACAAGCTATGCTTACAGAACTGTGGAATAAGGGCAGTACTAAGAAAAGATTCTGCTCTGCCCTACATTGTGTGCCATATGGAGAAAGGGTTGTGTCGGGACCATATTGAAGTGGTGTGTGTGCTGTCTTGGAGAGCACAAGATGCAGTTGTGCATAACAGAATGCAGAGATGAGGGACATGTTTAAGTGTATGGAACAGTAAAACCACCCCGACAGGAATAGAACACTGTGCAATAGACAGTATGCTGGCTATGCTGACATTTACTGTGTATGTGCTAATGGGGCTCATCTAGGCTTCCCTAAAAATTCCTATGGTCGAGAGTTGGGACTGTAGATGTATGGATGTGTGTTAGCATACAATAGATTCTTGTTTGTCTGAAACATGTAGTTCAGACATGTTGTCCTGAGACGCCATGCTATCAGGTACTACCAGCAGTTGTTTCTAGCTGATGGGCATCGTTGTGGCAGGGGTATGTGTGATGTGACAGTGTGCGTGTGTGTGTGTGTTGTGAGGTGTGCAGGGGAGGCACTGGTGTGCTGCTCTGCTATTTGAGGGGGGTCATGACTGCAGTCCTAGTGCCTGGACCATAGGACTGACCACAGCATCACCAGGTGTCAGTGAAAATGGGCAGTATATCCTGAGGAACTGCCCTGCAGCAACACAGCATGGCATGACCCTGTCAATGATGGGAGACCCTCGAAGTAAGTGCATGGTGCAGTGCAAACAGCATGAACACATATCCAACCACATCATCACAGGCCGCTAACATGGTGCACATTGTATTGACTGGTGAAGATGCTGTTGGGCATGCCATTCTGAGGTTTGCACTGTTTCATGCTTCCATTCTGATGGCTCCCTATCATTGACAGGGATATATGTTTTGTCATGTTGCTGTAGCCATCCATGTTGGATGTCTTCAAGCCCTTCTTTAGCACCGCACAGGATGAGCACAGCAAGAGTGACTAAGGTGGTATTCCAATGGCTTGTCTGTTCTGCTGCAGGTTTTCAGTTAAGAATGACCTCTCCTGATGGACTGAACTCAGGGATAGACTGAGGAGCTTGTGTATGATGCTTTTTAGAGTTTTGAACAAGGCCATATAAATATATATTTTCTGTATGATGAATACGGATGAGATCCTCTTTAGGAAGGGGATTGGTTAAACTGCTTTAATTGGTTAATTGTGTAATTAATTAGGTACCAGTTCTATCTTTAATGTGGGTTTTAGTTTGTCAGGTGTGATAACTCCGGAGGGATTGGGTGAAGTGCATAATGAGTAGGTGGTGACTCCGTAGGATTGGGTGATGTGTATAATGAGTGGAGCTTGAGAAACTTTAATATGCATATTTGGCATTGGTCAATCAACAGTGGAGAAGATCGAGCTGGAGAAGCTATGATGTATGTTATCCAGTTTTCAGTCTCCTGGTGAGATCTGGTATAATTTTGATCGAGCTGGATAAGTAAGTAGAAAGTATCCTGTTTCAGTTTGGATAAAAGGGTTTTCTTGTGATTTGCGGTATGTATATTAAGCAATATTTTTTTGTTTTTCAGTGTGATCCCCTTGAAACAGCTGACACGAAATGCAAGAAAAGATGTCTGAGTGGGCATCGGTGTTTTTTTAGCCTGCTGTTTTAGGGCGGAAGTCATGTGCCATTTGTGAATCATTTGAATTATTTGTGAATGATGTTATACGAATTTTGAGTAATGTTGTAAGAATTTGTTTGTGGAATGTCTTATGGCCATTGAACTCTGTCTATGGAAGGTGGTTTAGGTAGTAGCAGACCGTTGATGTATTTAACTCATCGTTACATCTCAGCTCGCCGGAAGGTGAGAACTGGGGTTTTGCTGAGTTTTCTGAGGTCTGTTTTCCACCTTGCTATTGCTGAGTAAAACAGTACTGCAATAGGGTTAATTAAGTAAAACCAATTATCTTATTGGATGCTGCTGCAGGGTCTGTCAAGACACACCTCCCACTTTCCACGTGCTTTCACAATAGCTTTGGTGCATTTCGCTGCCTCTATATAGTCTGGTTTGCATGCTCAGATATTTTCAGCAGCATTGATGTGTTGTTTGCATGAGCACAACACTGTCAATGTGGGCATCAGCTTAGGAGCTGAATGCATTGTTGAGTGGAGGCAGAGACGAGGGGGGCATCTGATACGTATATCTTCTCTGAATGCGGTGCACATGGGGATGTACATGCCATTTGCCTTGTATACCTATGTCCCGTTAGTGCAGTGAGGGCCCATATTTCCCCTGACGTGATGTTTGTGCTGTAGTGGAGATGTATATTTCCCCGATTCCAGAACCGTGGGTGCGTCTATACCCGCGGTTTTGGAATCAGGTTAAAATCAGCCCCGTTTTCATTTTGTACGTTGTCGCAGGACAGACATGGATGTTATTGAATCGGGCTCTAAGCGAATATTTATTTTAGTTATTTATTTATTTATTTATTACAGTTTCTTTTATACCGCGCTATTTGAGATCAGTGCGGTTTACAATGAACGTTAAAACTACACTTCTCAGTTTAGAGATATGTGCTTACAATAAACAGGCATAATAACTTGGGAATACAATTAAACAAGTTTCTTAACAGGGAGAACATGATAAATATATATAATTTTATAACTTACGCATGTACCTTTAGGTCAGCTTCTACTCCACCCAAGCTCCGCCCCAGTGATTGTCCACTTCGAACTTATGCTCCATAGGCCTGACTTGCGTAGTTATAGAGTAGCAGTCGCCTAAGGTACATGTATTAGTGGTGCACATAAGTGATAGAAAATGCATGATCTATATGCATAGATGGTTTAAGTGGTTTGCTATAAAATTACCTCTGTAGCGACTTATATGGCCAAAAGCATGCATGTTGGAAAAGTTTCAAAAACCCTGATGTGATCAGCATCCAATACTGATGGCATTAGTGGTTCCGAATATTGCCCTATTAAGTACATACGATTGGTGTATCACTCTCCTCTCTTCACAGTTCATTGTGTATTTTGTGGAGTACGAAACCTTATCTTTCAGTGCAAATTGACTTTGCTTTCAAACACAGCAACCCTTCAGTCATTTCTAGTGCTAGTTAGAGAGATTTATAGCACAAGATGTACGAGGTGCAGATTTCCTTTTCTCTCAGTCCCTGAGCATTACCCACTCACAGGTCAGCTGCCAGCCTTGTCCCTGGTCGGACACAGAAATATTGCTTTCATTGCAATCATTCTTTCAGAACTGTTCCTAAGGTTTTCCAGCTGTTAGCTCATGGTTTGTGCATTCACCAAATTAAAGTATTGACCCTGATCAGCAATGAGCTGTTGATGAGTCCCTTGTTCTACTATTCTTCCATTGTTTAAAACGACGATCAAATCTGCATTCTGTACAGTGGAGAGTCGGTGAGCAATTACTATGCAGGTCCTTCCTTTTCTTGCTTGGTCCAGTGCCTGTTGTACAACCTGAAAAAGCCACAAAATTCTTATAAGCAAATGCATTCTAAATTCACTAAGACTGATTTGGGTAAGAGTGATAAAAGCACTATTTCCTCTTGGTGAACTAAAACCATGTGCATGGCTTCTCTGTTTGCAATTGCTCGTAATTAGATGCTTTCACCAAAACATTAAAACCTTCTCAATCTTGGCCTTAATTAAAGCTTTCAGTGGATGGGATGGTGGTAATCTGAGGCATTGGACCCTCTGCTGCCCTTACTGTTTCTTTATATGGGAAAGAAGAACAACGATTTTTGCAAATACTTTTTCATTCTTTTTCTAAAGTAATTAAACTTTTTAAATAGTCCCTATTGGCAATGGATTCCCCCCCCCCCCCCCTTTAGCCTGGCTATTTTCTCTTACTCCCTTATATTCTAAACTCAGTTGGACTTGGGGGTGGGATTTGGCACCATGAGCCTTCATTCATAAATAACTAGGGTTTATTCCCATATTTTTACAGCATATACCCCACCTCCCAGCTAACCCCAGCTATCCAAATGACAACAGGGGCTACAAACTGTAATTCCCTCCAGAAACGGGCTTATGTGGCACTTAAGCCTGACCAGTAGGGAAGTAATTTTATACACCGTTGATGTGGGTAAAAGTATTTTATGTTAAAAATAGGAGTTTCAAAACTTGCCCAGAGTGAGCACAAGTAAAAGTCGGCACAGATAACTGAGTTGCACAAACGCTTTTCTAAAAGAAATATAAGAACTCCTGAGGATGGAGTTTGAACAGAGTTAGGGTTTACAAATAAAATCTGCTGGGACATTTGTACAAGACTGGGAGCAGGTGTACGTGCAGGCATCTAGGGTGTTATTTTATAAGGGCAGACACATAAATTTCCCTTTATAGAATATGCAAATCATATGAGCATTTCTACCACACAAGGTACATGCTTCCACATGTCTCCACTGAGTAATCACTGAGGCTTCCAGCTCCAGCCCTGACCTGTCTAGGGAGCTTAAACAAAGCCAAAGAATCAAACCCAGGAGCAATATCCCAATTTTTATAAAATTACAGTCTCACTGTTGCAATTTTATCAAACAGAACATAAAGATCATAAGAACATAAGAAGTTGCACACTGGGTCAGATCAAGGTTCCATCAAGCCCTGTATCCTGTTTCCAATAGTGGCCAATCAGATCACAAATACTTGGCAGGGTCCTCAAAAGTAAGATGATTCCATGCTGCTTATCCCAGGGATAAGTAGTGGTTTTCCCCAATGATTTATGGAATTTTCCTCCAAGAACTTGTCCATCCTCCGGCAATGAATTCCTGAGATTAATTATGTATTGAGTGACAGTGAGAAAATGTGTTAAAAACAAGAAAAATGTATGCAGCTAATTAATAAATCTGTCTATAACATCAAGGGTAGACAACTCCGGCCCATGGGAGCCACTAGTAAGCCCTGCCTTTGGGTAGCTAAAATATGCAAAAACTGACAGGGCAATATTAACTGAAACAATCCCCACAAAGTTGAATAGATAACGTTATTGGGTTCGTTGTATGCAGAATTTAAGCCATACTATATGTATCAGTAGAAAAACTGAATATGCAGTCCTACTTTTAAATGGATACATTTTAGGCTATTTGTATATCCATTTGCTATAGGAAAATTTCTGGAGAGTGGCTGAATATCACCACTATCTGCTTAACGTTTGGCAGATCAAGTGGACCTCTTCTTAACACCAAAAATAGCAATAACTTTCTGGTTGATATTCAGCCCGCGGCTGTTGTTCTATGCCATTTAAACATTGGCTGCCATGGGCAAAATGAAAGCAAATATTCAGCAGAAGTGTCCAGCTAGTAAGTTCTTCTGAATATTTGGTTTCAACAGTGAGTGTCACAGGATCTCCAGATAGCAGCAATTTTCAGCCACTATCTGGATACCAGAGTGGAGGAGTAGCTTAGTGGTTAGAGCAACTGCCTAGTACCCAGAAGATCAAGGGTTCAATTCCTACTGGTACTCCTTGTGACCTTGGGCAAGTCACTTTGCCTTGGAAGAAAAGGCTGGCAAGCTACTTCTGGTGATAAATTGCCAAGAAAACCCAGAGGTAGCTGGTTTGCTATGAGTCAACACTGACTTGATGCCACTAAAAAAAAATATCTGGATACCAAAGCTACAAGAAGGCCTGCTTTCTTTGGCCTAAATTTATGTGATTTTTTAAAATTTCATTAACTTTAAAAAATCTGAAATGATCCACATCACCAGAAATACTAAATTCTCCCCACCAGCCTCACTCAAGATACTAAATAACATCCTATCCAACAAAGAGGAGGTCAAATATCTTGGAATTACTTTTGACAAACAGCTCAGCTTCCAGCCACACATAAACAAAACCACCAAATCAGCTTACCACAAGTTGAGAACCCTCCGTAAACTTAAACCACTACTATCAGACAATGACGTCAGAACTGTATGTCAGGCCATACTAACTCCAATAAATTGATTATTGTAATGTAATATATCACGGACTTCCAAGGAAAACAACTCTCCCTCTGCAACTCTTGCAAAACACTGCGGCGAGAATCATTACAGGAACTGCAAAGTACAATCACATAACTCCAACACTTAACCAACTACACCATCACCTCCGCTACCCAATCGGGGTAGTGCTGCGGGAATAAAAGCAGCCGCCAGCTCCGGGACCGTCCTTTTCAGCCCCACACAGATCCCAGGAGGGACTGTGCCTCGTGCTTCCAGGGCTTGCATCGCCGGACGTCCCATCACCTCCGCTACCCAATCGGGGTAGTGCTGCGGGAATAAAAGCAGCCGCCAGCTCCGGGACCGTCCTTTTCAGCCCCACACAGATCCCAGGAGGGACTGTGCCTCGTGCTTCCAGGGCTTGCATCGCCGGACGTCCCATCACCTCCGCTACCCAATCGGGGTAGTGCTGCGGGAATAAAAGTAACCGCCACCGGGCGCGCCCGCGCCTTGCGGGCCCGTGCCTGAGGGCCTCACTAGAGGGCCCTTTGGCGTGGCCCTTAGGCAGTGGCCTCTACAATCCTATGGCGGACAAAATCCTGAACTCTCTCATCTTTCCAGCAGCCTGAGCTCCCCTTTGATCGAGCTCGCCCACCAAGCCACAAAGACCTGAAGCAACAGAGTTCTCCAAACGACTTTTCCCTCCTGCTGCCTTGCAAGTATAACCCACAACTTCATTGCTACATTGTTACTACACTACTGCCAGTAATCTTAGTAGTATGTTACTCTGACGAAGTTTACTATTGCCACTATCTTGCTAGTCTGTTAATTTATAAATTGCTTGTCTATGCTTTGTTATCAGGGACAATAGATTTACATCCCATACCCTGTCTATACCTAGATTAATAGGAATTGCAAGTCTCAAAGCCAGTGGGAACCAGACCTGATCGAATTCTCACAAATCTCCCTCAATCACTGTTAACATCTTACAATCTCTGTGATTACTTTCAGAGAGGGTAAAATGGGTCCCTCCACCACCTTAACTGGTTGCTACCTACTCCTCTCTGTCTGCCTCTCATTCTCCCAAGCTCTATCCCTTGAAGCTAACAGGATACCTATTTTATACGGCCAAGGGAAGAGATGGTCAGATATACCCAAATTCAGTTACAATTGGAACCCACATCCACATCACAAGCATCTAATTCACATTCCACTCCAACACACGATGAGAGCCAAACTGGATGAAAGCCTCCATGCACATGCACATAGTTTAAAATGCGCCCTTATCAACGCCCGCTCAATTCGTAAGAAATGGCCTGTGATCGCAGACATAATATCCCTCCACAACCTTGACATCCTCATGATTACGGAAACATGGTTGTCCACAGAAGACAATGTACTACTCAACCAGCTCCTTCCACCGAATTTTTCAGTATTTACTAGTCACAGACAGAACAAGCGCGGAGGAGGTGTGCTCATACTCTCCAGATCAGACCTTCAGTTCCAACTGATAAATGCCCCAAGCACGGACCACCTAGAGTTAGTCTCTATCTCCAACAAGATATGCGCTATAAACCTCCTATACCGAGCACCCTCAGCCGCCCCAGATGCCCTTTCAGACATTATAGAACTAGCCTCCAACACACAGAATCCTAATACTCCAGTTTGGATTGTTGGTGATTTCAACTTGCCAGCCCTCCAAGATAGCCATTCAACTGCATTCCTCGAAGCCCTCGAATCCCTTGGATATCAACAATTAGTACGTGAACCTACACATGTGAAGGGGAACACCCTTGACCTTATATTCGCACCACAGACTTTACATGACCAATCACACAATTCGGTGATATCGATATCTGATGTACCGTGGTCAGATCATAGACTCATTACATTCCAGATCCCTACTCATCTCAGACACTCAAAGACCAACATTGCTCCAAATAACAACTTTAAATCGCTGACCAGGAGCTTTCTTCCATTCAACAGAGAGCGCATCCTTGCTGCAACCTGCTCACTTCATAACGAAGCCCCTCTAGAGATAGAAGACCTAATCGCATGCTGGAACAACAGTCTTAATACAATTGCACTGCGACCACCTCTCAATAGACCGACTAGGAAAAGAGCTTCTGCACCATGGTACACTGATGATCTGAGACTATCACTATCCCAATTACGGAGCCTCGAGAAGCGCTGGCATCGGTCACACGCCTCCGTAGACCGGGCAGCCTACCTCAACCAGCTATCCATCCACCGCAAAGCCATCTCTGATAAAATGAAGCAGTACCACACGGACACCCTGAAGCGGGCCTTAAATAAGCCCCACGATTTGTTTAACATAGTCAAGACTCTATCAAAGGAACCAACCCCTGAAAAGCAATGTGAGATCCATCCCCAAGATTTTGCGGTCTACCTGCAGTCCAAGCTTACACAAACAAGTAAACCCCCCTCAGAATTTACCCCCACTGTCCATAACTGCCCAACAGCTCTAAGCATTTTCACTACGCCGGATAAGAAGCGAATTGAAGATCTGATCATGTCTCTCAACTCCACCACTGCTCAGACGGACCCCTGCTTTTCGTTGCGAATTCAGCCCAATAATAAATAAAATCATAAACCTGTCCTTCAAGTCCGGTACGTTCCCCTCTGCCCTCAAACAAACGTCCATCAGACCATTGTTAAAAAACTGTAAGTTAGATCCTCAAAAGGCAGAATCCTACAGACCCATTTCTAGTATTCCTTTTCTTGCGAAATTAATAGAAAAGGAGGTCCAATGCCAATTGCAAGACCATATTGATACCACGGCTCCTCTGGACCCTTGCCAACATGGCTTCAGAGAGTCACACGGAGTAGAAACGCTCCTTACATCTCTCCTCAACAACATAATTTCCGGTATCAACAATGTCCGACAAGGTTTCGCGCTTGTGTTCCTGGACATAGCCGCGGCCTTTGACTCGGTGAGCCATGACCTCCTTCTAATACGTCTAAAAGAGAAAGGTGTTGGCGGAGCTGCCCTTGAATGGTGCAGATCGTACTTGTCTGAAAGATGGCAACACGTTCGGTCTGGTGGAATGATGTCTGATCCATTTCACCAAGGACAGGGAGTCCCGCAAGGTTCCTCCCTTTCTGCCTTACTGTTCAATATTTATATGCAACCTATTTGCAAGATCATCAGGTCCTTCAATGTGAGTTGCATGATATATGCGGACGATGTCCTGCTTTATATGCCTTTCAACATAGACAAATTGGACCTATCCCCACTAAGTAACTGCTTTGATGCCATATCGCAATGGCTCTTGTCACAAAACCTAAAGATTCAACACAAGAAGACAGAGGTGCTCTTCATGTCAAGGAACCCGAGCTTCAGCCCCCCACAGTTCCTGAAGGTGAAGGATGCTGAGCTACAATCAAAACCCAACATAAAATATCTGGGTGTTACACTCGACCAGAACCTTGACATGAAAGCACATATAGCCAACACTGTAAGAATCATATACTACAAAATCCGGTCACTAAGACATCTTCGCCCCCTGCTTGAACCTGAGGATTTTCGCACCATCTACCAGGCTCTGATCATGCCTCACTTTGACTATGCTAATGTCATTTTGCTAGGCCTCCCTCAATCCACCCTGAACCCCCTACAGCTCGCAATGAATAGCGCTGCGAGGGTTCTCTATGGGGCATCTAGATGTGAGCATGTGTCACCCCTGCTAATGCAGTTACACTGGCTTCCTATACATGCCAGGATCATATTCAAAACATTACTACTCACATTCAAAGCAGTAAATAGTCTCTCCCCCACATCATTAACTGAACTCATAAAACCCATAGCCCCGAATAGATCAAGGAGATCTACTGCAGTAAATTCGCTAATGGTTCCCCGCGAACTTACTAGAAGCACCTCAGCAACAGCAAACCGGGCTTTCAGCCTTCGTGCCCCTAAACTCTGGAATGCACTACCGCCAGATATCAGAGCAATCAACAGCCTACTGCAATTTAGAAAAGCCCTCAAACACTACCTATTCCTTAAATACTTCTCAGTGAGTGCAGAGGCACGACCCCTCTCTGTGAATCATGGACACACCGATTCACCTATTGAACCAGAATTCCCCACATAGAAAGGTTCCACAGACCTTTGGTAGAAGGTTCTACGTGCCTGTCTTCTATCTCATCTGCGCTATCTTTTAAGATGTTAATAGTTCACTGTTATTTTTCCGTTATTCTTAATCACATTGTTAACCAGGTTGTATGACCCCATTTACTGATTTTACCCTGTTATCCAAGTTTTATTCCCCTGTTTACTGTAACTCAGACACTTGCCTATGGTGCTGAATTTTTGTTTGATGTAAACCGCGCTGATGCCAAAGAGTGCGGTATATAAGAGATGTAAATAAATAAATAAAATAAATAAATACTGGCTTCCTGTTGCTGTACGTGCTAAGTACAAAAGCTTTATTAATAATCTTCAAAATATTAAATAATCTATCCCCATCGACTCTTCAACTGTTGATCCAGAAATCAAGTACAACAAGAACAAGAAGAAGTACAGACACTAACATCTTCGAAACCCCAAAAAGCTACAAATCATCAAAACAATTCACCTGCACCAGAGGATTCTCTCTGTATGCTCCCCAACTTTGGAATCATCTACCTGCCCCAATATGAGCAATCAAAGATCTACTTGACTTCAGAAAAAGCCATCAAAACTCATCTATTCCTCAAATACTAGTATAACGAATGCCACAGTGAGACATTACAGATGTAGCAATGGACAACTGATAAATGTAGCTATATCACCTCATTTGCAACAATGTTTTTGTACATAGTTAAATGTATCTACTACCCCATATACTCCTCCAAGTTTCTACTCCCTGTTCTATGTAAAAGCCTATTGCTATGTTTGTTCCATGTGAACCGCCTTGAATTAATGATAAGGTAATTTACAAAACCTGTTAAATAAAATAAATAAAAATAAATAAATCTATTAGTGAAATGAAAATCGCTGTTAAGCAGATAACCTCTTGGACCACCCTAAACCCACCCATAGACTGCCTGGGTACTCGCTGAACAGTACCACTGGATGATGCAATTCCTTGTATAGGGCTGGTGCTAGGGTTTCTGGTGCACCCTGCAACCTATAGATTGGCACCCCCTTCCTCATTGTTATTAATGCTGGCTACATCCCACCCTCCTTTTTCCCAAAACTCCTTTGTGAACTCTTTTCATGAGATGCTAATATTTCTCCTTCAAATCCAACATTGTAAGAAAATTGTAGTGAAGGGACAAATTCATAGACAGAATAAAAATAATTACTGAGCAGTAAATACTTAGCATCATATGAACAGGCTATGATAGTCCAAGAGCATGCTAAATTTTTGATATGGATCCAAAGAAAAACACTCAGTTGTACAGACAGCCCATAAATATTGGGCTCGATATTCTTCTGGGATGGCTATGCACCGCTATGGCGCATAGCCATCACTGCTGACCTCTAACCCCAAATATTCAATTCCGGGGTCACATGTGACTCCGGAATTGAATATCCAGGGTCACCACACAGTCTCTGATGCCGAAGAAGTTAACTGGGTAGCGGCGATATTGCACTACTACCTGGTTAGCTCTCACAGGTAAAACTAGGCCAGATTTTGCTTCATCTAGTTTTACCCGCAGGTTCCTATATTGCAATATCGCTGCTACCCAGTTAGCAACTGTTGCGACCCATGACACACCTTGTTACACCCACGACATGCCCAGATGGCAAGCAGTCAGCATAAGGGCATATAGCAGCATTAGTTGGGGATATTTAGCGGCACAAACCGTGTTAGTACCATTGAATATCCCGTTCAGCGGCATTTACATGGCTTACAGGTCAGTAAACTGTGTAAGTGCCTTTAGAATATCAGGCCTATTGTAGTCACTGAAAAAAATACACAGGATAAAGATTTTGTACAGAATGAAGGAATCAAAAATATGATAGCCATGCAGTCAATGTACATCTAGAACCTAGAAGCAAACTGGTATAATGTTGATGCAAAGAATAATTGCAACATAGGAAGGAAGTGACAACATTAATATACTTCTGATTTAAGCCATAATGTGTTAAGCCAATTTCAATGGCAAACCAGTAGGATGCAAGTTGTAGCACTGTGAAGAATAATTAGTAAAATAGGCCAACAGTATACAAGCATGTCATTAGACTGCTGTAAAATAAAAAATATACTCTGAATATATTATTCATATGCCAGCATTTCATTATGATTTGCTGTGCCCAGGCAATTCACTGTTTATAACTGGATCAGGAAACCCAAGCATTAGTGTTCATAAAATATTTTAAAGCAATCTGATAACTATTTTTCCCAAAAATGTTTTATTGTGCTGTGCTTTGATAAGACAAACAGCCTTCCACAAACCTCCCAAGTGTGAAAGTCACATCATTAAAATGGTATTGGAAAAGACTATCATTTAGGGGTACGCTGATCCCACTTCACTGAAAGAGCTCCAGTGGGGTCACAAAATCAGTTGCCCTTGCCTCCCCAATAAATCCATGCTTTCCCCTACTGGATCACAGGATGTGTTCTCATTTCTTGACCAAGCATGTGTTATTTTCTTGGTCTTCTCTCACTCTAGCTTCACTTCCTATGGACAGTCACGCAGTCAGTGTACTGGTAGTAGGAAGTGAAGATTGAGCGAGAGAAAAGCAAGAATAATGCACTCAAGACACCTGGAGAACTGCTGCTGCTGCTACCAGGAGTGAGAGCAAACTCCTCCCCGCTTCATTCCATCTGTTGGGACTTTAAATTTAAATGCACTCAAGGCACGCCCATGACTGGTGGGCCCGCGCCTGAGGGCCTCGCCAGAGGGCACTATGGCGTGGCCCTTAGGCGGAGAAGAAGGTGGTGAGTTTTCTTCTAAGCGGTGGCCATTTAGGAGGATTGAAGTTCTTTTTGGAGTAGTTCATCCTAGCCCCTGCTCCCATTGGTTATTTGATTCTTGATGCCTAAACGGAAGGCTAAAGGTAAGGGAGGTATTCCCTCCACATCTGCTGTGGTATCAGTGGGGCAGCGTAACATGGACGATTTTGCACAGGCGAAGCGTTTGGGCGAACCTGCTGTTGGGGTAAGGGAGAGCCTCAATATGGGCAGTGATGTTTCAGTGAGCCCGGCTGGCCCTTCTACTCCTCCTGCTTTTGGGGGAGCTGAGTGCAGTGCATCTGGTGTGGTAATGGATGCCACTACTCAGCATTCCTTGGCCTCGGCATTGGATGTGTTGGTGGCTAAAGGTAATGGGATCAGCAGCCTTCAGGAAGGGGGTTTATCCCCTGCTCAAGAGAGTGTGGTAACCCAGGAACTTCCTCCGCTTCTGAGACCTAAGAAGGTGACCCTGGACTCCATTTGGGACGCAATGCAGTCATTTTATCGGCTTTGTGCTGGTGTGTTGCAGGCTTCTGCTTTGTACTCTCCTAGGTTGGAGGGTTTGGAGGTGAAGGTACACCAACAGCAAGTGCAATTGGATGGACTCGAAGTTAAAATTCAACATTTACAGTAACAGCAAGGGGTCCTAGCCCAGGATACATTGCTCTTTCAATGTAAAACAGAAAACTTGGAAAATCAACAGAGAAGTTTAAATCTTCATTTATTGAATTTGCCGCAGGTCTCATTGGGGGTATGTTTACTAAAACATGGTAAAGTCACAGGCAGTAATGGCAGTGTTAAGGTGCCTGAAGCCATATAAGGCAGTGGGCGGGTAGGGGACGCCTCAGCGTTAGGGCATCTTGGGCCATTTAATGTGAGTTAACAGTACCAAGTGCGGTAAGGTGACAAGACGTCCTAAGGTGAGACAATACGTCCTAAGGAGAGATAAGGTGCCCTAAGGGGAGACTAAGCATTCTAAAGAAAGACAAGGCATCCTAATATGTGATAAGGTGCCCTAATATGTGACAGGATGCCCTAATATGAGACAAGGTGCCCAAAGGTGAAAAACATGCACCTTAAGACATGAAAATGGCTGTAACCCAAACATTGGCTAGAGCACCAAGGAATGCCAATGTAAAGGTGATGGAAGGAAGGAAAGGTGGGAGTTGATGGACCTGCCATTTATTTATTTATTTAACATTTTTTATATACTGTCTTTCTACAAATCAAGACGGTTTACATAGAACATTTCAAGGCAGTGTGTTTCAACTGTTTACAAGGAACAAAGTAACAAGGATACATAAGTGAACAATATGAACTAATTACAATGATCAATGATCAACTATTTACATGTGTATGTGTATAGAGCTACAATTGGTTGTATTATGGGTTTGAGGGAGCATGGGCAGTAAGGTAGATGTAAGGGTTAGGTATTAGGGTGGTAGGGAAAAATGTTCAAGGAAGAGGTGGGTTTTTAACTTCTTTCGAAATTCAGAGTGCCATATCGATGAGCACCCTATGGGGCAGCCAGTAAAGCAGATGAGCATGTGGGAGGCAGCTGTACCAATGCACAGAGTACTGCCAAATATCAGTGAGTGGCATAGGATGGGGAAGACCTGTTCCCCAGCGGAGGCAGAAGCGGCAGGATGTTTGCTGTGACAGGCAGACAGAGTAGTAGTGATGACGTGCAGATCAGGCACAGGAGAAGCAATCATGAAGAGCTGAAATGCGGAGAAAAGTACCAGTGTAGGCCATGGTGTAGCTGCACAAGACATGACTGCACATAGCCAAAAGAGATGGATGGATAGGCTGAAGGAAGGATGGCGGAAGAGGAGAGGATATTATGGGCTGCCAGCACTGATGTGCAGAGCTCTGACTGATACAGACATGAAAATGATCTGAGTAGCACAGTCACAAAAATAATAAGTAGGAATAGAACCCCTGTTCCCTGCTTATGGAGACATTGCACTAACTGGTAGGCTACACATCTCTCCAAAACAATGGCTGGATACAAAGAGACGATGGGTCACTGCCTAAAATGTCTGCTGTGTGTGCTGGCATATGATACTCCCATCAGTATCCATGATGCAGTGCACATGCAGAACAGCAGTCCACAGCTGATCACCAAATGGAGACTGCACTTATCCATCACCTCAGCTCAGTAAGATGCACTGACAGTGTGTAATACAAGCACAGAGCAGCTACAAACCATGCCCCCTGAGGGTGAGGATGGGTGCCCAGCACTGGTCCCCAGAACTTGCAGTGCTAGAGATGGTCTTTACTGCCTGTGGTGCAGATCCCCATCACTGTGTGGCTGGTATAGTCTAGAATGTGATATGGTAGTCACCTTATTTCCTGTAGCATTGCAGTATGCTGTATGTGCCAGTCACATCTGGCCCTGCAATCTGCTCCTGCTGGAAGAGAGGGGGTAGAGTAATACATGGATGGCCACACAGCCCCCCCCCCCCAACCATCTGCATCTGCAGGGACCCCATCCCTGCTTGCCAATGATATGTCTTTGGGCAAAGATGACAGCCACTGCTGTGGTAGTCCCCGGGGCACCTGGATATTGCAGCTACCTGGAGGGCTACAGCTGCTGGTACCATCTGCCTCTTCCCCCACAGCTGGGTTCAGAGGCAGGGGAGGGGCAGGGGGAAACCAGTACCCTTGGACCGCCCCATGTGGCACATCTCCTTTCCGCAGCAGAAGCATGACTGTGTGCCGCCACTGTCACTGTGGGATCATGACGGACATCACAGATGGTAATGCGGATGGCAGGATACCTCTTTGTGGAGAGGCTAAAAAGGCTGGGGCTCTTCAATCTGGGGAAGAGACAGCTGAGGGGAGATATGATAGAGGTCTATAAATTATTGATTGGAGTGGAATGGGTAAACAGGTTGATTGTTTATGCCATCAGAATGTAGAAAGACTAGGGGACATGCAATGCGGCTACAGTGCAACCCATTTCAGACTAGTAGATAAAAATATTTTTTCAGTCAACGTGTAATCAAACCCTGTAATTCATTACCGGAGGATGTAGTAAAAGCTGTTAATGTTTATGTTTATTTGAATTTGATATTTGAATTTGATATACCGCTCTGGACGAAGCATTAGAGCGGTTTACAATAATATATTATTTGAGGAAACATGAAAGGAACGCCATTTGTAAGATAGGACAGAGTAGAGGAAAGAAACAGACAAAAGGATAGGCAAAGAAAGAGAACAGCATGTTACCATAATATATGTGTATGACAATCCAGGCCACATCTCCAATGCTCCTTTCAAGACAAACGCCACGGACCAATGCCTAAGGGCCATGCCAAAGGGCCCTCTGGCAAGGCCCTCAGGCGCGGGCCCACCAGGCACGGGCGTGCCCCTGAAGCAGCGGTTTAAGACGTTGCTGATGGCTTCTCATAGGCAGGCAATAGGAGGGAGGAGGGGCTCCTTCTCACAGCTCCGGTAACATCACTGCTTCCCTGCACGCCCCTGAAGCGGCGGTTTAAGCCGTTGCTGATGGCTTCTCATAGGCAGGCAATAGGAGGGAGGAGGGGCTCCTGCTCACAGCTCCGGTAACATCACTGCTTCCCTGCACGCCCCTGAAGCGGCGGTTTAAGCCGTTGCTGATGGCTTCTCATAGGCAGGCAATAGGAGGGAGGAGGGGCTCCTGCTCACAGCTCCAGTAACATCACTGCTTCCCTGCACGCCCCTGAAGCGGCGGTTTAAGCCGTTGCTGATGGCTTCTCATAGGCAGGCAATAGGAGGGAGGAGGGGCTCCTGCTCACAGCTCCGGTAACATCACTGCTTCCCTGCACGCCCCTGAAGCGGCGGTTTAAGCCGTTGCTGATAGCTTCTCATAGGCAGGCAATAGGAGGGAGGAGGGGCTCCTGTTCACAGCTCCGGTAACATCACTGCTTCCCTGCACGCCCCTGAAGCGGCGGTTTAAGCCGTTGCTGATGGCTTCTCATAGGCAGGCAATAGGAGGGAGGAGGGGCTCCTGCTCACAGCTCCGGTAACATCACTGCTTCCCTGCACGCCCCTGAAGCGGCGGTTTAAGCCGTTGCTGATGGCTTCTCATAGGCAGGCAATAGGAGGGAGGAGGGGCTCCTGCTCACAGCTCCGGTAATGTTGCAGGGTTTAAAAAATGTTTGGACGGGTTCCTGGAGAAAGGTCCATAAACCATTGTTAAAGAGGATCCGGGATATGCATTGTGGATCCTGGGTGCCTTTTGGGGCAACTGTTAGGTACTTGTGACCTAGATTGGCCACTGTTGGACACAAGATACTGGGCATGATGGACCTTGGTCTGACACAATCTGGCATATTTTCTAATCTTATGTTCTTATGTGCCATCTAGGCAGCTGCCTGTTCTGCCCTGTGCACCAGCAGCCCCCACTGCATGACCCATGTGCCACCTCCTTTGCCCCATTTGCAGCATCAACATAGTGCCCTTTCATACTTGAGCACTAGCTGTTGCTGCTAATGGAGCAGTACTATCACTCACTTGGGCTCCCCTGTCTGTGCATCACATTACAGATCTTAAAATAGGCTATCTCTCCTCAAAATACACCCTTTCCTCGTGGTTTTGCTTTGCGTTAGGGTTCCCAGCATTAAAGCACTTTAGGACATGTTTGTGCAAGGCACATTAAGGGTACACATGTTGCTAACCTCCTCTCTTTGCCCCATTAATGCCCACCCTCCGCCCACAAGGCACTGCTGCTGGAGCCTTTAACACACGTTAAAGCAGCGTTTTAGATGCGTTAAGGGTGCAAGTGGGCCAATAAAGTGCGTTAATGGCACAATGGCTCCCTTAACGCTCTTTAGTAAACATACCTCATGGTTTAATATAAAATTTAATTAAATATAAAATTAAAAAAAAAAAAAAAAAAAAAAAAGAAACTAACATAATGGATCAGCGAAAGTGTCACGGGTGCAGCTATTATCACTTCAATGGTGGCCTTAATTGCACCTGCAGCCGTTTTGCCATGTTGAAATGCGGTAACTGCAGGAGGATGTAACCGCCTTCCTGCAGTTAGCCTATGGCCCCTCGCTCGTAATGTGACCCGCACATATGTTACCTGCACAGAGATTAGGAAACATGCTGCTAAATATACCAAACAACAAGAGGAGTTCAACAGCACCAAACTTGGCAGCCCCAACACAGGATTTTCCACCTTCACAAAAACAAGAGAGGCTCAATGGCACCTGCACAGCACTTCCCACCCTCAGAAAAACAAGAGGGGCTTTGTGATCCCAACACAACACCTCCCACTCCAACATAAATACCAAGAAGGGCTTGGCAACCCCAACATATGTCCTGAAATTGTGCACTGGACCAGCATGGTGTTAACGTAAATATATATTCTGCAAAAAAACAAAGGAAATGCAAGATGCTCACAAACCAAATTATAACTCATTTTATTTTGTTGTTATAAACTGCATTATGGGTCTTGCTTTTTCTTTTTCAACACATATTCTGCATCCACAGAAGCCTCTCACCAACAATGGGTGCGGGGCAGGACTAGGACATTCACCCACAGAACTCAATATATTGTACATATAAAAATAAATCTAATTTGGGTCATCTCACTAAGAACAACAAACATTCTCCAGTACCAGGCATATTGGGAACTAATACAAAACCCCACAAACGTCACTGAGGATCTACAGAGCAAATCCACCATACCATACCAGCACCAGCTTCCAAAACTCACAAAATAAGCCTACCCAGAAAAAAGCAGCACTATAAATACTGCAGCAGGCCCTAGAACATCCATACACCTATCTGAAAAGCTGAACAAGTCAAATTACTACAGCACAGTATAGATCTTTATGTACAAACTCCATGTTAACAGAATGCCTGCCCTCGGTCACACACTCAGAACACAGGTCCCTACCAAATACAGAATAAGTGAGCACAGCCGAAACTAAAAATAAAAATGTAGACAAAAATTAAACTGATACCCCAAGAAGCCAGATTCCGCATGCAGTGCAACACCATGTGCAAGGCCATGAGCCGCATAATTGCGGTCTTGCATAGCCCCTGCTCACGGGACATGCTACTCTCACAGGCAGATCTCTATCAGTAGTCTTGCAGTACTATCACTAGGAGTCCAATTGCCGAATACCATTAGGGATCAGCTAGTGCCTCTTTGAGATAGACAGCAGCTTGGGCAACAGCAAGTGGGGATCACTTCTGCACACTTCAACCCCTTGGACCCTTTGAGTATTAGGCTGCTGGGGTGGGGTGGGCAAAAGGCAGGCCAGTCCTTTTGCTTCTGGAAAGGGCAGGCAGAACTTCAGGAAGGGCCTGGCTTTCAGGATGGAGTAGTTTTAAAACATTTAACCCTGCTTTGAGGTTTCGGGGAGTGTCAACTCGACTGGTCCACCATGAAGTTGAGAACCCCTTGAGGATGGGGTGAAGGGAGCCTCTCATTTGAGACTGTAGGCCCTTTAATTATTTCCCTCCTCCCCCACCTCCCTGTGCTAAGGAAACTATTTTTTGCATTTCTCATGTCTTGCCTTGCCCGAAATATGAAATGTTTTTGGTTATGGCAATGTGTGAAAAATTCCTTTGGAAGTTTAGCTATGGATGTAAATGAGCTCTGCTATTACGAAGAACAATATATCAAATTTTAATAAGCCATAAACCATTTGTATCTTCTGGCTAAATTTCATGGAATGGGTACTAACCCACAAACATTTTTGCGCTTTAGAACATAGAGCCCATTATTATTCAGCCCGATATTTAAAAACACTTATCCAGACAGCAGTACCTGCTATCCAGATAGTGCTGCTGAAAATCATCATTGACTGCCCAGCACTATCAGTATAGAGCTGGGACAGAGCTTGGATGGTTCTGATAATTATCTGGATAGTAGCAATAGTATTCAGTCTGCTATTCGGTTAACTATCTGGATAATACTAGTAATTATTTGTTTAGCACTACAAGGCGTACAGAGTACACAATCTAGACAAGACAGACAAGCTGGGGACTAGGATATGTCTAGGGGACTAGGATATGTCTAGGGGAAAAGGCAAAAAGGCTGGGGACTAGGATATGTCTAGGGGACTAGGATATGTCTAGGGGAAAAGGCAAAAAGGCTGTCCTAAGTTATCCAGGTAGGGAACCAAAGATCACCGCTAATTGGATAACTCCGGTGCTGACTACATTACACATGTGGAGCCCAATTTCGGGAAGGGGACGTCTGGGCCGTCTGGACATCCCCGACAAAGACGGGGATGTTTGGACCTGATTCTTGTCTGTGGGAACAAAATGGTCCTGTGGGAGCCAGAATTGGGCCCGAGGATTGTCCGGTGTGCCCCTTCTGCCTGTAGGGACGTCCTCCCCGCAGGCGTCCCAGACATCCGTGGTTCCTCCCCCCCCCCCCCCCAAATTTCTGCTGCTCAATGCACGGCTGGCCTGCTGTGGCCTGGATCGGGCAGCAGGGACCCTCCCGCACTGAGCCACGGCCCTGGAGGTGGCTCACCTGCCCTACTCCTCCCGATTGTGCTGCTTTATACTACCTCTGAAGTGTATAAGCAGCACATCCCAACAGGCCTGGAAGCATGCTGCTGCCCCCTGCTGAATCTCCCTTTCCTGATGCACAGAACATATAGGGCGAGCTGGTGAAGGAATAGGGTACAGGTGTTTTGCGGGTTTGCACATCCTGGCGGGACGTGCAGCCCCGCAACCCGCCTTTCAGAATGACCTCCATAGAGAACACCAGCCATTATCTGTATAGCGGTGCTGAATATATACATTTTATTTAAATACTGTAGCTGGTGTTAAAAAATACTCTGGCCACAGAGTTTAAATATCAGTGCAATTATAATTTAAGTTCTCTACCATGAAAACTATAAGCATGAAAACGGTTCTCTCAGTAGTTCCTTTATCGTGTTTCTGGTAAGAAAAGGTGAACTTCCAGGTGGCATGATACATTTCAGTCATAATGATGGTAAAGCTATGTGAACTGTCTTTGTCATAAGAACATAAGAACATAAGATATGCCATACTGGGTCAGACCAAGGTCCATCAAGCCCAGTATTCTGTTTCCAACAGTGGCCAATCTAGGTCATATGTACCTAGCAGTTTCCCCAAAAGACACAGGTTCCTCAATGCTTGTACTGGGTCAAGCATTGATATCCTGGGTCACTTCTTAATAATGGTTTATGGACCTTTCCTCCAGGAACTTGTCCAAACCTTTTTTAAACCCAGCTACACTAACAGCCTTTACTACATCCTCCGGTACCAAATTCCAGAGTTTGATTACACGTTGAGTGAAAAAATATTTTCTTTTATTAGTCTTAAATAGTTTACCCTGTAGCTTCATTGCATGTCCCCTAGTCTTTCTATATTCTGATAAAGTAAAAAATTGATCTACGTTTACCCGTTCCACTCCGTTCATTAATTTATAGACTTCTATCATATCTCCCCTCAGCCGTCTCCTTTCCAGGTTAAAGAGCCCCAACCTTTTTAGCCTTTCTTCATAGGAGTCAATCATATTAAATAGCTTTAATGTGACCACAATTTAGGATGATCTAAAGGGGATATAAGGTAGAAAAAAATCTGTCTATGAATCATCTACTGCAAAAGCACAGTCTGGTCACATGTGTTCCATGCTGGATTCTGACTTGCTTGATTCATTAGACCAAACTTGGTCTTTCTTTGTACTCTGTGACCTTGCAAAAGATTCCAATGGGTTTCATTTTATATAAAAAACATCACTTGTAAAAGGTTGCAACTCATCAATAGGCAAGTATGAATATGCTGTGTTGAGTCATTCCAGCCTGGAACAGGGCCAATACATTAAAAGAATGGCATAATTATGGATATAATTTTGATATTAGATTGCCAAACTGAAATGGCTTACATACTTGGGGGCTGACTCCCTAAGACTTTTCTTCAATTGTTGTTTATTGAAAGAAAAACTTAGGGGTATGTTTACTAAACTGCGGAAAAGGAGCAAGTGTGCCCTTAGCGCATCCAAAACGCCACTTTAGCACTTGCTAACAGCAGCAGCAGCATAAAGTATCCTGTGGGCAGAGAGAAGGCATGCACGGGGCGAAGAGTGGGGATCAATGGGCGGGGAGTGGGTGGAAACAATGCTTGCTCCCTTAGCGCAGGCACCTTAACGGCAGGAACCCTAAAGCAACTCAAAACCTCACAGAAAGGGTGTTTTCTGAGGAGAGAGCACCTATTTAACATCTGCAATGTGATGCACAGACAGAGGAGCCCAAGTGAGTGATAGTAATGCTACATTAGCAGCAACAGCATAGTGCCCAAATATGAAAGGGCACTATGTTGATGGTACAAATGGGGGCAAAGGAGGTGGCACATGGGTCATGCAGTGAGGGACACACAGGATCCCCAATAAATGTAATGGGGCAAGCAGTGCCTAGCCCAGGGTCCTCTTTAGCAATGGTTTATGCACCATTACCCAGGAACCTGTCCACACTTTTTTTAAACCCAGCTATACTGACAGACTTTACCACATCCTCCAGTAATGGATTGCAGGGTATGATTACGGGTTGACTGGAAAAATATTTCCACCAAGAAAACCTAAATGAGTTACACTGTAGCCACATTGCATGTTCCCTAGTCCTACTACATTTTGATGGCATAAGCAGTCAATCTACGTTTACCCAATCCACTCCAGGCAATATTATATGGACCTCTAACATAACACCCCTCAGCCATCTCTTCCCCAGGTTGAAGAGACATAACAATGGCAGGCGGTGACAGGGTCCCTGGAGAGACAGATGGGTGTAGGGGGAATGTGTGGGCATCCATGTATGCCTCGGCCCTCCCCCTCTGGACCCACTGCCCTAGGCACCCACCAAACCGCAGCACAGGGGCATGTCAGCATGGCATTGGGGGTGTTGGCAGAGGGGGCAGCAGCATCCGCCTGCAGCAGACCAAAGCCAGGAAGACCAGCGAGCAGTAGGTTGCAGTAATCGAGGCGAGAGGAGATTAAGGAGTGGATAAGCATTTTCGTAGTGTGTTCAGAAAGGAAGGGGCGGATTTTGCTGATGTTGTAGAGAAAGAAGCGGCAGGTCTTAGCTACAAGCTGGATATGAGCGGAGAAGGAGAGAGAGGTGTCAAAGATGACCCCTAGATTACGGGCCGAGGGAACAGGAAGGATAGTAGATCCATCCACATGGATTGAGAGAGGGTGAAGTGGGGGGGGAGGAGTTAGGTGGAAAGACAAGGAGTTCAGTCTTGGCCATGTTCAATTTCAATCGTCGATGAGACATCCAGGCAGCGATGTCTGAAAGACAGGCAGAGATCTTGGACTGGGTTGCCTGAGAAATATTAGGTGTAGAGAGGTAGATTTGGGAGTCATCGGCATAGAGATGGTACTGAAAGCCATGGGAGGAGATAAGCGCGCCAAGGCCTTGGGTATAGAGAGAGAAGAGGAGAGGGCCCAAGACAGATCCCTGGGGTACACCTACATGAGCAGGGTAGGAGAGGAGGAGGAGCCACCAGAGCATACACTGAATGAGCGATGGGAGAGGTAGGAGGAGAACCAGGATAGTAAGGAGTCCTTGAAGCCAAGCGAGGAGAGGGTGATGAGGAGAAGGTTGTGGTTAACGGTGTCAAAGGCAGCAGAAAAGTCAAAAAGGATGAGGATAGAATAGAGGCCCTTGGATTTAGCCAGGAACAGGTCGTTTGTGACTTTTGTGAGTGCTGTTTCAGTGGAGTGTAGGGGACAGAAGCCGGATTCCTGCTGTTATGTTTCTATGATTTCTAAAGGTGAGCGTGCATTAAGTAAAGTTAATGCGTTATGAATGGGCAATGGCTGCACTTAACATACGTTAACTTTACTTAACATGCGTTAACCTTTATAAACATACCCCTTAGCATCATCTGGAGAATTATTGTTGTTCTACTCACCCTCCTTCCTCATATGTCATTGGACTGTAGGCTACAACTCAATGTTTGTATTAATGAGATCTAGTATTTTACTTTGGTTGTAATTGTATTCTATCTTTGTGTGTTGAACATTTGTTTTCCACTATTATCAGGACTGTCACCACTTATGCACATAAATGATTAAAATACGAGAATTATGTGCATTATTTGTGTTTAAATCTAGGTGGCTCCTTGTAATATTGCCTCCTAAATATTTAGGATAGATGTTTAAAGTTATACCTGTTACTTACTTGCTGTTACTTAGATGGAAATACGACCATGCTTGACGGGCACTGAATGAGCTACATTGGCTGCTTACTCAACAACGAGTCAATTTGAGGCTTTGGTGTGTCTTTTTAAATTGCTACAGTGGGGTAGACCTTCTTATTGGAAGCTAGAGCTAGAGAAGCAGATGCCAAAGCTGAAGGCATCTTAGGGTCACAGCTCCCAGGGGTTGGAACAAGCACAGCAGGAGACTTGTGCATTATCTGTTCACTGCAAGTATGTCTGGAGCACAGTTATTTTATTTATTTATTTACATTCTCTTATATACCGCGCTATTCTGCATCAGTGCGGTTTACATTGAACAAACTGAAATTACATTGAACAGGGCATTATAACTTGGAGATAACTATTTACAGGGAACATGGGCTATGGAGGGTTAAGTGGCTTGCCCAAGACCACAAGGAGCACCTGTGGGACTAGAAACCCCAGTCCTTCCGGCCCAAGGTTGCTGTCCTCTAGTGGGATTTGAACCCCCGACCTTCCGGCCTGAAGTACCTTGCCCCAACCACTAGGCCACTCCTCCACTCCTGCACCCCTGAGGAAATCATTACTGGTGCATTTGGAATTTATTTTATGAGAAGAAATAAAATCATCTCTTATTGCACCTACAAGTGTGTGGTGTCGTAGACGAACTCCACTTCTCTCCTTCTTATTTGAAGGACAGTATAACTTGGAATGAACTACACAGGCTCCTGTGATTGAACTAAGCAATTAAGTGTCCCTTAGCTCAATCACAGCCTCAGCGTTAGCTGTTGGGGGTATGATCTGCTTGATCCTAGTAGCTAATGTGTGGCACAAGTGATACGGGTTTATCTAATGGCGCCATAGAAGAGCCATTAGATGAACTCATGCTATGTGCCATGTTAACTGCACTTGTGTGCTACAGCGCTCTTCATGTCTATGCTCCACTCCTAACCCACTCACTCTGCATCTAGCATGCATTTTTTCAGACGGTAGCTGGCATCACGGCGCATTAGCACTTATTGTGACCAGGTAAGCAGGGTTTAGTAAAAGGGGCTCTAGATGTTCCTACTAAGTCTGAGGTCTGTTTGGAAAGTTGGCAGTCATGTGCTTTCATGGTGATCGGTCCGCAGCTGTGCAACAAGCTTCCTTTGTCTCTGAGACTAGTGCACTTAAGTATAAGTGGATTATTGTTGTTCTTTGGGTTGCGGTGTAAGCATATGACTCCAGAATTGCTATTTAAGCTATTTTGACGTTTCATTATTTTATTTGTATATTATTATAATATTTTATTTTTGAAACATGTTGAATGTATGTATGGAATGTGGTATAGAAACTATTTTTTAAATTAAAATAAATAAATAATAAATGAATTTTTCTGCTGAATGGACAACCTTTTTTCACTACGTTCTTTCTGCCTCAAACTGTGCCCTTTTTCTGGACAGATAAATTTAGCTGTTTTACTTTTAAAATGGCAAAATTTATCTGTAGAATTACAAAAAGGGGTTTTTTTTCAAGCAAAAGCATTGACATTGCTATTGATGCTGCCAACCACATCAATACTTCTGAATATACAGTAATATTGGTCTCTATAATAATTCAAAACTACTTTCAGACCTCTAAGCATTCTGCTTATTTCAGCAGCTCTTAGTAGTGAGATAGCAGACATTGAATTAAAGGGAATGTTAGTGAATATCATAATGCGTGAAATTCAAGTCTTGATACCGTATATGGTCTGTACTCTAAGATGTATACTATGAAAACAAATCTGTCCAATGTAGAAGGATCAGGACACCTGCAGAAATACAAAGCCAACAAGCAGAAGTGAGGCGTCAAAGATAGGATCCAAGTCTTTATTCAGGGGTACAGTACAGCCACACCTGACACATACAAATATTTAAAACAACAGAGAATTAGCTCTCTGTTGTTTTAAAATATTTGCATGTTTTAAAGAGTACACCTGGCTTCCAACACTTTGAATTTTAATGTTTTATGTAACGGTATTTTGTTTTCAATATCTCTGTTAGTTTTAATTTTTTATGACTGATATTTACATGTTGTTTAGTTATTTTATTATTTTACTACCTTGTATTGATTGAGATGCATATTTTATTGTACGAAATAATTTATTTGTAGTGCCAATACACATCTGAGGAAGGCTGGTGCCGAAACGCAGCCGTTTCGGGTGTGGCTATACTGTACCCCTGAATAAAGACTTGGATCCTTTGTTCGATGCCTCACTTCTGTTTGTACTGTGAAAACAGTTATAATTCTTTGTCAAACAATACTAGAGAATAGCAGTTGGCCTTTCTAGTGCAGCGTCTGAACCTGTAAATTAATGCATCACGTGTATTATTATCTTTTATTCAACAACATCACCTTTTCGCTTTCATTGTCCAGCGCTGAAGTGGCCTCATCTAACAACAAAAACTTTGGTTCCCGAAGAAGAGCTCTTGCAATAGCTATTCGTTGTTTCTGACCTCCTGAAAGCTGTGTCCCCTTGCTGCCAACCTGGGTATTGTATTTCTAGTACAAAAACAAGTAACCTTACAATACTGGTTTTGAAATATTTCATTTCTAAGATTTCATAGCAGTGGGGTTTTATTTGAAATTTGCAAGATGCAGAACTCTCTACATGCAAACATTGATGCTGATGATAAATGAGCAGTTAAAGAAGCCCACTATTAAGTTCAACTACATAAGACATCTTGAGATCATACCAAAAATTTATTGCAAACCCCAATGACAATTTGACTGCAGTATCATAAATATTTTTATTAGCAAAACCAAAAATGTACCTGAATATAACATTCTGCATTACAAATGCTCTAGCCTGAGCTAAACCTGAACTAAATTTTTGTACTGGAAGCCATTTATGTGGTAAAAAACAATTTATCTACAAAAATTTGCTGTCTGAAAATTGCCATCCATTAATACTGCTAAAGTAGGCATTCTTGGGGAATATTTTAGGTGGCACTGGAAAGTGGTATGTTTAGATTGTGTTTTCAGTTCTGCATATAAAAAGTCTATTTGCACAAAAGTGAGATTTGCAGAGGGAAAGTCTACAGATAATTTCTTTCTGAAATTTGGTGCACAGACCATAAGTTTAAAGTACCTGTCGACTTTTTCTCAACGTGAACTGTCTAAAAATTAATCACTGTAAATATTTCTGGAGCTTTGAAATATCTTTCCTTTGAGTTCAGCAGTACAGTATGTTGGTCCATAGTAAATTCAAATCTTCTCTCCAAGGCTTGGGTAGGCCCAAGGAAGATCTTTGCAGAATGGGCAATATTTCTGATAACATTTAGGGGAGTAGGATAGCATATAGCTCTTTTGAGGTTAGCGGGCCTTCACAGGCTTCTGACACTACAGCTCATGACCTCTAAACTCAAGTTTGAAGTTGCAGAGAACAAAAGCGCAGGTTAGGCCTTGAAAACTAGCACATTTATGAGCTGGAACACCCAATGATTCAAGCTGAACTGGTTATTGAAAGCAGAGTTCACCCATCTCTACTTCAATATTATTTTTATAAAACATACCTCAACCCTCCCCCCCCTGAGTAACCACTCTAGAGGGTGATTGCTGTAAAATCCCATTTTGCATAGCAATTGGAATATCGAAGTCAAGACATTCGCAATTCCCCTGGTATTTTACAAAATGCTCTACCGAACACGGAACCTTTTGTAAAATACATGTAAGGACGTGCAAACCTATATGTGCAGAAAGCATTTACATGTGCGGGTGCCCATTTCTCCATGTACAAGTATATTTTTTGGCGCTTATACATGCCAGTACCATATTTTAAAATAGCTGCACGTACACGAGGAGCCAATTAAGGAGAGAAGTGAGATAGTGCATTCTTCCAATTTTTCAAGACACCACCGAGGTTGGTGCAATTGTTCCCTGAATCATAGGTGGCAACTCCAAGCCCCAAGGATCAGCTAGGTGGCACTTACAAATGCCGTGCAGAAGGTATAAATGCAGGCACATAGTTTCTCAACGTATATGTATATGCCCTTGTAAAATGAGAACTAGACATATTTTTTGGTCAACCTGACCCACTCCCAAAACACACCCCCATAAAATCGATGCATTCTGACCATCTATACATGTACACAGCGGCATCTATATCAGCAAGTCACTATGTACACATATATCATTTCTAAAATGACTCCAACAATGTTACCGAAAAGTGTGTACATGTAATGCTCCCCAAATTTTGAGCTAATCTTGTTACCTCAGGAAGTTCTTCTATAAAGGAATGAATATTTGCCACTTTTGCCACTTTTTCGATCTCTTCCTGTGACACCGTGCGACTATTATCTCCATAGGCAATATTCTCAGCTATGCTACTGTCAAAGAGCACCGGCTCCTGGGAAACTATTCCCATTTGAGAACGAAGCCACTGTATATTCAAATCTTTTGCATCCACGCCATCAAAGAGCTGCAAAGACAATTACAAAAAATTACAGTACCAATGAATCATTTCCATTGAACAGAATATATTATCCATTCTAATTCTATAATCACAAGGACAGATTTGCAAAAATGTTCACAATGAAAGTGAATCTTGTAAATAATTCTAATTGGATAATGCAGACTTTGCATGAAACATAACATTCTTCACTCCCACGAGCATATTAGGGATCACGCTTTTCTTGCCCTCTTACACGATCTATCTCTTCTGCAGCATGTTTCTTTTCCCACTCACTCTGCTGGCCATACCCTGGACCTCCTTCTGACCCTATCATCCTCCACACTTACACTTCATAACCTGTCCTCTCTCTCCTTACCCTGGACGGATCATCTGTGTCTTTCGGTTTCCTGCTCTCACTCGGGTGCTCCGGCGCCAATTCTCCCCCCTGTATCACCCCCTCCTTTGCGTTTGTCACGCTCTATTACTCCGCTCACTGTTCAGCAATTCCCTTCAGCAATAGAACTTTTTCCCTCTGATTTTGCTTCCCTTTCCCCCAACTCTCAGGCGTCCATCTGATCCTCTTCCCTCTCTGCTGCGCTTGATCTTGTTGCCCCCCCGTCACCCCCGCCCATCTGCTCATCGACTCACACAGCCCTGGTTTCATGCAGGTCTCTTCTTACTTCGATCCCAGCTTCGTAGAGCTGAGAGACACTGGCGCAAGTCCCCCTCGCCTACCACTCTATCCTCTTTTAAAGCTTGCCACTCATACTACCGCTCCCAGGTTCACCATGCTAAATCTACATACATCTCTGATGCTATCTCTAATGCCCCCAACCAGACCCGTCATTTGTACTCCACTCTTAAAACTCTCACTTCCCTTCGTCCTACCACATCTACCACGCCCGCTCATCCTACCCCTGCCCCCTCACTTCTAGCCGCAGCCTTCAGCTCCAAAATTTCTACCTTGAGGGCATCTTTGCCCTCCCATCCTCCTCCCATTTCCTCCCCCCTTCTGTCGCCTCTCCCCCCCCTATCTCCCACCTCTCGCATACATGGTCCTTATTCACTTTGACTACTACAAGTGAGCTTCACCACCTTATCTCCTCCTCTAACAAAACCTTCTGTCCTCTCGATCCCATTCCCTCCTCCTGGTTACTTACTCCCTCTCTCTCTCTCCTCCCCTATCTCTTCTCCATGCTCAACTCCAGTCTTTCCACAGGAACCTTTCCTTCCTCCTGGAAACATGCAATGATTCGCCCTATTCTTAAGAAACCCTCCCTTGACCCTTTGGACCCTGCCAACTATCGCCCGGTTTCCAACCTCCCCTTCCTCTCCAAACTTCTTGAAAAAATCGTCTTTGCACAGCTCTCTCATCACCTTGATTCTATCAACTTCCTCCACCCCCATCAGTCAGGCTTCTGTTCCGGTCACAGTGTTGAAACAGTCCTTCTCGCTTTCACAAATTCACTGCACGTAGCTCACGACCATGGTGACATTTCGGTGGCGGTAGCCCTCGACCTCTCTGCTGCCTTCGACTTGGTTGATCACTCTCTCCTTCTCTCTCGTTTGCACGAGGCTGGCCTTTGTAGCACAGTTCACCGGTGGTTACACTCTTTCCTCTCCTCTCGGTCTGGTGCAGTTCTCTCTACCTCCCCTTCCGTTTCCCCCTCCGATCCATTTCCCCTCTCTTGTGGGGTTCCCCAAGGATCTGTCTTAGCCCCACTTCTTTTCAACCTTTTCTTAACCCCCCTCACTCAATTAATACAGCAATTCGGAATTTCAGCCTTCTATTATGTGGACGACATTCTTCTCCTTCATCACACCTCACCCTTGTGTCCTGATCTCACCCCACTTAACTCTTGTCTTACTGCTGTCACCAACTGGATGACACAAAACTGTCTTTATCTCAATCTCACGAAAACTACTACAATCTGGTTTCCCCATGGTCACGCATCCCCTTCTTTAGCCCCCTCTTTCTCAGGTACCCCTATATCGCTGGTTTCCACTTTCCGTTACCTTGGGGTGTGCTCTTTGACTCTGATCTCTCCTTTCACGCTCATGTTTCTCACGTCACCAAGACTCCTTCCTTCGTCAAATTCACTCGATTCGCCCTTTTCTTTCTCCGTCTGCTCTTACAACCTTACTCCTATCATTGGTCATGTCTCGTATCGACTTTTCCAACTCAGTACTCGCTGGCCTGACCACATCTCAACTAACCCGTCTACAAAGGATCCAGAACACTGCCGCCAGGCTTCTTACTTGTTCCTCCCCTAGAGATCACATTACCCCCCTCCTTCTGCATCTCCACTGGTTACCTGTGTCTTTCCGCATTCAGTTTAAACTACTCACTCTGGTTCATAAAGCGTTTCACACCTCCACCCCACAATACTTGGCGGACCTCATTCACTTCCATACCCCCAAACATACCCCTCAATCCTTTCATCTCAACCGCCTTACTCTCCCCTCTCCTTCTCTTGCCCATCTTCAATCCACCCGCTCCTCAGCTTTCTTTTTCATAGGCCCTGCTCTATGGAATTCCCTTCCCACTACTCTCCGTTTAGAACCTAATCATTCCACCTTCAAATCTGAATTAAAGACCCACCTCTTTTCCCTGGCCTTTGACCTTCCCCCACCCTCTCTCCCTAAGCTTTTCCCTTGTTTATCCTCTTCTAGCTCATCTCTTTCTATCCTATCAAGATGTTGTAATTTCCTTTCAACTTTCCGGCCTTGTACCTTACTTTGTGATATTTTTGTATTGTAAACCGCTCTAACTATTATTGAAGGGCGGTCAAGCAAATGAAATAAACATAAACATAAAGCCTCTTAATGTCCCATTAGGGTTTGTTTGCAAGACATTGCATTTGATTCCACATTATCTTAGCAAACACTCCTTGTTTACTTTGCATACAAATTCCATGAGCTTTTACTGTTCAGAAAAAATAGATTTGGCACAAAGGGACTCATGCACTAAAATGCAAAGTGACTTCATAGGGAGACGTTCAAAGTGCTTAGAAACATGCAATAATGCCAAATTTCAGGCTTTTTGTGCTATTTTTCATGTGAAGCACATTTGTGAATCATTTTGCAAATGTATGCTTTGTGGTAGCAAATCTTTGTGTGAAGACTGCTTGTCACAGAAGTTTACTTAAATTTGCCCTTAATGAGCTGTTGTGATACAAAACAGCACATGAAAGGTAAAAACTACAGAAATGAGCACTACAGTGGCAGTGGCAGACAGATTTAAATAGGCTGACAGGGAGGTCCTCCAGGCCCCTCCCTCCCGGGGCCTACAATCCTTAGTGACTAGTGAGTACAAAAAAGTCCAGCCTTTTAATCAACTCGAGGTTTGGCCACGACCTGGGCCCTCCTCCAGGATGCAGATTCACTTGCAGGTCAAAACATGACAAAATGCAGGTCACATGCAAGTTTTGCTCTCAATTTCAGAAACCTGCATGTGCCTGAAATGGACAGCAGTGGACACTGCCACATAGACATCCCCAGGACAAACGTTTAGGATGGGGACATCTATCCCATGCTGCATACACATACCTGCCTGCTATTTTGCAAGCAGAGACGTGCATTGATATGCCAACCAGATCATAAGTGTCTTCGTTTCCCTTCCATTTTTTTATGGCCATGAAAAGTATTGGGGATATCAGAGTGCCTTCTCTACTCCCGCCAGGTGTTTTGGTGGCAGTGATAGCTGTTCTGATACCTATTCATGCTCTGTAGCAGGAACACATGGATGTTACTGCTGGTGAGTTTAAATGTGTTTGCTGCTTCTGAAACTGGGATGCACACATGTAACTTTTCCAGAATATCCCAGACACACCTCTACCCTCCCTCCTCATGTGTCATGGACACGAGTGCTCTAGAGACATCCATATAACCCGCTTTCTAAAATGACTCCAGTGATGTCTTTATGATTTGCATTTCTAAGTGCCTGTTTTCAGATATCCGACTTGCAAATAGGGCTTCTAAAATGACATCCTTTTTGTCTGTGTGACCACACATGAGCAAACACACTCATGAGTTAAAATGGATAGATGGACTTAGCCTCGACAAATGGCACTCTCGTTTTTTGGTAAAATGCAGCTAACAAAGAGGTAAAGCCTTTGTGAAAATATACAGTAAATTATAACAAAAAGAGAACCTACTAATAAAAACAAAAGAGGAAACCAGAGAAATATTAGTACTGGTTTAGAACTACCAAAGGGTTCACCGAGCATTCAGAAACAAAACTTTCAGTTAGAATACTGTTATCTGAATCAGAATCCAGGGTCACTGGTATTTTGCCCATTATGTAACAAGTAATTCTATAACAGGGGGCCTAAGTTAAGGCAACCAACGCACATATTTTAAGACTATTTTATAAAAATAAGTAGGTGCTTACTTGCCTTTATAAAAAAAAAACTAGCATGAGTGGCGGGGATAGACATTTACACTTGCTCTAGAGCAGATTAAATGAATGCGCATAAAGTTTGCAAATTCGCACGTATATTGAGGTATTTTATATTCAACATATGTGCTTGCAGACTCTGCCTGTGCTCTGCTCAGACAAGCCCCTGGCTACACCCATCAGCAAAGTGCATACATTCATGTCAACATGCAGATTTTTATGCTGGTTGGTATTTTATAAGAGGCCATTTTTGCATGTACAGTATATTTATTTATTTATTTATTTATTTATAGTCTCTTTTATACCGCGCTATTCAGCATCAGCGCGGTTTACAGTAAACAATGAACACACACATTTCCAATAGTACTTTGTGTTTACATATGAACAGGAAATTCAACTTGGCTAACAGGGGAACTATATACAATAACAATATATACAATTCACATGGCCATATTTACATGAAAATAACTTTAGAAAATTACCTGCCAAAAGAGGGTAATATTATGAGGGGCACCTAGGATAAGTGAGCAGAAAGGCCTATTTTCTAAGCCTATTTTAGAAAGACAACTAGGCGCCTCTTTGTGTTAAAATACTAGCGGAGCAGACATTCGCCAGCACATATTTTATAAAATATGCATGGAAATCATGACTCTACCCATGCTCCACCGAAACTCCAGCCCTGCACATGCCTACTGTAAAAGCACGCGCTGGCTTGCACCTTGAGTATTTTAAGGCATCATCTAATTTTATAAGAGCCCATTTGATGTACTTCATTCTCTGTTACCAGCAAGAACTATACCAATCCCACTATCCTGCAAACCTTCTCTGTAAATTGTTAAAAGTGGTCTATCCCAGTGCCGCTTCATGTAAACAGTTTGAGGCTACACCTCAATTACCTTGTTCTGTCTATAAAGTTCTAAAACATTGTTCCATGTAATTGTTCTAGTTTATCGTTATGATGTAAGCCGCCCCTGATCTCTGGAAGGGGCGGTATAAAAATATACGCAAATGAATAAATAAATAAAATGTGTGCGCATAGAATGCTGCTTTACACACAAAAATGTTATATAAAATTACACTCACCGAGGGTAATTTTATAACAGGGTGCATAGGAAAAGTTAGCATGAAAGGGCCTATTTTGGCGCTCTTTTATAACTATACATAGGCACTGTGTGACTTTAAAAAATACCAGTGATGATCCAGCAGCAACAGTGTCTGCAACAAAGCACAAACATTATGAGACAAAATCTGAGATATTACAGAGAATTTGCCAAGACTCATCAAGCCCACTGACTATTGCCCAATGTTGCTAATCCATGTCGGCACAAATGATACTGCCAGGTATCCCTCTGAGCATTTCAAAAGTGACTTCATGGCTCTGGGACAGAAGGTGAAGCAGATCAGGGCGCAGGTGGTGTTCTCTTCAATCCTCCCTGTTGAGGGTAAAGGTCAAAACAAACAAAATAACTACCACTCCATACCAAAACCCCATAAACAAAAAGAGTGTAAAAAATCTAAATGTGTGAACCTGCGCGTATGTTTGTCGGAAGATAAGCCATGAGATTGAACCAATCTCTCGAGGCTATACTTCCATTTTACTCAATTTTAATTCTAACTGAGCCCATAACAGAGCTACAAAACATAGGTAAAAACACCATGAATTAGTGCTACCCACATAAAAACATCAAAAAGGAACTTATCTCTGACTTAAATCTTCACCGTCTTCTGTGATTATAGAAAAATCAGCAGCTATATTCCTCCGATGAAGCAGCTTCAGCTCTTAACAAATCAACAGCAGATGTAAAAAAGACACAGCACTGCGTTTCGGGCAAATATACATTCTATGCCCTGTTTCAACGCTCAAAAAAACTGCAACACAGTCGTATGGCTTCTCCACCTTGAAAGACGCCAGCTCATGCTCACTAACATCCTGTTAGTGAGCTGTTAGAGGCTGTTAGTGAGCATGCACTGGCGTCTTTCAAGGTGGAGAAGCCATACGACTGTGTTGCAGTTTTTTTGAGCATTGAAACAGGGCATAGAATGTATATTTGCCCGAAACGCAATGCTGTGTCTTTTTTACATCTACTGTTGATTTGTTAAGAGCTGAAGCTGCTTCATCGGAGGAATATAGCTGCTGATTTTTCTATAATCACAGAAGACGGTGAAGATTTAAGTCAGAGATAAGTTTCTTTTTGATGTTTTTATGTGGGTAGCACTAATTCATGGTGTTTTTACCTATGTTTTGTAGCTCTGTTATGGGCTCAGTTAGAATTAAAATTGAGTAAAATGGAAGTATAGCCTCGAGAGATTGTTTCAATCTCATGGCTTATCTTCCGACAAAAATACAAGCAGGTTCACACATTTAGATTTTTTACATTCTTTTTGTTTATGAGGGTAAAGGTCAAGGCAGAGAAACTCGCATCCTGGAGATGAATGGATGGTGTAATCAAGACATTTTGGTTTCCTGGACCATGGGATGCTGTTACAAGAGTTGCAGAGCAGAGATGGCATCCATCTGTCCAAGAAAGGTCAATGCGTCTTCAGTAGGAGACTGGCTAATCTACTGAAGAGGGCTTTAAACTAGATTCATTGGGGATGGGTGAATAAAGCCCCCAGGTAAGTGAAACATTGAATACCTTTATGGAAATGGGTAAAAGGGGCAACATATGGAAAGCGATGTGTATAAATCCCTGTAGCATGGGAAATAAGATCCCAGATGTTGAAGCTTTAATGGGAGAGGCTGACTTGGATTTAGTGTCAGTTACAGAAACATGGTTCACTGAAAACCATGACTGGGATGTAACTATACCAGTCTATACTTTATTCAAAAAGGACAGGTAGGAAGAAGGGGAGTAGGAGTGGCACTATATGTAAAAAATAATATTAAAACTTTGGAACTAGAGAGCTTAAAAGGGTGAGAGGAGGCACTATGGGTCAAACTAGAAAGAAAGAGAAATCTATTTGCATTAGCGTGATATACAGACCTCCCTCATAGGAGGAAGAGGTGGACGAAGAGTTAATTGAAGACATATGCAGCATTGCTAGGAAAGGGGAAGTGCTACTAATAGGGGATTTCAATATGCCTGATGTTGATTGGCACATTCCTGCTGCAGTATCATCTAGAAGTAAGAAGATCCTGGATTCTCTACAGCAGGGGTAGGGAACCCTGGTCCTGGAGAGCCGCAGACCAGTCAGGTTTTCGGGATATCCCTAATGAATATGCATGAGATATATATGCATTAGAGATATCCTGCCAACCTGACTGGTTTGTGGCCCTCCAGGGCTGGATTTGGAGACCCCTGCCTTACACCTCTGTCATTTAAGATTGTGAGTGGGCAAGGTGCAGATGTCCTAGACATCGAAAGGGTATATAGAATGTGTCACATTCCTCCTCGATTCTCACCACCACCAAAAAGTTGTCTAATAGACAATATTTTGGGGTGGTGAGAAGTGAGGAGGAATGTGACACATTCTATCTAACCTTTTTGATGTCTTGGACATCTGCACCTTGCCCACTCACAATCTTAAATGACAGAGGTGTAAGGCAGGGGTCTCCAAATCCAGCCCTGGAGGGCCACAAACCAGTCAGGTTGGCAGGATATCTCTAATGCATATATATCTCATGCATATTCATTAGGGATATCCCGAAAACCTGACTGGTCTGTGGCTCTCCAGGACCAGGGTTCCCTACCCCTGCTCTACAGGGAGAACTATTCAGGCAACTGGTAACAGAACCCACACGTGAAGGGGCCATATTGGACTTGGTGCTTAACAATGGTGAAAGTGTTCCTGATGTTATAGTGGGAGATCATTTTGCATACAGTGATCACAAGATGGTGTGGTTCAGTATTAGGACTAGGGCTGTTAAAATCCATTCAAAAGCAAGGGTCTTGGACTTTAGGAAAGCTAACTTTGCCAAAATGGCCAATATCTCAGGGAGTCATTAGCGGGATGGGAACAGCTGGGGGATGTAGAAAAACAGTGGGCAAAACTGGAAGGGGATATTTTAAGGGCAACCAACCTTTTTGTTAAAATGGTAAATAAAGATAAAAGGAAAAGGAGACCGCTATGGGTTTTTTGAAAAAAGTAGCTGAAAAGATGAAGAAAAAGAGGGAGGCCTTCATGAAATATAAGAGATCACAGAGAGAGGAAGACAGGCATCTATATTTGGAAAAACCTAGAGAAGCTAGCAAAGTAGTCAGGAAAGCAAAGATTCAAAAAGAGGAGGAAATAGCTAATGCAATAAAATGGGGGGATAAGACATTTTTCAGCTATGTTAGTGAGAAGAGGAAGGGCAAACGTGATATTGTCAGACTCAAGAGTAAAGGGGAGGAATATGTAGAAGCTGATGAGGATAAAGCGGAATTGCTTAACAAATATTTCTGTTCTGTGTTCACAGATGAAGAACCAGAAGCAGGATCTCAGAAAATACCCACAAATAGGAACAGAAGCGAGGGGCATCTTGAACAATTTTCAGAAGACTATGTTTGTGAGAAACTAGCTAAACTTAAAGCAGACAAAGCAATGGGACCGGATGGGATACACCCTAAAATACTGAAATAACCATTCCATCCTCTCCCAGTTTCCCTCGCTTCCATACATGGTCAACTTTCAAGACTATTATGTCTGATGATCTTAATAAACTTATTGCTACTTCAGTGAAGACTTTCAGCACTCTTGACCCCATTCCTTCCCATTCGATTGCTGAACCTGCTCTGGCTTTCCTTCCATATGTGCTTGCTCTTTTCTCCAATAGTCTCTCCTCTGGGACCTTTCCTTCTTGCTGGAAAACAGCTCTTGTTAGGCCTTTCCTAAAAGTCCTAATCTTGATTCTTCTTCTCCCATGCATTATCATTCAGTCTCTCATCTTCCTTATCTTTCTAAACTTTTGGAAAAATGTATTTTTCATCTCAAGTAAACCAAATACTTAACAGCTGCAACAATCAGGTTTTAGGGGTGGGCTACAGTATGGAAATTGTTATTTTATCAGTTTGAATGAAGTTAGACACTCCCTTGATTGAGAAGACATCTCTCTACTGGTTTTCTTAGATCTGTCCTGCACTTTCGACTTGGTGAATCACTCACTTCTTTCAAGGACTTAATCGGCAGGCATGCGAGATACAGTGTTACAATGGTTTCAATCCTTTCTTTCTTTCTGGACGGTCCCATCGGGTATCTTTTCAGGGTTTCACTTCTACTGCTCTCCCTCTCTCATGTGATCTTCCTCAGGGTTCTGTTTTGGCTCCTCTCCTATTCAATATTTTTCTGGCTCCCTTTGCAGCAGGATTATTAAGCGGGTGGCATCCTGTTCCTGTTCCATACAGACCCTAATGCTCCAGATTTGACTAGGCTTAATGACTGTCTTTCTTCAGTGACTACTTGGTTACATGAAAACTATTTAAAATTAAATCCCATGAAAACGCTGGCTCTTTGGTTGACTGGTTTCTTAGATCCCCCTATGGTATGCCCAGTTATTGATGGCTATTCTGTCCCCCTCTCTCAATCAATGTGTTATCTTGGAGTTATCCTCGACACTTATCTCACCTTTTAAGACAATATTAGTGGGCTTGGGAAACGGTGTTTTTACACCCTTTGACAAATTCACTCAATTCGTTCCAATTTCTCTAATTCTTCTTTACTTACTTGCTTCTCACACTAATTATTTCTTGAATTGACTATTGCAATATCATTTATGCCGGTATATCACAATCTCAGCTCAAATGTTTGCAGTCTACACAGAATACAGCTATTTGTCTATTTTATCAAGCTACTAAGTATGATCATGTGTCTCCTCTTTTCATCCGTTTCCATTGCTTACCTGTTGCTTATTGTTATCAATACAAATTTCAAATTCTTACACATAAGATTCTTCATTCCAGGATTCCTGAATATCTATCCTCTGCTCTTATTTTACATGCATTTCCTCGATTGCTGCGTACAATACATGGTTTACGCTTGCATCTTCCTTCCCCCTCCCAGGCCCAATTGGAGTATACCAGACATTCCGCTTTCTATTTCTTGGTCCCTTATCTATGTAATTCATTACCGGCCGATATCCATTTGGAATTATTCTACCCTAGGTTTAGGAATGCTTTAAAGACACATCTGTTTAGATTAGCCTTTCAGCTGTCAGACTAAAGCCCCATCTCTCCAGTGACTAGACGTGGGGTTTGGTTTATCTCCTCCCTCCTATTTTACCCACTAATTTTGCTTTTCTCTGATTTTAATGGACTTCTTTTCAAATTTTTTTATTTTATAATTTGGATTTTATTGTGAACTGCTCTGGTTTATTGAAGGGCGGCATATCAAATTTTAATAAACCATAAACCCTGTGCAGACCTACTGTGCAAGAATACTCTGGCTTGCACCATGCATACTTCTAAGCATGGCCTAATTTTATAAGAGCCTATTACATTCATAAAATACTGTTTTACACACAAAAATGGTTTATAAAATGATTCCCAAAATATCAGGGACAAAGACCCATACTGTACGCATCTTACCACTTCTCCTTGAAGGGGGTCATAGAATCTTTGCAAAAGTTGAATAGAAGTGCTTTTTCCACATCCGCTGCTGCCAACAAACGCCACAGTCTGTCCTTGCTGAATCTTGATGGATAAACCTCTAAGGACGGAAACGTCAGGTCGAGCTGGGTACCTGAAAGATAGATCACGGAGCTCCACAACGCCCTTGAATGTGTCCTGTTGAAAGACAAGAAAGTCTGTACTATAAACTTCAATTAAAAATGTTATGCTGCTACTATAAAACATGGATATAAATCTATTTGTAGCACTGGCAGTGTATTTATGGGATGCTTCTTGTTAATCTGAGCCTTGCTATAAAAGTGGGACTGTGCCTTTAATCCATTTCCTGAAAAAGCTCCTTAGAGTACTCTGCAGATAGCTACTAGAGACCGCCATCACTCTCAGCTCTCATGATGTGAACTGTAATATCTGAATATGTCAACACAGCATTGCGTGTGAGAGTGTGTGGGGTGGGGGGGGGGGGTAGGATATCAGAAGGAAGAGTGGATAGAGTGGGAGTAGGAATATTCAGCCTTTGAATTCAGCCAATTTACCTGACTATAAAAGGGGAACTGGATTGGAAGTTTAGGCTCTTTACTTGGGGCATTACAGAGAGTATTACTATTGCTGGACTCCTGCTTTGGAACAATAACTACTTGTGAAACCTGTGGATGACACTATGTGATATCTGCTTTATGTTTCTTTTTAATTTCTTTGAAAATAAGTTTGTTTGGAGTCCCCAACTGGAGAGATCTTATCTGCTTCATAGAGATGTTATGATTTTTTTAAAAGTCAAGTTTTGAGTTCCTATAGTAATGCTGACCCCTATTCTACTCAAAGAGGTCTGGTTAATCCTATACAGAGCAGACAATCACCTTGGGACATGTTTGCTAAAAGGCGGAGGTGCACCGTTTGTTAAGCCCTGAAACATAGCGTAGGAGTGGCATCAGACCTGTGCTAACACATGGATACATGTCTGGCCTGTTCCTACGTAGTTAGCACAGGTTCTGCACCAAACCACGCTAAGAAATTTGCCGCAGTGTATGTGGGTGCAGTTACTGCAAACCCATTGAGGTGGCAAGTGCACCCACGCTAAGTGCAACATTATCAGCAGTGCTGGCCCAAGAGTTTCTGCCACTCTAGGCAGAAGCCCTGGCCATGCAGCCCCCCATGCACCGCGTCATGCTGCCCTCCCCAAGTTGAGCCGTGCTACTGGCCCGGCAGCAGCTGCAGGCCATGTGTGTCGGCACATATGCCCTGCTGCTTCTGAAGCTTCCGATAAAACTTTGGGGGGTCAGAAGCGGTAAGCCATGTGTGCCCAAGCACATGCCCTGCTGTGGGCCGCTGCCACTAAGCCGAGCCAACCCCGCCACTAAAAACAGTGACAGCGGGGGGGGGGGGGCAGTGGTGTGGTATGGCTCAGTAAGGGGGAGGGGGTGGCATACTATATGTGCCATTCCACCCATGGGGGTCTGTCCCTCAAGCAGCCGCCTAGCCCATCTAGTTGACAGGCTGGCCCTGATTGCCAGTTAGCATGCATTAGGGATGCCACACTAACTGCAGTGTATACACTCTGCTCCTAAACTGGCCATTCTCCGCTCCAATCAGTGCTAAGTGGTTAGCATGGAATTTTTAGTGTGGCCACATTTTTAGCATATGGTAATAGTGGCATTAAGTGTGGTCGCACTAACCACAACAATGACATTGAGTGCATGCTGTCACTCCACACACTAACCACGCTGTGCAGACACGCCCATGCTCTGCCCCTACCCCACGCATTTCCCTCCCCATTGCATACTAGGCAGATATCTAGGAAGAATCTGGGACATCCAGGGCAGAATGTCCAATAAAATGGTGGAGTGGCAGCAGTGAAGGGAGGTATGTATATATGCCTTCTGAAATCTCTTCATCTATAGCCCAAAAATGAACGCTTGGGTAGCCAGTTCTTTGTCCCCCCCCCCCCCCGCCCCCATACTCATAAGAGACCAGGTACGTGGATGGGTGTAGGTGATTTCACAAATGTGGACATCCCAGAAATGGACATCTGCAGAACCAGCCACTTGGACAAACTGGCTGGGGTATTTCAGAAGAGGGGCAACTATGTCGTGAGACTATTCAGATGTGCAGCAGTGGGCCTCTAATATGTTTGGAGTATGTATTGACGTGTAGATTTCTTCAGGCAGGAAATAAAAACTGCAGTGACGAAAGCACTTTTTACCCTTCCCTCTGCATCCATGATATGAGCACTTTTTTCACCTTATTCGTGGTCAGGAACAAGTATAGGCATGGATGCCTCAGCAAGCAGGACCAGATGTGCTTATGGCATTCTGAAATCACACCGTGACGGGTATCTTCAATGCTCTGCCCAGGCCGCTCCTCCAGCATGCCCCCATTCTACTTTGCTGTCCTCATGCCAGGGCATCCATATAGCCAGTTTCTAAAATGGTTCCAGGGCCATCCTTGTGATTTGGATGTCAGCTTGCCCATTTTCAGACATCCAAAGCATAAATAGGGCTTCTAAAATAACCCCGTCTCTTTAGCGCATGTGCTTTTATCATGGTCCATGAGCATGTGATCAAGGGCAGTCCCGGTCTGCCAAGAATAGAAAACACATGCTGGCTAATGGGCCACAACTGTTTCTTTTGGTTGTTAAGGAGCATTACTCTGCTTCAGTTTAAACATTGTGATAGATATTTTCATAAAAATATGAAATGTGTAAACTGAAATTCTATCGATAATTATATTAAATTTATTTAAACTGAAAATTACAAAACAAAAAAAGGGAAATTTTCAGCAATGTATTTATTTAAGAATAATATTATTGTGAAGAATGTACTGAAAGCTAATTTGCTAATTAAAGTACGCTTAGAGAACCAGTTGTTGAGCTTTATAAAGAATCTCTATATTTTTTGGTTTTATTAGCCTTCACAGGGATGTTATAAATATGTTTTTATTGTATGTTTTTTTTGCAGTTTAATTAATTTTTTAATTATGGTTTGCCTTGTGTAGAGTTCAATGTTTTCTATATTTTTGTTTCTTTCATGAACACTAAAGAATTTTGGCAAATGCAAGGTAAGCCTTTGAATAAACAATAAAATAAATACATAACCCGAAGCAGGGATTGGAACTGGCCTACCCAAACATGAATATGAATTAATAAACATGAATGTGAAAAAATGAGGAGTCTTATTTATGGACTTTTAATGGTAATTTTATAACAGGATGCATGGGCATGTCTGCACAGGATGAATAGGTTAGGCAGGGTCTAATTTGAGCTTGTTTTATAAAGACAAGTAGGTACCTACTTATCATTATAAAATACTAGTGCAAATTCCTGCACAAATTACATCTAGATTACAGGCATGATCATTACATCTGCGTACGTGCACATATTAAGTGGGATTTTAGAGGGGCATCTAATAAGATTCTGGGACACCCAGAGCAGAACATCCAAAAAATCCAGGGTAGTGACAGCAGTGAAGGGAGACACATTTAAGTGCCTTCTGGAATTGCTGTGTCTCCACCCCAAAAAATAAATGTCTCAGTAAGTGGCTCTGAAGACGGTTCCTGCACAGATAGCAAGGCTGGTTACATGCATGGGTGTAGGCTATTTCACAAATTTGGACATCTTGAATTGCATGACCTCAGAAGTGGTACTTGGATGTACCAGCAAGGATATTTCGGAAGGGGGCGACTATGCTATGGATTTACGCATAGGTTTCTATGGGCAGGAAAACTAATTTTGCAATGAAAGTGCATTTTGCACTTCTCCTAACTGATTATTTTTTTAGATGTCAACTCACAAATAGGGCTTCTAAAATACCCTCCAATATACAATACACAGATGCCCATTCTCCGCCCAAACTCTGCCCTGTGCATGCCTACTATAAAAGCATGTGTGGGCTTGTGCCTCGCATACCTTTTATGCTTTACCTAATTTTTGTTTAGAACAGAAAGCATAGTTACTCATCTGTAACAAGTGTTCTCCAGGGACAACAGGAATCAGTCCTCAAATGGGTGATGTCAGCACCAACGGAGCCCACGCAGAGCATTTCCTCAGCTTTCAAAGAAACCCTTTGGGAATGCTACCACATATGTATGGTCCCCTTCCCGCCCAAGGGTGCCATCTTGCTCAGTCAGATGTTATAGCTAGGACAGCAGTAAAAACTAAACAAGATAGGGAGGCAACTCCCAGGGGAGGAGGGAGGGTTGTAAGGACTGATTCCTGCTGTCCCTGGAGAACACCTGTTACGCTTTCTCAAGGAACAAGCAAGAAGTCAGTCCTCACATATGGCATTCCCTAGCTCCAGGCTGCCAAGGACCTAATCACAACAGCACTAATGGCAACCAATTGGTTAGCTGTGAATTGTAGAAGATAAGTCTCCACTGAGAGACACTGCAGACCCTAGTGTCCAGTGACACTATCACTCCGGTAGTCTGAACACAGAAGGGTCGGAGGGCAGGAGTTGCCTACACCCCAAGAATATTATGGAGTGCTGCCTGGCCGAAGGCACTGCCCCTGCGGGACTCACTCTCCAGGCAATAGTGAGCTGCGAACATATGAACTGAAAACCATGTGGCAGTCTTACAGATCTCCGTCACCGTCACTGAGCGGAGGTTGGCCACTGACACGCGTTGTGCCATGATCCACTGCTCAAGGGAGAGGCCAGCTCGCTTGTAGGTGAGAGAATACAGTCCGCCACCCAAGTGGGCAGAGTTCGCTTAGTCGCGGGAGTCTCAGTCTACTGGTGTCATAATGTACGAAAAGCTGAGGAGCTTTGCGATAGGCCTGAGTCCACTGTAAGTAGAAGGACAGGGCCTATTTGCAATCTAGTGTATGTAGCACTAGTTCCTCCTTGTCAGCATGAGGCTGCAGGAAGAAGGTGGGCAGGATCACCTCTTGGTTGAGGTGAAAGGGAGATACCACTTTCAGGAGGAATTTAGGTTGTGTGTGGAGCACTACCTTGTTCTTGTAGAATCGTGTGTATGGTGGATCTGCCACGAGAGCCTGGAGTTGGCTTACCCTATGAATGGACATGAGGGCTACTAGAAAAACCACTTTCCATGACAGGTAGCAAACTGCTTGCAATGAGACAGATGAGAATAGACTGAAGCCTCGGCTCTGCTCACCGGTTTCTGCCCTTCTTGGCTGTAGTTGTCTATAGCTGGAGTTCTTTCAAACAATGCAAACAAGTGTGCTGCTGCTGATTTAGCCTTTGCATAGTCAGGGGCAAAAGACAATGTCTGTCCAGCTGATATAGCTCCATACGCCAATAAAGAGAACACCCTATAGGAAAAGAACAAGAGTTTCACAATGTGCAGGTGACCATCTATCTAAGGATGGATTTATCTGTCCTCATCTATTTGTCCAATTTTAATTATACAGGACAGCCTTAATGTCTTTTCAAGCATCAACAGAAATCACATTTAAACAAAATGTTTCAAGCATGTTTACTTTAACATTAGAACCCAAAAGATATGTTAATGCTATTAGAGTTATCCTAACTGCAGACACTCAGACTTCAAGAACTCTTACAAAGCCAGTATTTCCTAACTTCCATTTTCAAACAGAAATGCAGAGGTTACTCTCCAACCCAAAGAGTAAATGCTGGTGATTTAATGACACCATAGTTATTATGACAGTCAAAACTGGAACACAATATAAGAAAATGTATTTTGCATTACAATATTTCTATGTCTGCTACTCTAATAAACTGAAAAACAAACAAGGAAAGGCAATATTCTTTTTGTTCTTGTCTGAGTTCCAATGCATTTGCTATGGCAAAATACTCAATTCTGCATCCCTCTCACATCCCTTGGCATCACTCCTCAAGTTTGAAAACTAAAATGGTCTGATGACTTAGCCTTATGTTATGTTCTCTTTCCAAGTGGGTTCACAGCACTTCCTCCTTTCCCCACCACCCCTGCATTACATAAAGAGCTACTTCTCCCCATTTTTGCCAACTGTATCCTTCCCAATCAAATTATAGCATGACATTTATTTTTATATTTTATATTAGTGCCCTACCAAAGATTTTTCAAAGTGGTTTACATATGAAAAATAGTAAGCTACAATCAATTTAGAACATAAAACAAACAAAAGTAAAAATATAAAATAAATAAAAACACATAAATTACATGAAGAGCAGAATCCTTGACTGCTAAAGATCACCTGATTGACTTTAACGTGTCCTATTTTACATATTCTGGGACCTTCTTCCTAAAAATCATACAGCCTGTTTCTTTGCTTGATAACTAATGAAAGGCTATTTGATTGCATTGGGATGAACGATAAAAAAGTCCCTGCTTGAAACATAATCCAAGATGATACGGTGTTTGGTAAAAAAAAACATGACTTGACCATAACGGATAAGCAGGGATGCACTGTTATAATTTATCCAAAATATTTGAAGGCTTGTGGTTTCTTAAAGTACAAAATACCAAAACAAGAAGTTTAAATTTAATTTGTTCAGTATTTGAAAGCTAGCGCAATTTCACTGATGACCTTGGGACTCGCTGAATCATGCGTCCATGATAGCAACAATAAGCAGTATGAGTTCTTTCTGAAGGAAAGAAAAATGGGCAGATATTACTGTTTCTTCTCTCCCAATATTTCCATACTAGAAACAAAGTTTCCCATTTGAATGGCTAGCCTGGTAAAATGAAGTGGTATGGGACTTTTTGTAGGAGAAACAAGTCTATGGGGTCATTTTACTAAAGTGTGTTAAGCTTTTGCACCTTACACGCATTCAGTACAAATCTAGCATGTGTTACGTGCAAAACCTCCACGTAACTGTCAAGGGTGTGACCACCATGTTCCCAACATTTAACACACGTACCAGTCCCCTAATGCACAGCACAATTACCCCAGGGGTACTTACTTCCACCTACTGAGGTGGCATGAGGTGCAGCCGCACAAAAGGCAACATTGATAGCTAGCACGCGATATGTCCCTCTGTGCTAAACTGTGATGTGCTCACCATGGCCCACTCTCTGCCCGTTCCCTGTCCATTCTGCGCCCTAACGCGCAAAGTTAGCATGAGAATCAGCATGTGGCAACTGACATGCCCCTGCAGTAACAATTACTACGGGTCCCGGCAGGCAGGGACTGGGTGCAAGAACATGTGTTATCTGCTTAGCACGTTTTAGTTAAAGGGTTCCTTTGAGTGTTCTAACAGAAGAACAGCGAGTACTGCTTACAAACAATAAGCAGAAAGAATTTTGTTCTCAAAACATTTTCTTTGTAATGGTAGGCTTAATTCTCTCAATTTGACCAGATAATGAATGTAAAATCCGATCATATTCTTTGCTTTTCTTTTGCTTTCTGTTATTATTTGGTGTTCCTTTCACCACTTTTATTGTTTTTTACTTTTGTAAACCACCTTGTCTTTATTAGAAAGGCAGTATATAAGGTTTTAATAACCATAAACGTAATCCAATCAGTTCCATATCCTCAATGGAGTAGTAGAGTGGTTAGAATTGCAGCCTATTGACCAGACGCCAGGGTTCAAATTCCACGGGAACGCCTTGTGGCATTGGGCAAGTCACTCAACCCTCCATTGCCTCGGATACAACCTAGATTGTAAGCCCTCTTGGGACAGGGAAATACCTAGGGTACCCAATTGTAACTCACATTGAACATCTACTGGAAAGGCGTAAGCTATACCCCTCTACATAATTTGGTTACAGTTAGCTCATAACTCAGACCATACATCTGTTGGTTGCCAAAAGAGAAATTACTGTGTTCAAACAATTTTTTTCAAGTGTCTCTTAACTGAGAGAATTTTACTAATGATATTTGACTGAAGAGCAAAGAATGAGCTTTTCAAGAGAGGAACTAATATCTACTATACCTGAATAAAATTTGTCTTGAGCTACCAATTAAAAGGCCTCAAGAAATAAAAAATAGGGGACTTACAAGAAAACGTCCTCCATAGTCATTCTTCCGATGGTCATTAAGTAAGCTCCAAATCGATATCCTGCTGCATAGGTGAAGTAATGGAATGCCTGGCTAAATGCAAAGCAGCAACCATAGATCTGTCCCTTCTTCTGAGCATTTCTGTAAGAGAGAGCAGCCATTAAAATATTTAGCTGTTAAAAAATGTGTGAATTCCAACTGAAATTACTGCAGATTGATTTTCAGCATATCCAGAAAAAAAGATTCTGGACAAGCAGGCAGTTCTGATTTTGCATGTTTAGTCAAGAAAGAGATACAGGGTTGGAACACTGATGATGGAAGACTGAGCTGCAATATTTCAGGCTTCACAGTCATCCATGAAGACATTTTTCCTAATCATTGTCCATCTATATACTACCAGGGCCAGCCAGTCCATTGTGCAGGAATGTTGTTCACACAGGGCCACATGCTTCAGGGGCCATGATAACTTCATTCCGCACATGCTGTTTGGTTTGCAGAGCCAGCTTCAGAGGGAGCAGGGGAGGCCCGAGGCCCTGGCTCACCTCTGCACAGCCGTCAAAGTAAAGAGTGGCATGTTCCTTCATTCGGCGGCTGAGTGCTGGGAAACAGGAAATGCCCTTTAACCTCCGGTGTGGCATGAGAACACAGCCAGAGTGAAGGAACAAATCACTCTTTACTCTGACAGCCGTGTAGAGGTGAGCTGGGGCTTCAGGCCTCCCCTGCTCCCTTTGAAGCTGGTCAGACAAGTGCAGGGCTCTTTGGAGGGTGGGAGCCTAAGACTGGAAATGGGCTGATGGGGGGGCTAGGACTGGAAATGGGCTTATAGTGGGGCTAGGACTGGAAATGACTGATGGGGATCCAAGGAATGAAAATGGGTTGATGGGGGGATGGATAGGACTGAAAATGGCTGATAGGGGGGCTAGGACTGGAAGTAGGCTAATCAGGGGATAGGACAGGACTGGAAATGGTTGATGAGAGGGCTAGGATAGGAAATTGACTGATGGGGGCTTGGACTGGAAATGGGATCATAGGGGACTAGGATAAGATTGGAAATGAGTGATGGGGCCTAGAACTGGAAATGGGCTCATGGGAGGCTAGGATAAGACTGGAAATAGGCTGATGGGGATCAATGAATGCAACTGGGTTGATGGGGGGTGGATAGGACTGAAAATGGCTGATGGGGAAGCTAGGACTGGAAATGGGCTGATGGGGGGCTTGAACTGGAAATGGGATCATGGGGTGCTAGGATAAGACTGAAAATGGCTGATGGGTGGGAGGGCTAGGACTGGAAATATGCTGTTGGGGGGCTAGGACTGGAAATGGGCTCATGGGGGGGCTAGGATAGGACTGGAAATGGCTGATGGGCGGCTAGGACTGGAAATAGGCTGATAGAGGGTTAGGATAGGACTAGAAATGGCTGATAGGGGGCTAGGATTGAAAGTGGGCTGATGGGAGGGGCTAGGACTGGAAATGGGCTAAAGAGGGGCTAGGACTGGAAATGACTGATGGGGGAAAAGGATTGGAAATGGACTGATGGGGAGCTAGGACTGGAAATTTATTTATTTATTTATTTGGCATACATTTATACACCGCTCCTTCCAGCGATCAGAAGCGGTCCATCATTGTACAAGACAGGGAGAGGGGAACAGACAAGGGAAGGATAAACAACGAGACGATTACAGTTATACAATTGATTGGCAAATAAATTACTGTTTAAACACCAGTATGAATTACAAATTATTGTATAAGACATGGGAGAGGGGACAAGATAAGAGGGTGATTAACAACGGCACAATTACAGTTATACATATCATTGGCATAAATTACAGTTTGAACACCAGTGTAAATATACAACAGAGTCGCAATATATAAAGGCATAATAGAAGAAATTATATACATATCGACATTTTGATCATCATGGAAGTGGACATCAAATGAGCATTAGGTTCATATGAGGCTTAGGCTTTTGAGGTAGGTGGGCAGCATGGGAGGGGATAGTTGGAACCGTCTATGTGATGCCGTAGAGTATTTGGAATAGGTGTGTTTTAAGCTCTTTTCTGAAGACCTGTAAGTCCTTGATCTGACGTAGCTCGTGTGGCATCTGGTTCCAGAGCATGGGTGCTGAGTAGGTGAATGCCCGGTTACTGATCCGTTCTTTCACTGACCTTATGCTGCTGGGTACGCAGAGTGTGTTCAGGTTAGCAAGTCGTCGGCATCTGTTGGCAGGCTGAGTGGTGATAAGGTTATCGAGAAAGGAGGGAGATATTTTGTGGATAATTTTAAATGTAGATACCAGCATTTTGTAGATTATCCTTGCAGGTATGGGGAGCCAGTGGAGCTCTATAAGAACTGGAGTGATGTGGTCTGACAAACTCTTATTCATGATAATTCTGGCTGCTACATTTTGCGCCATTTGTAGGATGTTTAGTGTTTTTTTCGGTAGACCTTGCAGGATAGCGTTACAGTAATCCAGGTGAGGAATGATGAGTGCCTGTGCTACTGTTCTAAAGTCCGAGTGGTCAATGATGCAGCGTATGGGTTGTAGAACCCTCAGTTTGTGAAAAATTGCTCTGTTAGTTATTCGGAGGTGTTTGTCCATCTTTAGGTTAGCATCGATTAGTACCCCTAGGTATTTGATCTCATTTTTAGAGAGATAGGTGTTTCCGTTCAGGGTGATAGATGCAGGAGGTTTGAAATCTTGTTTTCCTGATATGAACATCACTTCAGTTTTTTTGTGATTTATAGACATATTGTTGCATTGGAGCCAGTTTTGCAGATCGTGTAGGCATTCTTCTAATTGGTTGAGATTGAGGTTGTTTATATCAAGTTGTGTGTACAACATGATGTCATCTGCATATAGGTGGTAGCTGATACTATGCTTCTGGAAAATTGCACATACTGGCTGGATATAGACGTTAAACAACAGGGAGGAGATGGCTGAGCCCTGTGGTATCCCTTGGGTTTGGGGGAAGGGTTTTGCTTGCTCGTTATTGAAGCGAACCTGTTGCATTCTATTTGTTAGGTATGACTCAAACCACTTTATGGGTGTGTCTGTTATACCTATTGATTCTAGTCTGCGCAAGAGTATTTGATGATGTACTGTGTCGAACACCGCAGATATATCTATGAATATTAGTATGAACATCTTGTTTTTGTTTTCCAGCCCCTTGATGGGGCTGGAAATGGGCTCATGGGAGGCTAGGATAGGACTGGAAATGGCTGATGGAGGGCTGGGATGGAAATAGGCTGATGAGGGGTTAGGACGGGAATGGAAATGGGCTGATAAGGGGGGATGGGTTGAATGGGACTAGAAGGGAGCGGATGCTGGGTGGGGCTGGAACTAGAAGAGAGCTGATGCTGGGGAAGAACTAGAATGGGATTTGGCTGGGGGAGTGGGGCTGGAGAGGGGAAAAGATATTTTGTGTGGGAGAGAAGAAAAATCTTCGATTGGCCAGGTATTGGGAGATTAAGTGGGGATTGAGGATGGAAGTGTGAAACTGAGTGGATGAAAAAGGAATAAAGAAAAAAATGGAGGAAAGAGCAAAAGGGGAAAGATCAGTATGTTAAAGCAGATATAGAGAGAGAATGGAAACAAAAACTAGAAGAGAGAAGAAAGGACAAATGGACAGCAGACACTGCAGAATTAGCAGAAGACAAGAAGAAACCAGAAGAAAGTGAGTGGAGTAATTGCAACTGAAGAATAAAATGGACAAACAACAAAAGGTAGAAAAATCTATTTTATTTTGAATTTATTAACTGAATATGTCAGCTCTGGGAAATGTGCATCGCTAACATCTTTGTGTTTTGTTTAGTACAAGAGGAAATGAATTTATAGTTGTATTTCTCCAGTGTTGTTGTGCATTCCCAGTTTGACTTTTGGGGTTCCCAGTTTAATTATTGTCTTCCTAATTCTAAACTATGATCCCTTGTTCTTTGTTTGGTGATGGTGTATGTTCTGCGTGTGTAACCGAGCTGAGGTATTCTGTTCATGTAGTTTCTATTTGACAGTGCCACTTGTTCTTTCCCCAGTAGGAGATGTATTGGTATTCTCTGAGATGTACTGTTTTAATATTTGCAGTGTTGCCTTTTTATAGGTAAGGTTTGGTGCTTTGTGAGTCCTGTTGGTGCTGTTATGATATGGCGGGTTTGCTATGGGTTCTAAATAGGCAGTGTCTGTAGTACTTCCTAACGTGCCTGGCAGTTGGCACTGGAGTATAGCAATGTAGAAATCTGGTAGTTATATCTTATCCTCACTGCCCAGGAAAATGGTATTCAGACACTCATTAAGAGACATGTATACTAAAAGTTAATGCGCATTCAGAAATGTTAATGTGCGTTAAGTGCAGGAACACCCAACTTTCCCCCTAGCACAAACTTCTCCCTGACCTGAATTCTGAGCAGCACATACAAAGCACCCTAGATCACAACTTTCTCCCCTGAGAGCATAACCCCCAGGTCCGGTCGCATGGTAAGTGCTGCTGAATATCCATGAGTACCTCCACAGCACACCCCAATGCTAACCGATTGGCATTAGGTCGTGCCAGGGGCATTCCAGGACAGCATCTTGAGCCACTGCCCAGTTAGCGACATGTGGCAAAAGTAAGGCACAGGTAAGGCCGGCCTTACTTTCACTGCAGAAACTAACCCAGCAGCAGCTGAAAATTACCGCTGCCCGGTTAGCTTGTGTGTTCTGCTGTCGACCTGTATATTCAATGTTGGTGGTCAGATATGGCCCCAGCATTGAATAGTTAGGTCTAAGGTTCAATGCCAGTGGCTAGCCACTGTAGGAGTGCTAGCCATTGGCGCTGAATATCGGGCTCATAGCTTATTGTTATATCAGCTGACTATTGTTGCCATCCAAATAATTTTTTAGCCCACCCTTGCTCCATTCTCCCTCTGCCCCTTTCTTATATGGATAGCATTCTTTCCTCTCTCCTTATTTTTTTATATATATTTCAATTATAGATCTTAGTGAGAATTGCTCATTGCTTTACCGGTAAGGCATTTATGTATTCATTTTTTTTTAACAGCTTTATTTTCTTTTCCAACATACAACACAACAGCACATCAACCTTAACAAAACCAAAAGAAAACAGCACAAAACCCCCCCAACCCCCCCCCCCCCACCCTCTCCTCTAGGTCCCAGCACACGTATTGAGGAAACAGGCACTATAGACCAGTTGTACCAAGTGTCATGCCTTCAATGAGCAATGTCATAAACAAAGCATATCAAAACAGGATCTGTCCCCCGTCATATTTTAGCCCGACCTACAAAGTCATTTAACATTTTCCACTTAAGACCGCCAGTTTTGGAGGATGGTAAGGCCTTCCGGGACATTTGCTCATATTTACTATATAAGCAGACATGGTTCCACCATTCCTGCATACTGAGGTTAGCGGTAGATTTCCAGTTGCGAGCAATCAGATGTATAGCCAACCCCAACAGGAAATCCAGCAGGAAACGACCCTCCTTAGAAAGAGAGGGAAGTTGCGCCGCCGATCTGTAACCAATGACCTGCCAGGTCAGAGGCTCCTCAAACTTAAGGATGATCTGTACCTGTGCCCAAACCTGCACCCAGAAGGTTTGTATCCCTGGACATTCATATACTATATGTACAAAAGCGCCAGTGTCACCACCACATGTCCAGCAAAGACTACTGGCATCTCTGTCCCATTTCACAACCCTGGCTGGTGTGTAGTAGCATTGGTGCACAAAGAAAAAGAGAGTTTGAGTTACAGAGGCCGATTTCGAGACTCTCACTCCAAAACTTCCTCCACTGCTGCGCAGAGAGCTTGACTCCTGTATCCCGTTCCCACACTTTCTGTATTTTCCAACTTTGCGAGTCACGAGTCTGACACAACCTCTTATAAAAGAGAGAGGCCACACCCGCAGCTTGTGTAGTCTCTTGAGCAACTTCTACCACCCCACTCTGTCCCATCCCCTGTTTATAGTCAACCTGAGACTTTTCAATACAATGCCGGAGCTGCAGCCACTGGAAGTAAAGCTTATTGGGGAGGCCAAATTCGTGCTGTAGTTCCCTGAAATCCTTCCATTTATTTGCTTTAAAAAGCTGATTAACAGTCCAAACACCTCTTGAGTACCATGGCTTCCATGCTATGGTTTTGTTCTGAATTTTAAGCAAAGGATTGTGCCATATTGGAAGCCGGGCTAGAGAACACAGATCAGGACCGCATGCGCGGATAAGAGCCCAGAAAGCCTGGAGAGTGTCGGAAATTATACATGGGCACTGTGCACTTTGCGTCCACTGCATGCCCGGGAGATATTGCAGTGGTATCGGGGCTAGTAATTTCTCCTCAATTTCCACCCAGACAGGACGACCAACCGTTCGACCCTCTAACCACCTCGACCCCTGTTTTAACAGAAAGGCTCTATGATAGGAAAGAAAATCGGTAAACCGAACGCCGCCTTCCTCCCGACTACCCTTAAGCTTCCATCACGCTATTCTCGGTGTTTTCTCCTTCCATAGGAACCGACTCAAAATATCTTCTATCTGCTGATAGGATTGCGCTGGCAATAGACAGGGTATCATCTCTAAGGTATAGTTAACCTTAGGGACTATCATCATTTTTATAGTCTCCAGCCACCCCCACCAGGATAACACCAGAGGGGACCACTTAGTGAGCAGTCTCCGGACGGTTGCCACAAGCGCTGTCGCATTAAAGCGGACAGTTTTCTCAAGGGGGTAGCAATAGTGAACTCCAAAATATTTCACCATGGAAGATTCCCAGATAAATGGGAAACGACTCAAGTCCCCCTGATGTGTCCAGCGGTTTAAGGGAAAGGCATCTGATTTCGTCCAATTAATTTTATAACCCGAAAGTGCCGAGTACCGATCTATATGTGCTAGTACTTTAGGGACTGACTCAGGGGAGACAAATAGAAGGAGATCGTCAGAATAAGCTGACAATTTAATTTCTAGTCCCGCAATCACTGCCCCACATATCTCCGGGGACTGCCTAATAATAAGGGTTAAAAGTTCCAGCGCAAGGTTGAATAACATGGGAGAGAGGGGACACCCCTGCCGTGTGCCCCGCTTTAATTCGACCGGCTGGGACTTGGTGCCATTCACACAAATATACGCTGCGGGTTGGGCATACATAACCTCCAGGGAGCGCAAAAAGCCGGCCCCGAAACCGAACCATTTGAGAGCAGCAAACAAAAAGGGCCATTCTAACCGATCAAAAGCCTTTTCAGCGTCAAGGGAGAGACCGACTAGGGGTGTAGCCATGCTCGCGGAGCCCGCTAGAATATGACACAAAGTTCTGGCATTGTCCGCTGTCGATCTTCCCATTGTAAAACCACACTGATCTGGATGGATTAATGAGGGCATCTTCCCTGACAATCGGACAGACAAAACTGTCGTGTAAATCTTATAATCCACATTGAGGAGGGAGATAGGGCGGTAATTAGCCACCAGCTGCGGGTCTCTACCGACTTTTTCAAAGACTATCACATTCGCCATAGTGAACGCACCAACGTGCGATTTCGCCCCTACCAGCATACCATAATATTGAGATAGATAGGGGGCCAGCTCCTTCGCAAAGGTCTTAAAATATTCGGCTGGAAGGCCGTCAGGGCCCGCTGCCTTGCCGGAGGCCATTAAAGCGATTGCCTGATTAATCTCTTCTACTGAAAAGGGCCTATCAAGCTCCTCCTTAGCCTCTTCGCTTAGGACCGGCCGCTGTATATCAGAAACCAGAAGATCAAATTCATCCTGGGAAAAAGCCAGCTCTGATTTATACAATTGGGTATAAAACTCTCTGAATATGTTCGCGATCTCCGTATCTTTAACCACAATGCCCTGCCCTTGCGGGTCACGCAGGGCGGCTACCCTCTTGGCTTCCCGAGTCCCCTTTAGCGCATTGTCCAGCAGCCTACCAGCTTTATTGCCTTCCCGGTAATAGACCCCTTGTTGTGCTTTAATACTTTGAGAGGCTTCAGTGGCCAGAATCTCATTATATTTAAATCGTAACCGCTGAAGCCTCAACAAGATACAGGGGTCTGAGCGCTGAGTTAAGACACGCTCCCCAGCTTTAATTTGTTGCTCAAGGACTACCAGCTGTTGTTTCCGCTGTTTCGCCAGACGGATACTAAGGCTGGTTATGACAGCTCGCACCGTGGCTTTAAATCCCTTCCACCAGGCCCAGCCCGATGTGGTCATAGGAGAATTAAATTGGAAATATTCACCAATAGCAGCTTTTACATCTAAGCAGAATTCTACATTATCTAAGAGAGCTCTATCAAAAAACCACTCTTTGGGACTAGCACACCCCCTTATCATCCTGCAGCACCAATGAGATAGCCGCATGGTCGGACACATGCATTGGGTGTATACATGTCTCCATTATGCCAGGCACCAGTGTTTTAGACACCAAGAAAAAATCAATTCTAGATTGCGACCTATGTGGAGCCGAAAAATAGGTGAACTCCATCTCCGAAGGATGATGTAGCCTCCAAATATCTACCAACGCCCTCTCTTTGATCAGGGAGGCAAGCACCAATTGCCCTCTGGAGGGAGTTGAAGAGCGAGGCGGTTGCCTATCAACCAATGGGTCTATGGTCTGATTGAAGTCCCCCCCTATAATCAGTGGTGCCAGTGCATCCATGTGCACTACTTCTGCTATTGTAGCAAAAAAGTCTGGGCTATCACAATTAGGGGCATACAGGCACAACACAACTACCTCCAGTCCCCCCACCTTGAGTAAGGCCCAAGCCCACCGTCCTTCTGCATCCGAGCTGCTATGTGCAATAGTAGCCTTTAGGGATTTTCTCACCAATATGGCCACTCCGTTCCTTTTTTTAACCGCTGCGGAATAAGCAGCTAGAGCGTAGGGCTTTATACTAAGTTTTAGTGACTCTTTTTGATTTAAATGCGTCTCTTGCAGTAACAAAATGTCAGCTTTTTCATGCCGCGCATAATCGATAATTTTTTTCCGCTTAGCCGGATTATTTATCCCTTTGACATTCAAAGATAACACTCTATATGAAGCCATTTTTGCACTCATATAGCTTACCCACCCCGGGAGCAGTTCTAATCACCCTCCTTAGCTTGAAGTAAAGACGATAATCTACGGGAGATCTACTAATACAGTGCTTAAAGTGTTGATGGCATCTAGCACCAGTGCCTAGTCTTGTTGACTTTTTTATGCGTGTGTGCCCTAGAGGAGAAACTTTACCCACATAAATATCTGGTGAGCTCGTACCGGCGGGGTAGGCCCGGAGAACCCGCCGTCGCCATATCTATACAAATGCATGCACCAACATTTTAAATATCAGTTACTCCTTCAATGAAGACCCTCCTGCCCCCACTATTTCAACAGCAAGGAGACATCGTAAACTGGACATTCTAACGCAATATCAGTAAGCATTTATACGGTGTACCCATATAACATTATTTCTTTGCTGTATTACTCAACCAATTACACATAGTTCTTGTAGAATAATAATGCTGCCGGTTTATCCAGCGTGGCCTCATGATGCGTCTTATAGTTCAGCAGCCACCCTCAACGCATCTGTGCTGCCTCCTTGTCTTCCAAATATGCCAGGAGAGCATCGGGGTCATCAAATGATCGGGTCTGGTTATGAAGCGTTACCCGCATCATCGCCGGGTAGAAAAGGCCATAGCGTGCTTGCAGTGATTGCAGGCGCGGCCTAAGCACCAAGAGTCTTTTTCGTCGATCCACAGTGGCTTTAGCCAGGTCAGGGTAGATATTCAGTTTGTGCCCCTCAAATTCCAGAGGTGCCTGAGCACGGGCCAGAGTCATAATCTGAGCTACTTGCGGATATCGTAGGACCCGGAAAATAATAGGCCTCGGCTGCTTGTTGTGTGCTGATATTTGCGAGGGGACCCGATAGGCGCGATCTATTTCAAACTCCTTCGCAAAGGTGAGCTTGAGTAACGAGGGGATCAGCTTGCCCACAAAGGCAATCATGTCATTACCTTCTGCCCCCTCCGGAATGCCGACCAACCGCACATTATTGCGCCGAGCTCGATTGTTACTCTCTTCGGCGTCCCTCTGCAGCGCCCGAAGCTGTCTCTCCAATTTGTCCACTTTTTCCAACTGCGCCCTGTGGGCAGATAAAACTCCCTCGACTTTCTCTTGTCATAGTGAGAGCCCCTCGATCTGGCTGCGCAATGCACTGATTTCCTCGTGCACTGTACTTAAGGAATCCCCGTTGGCTTTGACCACCTCCTTCACCCCGCGGATCTCTGCAAGGAGCTCCTGTAAAGCCTCGGGCCCTTCGCGTGCTGACGCCATTTTTTGTGGAGAGAGGGGTTCTGTTTTGGACCTTTTCCCGCTGCTGTTCAGCGCACCGGCATAGTCGAGCCTCACCGGCTTGGTTCCTGCCATCCCTTGGGCACACCTTACGACTCCCCGATATTTCAGCTTTATGGTGCACTGCAAAATATAGGATTTTTCAGGATTTTCGGCGGATCCTCACAGAGCCTCCGCGTTAAGCGACTAACCCGCTCGGCATCAGGCTCCGCCCCCCGTATTCATTTGTTTTTCATGAATATAGTCTTGTCTCTATTTGGTTTGTAAATAAATTTTTAACTATTTATATTTTATTTATCTATGATGCGTTGTATACATTTTACGTTGTTATTTTTCTTACCATCTCTGTGTATATTCTACACTTTTAGTTCATAATGTTCTTAAGTAGCGTTCCAACATTTTGGTTTTAGATATTATTTATTTGGTTTTACTTTTTGTACATTTTACTTGTCTATTTGCACTAGGTTTGATTATTTATATGTATAATGTTTATGTTATTATTTATTTATTGGGATTTTTTTGTTTTTAGTTTGCCTTCACCCCTGAAGAAGTTTTAATGAAACACAGCCTGTGTCGGGTCGGCAAAATGTGTTGGCTATGTTAATAAAGTTTTTGATACATATCCTTATCCCAGCATTGAATAGTCAGGTCTAAGGTTCAATGCCAGTGGCTAGCCACTGTAGGAGTGCTAGCCATTGGCGCTGAATATCGGGCTCGTAGCTTATTGTTATATCAGCTGAATATTGTTGCCATCCAAATAATTTTTTAGCCCACCCTTCCTCCATTCTCCCTCTGCCCCTTTCTTATATGGATAGCATTGGACCATTCAGAGAGGGTGATTTTATAAAGGCATTTTTGTGTGTATATGCTATTATATGTGCATTAAATGCAGTCCCCCTCCTCTCTTGCCCTAGCTCCGGCAATCTTCAAAATGGCATTATGATCACCTGATGTTAGACTAGAGGTTGCGAGACTAGCATATGGTGATCTTGGTGCTATTTTAGAGACTGCTAGGGCTAGGGTAGGAGCAGAGGGGGACTACATATTTTATTTATTTATTTTATTTTATTTAACTATTTCTATACCACCTTTCTGCCATTTAAAGCAGTTTACATGTAACCAAAAACTAACAGTGCATGAATATGCATGCTGTTTGACAATGAATAGAACCTGGTAATTAAATCTAACATTTGTAGGACACTTTATACATTGAATGATTGTTAACATAGATAATCAGATATTTACATTGTTGAGGGTAAGGGTCAGTGGACCAAGAGTTTAGGTAATTGAATGTACTAGTGTGCATTAGATTGGGATTTTAGAGGTATAAATGTGTTACGGTGTTCTTGAAAAAGGTACATTTTCAATTTCTTCCAAAAGTCTTTGTGGTCTGAGCATTTTCTTAGGTCTGGTGATAGGGAATTCCATATAGTGAGAGCAAACAGTGAGAATGCATGGCTACATGTGGATTGTTTGCTCCTGGTCTTATGAGATAGAAGCATAGAAATATAGAAAAATGTTGACAGAAAAAGACCACATGGCCTATCTAGTCTGTCCTTCCATATCAACAACTACAACAGTCCCCTTTTTTTCTTTAGAGATCCTCTGTGTTTGTCCCATGCTATTTTGAAATCAGATACCGTCCTCATCTCTACCACCTCCATTGGGAGACTATTCCATGGATCCACCCCTCTTTCTGTAAAGAAATATTTCCGCATATTACTCCTGAATCTATCCCCTTTTGCCCTCATCCCATGGGATAGAGAGGAGGTTGAGCGCATTCTGTCTTCGAAGCCTGTCATTCTTGGGTCTTGATAGCAAGGGTTGGAGGCAGGCTACTAATCTCTTCACATACGGTTTTGAATATTGTGAAGAGAGCCTTATATTTTACTCTTGCTGGGATAGGAAGCCAATGGAGTTGCCTTACAACAGAAGTGATGTGTGTTCTTTGTTGGGCTCCATGGATTATTCTTTCCACGGTGTTCTGTGCCATCTGTAGAGAATGTAGTGCATGCTCGGGGAGGCCAAAGTAAATTATGTTATAGTAGTCTAGGATGGATGTAATTATGGCCTGGCACACTGTCCGGAATAGGTCTGGTGTTAGTAGGGGGTGTAGGTTCTTAAGAGTTCTTAGCTTGTGATTGACAGAGTTGGTAGTTCTCTTTATGGGGGCTTGAAAATTTAGCCTCTGGTCTATTATTAAGCCTAAATATTTAACTTCCGATTTTACTTGAATGACGAAATTGTCCATGCTCAGGGCTTTTGGGGAAAAAAAAGATGAGTCAGAGAATAGGTGGAGGACCTCGATCTGTTCTTGATTAATGAAAAGCTTATGAAGACTTAGCCACTGCCTCATATCTGAGAAGCATTTTTGTATCCTAGAGAAGTCCAGTGTTAAGGTGTTGAATGTAGTGAAGAACATTATGTCATCTACATATATCTGACAATGTATTTTGTGGTCCTTGAATAGTGTACATAGGGGATGGAGGAATATGTTGAATAATAGGGCCAAGAGACTTGAACCTTGGGGTACCCCTTGTTGCTGGATAAATGGACATGAGGTCTTGTGGCTGATTTTTACTTTCTGGCTCTGTCCTTCTAGGTAGGAGCAGAACCAGCTTAGAGTGACATCCCAGATGCCAATGTCATAGAGCTTTTGTACAAGTTGATGATGGGAGAGATATCAAGGAATATGAGGAGGAAGCCTTGGGCGTTATCTTTAATGGAAGTCAGGACTGTGTCTAGAAGAGATGTGATCAGAGTTTCTACACTGTGCTACTATCTGAACCCATGTTAGTAAGGATCTAAGGGAGCATGATCATTGATGTAGTTTTGAAGTTGAGTTTGTATTATTTTCTCTATTATTTTTGAGATAAAAGGAATACTGGATATGGGTTGGAATGAACTCAGTGTGGTGCTGTTGAATTTTGTGCTTTTTAGTACTGGTCAGACTGAGCTCTGTTATAGGATAGTGGGCATGTGGCCTTGGGATAGAGATGTACGTACGATGCTCGGTATGTTGAGATTGAGTTGTGTTCTGGCGATCTTGACCCAAGATACAGGACAGGGGTCTAGTGTTGGGTTGCATTGAGATTCTTGATTGTAGTTTCAATGTTTTCAAAAGATGGTAATTCAAATTGTGACCAGATATGTAGAGGGGTGTCTTGAGGATTTGGAGTAGTTAAGTGGAGGTCAGAGCAGAGGGCTGGCTTTTGTTTGGCACGGAGGTAGTTTGCCATCTCTTGGGGGTATATACTATCTTGTGGTATCTGTTTGGTCAGGTCCTTTGCGATATAGAAGAGCTCCTTTGATTTATTGACTTCCACCTCGATTACTTCTGCCTTGATTATCCATAGACCACCAGAAGGACCCGGTAGGGCACTGGGTTGGCATTCGGGGAGGGAGGAGGGTGCGGTGGGAAGGTGGTGGGTAGCCTTCCTACTATGGTGTTGGTGGGCCCCTCAATGACAAGACAACTTGCCGGCCATGGTCATCCTAAAAGGGGGTATCGCTGGGGGGGGGGGCATGGGGGAGGGAGATCATTGGAAGGGAGCATTGCTAAAGCAGGATTATTGATTCAGGGGGGCTGGATCACCAGCGATGTGGGGGCATGATTGGCCCCACATCTGTGTTCCCTGCCTTGGCAAGGAATGTGAGTGCTACTGGCAAGGCAAAGAACGCAGGGCCAGTTATTATTTGCCTTGCCCTGTGCTGTACATGGAGGGCGGTTGCTGGGCATGTCCCCTCCATTTACCACACAGGCTTTGCACTTACTGTACATTTTTTTCAGGAAAAGAGCTCCATAAGTGCCTATATGCTTTTCTAAATTAGGCTACAAATAAGTGCCTTCTTTCCCTCTCAGTCTAGATGATCTGTTCTAAAATTACCCTCATAAGGGCTGAAAATCTATGGATATTGAAGTTATATGTTCAATAGTCACCAGTGAATGCAGAACCGTACCTAGCCCTGTGCGAGCGGTGCGGCCGAACAGGGCGCAAAGGCTTAAGGGGCGCATTTTAGCTGTTTGCCGTTGCCTGCCACTGCCACTTTTTCTTCTCTCAGAGGCGGCAGGCAACGACAGACAGCTAAAATGCGCCCCTTAAGCCTTCTCACCGGCTTAGCCCTCGCCGGCTTAGCATGCCGGGGACTTCCACATCGGGCGCGCCTCTTCTCTCCCACCATGGGGGGAGGCACGCCCGATGTGCAAGTCGCACAGGGCACGATTTACACTCTGTATGGCCCTGAGTGAATGTATATCTTCATTTGAATATCAGCCTGCAAATTTCTAACTAAACTTTTGAAAATATATAAACATTTTTTTGTGAGTATGCATTATACAGCTTTGTAGAAAAATAAACAAAACCACTGACCTGAATGGTTTCTGAAGTTTTTCATCATACATGTCTTCAAAAGCTCTCTCTCTAGTTAAGGAAGCAACAGTCCGAATGTTTTCTACAGCTTCAGTCGCTATCTTTTTGTGTGGTTGTTCCAAAGAAAGGACAAAAATTAGTCACTTTTTATAGTGATATTCTCAACCCTTCTTCAAGCACTGTACAAATCAACTATATAAAAAATCTGGAAAGGTTCAATTCAATCTGATTTATAAGATGTATGACAAATAAAGGAGAAAAAAAACAGGGTGGCATTAATAATACTGAATCAATATAATTCCCCATGATAATGAAGCTTGTGGTTCAAGCATATTCCTGAACTCAACCAGGCGTCATGGGCCAGTTTCTCCAAACGGATTATTTTTGTGCATACTAGGAAAGTCATGAACCTCACTTCTAAGCCAGCATATGTGGAGTATGATCTCAGTCTCTCAGATTTACTGCTAATGCTCAGAGTAGTACTTGCATCATGCCGAAGAGAGTTTCCTTCTGGAGTTCGTAAGATGTAACATGTATGGGTAATTTGTCAAGATGTGCTTAGAAAGTCTTCTTTATCAAGCCTGTGGCTCCCAATATGATGGGAAATATTTCTATATCTTTCTGCCACATTTTCCTGGTCTCTGACTGCATTTCTTGGTACTTTAGAATCTTATGCCTCTCCGTGGAATTTACTGAATAATCACTTGGAACAAACACCTCTGTTGTTTTTCTTTTTTACCACTGTCAGGTTATCTCACATCCAGTTTCTTATCCATCAGAACGGGAATGTCCCAGGTGATCATAACCTCTTGATTCACTGTAATTCTCTTAGGGTCATGACACAGTGATGTTGTAGTGTTTACAGAGTTACATCAGAACATAAGATATGCCATACTGGGTCAGACCAAGGTCCATCAAGCCCATATCCTGTTTCCAACAGTGGCCAATCTAGGTCATACGTACCTAGCAGTTTCCCCAAAAGAAACAGGTTCCACAATGCTTGTACTGGGTCAAGCATTGATATCCTGGGTCCTTTCTTAATAATGGTTTATGGACCTTTCCTCCAGGAACTTGTCCAAACCTTTTTTAAACCCAGCTACACTAACAGCCTTTACTACATCCTCCGGTAACAAATTCCAGAGTTTGATTACACGTTGAGTGAAAAAATATTTTCTTTTATTAGTCTTAAATAGCTTACCCTGTAGCTTCATTGCTTGTCCCCTAGTCTTTCTATATTCTGATAACGTAAACAATCGATCTACGTTTACCCGTTCCACTCCGTTCATTAATTTATAGACTTCTATCATATCTCCCCTCAGTCGTCTCTTTTCCAGGTTGAAGAGCCCTAACCTTTTTAGCCTTTTTTCATAGGAGTATCCTTCCATCCCCTTTACCATTTTGGTGGCTCTTCTCTGTACCTTTTCAAATAACGCTATATTAAGATACGGCAACCAGAATTGCACACAATAGTCAAGGTGCGGTTTCACCATGGAACGATATAGAGACATTATAATATCTTTTGTTTTATTTTCCATTCCTTTCCTTATGATACCTAGCATTCTATTTGCTCTCTTGGCCGCCGCTGCACACTGGGCCGAGAGTTTTAACATGTTATCCACAATGACACCTAAATCTTTTTCCTGGGTGATGGTTCCTAATGCGGAACTTTGCATCGTGTAACCATAGTTTGGGTTGTTCTTCCCTAGGTGTATAACTTTGCACTTGTCCACATTAAATTTCATCTGCCATTTTGATGCCCAGTCTTCCAATTTATCAAGATCCTCTTGCAATTTTCCACAATCCTCTTGGGTTTAACAACTTTAAATAGTATTGTATCATCTGCAAATTTGATAACCTCACTCATTATTCCACTTTCCAGGTCATTTATGAATATGTCAAAAAGCAGCAGACCCAGCACAGATCCCTGAAGTACACCACTATTCACCTTTCTCCATTAGGAAAATTGGCCATTTAGCCCTACCCTCTGCTTTCTATCTTTTAACCGGTTCCTGATCCACAATAGTACACTGCCTCCTATCCCATAACTCTTTAGTTTTGCCAAAAGTCTCTGATGAGGGACCTTGTCAAAGTCTTTCTCAAAGTCTAGATACACTATATCAACTGACTCACCTTTGTCCACCTGTTTATTCAGACCTTCAAAAAAACATAACAGATTAGTAAGACAAGATCTTCCTTGTCTAAAGCTATGTTGGCTGTCTCCCATTAGGCCATGACTATCTACTTGCTGAGTAATTTTATTCTTTAAGATGGTTTCTACCATTTTTCCAAGTACTGACGTCAGGCTCACCGGTCTGTAGTTTCCCGGATCACCCCTAGAACCCTTTTTAAAAATTGGTGTTACATTGGCGATCCTCCAGTCTTCAGGTATTAGAGATGATTTTAATGATAGTTCACAGATTACTAATAACAGGTCTGCAATCTCATATTTCAGTTCTTTCAACACCCTTGGATGTATACCATCCGGCCCAGGTGATTTGCTACTCTTCAGTTTATCTAATAGTTGTAATACATCTTCCCGATGTATCGATATTTCCTTCAATTCTTCCGCACCTTTAAATACTACTTCAGTCATGGGTAACATCCCTACATCTTCCTCAGTAAAGACCGAAGCAAAGAATTCATTCAGTCTCTCCGCTATCGCCTTGTTGCCTCTTAATGCCCCTTTAACCCCTCTATCATCTAATGGACCAACTGACTCTCTCACAGGTTTTTTGATACGAATGTACTTGAAAAAGTCTTAATGCGCGTTTTTGCTTCTGCAGCAAGCTTCTTCTCAAATTCTCCCTTTGCCTGCCTTATCAATGCCTTGCATTTGACTTGCCAGTGCTTGTGCTGTTTCCAGATTTCATCATTTGGCTCTTTTTCCATTTCCTGAAAGATGCTTTTTTGGCAACAACAGCCTCTCTGACCTCACCTTTAAACCATGCTGGCAGTTTTTTGAACTTCCTTCCACTTTTCTTAAAGCGTGGAATACAGCTGGTCTGGGCTTCCAAGATAGTAGTTTTCAACAACACCCAAGCTTGATGTAAGTCTTTAACCTTTGCAACTGCTCCTTTTAGTTTTTTCTTAACTATTTTCCTCATTTTATCATAGTCTCCCTTTCGAAAGTTAAAAGGTAGTACTGTGGATTTCCTTACTATCCCTCCTCCACTAATTAAATCAAATGCGATCATGCTATTGCCAAGTAGCCCCAGCACCCTTATCTCTTGCACTAGGTCTGGTGTTCCACTAAGGACTAGGTCTAATATGGCTTCCCCTCTGGTCGGTTCATGAACCAGCTGCTCCAAGAAGCAGTCATTTATCTCATCTAGGAACTTTATCTCCCTAGCATGTCTTGCCGTGACACTGACCCAGTCGATACCGGGGTAATTGAAATCACCCATTATTATTATTGCTCTGTAACGTTTGTTAGCTTCCTTGATTTCTTTGAGTATTTCATCATCCATTTGGTCATTCTGGCCAGGCGGTCGATAGTACACCCCCACTGCCATCGCCTTCCCCTTTTTACATGGAATTTCAATCCATAGAGATTCTACAGCAAATTTCATTTCATGCAAAACTTTAATCCTTTCTGACTCAATGCCCTCTCTAACATAGAGCGCAACCCCTCCACCAATTTGATCAGCTCTATCATTACAATACAGTTTGTACCCAGGTATCTCAGTGTCCCACTGGTTGTCCTCCTTCCACCATGTCTCTGATATTCCAATCATATCTAACCTCTCATTTAGTGCTATATATTCTAACTCTCCCATCTTATTTTTTAGACTTCTAGCATTTGCATACAAGCATTTTAGAGACTGTATTTTATTCATATTAATTTGGCTATTGGTAGATATGGGTAATTTGGGATCTTTAAGCTCAGTCTGCTCCATACTTGAGGGCATTTGGGCTACTTTAATCTTTTTTGGAACCTCTCTGTTTTTGGTAGTATCATTCAAGGGATACATTCTTCTGAACCATCCACTCTTGGGCGACTGTCGGCTTTCCCCTATTATCTAGTTTAAAAGCTGCTCTATCTCCTTTTTAAAGGTTATTGCCAGCAGCCTGGTTCCATCCCGGTTAAGGTGAAGCCCATCCCTTCGGAAGAGCCCCTCCTTTCCCCAGAATGTTCCCCAGTTCCTAACAAATCCAAAACCCTCATCTCTGCACCATTGTCTCATCCTTTTGGGTCCTGTGCATGGAACGGGAAGCATTTCAGAGAATGCTACACTGGAAGTTCTGAATTTCAACTTCCTACCTAAAAGCCTAAATTTAGCCTCCAGAACCTCCCTACCACATTTTCCTATGTCATTGGTACCGACATGTACCAAGACAGCAGACTCATCCCAGCACTATCTAAGACCTTATCTAGGTGGTGCGTGAGGTCCACTACCTTTGCACCAAGCAGGCATGTTACCAGGTGATCCTCACGTCCACCAGCCACCCAGCTATCTACATGCCCAATGATCGAATCACCAACTATGACAGCTGTCCTAACCCTTCCGTCATGGGCACATGGCCCTGGAGAAACTTCCTCGGTGTGAGAGGGTTTTACATCACCTGGATGACAGGTCCTAGTTACAGGATCACGTCCTGCCACACCAGGGTGATGCTCTCCTGTCACGTGACCTCTCTCCTTCATGGCAACAGGGATGCAGCCAGACTGGATGTGGGACTTCAGGACTATATCCTTGTAGGTCTCGCCTATGTACCTCTCTGTCTTTCTTATGTTTTCCAAGTCTGCTATTCTAGCCTCTAGAGAACGGACTCGTTCCCTGAGAGCAAAGAGCTCCTTGCACCTAGTGCACACGTAAGACCTCTCACCAACTGGGAGAAAATCATACATGTGACACTCAATGCAAAAGACTGGAAAGCCCCCATCTCACTGCTGGACTGCTGTCTGCATTTTAGTTTTAAGCTTGTGTTTAGATCTTTAAGTTCTTTACTTACTAAGGGTTGCTATGGATATTTATACTAATAAAACTGTACCTAATACGTTTAATATACCTTGTTCTCCTGAAGCTTAATTAATCTCAGGTCCTTAGTGTATGACTGATTTGGGTAACGAGCTTCACCTGAGAGCACCTCCTGTCTTTTAAAATGTGTAAGTACCTATAAAGCTATAATTATCCCAGGGGTGGGAGAGAAATAACACTTATTAAAAGAGGGCTGCTACACACTGTCTTGGGTGTTGGGGAGGGAGGGAGGGAAATAACACTTATTAAAAAAGGGCTGCTACACAGTACCCTGTCCTGTGCTGCTGAGGTAAGCTATATTCTGATTTGATATATTTAAATTATAGCTCTTTGCTGCTGCTAGGCTCTTACTTATTATGAAATTTAAACTACAAGCTCTTTGCTGGGTTCTAAATTTAACCAGAAAGCTCTCTTCTGTGTTTTAAATTTCAACTAAAAGTACTTTGCTGATGCTAGGCCCTTAGTGACTATTTAATTTGAACTACAAGCTCTCTGCTGAGTTCCAAATTTATTCTAAAGTTTCCAATAGATGAGGCATGCTACTTTGTTGTGCCTTTCTGTATAAAAATTTTCTGTCATCAGAACTTCACAGCCAGCTATGAGGTGAGTCACTGTTTCCAGGTGTTTCTTACAGAATTGGCATATGTCTATTTTGCCCATTTTTTTAATGCTTACTGTAAACCATCTCATATGTAATCTGCTGTCCTGGGTTGCAACTATCAATCTCATTATTTGGTTTTAGTTCACCTCTAATGTGTCCATTCTTGATTGACAAAGGGTTCATGGAGTAACACTTTATTATTTTTATATTATTTATTTAACATTTCTTATATACTGCCTTTCATGATATCAAGGTGGTTTACATTGAACAAACTGGAATTACATTGAACAGGGCATTATAACTTGGAGATAACTATTTTACAGGGAACATGGGCAATGTAGGGTTAAGTGGCTTGCCCAAGACCACAAGGAGCACTTGTGGGACTAGAAACCCCAGTCCTTCTGGCCCAAGGTTGCTGTCCTCTAGTGGGATTTGAGCCCCTGATGTTCTGGCCTGAGATAACTTGCCCCAACCACTAGGCCACTCCTCCCCTAAAGACAAAGTTGCCCACAGGGCAAGGCAAACTTTGTACTTCCTACTGTATTTGTGCATTTACCCATTGTTTTTTCTCATTTGCTGATCTAATTCTTTAAAACTTTTTCTCTTGTTTTGCAAATCTTGTTGCTTCCTTCCCTGTGTGTGCTTGTGAATTCTCATTCATTTCTTGTAGTCCTTGGAACGCTCGTCTATGTTTGATGATGGAGACAAATTCTGGACATTTACTTCCATATTTCAGCCTTTTTGGCGTATTTAGATCCAGTGATGCAGTTAGGTAAGCTTGGAGACCAATGACAGTAGTTCTGTATGTGCAATCAATCTCTATGAGGCCTAGCCCTCCTTCAGCTCTAGGGATGTACAGTCTTGGCATACACTGATTCTTGTAAACTACTTCATGGGCATGGAGAAGTTTTCTTGTTCGCACATCCAGTTTTTGAAGATCTTTAAGAGGCCAGTCCACAATCCTAAAGCTGTCTGAGAGTACAGGAATTGCCAGCTGATTGATGGCTTGCATCTTATTCCGTGATATTAAAGCATTTTTCAATAACGATTTTAATCTCCTGACTTTTACTGATCTTTTCTCTCAGTAATTTCTGCTTGAGTGTCATTTCATCCTCTACTCTGAGAAAATTATATATGCCTACCTGTTTAAGGACCTTGATGTTACAGTCCTCAAGCCAGGGAGGTGTTTTCCATATTGCTCAATTTCCTCTAAAAGAATTTGCCTTAGCCCATTTGTCAAGGCTTAAAGTCACTGTAGAGTTTCAGATCATCTGCAAATAGTAAATGGGATGTTGCTTCTGGGCTGTTACCTTCTTAAGGATTCAGGCATTTATTTATTCTATTTAATAGGCTTTTTATATTGCATTATCATGTCAGTCAAAGCGGTTTACATTGTAACTTAAACTTGGTAATGTACATTAAACAGGGACATTGATAACTTGAATTTTCAATCCATATCCCAAAGAGTTGAGAACACTCATTGGATTACGCGCCACACAAAACAAAAGTGGTGACAGAGAATATCCCTGAAATATTCCTTGCTGGATCTTAATGTTAGGAATGATGTATTGACCATCTTCATATTTCAGAAAGAGTGTGGTTTGCCACATTGTCATGGTGAACTTAATGTACCCTATCAAACCAGGATTTATTTTATGGATACATTTCAAGGCAATTTATTATCCAAGAATACGGGACGCTTTCAAAATCAATCCATACTATACTGAGATTTCTGCTTTTCTTAATACTGGCCATGATGGCCTTATTCAACATTAACTGGTCTTTGGTTCCATATATTCCTCTCTTATTGTCCTTTTGCTCTTTTGCCATGATGTAATTGGACTCAATATGATCATATATTCTGTCTGCATCTATTGCAGTGAACAGATTATACAGTAGATTGTAGGTAGACAAGTTATTAGTCTGTAACTATTGAGAATGTTACTTGGGTCTCCCTTTGGAAGGAAAAATGTTCTTCCTATGGTGTTAAGTCTGGCTGCGTGAACAATTGTTTTCTGCAGTTCGCAAGGTCCTGGTAGAGTGATGTTAACTGTTTGAACTAAAGGTTGGGTGCTTCATCTGGGCCAGGACTCTTCCAGTTTCTGACTCATTTTATCCTGCTTTCCAGCTCTGTTGTTACCTCAGACCATTTCATAAGTTTGCTTGTTCTTTCTAAATGCTCCTAAATGCAGGCTAACCACTCTGCTTCTTGATTGTGCTTTATGGTACTTTTATGATATTAATGTTCTTTCACAATTCCCTGTAGAATTAGGTTCTCTCTAAATAGTTTATTTTGATATTTTTCTTTTCTGCTTTCTTCATAACTTTCCAGTTTTTGCACGCCTGCTGCTACTATCAATGCATTGTTTGAACAAAAAAAATCAGGTCTTCTTCTGTTAATGCAGCATGCTTCAGCTTACATCAATCAAGCTTGGGTGTTGTTTAAAAATACTATCTTGGAAGCCCAGACCAGCTGTATTCCACACATTAAGAAAAGTGGAAGGAAGTCCAAAAAACTGCCAGCATGGTTTAAAGGTGAGGTCAGAGACGCTGTTGTTGCCAAAAAAGCGTCTTTCAGGAAATAGAAAAAAAGCCAAATGACGAAACCTGGAAACAGCACAAGCACTGGCAAGTTAAATGCAAAGCATTGATAAGGCAGGCAAAGCGAGAATTTGAGAAGAAACTTGCTACAGAAGCAAGAACGTGAAATAAAGACTTTTTCAAGTACATTCATAGCAAAAAACCTGTGAGAGAGTCAATTGGACCGTTAGATGATAGAGGGGTAAAAGGGGCAGTAAGAGGGGACAAGGCTATAGCGGAGAGACTGAATGAATTCTTTCCTTTTGTCTTTACTGAAGAAGATGTAGGGATGTTACCCATGACTGAAGTGGTATTTAAAGGTGATACTGCAGAGGAATTGAGAGAAATATCGCTACACCGGGAAGATGTATTACAACTGTTTGATAAACTGAAGAGTAGCAAATCACCTGGACCGGATGGTATACATTCAAGGGTGTTGAAAGAACAAAAATATGAGATTGCAGACCTGGTATTATTAATCTGTGAACTTTCATTAAAATCATCTGTAATACCTGAAGATTGGAGGATCGCCAATGTAACGCCAATTTTTAAAAAGGGTTCCAGGGGTGATCCGGAAAACTACAGACCGGTGAGCCTGATGTCAGTACCGGGAAAAATGGTAGAAACCATCATAAAGAACAAAATTACTCAGCATGTAGATAGTCATGGCCTAATGGGAGACAGCCAACATGGCTTTAGACAAGGAAGATCTTGTCTTACTAATCTGTTATGTTTTTTGAAGGTGTGAATAAACAGACAAAGGTGAGTCGGTTGATAAAGTGTATCTGGACTTTCAGAAAGCCTTTGACAATGTCCTCATCAGAGACTTTTGGCAAAACTAAAAAGTCATAGGATAGGAGGCAGTGTACTATTGTGGATCAGGAACTGGTTAAAAGATAGAAAAACAGAGGGTAGGGCTAAATGGCCAATTTTTCCAATGGAAAAAGATGAATAGTGGAGTACCCCAGGGATCTGTACTGGGTCCGCTGCTTTTTGATATATTCATAAATGACCTGGAAAAGGGAATAATGAGTGAGGTTATCAAATTTGCAGATGACACAAAACTATTTAAAGTTGTTAAAACCCAAGAGGATTGTGGAAAATTGCAGGAGGATCTTGTTAAATTGTTAGACTGGGCATCCAAATGGCAGATGAAATTTAATGTGGACAAGTGCAAAGTTATGCACCTAGGAAAGAACAACCCAAACTATGGTTACACGATGGAAGGTTCCACATTGGGAACCACCACCCAGGAAAAAGATTTGGGCATCATCTTGGATAACATGTTAAAACCCTCCACCCAGTGTGTTAAAACCCTCCGTTCCACATGGTGAGGGACTTCCTATTCCAGAACCTCCATCAGAATATTCTCTTGATTCATCTGATGAGGACAAGGGTGAGCCCACCTGTTCTTCTCCTGGTCAGTCAGCATGTAGTGACCTATATTTTCACTGGAATGCATATCAACTCCACACAGAATAACACAGGAAGAACTAAATGACCTGGTTTGTGATTTGGACTTATCCAAGAACAAGGCAGAATTGCTAGGATCAATTGTTAGAAGATGTCAAAAGTACTTCATATCGAAAGCGCCACTAGCAGTTGGAGCCTTTCTTCAGAAAGGAAAGTAATCTGGTATTCTGTTCCGATATTGAAAGCCTCATGAATGCCTTAAAAATCACTCATGACCCACAAGATTGGAGACTATTTATAGACTCTTCAAAACTGAGTCTGAAGGCTTTGCTTTTGAACAATGGAAACCATCTTCCATCTATTCCAGTAGCACATGCCGTCCACATGAAAGAGACATACGATATTTAAAGCATCAACTGACTTCCATTAACTATAGCAAGTACAGTTGGCACCTCTGTGGTGACTTGAAGGTAGTTGCCCTTTTAATGGGACTGCAGCAGGGATATATAAAATACATGTGTTTCTTATGTGAGTGGGATAGCCGAGCAAGGGATTGGCACTACTTGCGGAAGGAATGGAATCACAGACAAAATGTAACAGCTGTAGAGAAGAATATCCAGCAGCCAGCTCTGGTTGAGGCTCACAAAATCCTGCTACCACCCCTTCACATCAAACTAGGTTTGATGAAAAACTTCGTGAAAGCCATGGACCGCACTTCGCCAGCTTTCCGATACCTGCATGAAAAATTCCCTCGACTCAGCGAAGCAAAGATTAAAGAGGGAGTTTTTGTGGGTCCTCAGATTCGAGAGCTCTTCAAAGATGACCGGTTGAACAACTTGCTGCAGGGTGATGCGAAAGAAGCATGGAATGCTTTTCGCCTAGTGTCAACAAACTTTCTCGGGAATGTTAGGGCAGAAAACTACAAGGAACTAGTAGAAGGCATGCTGATGCAGTATCAGAAACTTGGCTGCAATATGTCTCTAAAGATCCATTTCCTTGATTCCCATCTCAATTTCTTTCCTGACAACTGTGGTATGGTTAGTGATGAACAGGGCGAACGTTTTCACCAGGATATTGCAATGATGGAGCAAAGATACCAGGGAAAATGGTCCACTACAATGCTGGCTGACTACTGCTGGACACTCCCCAGAGAAGCTCCCGAACAGCTGTACAAGAGACAGGCGAAAAAATCTAAGAAGTAGTCTATGCCTTGGTTTTTTACAGGTATTAACCGAAGGCCTATTATAGTTACTATTGACATGCATTTCGTGATGTAAACATTAATTCTTGTAGATTACAAAAAAAACTAGAGCCAACTTTGCAATTTCACTGTCATATTCATGTTCAGCATATAAAAATTGATAAGAAATGATTATTTTTATTTCAGTAACATGACTTTTGTAAAAATTTGTTGACCAGTGATATTATAATGCCTCTGTATCGTTCCATAGTGAGACCGCACCTTGAATACTGTGTACAATTCTGGTTGCCGTATATTAAAAAGGATATAGTGTTATTAGAAAGGGTACAGAGAAGAGCCACCAAAATGGTAAAGGGGATGGAAGGCTACTCCTTTGAGGAAAGGCTACAAAGGTTAGGGCTCTTCAACCTGGAAAAGAGACGGCTGAGAGGAGATATGATAGAGGTCTATAAATTAATGAATGGAGTGGAACGGGTAAACGTAGATCGATTGTTTACATTATCAGAATATAGAGAGACTAGGAGACATGCAATGAAGCTACTGGGTAAACTATTTAAGACAAATAAGAGAAAATATTTTTTCACTCAACATGTAATCAAACTCTGGAATTTGTTACCGGAGGATGTAGTAAAGGCTGTTAGTGTAGCTGGGTTTAAGAAAGGTTTGGACAAGTTCCTGGAGGAAAGGTCCATAAACCATTATTAAAAAGGGACACAGGATATCAATGCTTGACCCAGTACAAGCATTGTGGAACCTGTGTCTTTTGGGGAAACTGCTAGGTACATATGACCTAGAATGGCCACTGTTGGAAACAGGATACTGGGCTTGATGGACCTTGGTCTGACCCAGTATGGCATATCTTATGTTCTTATGTTCAACTTGATTTCTTGGATCTTCCTCAACATCTTTGATGATCTTAATCCTTTTAGATATCTATCTATCAGGGATACCTCCGCATGCAATGACTGTATTTTTCATTCAATGCGCTTCTTCCAAGGAGGAACTGTTATTGTTCTCTCTTTCTTCTGGCTCTGCACTTTAGTTGGTAGTTTTCCTGCAATAATAATTTTAGCTGCACAATATTATATGCAATTTATTTTGGTGAAGTCAATAAATGGTCCCTTTATAATGGATATAACCTCATCCATCTTAATTATCATACATCTAACATTAGGTGTTAAATTTAACTTAGGTAACTTTTCTCTTGCCTGGAACCCAGCATATTCATCTTTTTCCATGTGGACTAGGGGTTTGATCTTGAGTTCCTCCATCTCTGGGTCTTTGTGCTCCCTTTCATCCTCCTCTTCAGTTGATTTGTTGGCCTGATCTTTATTCATCTCACTCTTCTGCAGTTCAAGATTTCTAAGCTCCATCTCTCCCTCAACTGCTCTCTCTTTTTCTTCTAGTATTCCTTTTTCTAGTTCTCTCACCTAGGTTTCCTCCTCCTTTATTTCTTTTTCCACAGAAGTCCTTAGTTGCTTCAAGATGTTATAATTTACATACTTCTTTACTTTGATCTGCAAAAGTGAAGATCTTAAATTTGCATCCATTGTCTTTTGTTTTTCTTGTGGCAATTTTCCTCTTTTTTCCAGTTTTTAGCAAATTCTCTTTGTATATCTTCTTGATTTAAATATGAAGTTTGTACCATCTCCTCTTTATATGCAGAAGTCCACTCAACTGTAGTTAATATTCTTAACCTTTTCATTAATTTCTGTGGTTTATCTCCTGCCACAACGGGTCCATGAACATGCTCACCATGGACTTTATCTGTAGCAGGGATGTTATCTACATCTGCAGTGCTTGCACTATTGCCACCACCATCATTAGCCCTAGAGCATAAAATATGGATGGGCACCTTTTTATCCTAGGCAACATGCGGCCAGTGTATATTTTTCTTTTTCATTTCTATCATACTTCAACTATAGTGTTGCCTTGCTGAGATTTAGTATAGACGTTATATAATGGCGTTACCACGTGAAGGTACTCAGCAAGACTTGAGGAGATAACTTTATTCTCTCCCTCTAAGAGAGGGATCAATCCACCAACAACTGTTAGTGAATTTGTATGTTACACACGCCTTAGGCCCCTGTTAAACACCCCTCTGTCATGGCAATGAGTAGCTAGGACTGTAGAATCCTTGTATGTAGGGACAGGCAAACTTCAGTCCTTGTGAATACCAGTCTCCTCAAATTTTCAGGCTATCCCTAATATACATGCATGGGCTTTTCAGAGTTGAAACAATGTGCATGGAAATTTAGCTCATGTATATGCAGGACTGTACCAAGGGCTGTGCAAGCGGTGCAGGTGCAAAAAGGATGTTGATATCATCACTGGGCTTCCACAAAAGCTCAAAAAGAGTAAGTTCTGCATGTGATTGAGGTGGAGGAGGCACCAGATTTGTTAGTTGCACAGGGCGCATATCTAGTTTGGTACAGTCATGCATGTATGAATTAGTCACATCCTGAAAACCTAAGTATATTGGCATCTGTGAGGACTGGAGGTGGCGTACTCCTGCACTTTCATGGGAATACAGGTAGAAGGAGAAGAAAAAGGGACTTTTCCTTGACAAAATTAAAGCACTGAATTAATAGTCCAGTGAGAAAGCAGTATCTGCCACCTATGTTCCCTTCACTATTAACTGTAGCTGCCTCAATTGTCTACTTGGGTTTACATTTACTATTACTACTATTAATCATTTATATAGCGCTACAAGGCGTATACATTGCTGTACAAACACATATAGAAGACAGTCCTTGCTCAAGAGCTTACAATCTAGATAAGACAGACAGCACAATACAAGATAAATAAGGGGTTCAAAAGGGAGAGGAGACACAAGAGAAACAAGAGATTAGGATCCAAAAGTGGCCTCAAAGAGGTAAACGTTTAGCATGGATTTGAAGAGGAAAAGAGATGAGATTTGATGTAAAGATACAGGAAGTTTGTTTCAGGCCTAAGGAGCAGCAAGGTGAAAAGATCAAAGTCTGGAGTTGGCAGTAGAAGAAAAGGGAATAGAGAGAAGAAAGTCAGAGGAGGAGCGGAGTTCATGAGGAGGAGTGTAGGGAAAGAGGAGAGAAGAAAGGTAATGAGGAGCAATTGAGTGAATGTATTTATAGGTGAGAAAGAGAAGTTTGAAATGGATACAGAAATGGAAGGGGAGCCAGTGAGGTGATTTCAGAAGAGAGGTTATATGAGAATATTGGGACTGGCGGAGGTTTAGCCATGCAGCAGAGTTCTGAATAGACTGAAGAGGAGAGAGATGACTCCAAAGGAGACCAGCAAGGAGGAGATTGCAATAGTCAAGGCAGGAGGTAACTAAAAAGTGGACAAGAGTTTTAGTAGTATGTTTAGAGAGGAAGGGGCAGATTTTGTTAATGTTATAGAGAAAAAAATAACAGGTTTTAGCAATCTGTTGAATGTGTGTGGAAAAGGAAAGAGAAGAGTCAAAGATGACCCCAAGGTTGCGGGCTAAGGCAACAGGAAGAAGAGTATTGTCAACAGTGATAGAGAAAGGAGGAAGGGGAGGACGGTTTAGGGGGAAAGATAAGAAGTTTTGTTTTAGCCATGTTCAATTTCAGATGGTGATGAGACATCCAGAAAGCAATTTCAGATAATGAGAAATGTCAGGTGAAGATAGATAGATTTGAAAGTCATCAGCATAAAAATGATATTGAAAGCCATGGGAAGAGATGAGGGAATCAAGGGACTGGGTGTAGAGAAAGAAAAGGAGAGGGCTTAGAACAGACCCCTGAGGTACACCAACTGAAAGAAGGATGGCTATAGAGGAGGAACCACCAGAACAAACACTGAAAGAGCAATTGGAGAGATAAGAAGATAACCAAGACAGCACAGAGCCCCTAAAACCAAGAGAGGATAATGTGTTGAGAATGTGGTCAACAGTATCAAAAACAGCAGAAAGGTCAAGAAGAATGAGAACTGAGTAAAGGCCTTTGGACTTGGCCAGAAACAAGTGACTGGAGACTTTGGCAAGAGCCGTTTCAGTAGAACGAAAGAGATGAAAACCAGACTGGAGTGGACCAAGGAGGGCATGCAAGGAGAGAAATTTGAGGCAGCAGCGGAGAACTGCATGTTCAAGAAGTTTGGAAATGAATGGGATAAAGGAGATGAGTCAGTAATTAGAAGGACAAGTAGGGTCAAGTAAAGGTTTTTTGAGGAGAGCAGTGATCACAGCATGCCTGAAGGCTGCAGGGAAGGTTGTAGTGGAGAGTGAAAGATTGAGAATATGTGAGATGGAAGGGATGACGGAGGAGGAGACGGAGTTGAGGAGATGGGTGGGGACAGGATCAGAAGAATAAGTAGTGAGTTTAGAGGAGGAAAGGAGAGGTTTCCTCCAGAGATTTTAGAAAAGGATGAAAGGGTGATAGAAGTTGATGGGAAAAGTTGGTATTGGAGAGGGGAAGAGGGGGAGAGGGGGAGAAGAAGAATTAGTAGGGAACTGAAGAATAATCTTATGGACCTTTTTATGGAAATAGTTGGCTAGGGTTTGGGCAGAGAGAAAAGGAGGGAATGGAGGCATTGGTGTGTTAAGAAGGGAATTGAGAGTAGAGAAGAGACATTTACCTCTTATACGATACAACCATGAGTTCTAAAGACATATATTATACCTCACCTTTCCTGCACTTTGGAGCTGTTTTTTGTCCCGGTTGGCAAATCCAGTCAAGGCTCTGGTCTCAAGCATTCCTGCTACAGCAAGCACAGGGGACATTGCCAAAATCAGCAGACTCATCTCCCAGCCATAGACAAATGCGATTATGATTGACAATCCCATGATGGAGAAATTTTCTGCTATTAAACCAAGTCTTGAACCTGTTGCCTGAAGTGAGAGACAGGGAGAAACCTCACTATTTAACTGATATTAAAATCACATGCATTTTGAAAATAACTTTACCAGAATGAAGACACCCAATGATCTCAATACCATAAAAAGATAGGGTTTGATATTCAGCAGTGGTGCTCATGCCTTTCAAGCACCTGGCTGCGTTAGTTTAACTAAACCTAGATTTTCAGCACAGGAGCCTATCCAGCATCTGGTGCTGAAAATCTGGTTTTGCTCAGAAAAGAAACACAATAATTAATAGGAAAGGAAAGCACAGTCGAGGGTAGGATACGTAGCGGTAGTATCCTGATAGTGCTGTTGAATATTGGGATTGCCGAGGTTTATGCAGTTGACAGGCAGGGCCTAGGGCTCCAAAGTGTTGGGGCCCTAGGTGAACATCAAGCTTTACACCCTCTCTGGCTGTCAAAATCTATTATCTAGTCTTGAATGTCCTACTTTTGCTGCCCTTCAGAGTTTGCTGCCCTAGGTGAGTGCCTAGTTTTATTTATTTAGCAACATTTTTATACTGCTGTATCTACTAGTCACAGCGGTTTACATGGAACAATAGAACAAGTAACTTTACATGGAAAACAGGTACCAGTAACTTTATATCGAACATAGTTTGCCTAGTAGTTGGGCTGGCTCTGTTTGCAGGTACTGCAAAATGCATAAACCCATCTGAAGTGCAAGAGTGGACACTTTTGAGGGAGTGAACAACATGAGTAAAGATCTAAAAACACTGGAAGATGGTCTAATGCTTGGCAGTTGGGATTTCCTACAAAGACGTGCAGAGCCATGCACTTGGAATGCAGAAATCCAAAGGCATCATATACGATAAGGGGTAGAGAGAGGTTGGTGTGCACAGATCAGGTGAGGGACCTCGGAGTGATAATATGTGAGGATCTCAAGGTGTTAAAACAATGCAGTAAGGTGGTAGCCAAAGCCAGAAAGATGCTGGGCTGCATACAGAGAGGAATAACCAGCAGAAAGGAGGAGGTATTAATACCCCTGTACAAGTCGTTGGTGAGGCCTCACTTGGAGTATTTTGTTCAGTTTTGGAGACCATATCTCACAAAGGATATAAAAAGACTTGAAACGGTTAAGAGGAAGGTCACCAAAATGATTCAGAGCCTGCACCAGAAGACGAATGAGAAGACACTTGAAGATCTAACAAGGTATACCCTAGAGGAGCAGAGGGACATAGAAACATAGAAACATGATGACAGAAAAAGACCACAAGGCCCATCTAGTCTGTCCTTCCATAACAACAACTACAACAGCCCACTTTCTACCTTTAGAGATCCTCTGTGTTGATCCCATGCTTTTTTGAATTCAGTTACTGTCCTCATCTCTACCACCTCCACTGGGAGACTATTCCACGGATCCACTACTCTTTCCATAGAAACATAGAAACATGATGACAGAAAAAGACCACAAGGCCCATCTAGTCTGTCCTTCCATACAGTGGAGATATGATATAGACCTTTAAATACTTAAAGAGTATTAATGAACAAACAAACCTTTTTCAAAGACAGGGAAGCTGTAAAACTAGAGGGCATACGATGAAGCTGCAAGGTGGTAAACTTAAAAGCAGCATCAGGAAATAGTTTTTCACTGAAAGGGTGGTGGGTGCTTGGAATGCCCTCTTGATGGAAGTAGTGAGGGCAAATACACTGGTGGAATTCAAAATGGCATGGGACAGACACAGTGGATCCCTTTACAGCAACAGGATAAAATCAAAATAAACATAACTATCTCTTATATCTCAACAAATAGGGGTGACCTACATGGAGCTGCAGTTACAACCACTCTAGCCACCTTGCTGGGCAGACCAAGTGGACGATACTTGTCTTTTTATCTGCCGTCATATACTATGTTACTATGAAGATCGACCACATACTTTATTAATAAGTGTCACTATTTTTTAATCACCTCCATCTAAAATACCACTACAGTATCACATGTCTTGAATTATCAGGTCTTTGGAATACAAGACTGCCATTATTTTTCTTTATACTGTGCTCTTTAGAATCAGTGTGGTTTACATGTATACTAACAGGTACTTTTTATTCCCTTGTCCCTGAAGGGCTCACAATCTAAGGGTACCTGAGTCAATGGAGGGTTAAGTGGCTTGCCTGAGGCCACAAAGAGTGGCCATGGGACTAGAGACCCCAGTCCCTCTGGCCTGAGGTTGCTTGTCCCCATGTGGGAATTGAGCCCCTGGCCTTAGGTAATCTGTCCCAACCACTGAGCCATTCCTCCCTCCCTACATTTGTTTATTTTTTGCCTCCTTATATATCTTTATCACCTATGTTTTACTTTTGCAAAATACCTTGGTAGCACTCATATCAATAAAAATACTTCTGATATTACAATATTTGCAATCAATGATATTCAAATGATTTATCAGATTAACTTTGGAGTTAACCATTTAAATTGTTTGGACTAAATATTTGGGGCTGCCTGTTGCATAAGTTTGGCCATGCATTTCAAGATTCATCCAAATGTTTTGCAGATAAAAGAGGGAGGGGTTGGAGGTGTTCTGGGGATGCAGCTAAAAGCTAAGCGGCTAGCAGTGATGTTCAGCTGTTCTCTGTTTTTCTTAGGTCATTTTAGAAGGCTAACGTGGCATTTCCTTGTGTACATGCCCTGCACGTGTAAACATTTTTGGAAAAGCTGCTATTTACACATGTGTATCCGCAGCCCATACAGATTGGAAAGGGCATCTTGTAAGCATGGTTAGGGTGGGCCTGAAAAGTCTGCATGTATTTCTGGTTTTGCAATGGCAATGCATGCATACTTTAAAAAATCTAGACATTGGCTCCAGATGACAGTTAACTGCTCTTTTGGAATTAGGCTTTGCTAGAGTGGTGAAGAGGAGATTGTACTTACCTGAAAACAAAAATAGTTTTGTAGTTCAGTAATTGGTTCTCTTGGATTTGCAAAATCCATCACTCACATGTGTAACTGGTGACACTTACACACGTGGAGCCTGATTCAGAGAGAGGCACGTCCGGGCTGTCCAGACGGCCCCAAACAACAAGACATTCCCATGGTGGCCAGAATCGGCCGCCTGCAGGGATGTCCTCCCCACAGGTACCCCTGACTTTGGCATCCTCAGCCCCCCTTTTCCCCGCCGCCTGACCCAAGGCTGACCTGCCGTGGCCTGGATCGGGGAAGCATGGACCCCCCCCCCCCCCATCTGGCCCCGACTGTGCCAAAAGTGCTGCTTAGTCTACCTTTGAGGTGGAATAAGTAGCACATCACCACGGGCCTAAGGCATCTCACAAGGCTCAGCCAGTGGAAGAGCAGAGTTCACGAGGAGGGGTGTAGGGGGAGAGAGGAAAGGTAGTGAGGAGCAACAGAATGAATGCATTTGTAGGTCAGAAGAAGTTTGAATTGGATATGGAAACAGAAGGAAGCCAATGAAATGACTTGGAAAGAGGGGTTAAATGAGTATATCGGGGCTGGCAGAAGATTAGCCATGCAGCAGAATTCTGAACAGATTGACGGGGAGAGAGGTAACTCAGAGGGAGACCAGCAAGGAGGAGGTTGCAATAGTCAAGATGGAAGTTAACTAAAGAGTGGATAATAGTAGAGTGTTGAAGAAGGCAGGGGCAAATTTTGTTAATGTTATAGAGAAAGAAATGACAGGTTTTAGCTATCTATTGGATATGTGTAGAGAAGGAGAGGGAGGAGTCAAAGATGACCCCAAGGTTGTGGACTGAGAAAACAGGAAGAAGAAGAGTTATCTACAGTGATAGAGAAAGGAGGGAGGAGGGTTTAGGGGGAAAAATAATAAGTTTGGTTTTGGCCATGTTTAATTTCAAATGGCAGTAAGACATCCAGGCAGTGATCTCAGATAGACAGGCAGAGATGCAGAGAAATATCAGGTGTACATACATGGATCTGAGAGTCATCAGCCTAAAAATAATACTGAAAGCCATGGGAGGAGATCAGAACACCAATAAACTGGGTATAGAGAGAGAAAAGGAGAGGGCCTAGAACAGAGCCTTGGAGTACACCAATTGAGAGTGGGATAGCAGTAGAAGAAAAACCTTCAGAACAAACACTGAAAGAGCAATGGAGAGATAAGAAGAGAAGCAGGATAGGACAGAACCCCTAAAACCAAATGAGGACAATGTGTCGAGGAGAAGGTGGAGGTCAACGGTGTCAAAATCAGTAGAAAGGTCAAGAAGAATGAGGACTGAGTAAAGGCCCTTGGATTTGGCCAGGAACAAGTTGCTGGAGACTCTGGCAAGAGCCATCTCAGTAGAATGTACAGGACAAAAGCCAGATTGAGAAATTCAAGGCAAAGGCAGAGAAGTGCATATTCAAGAAATTTGGAAATGAAAGGAAGAAGGGAGATTGGTCGATAATTAGAAGGACAAGTAGGATCAAGTGAAGGTTTCTTGAGGAGAGGTGTGACCACAGCATGCTTGAAGGTTGCAGAGACAGTTGCCGTGGAGGGCGATAGGTTGAGAATATGTGAGATGGAAGGGATGACTGAAGAGGAGATGGATTTAAGGAGACGAGTGGAGATAGGATCAGAACAGGTAGTAAGTTTAGAGGAGGAAAGGTGTGATGTTTCCTCTTCAGAGATCTTAGATAAAAGGGTAACAGAGATAGAGGGGAAAAGTTGGTACTGAAGAGGGGGGAAGAGGGGATGAAGCTGATCTAGGGCGGAACTGGAGTGTAATTTTGTGGATTTTATCATGGAAATAGTCGGCTAGGATTTGGGTAGAAAGAGAAGGAGTGGTAAGAAGTGGAGGTGCCTTGAAGACAGAGTTGAGAGTTAAGAAAAGATGTTGAGGTCAGAGGCAAGAGAGTTAGTCAGATAGACATAGTAATTTTGCTTGGCGAGTGCAATGCTGACCGGAAGAAGGCAAGCATGAATTTGAAGTGAGGAAAGCAAGAAAGTGAGCAGGATTTGAGCCAAATGTGCTCAGCTGAGTGGGCACAGTAGCATAGATAGCGAGTGGTTGAAGATAGCCAGGACTGAGGTATAGTGTGCCTCACAGGACATGGCATGGGTGGAGCAAGAGCATCCCGAGCAGAGAAGTAGAGGAGAGGAAACTAAATCCTCATCAACAGACTTAGAAGACAAGGTGGAGAGAGCCGATGGATCAATTGCATGAAGATTCCTAAAGAGGTAAGAGGAGACTGGGCGAAATTGAGGCAGGGAGTGATGAAGAGTGAAGATTAGCAGGTGATGGTCCGATAAGGGAAGAACTAAGGTACGGAAATTAGAGGGTAAACAATTAGAGAAGAAACCAAGGTCAAGGCAGTGACCATGCTGATGAATGGGGGCAGAACAGCAAAGCTGGAGGTTGAATGAGGAGGTAAGGGAAAGGAGCTTAGAAGCATAGAGGTCAGAAGGATTATCAACATGAATATTAAAGTCACCAAGAATAAGGAAGGGGAAGAAGAATCCAGAAATAAGGAAAGCCATGGGTCAAAGTCAGAGAGAAAGGTAGAGGTGGACTTATCAGAGGGTCTATAAATTGCAGCTATCCGGAGAGGTAAAGAATTAAAAAGGAGGATGGAATGGACTTCAAAGGAGAAAAGAGTGAAATTGATATAGATGATACAGAAGAGGGGACAAGCTCAGGCAGATACTTCAGGCAAACAACTTGCATGGTTTGGAGGGAGGGGCAGCTAGAAGAAAGCTAGTGATAGATTTAGATCCTTGTCAGGCGTGTTAAGGACAGGATATACATATACTTCCTATAAAGCAATTTATTCATGCTTGCTACAGTGATATTTCCTTTCCTTTTTTGATTTGGCAGCCTTCTTTGGCACATGTTATATAGTCATCAATTAAAGTCACAAAATGGGCAGTTCATGGGCACATAATTAAGGAACGCTGTGTACATACTTATGATATATTCATTTGTATTAACATGTTCCTTGTTGCTGTATCTAGGAGATAACATGAATTTTCTTTAATTAGCAAAGGATTAATGTATTTTTTTTTAAAGATGCTGTCACTGATTCCTTGTTCGATGTCAAATGTTCATGTTTAAAAGTATTCTCATGACTTCCGGCCATCCCAACAATAATCATGTTCATGACTTTAAAAAGAAGAAGAATATCTTTCTTTTGTTACCCTTGCAAATGTTATATTCAATTGGTTAATGTGAAATATTTTGGCTGTATTTTGTTTCTAAATCCTCAACTTAGATTTTTCCTTGATGCTAGGAATACTGTGGGATCCAAGGTAAACAGGTAATCTGGTAATAAGAACATAAGACATGGCAAAGGTTTGTTTGGCTCAGCATCTTGTCTCTGACAAAGGCCAAGAAGGATCACACCTACAAGGCAGATCCTAGAAAGCAGACCTATTTCTTATAGTTCGTTTCCAAGGATTGGCGATGGCAATCCCAAGTCTATTGACTAATTTATGGACTTTCCTCCAGGATTCTGATGGGTTGGGGATCAGAGGGAGGTATGGATTCTGAAGAGGAAGCTATTTGGGGTGGGGGGGTCAGAAGATTAATTGGGGGAATGGGTGGATAGGGATGAGGTGCAAGGGGTTGACTGTCTTTTTGGTGGTGATCAGGGTCGCGCTACGAAACATAGAAACATGACAGCAGATAAAGACCACACAACCTGTCCAGTCTGCCCTTCCATGAACAACTAAGCTCTACAGTCCCTTTTATCCTTTACAGATCCCTGTGTTTGTCCCATACTTTCTTGAATTCAGATATAGTTTTTGTCTCTACTACCTCCAATGGGAGACTATTCCACACATCTACCACCCTTCTGTAAAGAAATACTGTAGTTCCATAAATTACTCCTGAGTCTATTTCCTTTCACCTTCATCCTGTGCCCCCTTCATTGCAGAGCTTTTTTTCAATTGAAAGAGGCTCTCCTCCCGTGCATCATTCCACAAAGGTATTTAAATGTCTCTATCATATCTCCCGTTCCATTCGTTCTTCCAGCTAATAGTGCAGAGGCACTTGATACCTCTTCTTAAGGAGGAACTAAGTGTACCCATGTTGGTGGCAGCAGTAATAGTGTTCAGAAAAGTACCATGTGATAATTATATGTGCAGTCCATGCCCATTTTCTACCCATAACCCGCCCCTGTTCCCACCCCACAACACACCAAGCAGTTAGTGTGGGATTTTTACTACACTGACTGTTTTTAAGAGTGCCGTAGCCGTTATTATGGGCCCATTCTAATATTTAGCACATGTTAAATCCTGAGCTGTTCAGTGCATTTTAGTAAGCAGGCCCTTTTATATCATCTGAAAATGCAACAATCTCACTTGCTGCTACTTTCCCCAGGTCATTTGTGATTATGTTTAAAGTCATAGGTCCCTTTTTGCACTCTACCATTAATCTTTTTCCATTTGAAAAACTGACCATTTAGTCCTATTCTTTGTGTCTTGCTTTCTAGCCAGTTTTATAACTCATGACTTTTTAATCTCCTGAAGAGTCTTTCTTTAGTGACTTTGTCAAATGCCTTCTGAAAATCCAAAACACATAAAGTCACATATTAGATAGGGCATAGAGAGGGGAATTCACATGTCCAGATCAGGAAGTGGAGAATTTCCAAAGTACTCGTATTTTACAAGATGATCTGTTAAATACATGGCCTTTTATAAAATAGGTGCAGAACTGCATGGGTATGGCTGTCCATGTCGGGCAGGAACTGCAATTTTAGATGCATGTGGGGGGAAAAATAATAAAAATATCCCCATATATGCTTATGAGCAGCTTCTAAAAACTGATGCTCCCAATCCGCAGTTTGACCAGTTTCAGCACATGAGTTCTTTCCCCCAGATCACCCCCCCCCCCCTCGGATATCTATCTTCCATTCCCTGACTCACGCCATGACATCTAATCCCCCTCCCACTAAAGCATCTGAACCCCACTTTCCCCAAAAGCATATGAACCTCCTACTCCCCTAAGCTATCTGATCCTCTTTAGTACAAAAAAACCCCTATCAGTACAAACACATACTCACCCAACACCCTGGAAACTCCACTTCCCAGCCAGGTCACCTGCAGCAGCCCCCTTCCCCCTCCCCCCGATCTCCCTCCCCAGCAATGCCCACTTATTCCTCCTCATACTTTGCTGGAATCCAGGTGACCTCTAGTGGTAATCTCGCAGTACTGTGGTAGATTTTAATAGCTTCTAATATTTTGTTCAGTCTATAGTTGTTTGGATCACTCCTAGAACCATTTTAAAAAGTGGTATTACATTGACCACGCTCCAGTCTTCAGGGGTACTATGATTGTTTTAAATGATAGGTTACAGATTGCAAGCAACAGGTTATCAATTTCAGGACAGGGATTCAAAAGCATTTATATATTTTGGAGGTCATTCCATATGGCAAATAGCGCCGGTGTACTTGCAGGCCAGACATGTAAGAGGAGAAAATACCCCAGAGCAAATGTTGCACCTATTCTTCCCTTGACGTTCGCAGTGCATGTGGGGGGAGCGCTGTATGCAGGTGGGAGGGAGTGGAGCGGGGGTGGAGTGAGGGCGTGGCCTGGTGCCGGGACGTACACAGCATATTCAGGAACGGCCTGTGTATGTTCCCCAGCATCATGATGGATTTTCAGATTATTCCAGGATGGCAGTGGTATAAGTGCAGGGTGGAGCAGCATTTGTGGGCTGAATCCCTCTGCCCCCCCCCCCCATGGCGATGACTGGCAGTGGCACCTGCGGACCCCATCAAGCCCATATGGGCTGCCTGTGATGACCGGCCAGCAGATTGCAGGGGCAGTTGTGTGTGATGCAATTCTGCACCGCATGATGGACATCCCAGCACCATGGTAACGGGATGCCATGGCACACTTGCACCACCGGTTGCATGGTTACGTGGGGACAGGTAGTTTAGTCTACGTACATCCAAATAAGCCAACACATTTCGAACCATAACATAATAAGGGTTCTGCTTCGGGGAAAAGTAGTACTTAATCTGAACTTTCCAACTTTACTCCCAAATTTGTAGGAGAGTTCTTTCTTCCAATGGAGTTCAACCGGCTTGATGCATAAGCAAGTTGACCTCAGATGTAAGAAAGAACTCTCCTAGGAATTTGGGAGTAAACACGGAAGTTCAGCTAAGTACTGCCTTGCCCTGAAGCAGAACCCTTATTATATTATAATTCAAAATGCATTGGCTTATTTGGCTATATTATGGCAGCTTTTAGATGCATGATCACTGAAAATGTATTAAAATGGACTAATAAGGAGGACGCTTCTCTATAGCACCCTCAATTTTTTGTCCAACACAAGGAGCATTTACACCTAAGTATAGTGTTTTAAAAGTGGCCTACATTTTAAACACTTTGAAAAGTGTAGACTTAACATCGTGACAGAAATGCATGTTTTTTACTTCTTATTTACATAGTAACATAGTAAATGACGGCAGATAAAGACCAGTATGGTCCATCTAGTCTGCCCAGCAATATGACAGGAGTAGGTGCACCCCTTCCCATGTCTTTTAGGGAGTAGGTGCACTCCTATCCATGTCTTTGCTTAGTTGTGCACCCACCAGGAGCAGGTGCACCCCTCCCCATGTCTTCACCCCTCCCCATATCTTTGTTTCTTTGTTTGTTTAGGGGTGAACACACCGCTCCTCCCCCCATCGCTCCATGTAGGACACCCCTATTTGTTGAGAAATTAGATGGTTCAGTTTATTTTGATTTAATCTTGTTGCTGTAAAGTGATCCACAGTGTCTGTCCCAGGCCACTTTGAATTCCGTCACCGTGTTTGCCCCCACCACTTCCATCAGGAGAGCATTCCAAGCATCCACCACACTTTCAGTAAAAGAATTTTTCCTGACATTGCCTTTCAATTTACCACCTTGCAGCTTCATGTTATGCCCTCTAGTTTTACAGCTTCCCCGTCTCTGGAAGAGGTTTGTTTGTTCATTATTTCTCTTTAAGTATTTAAAGGTCTGAATCATATCTCCCCTATCCCTCCTCTCCTCCAAAGTGTACATATTTAGGTCTTCAAGTCTCTCCTCATAAGGCTTCTGATGCAAGCTCCAAATCATTTTGGTTGCCTTCCTCGGAAGAGCTTCCATTCTTTTTACATCCTTTGCAAGATACGGTCGACAAAACTGAACACAGTATTCCAAGTGAGGCCTCACCAGAGACTAATACAGTGATACTAGTACCCCTTCCTTTCTGCTGGTAATTCCTCTTCGAATGCAGCCCAACATCCTCCTGGCTTTTGCCACCGCCTTGTCGCACTGTTTTGCCACCTTGAGATCTACAGAAATAATCACACTGAAGTCTTTCTCCTGCTCCGTGCACACCAAACTCTCACCCCCTATCGCAGTGATGGCTAACCTTTTTGAGCCCGAGTGCCCAAACTGCCGCACAAAACCAAAGAATTTCCTCAAAGTGCCAGCACGTCAATTAAAGCCTCATTTGCATAAGGTGCCTCATTTGCATAAATATTTGCATAATGTTACCATACACTAACTTTTAGTAAACATGCCTCTTAATGAGTATATGGATAAAGAAAGACTAAAAGGTTTCTACATTACTATAATCCAGTACCAACCGCCAGGCACATTAGGAACTACTACAAATGCTGCCCATTTAGAACCCATAGCAAACCCGCCGTATCCTAACAGCACTACCAGGACTCACAAAGCACCATACCCTAACTATCAAAAGGCAACACTGCAAATATTAAACCAATACATTTCAGAGAACAACAATACATGACCTACTGGGGAAAGAACAAGTGGCAATGTCAAATAGGAATTATATAAACAGAATACCTCAGCTCAGTTACACATGCAGAACAGACCATCACCAAACAAGGAATCACAATTTAGAAACAGGAAGACAATAATTAAACTGGGAACCCCAAAAGCCAAACTTGGAATATACAACAACACTGTAGAAATAAAACTATAAATTAATTTCCTCTTGTACTAAACAAAGCGCAAAAATTAATGATGCACATTTCCCAGAGCTGACATATTCCAGTTAATAAATTCAAAATAAAGAGATATTTTTCTACCTTTTGTGCATTTTTTTTCAGTTGCAATTGTTCCAGCCACTTTCTTCTGGTTTCTTCGTGTCTTCTGCTAACTCTCCATCTGCTGTCCATTTGTCCTTTCTTCTGTCTTGTTTTTTTTTTTCCATTCTCTCTCTACATCTGCTTTAACATACTAATCTTTCTCCTTTTGCTCTTTCCTCATTCCTATTTCATCTACTCAAAATTTACCCCTCCATCCTCAATCCCCACTTATTCTCCCAATACCCGGCCAATTGTAGATTTTTTATCCCTCCCACACAAAATATTTTTCCCCTCTCCATTTTACTCTCCCAGTCCCATCCCATTCTAATCCTCCCCCAACACCAGCTCCCTTCTAGTTCCAGCCTCACCCAGCATCCATTCCCTTCTAGTCCCTGCATCAGCCCATTTCCAGTCCTAGCCCCCCATCAGCCCATTTCCAGTCCTAGCAACCCCCCAACCCAATACCAGTCCTAGCCCCCCCATCAACCCACTTCCAGTCCTAAACCCCCATCACCCCATTTTCAGTTTAAGCCCCCCCTATAACCCATTACCAGTCCTAACCCCCATCACCCCATTTCCAGACAGCCCCCATCAGCCCACAGCCCATTAGCAGTCCTACCCCCCAGCCCATTAGCAGTCCTACCCCCCCCCCGCCCGCCCGCCCATTAGCAGTCCTAACCCCCCCAGCCCATTAGCAGTCCTACCCCCCCTCCCTGCCCATTAGCAGTCCTAACCCCCCCCCTCCCTCCCTGCCCGCCCATTAGCAGTCCTAACCCCCCCTCCCTCCCTGCCCATTAGCAGTCCTAACCCCCCCCCCTCCCTGCCCATTAGCAGTCCTAAACCCCCCCTCCCCCCCTCCCTCCCTGCCCATTAGCAGTCCTAACCCCCCCCCCCTCCCTCCCTGCCCATTAGCAGTCCTAACCCCCCCCCTCCCTCCCTCCCTCCCTCCCTGCCCATTAGCAGTCCTAACCCCCTCCTCCCTCCCTCCCTCCCTCCCTGCCCATTAGCAGTCCTAACCCCCCCTCCCTGCCCATTAGCAGTCCTAACCCCCCCTCCTCCCTCCCTCCCTGCCCATTAGCAGTACTAACCCCCCCTCCCTCCCTCCCTGCCCATTAGCAGTCCTAACCCCCCCCTCCCTCCCTCCCTCCCTCCCTGCCCATTAGCAGTCCTAACCCCCCCCTCCCTCCCTCCCTCGCTCCCTGCCCGCCCATTTGCAGTCCGACCCCCCCCCTCCCTCCCTGCCCAAAAGCAGTCCTAACCCCCCCTCCCTCCCTCCCTGCCCATTAGCAGTCCTAACCCCCCCTCCCTCCCTCCCTCCCTGCCGTGCCCATTAGCAGTCCTAACCCCCTCCCTCCCTGCCCATTAGCAGTCCTAACCCCCCCTCCTCCTCCCTGCCCATTAGCAGTCCTAACCCCCCCTCCCTGCCCATTAGCAGTCCTAACCCCCCCCCTACCTGCCCATTAGCAGTCCTAACCCCCCCCCTCCTCCCTGCCCATTAGCAGTCCTAACCCCCCCTCCTCCTCCCTGCCCATTAGCAGTCCTAACCCCCCCCCTCCCTCCCTGCCCATTAGCAGTCCTAACCCCCCCCCTCCCTCCCTGCCCATTAGCAGTCCTAACCCCCCCTCCCTCCCTGCACATTAGCAGTCCTAACCCCCCCATCCCTCCCTCCCTCCCTCCATGCCCATTAGCAGTACTAACCCCCCCCTCCCTCCCTGCCCATTAGCAGTCCTAACCCCCCCCCCCCTGCCCATTAGCAGTCCTAACCCCCCCTGGCAAATTTAAAAAAAAAAAAAGCAGGCTCTGGCTGCTGCCGCGGCAGATTGCAATGTCCCGCGGGGCCCCCTCCGCCCGCTAAGCACCTCTGCAAGGGCTTTCAGATTCGCGAGGGAGAGCATCTCCCTCGCGTCTCTGTTAAGCCCGCAGGGGCTAATGGGAAATTTCCCATCAGTCCCTCGCGTCTAAAGGGGCTGATGGGAAATTTCCCATTAGCCCCTGCGGGCTTAACAGAGACGCGAGGGAGACGCTCTCCCTCGCGAATCTGAAAGCTCTTGCAGAGGGGCTTAGCGGGCGGAGGGGGCCCCGCGGGACGCTGCATTCTGCCCTTGCCGCGTCCGCGGCAGCAGTCAGAGCCAGCTTTTTCTTTTTTTGCGGACCTTCCCGCGTGCCAGCTGCAAGGCCTTCGCGTGCCACAGCTGGCACGCGTGCCATAGGTTCGCCATCGCTGCCCTATCGTGTACATTTCCCTTGGATTTCTGCTACCCAAGTGCATGACACTGCACTTCTTTGCATTAAATCTTAATTGCCAAGCATCAGACCATTCCTCCAGCTTTTGCAGATCCCTCCTTGTCTTAAGCACTCCCTTGGGGGAGTCCACTCTGTTGCAAATTTTCGTGTCATCTGCAAAAAGACAGACTTTTCCATTCAGTCCTTCAGCAATATCACTCACGAAAACATTGAACAGTGCCGGGCCTAGGACCGAACCCTGAGGCACCCCACTAATCACCTTCCTTTCATCCGAGTGAGCTCCATTTATCATCACCTTCTGTCAACAATTTCTGATCCAATTTACCACCTTGGGACCCATCCCCAAACTACTGAGTTTATTGATAAGCCTCCTATGAGTGACAGTATCAAAAGCTTTGCTGAAATCCAGGTAGATGACATCCATCGCGTGTCCTTGATCCAGTTCTCTGGTCACCCAGTCAAAGAACTCAATGAGATTTGTCTGGCAAGATCGTCCCTCAGTAAAACCATGTTGCCTCGGATCCTGTAACCTGCTGGTTTTGAGAACATTCACTATTCGCTCTTTCAGGAGCGTCTCCATTACTTTTCCCACCACCGAGGTAAGGCTCACGGGCCTGTAGTTTGACACTTCTTCCCTGTCACCACTTTTGTGTAGAGGTACGATGTTAGCCATTCTCCAGTCCTGAGGAACCTCTCCTGTGTCCAAGGATCTGTTGAAAACATCCTTTAACGGCCCTGCAAGAACCTCTCTGAGCTCTTTCAGTATCCTGGGATGTATCCCATCCGGTCCCATGGCCTTGTCCACTTTCAGTTTTATAAGTTGTTCTAATACCTCATCCTCTCTGAATGGTGTGGTATCTACCTCATTCCCATTTTTATATTTGGGAGTCACCGGTGGTCCTTCTCCAGGATTTTCTTTAGTAAAAACAGAGCAGAAGAATTTGTTTAGTAATTTCGCTTTATCAATGTCATTTTCAATGAGTCCATTTCCAGCACTTCTGAGTCCTGCAATTCCACCTTCTTTCATTAATATATTTTTATTATTTATTTATTTATTTATTTTTTTAATTTCTTATTTCTCTGTATGGGGAACTTGGAGGGAGAGGCATGGTGAAGTGTTTCTCCATCAAATGGCAGGGACTGTATGAATGGGGGACGTACGTGGTCTCTGAGTGAAGTATGTGTGTGGTGCAGTGTGTATGTGGGTATCAGGGTATGTGTGTGTGATAGGGTCAGGGGAAGGTGAGGAGGAAGATGAGGCGAAGAGGTGAGGTATGAGGATAGGGATGTGCATGTAAGTCTAGGATAGATATAACAGGAACAATCTTTCTCCACCCTACCTTATGTTCTCTCTCCCCTTCCCATTCTTTGCCCATTTCCTCTCATTGGAAAGTAAATCGAGTCCTGCCACTCACTACAGTTCACATTCATTTTAAGCTCTATCTGGATATCAATCGATTATTATTCAGATATGAAAAGAGTTACATACTGATTGAACTTGTGACGCATCTGTGGCTAATCTTGTTGTCAAAGCTCCAGTACTATTTTTCTTATCATCATACCATGAAATTTCCTGCAGAGAAAGAAGCTTGATATATCATTAACTCTAAGTCAGAACTTAGGAGCCCTTTTACTAAAGCGTGCTATGCAGTTCACGCATGATTTGGCCTTGCATTAACTGCATGCTCGGGTCCACGATAACAGTTACTGTGGGGCCATGACAGTTAATGCACACCAATCAGGAGCAGAGAGTGGGCATAGGGAGTACATTGCAATTAGCCATGGGAGGAGAATATCTAACCCCATGGTAACAGCGCCATGCGTTAAGGTACACATTCATGATAACTATCAGGAATAAGCTAGTCAAAGCACTGACCGCACAGAAGCTTTGCACTTAACACACATCAATTTCTGTGCTAAATGCATGTTAAAGTGCAAAAAGCTAACACATTATAGTGAAAGGGTCCTTTATCAAAAAGTCCAGCATAAACATGCACAGTGAGCAAACTAAACAAAAGTAATATATTTCATATTAATAAAAATGGTTCAGAGGACATGCAAATCTTGGAAAAGTTCATAAGACAATTTTCAGTGCCTTTCTGAACTGAATCTCACTTGAAACAGTATAATGCATTATTAGCTCCACTGCAGTATCCATGACCTTCATTAACCACACTGAAAATATACCAAGCAGCTTCTGCTATCGTCAGCTTCAAACAAGGACAAAAAGTCCCCCTTTAGCCATCACACTGCCTTATATAAAGATGCTTTGTGAGGCTTATGTAATAGTGGGCAATAAAGCTGAAGCTCATTTTAAAGCAGGTATTAGCAAATGTCGATATATTAAGCACCTTAAACCTGTGCTGTTAGCAGTATCAAAGATATCCCATGTTAAAGTGCACACTATGACCCACATTTTAAAAAGAGTACAAATAGCCTCTGTAGGCGTCACCGTTGCACATTTTATCATCAGGATTCATTTCCCAGTTGATACCATGTGGAACAGCTCCACTTTGTGCTCCTTGCAGCACTTTGTCAGCTTTAAGGGACAAAAGTAATCGTTAAAAAGGATGATTAGCGTATTTTGTATTATAATTTGCTACTCATCTATTCTCTTAGGCTTCTGTGGCTAATAGCATGATTTATGTAGTTTTCCGGTTCATGCCGCATCTTACCGAGCCTGAAGAAAACAACAGCACGATGGCTGAAATGTTGGTTCCATTTACTAAGTTATGACCCAGAAAATGACAACATCTTGTTACTCATCCGTTTAAAAGATCTACAGCTTATTAAATAGCCATATGCAAAGATGGACATAGGGGTGGCCGATAGTACATAGAGGTCTTACTGAAAGCACTCAGAAGTGTTCTGTGCCATTGCGCCATTTGCCCTTCTGAAGTTTGCACATATTTTGTTATTTGGGAGTGGCCGCAATGGAAAACTATGACATTTGTGGAACCCAATGTTGTAATTTGGGGCAAAATATTTCAAGAAGCACATAAAAGCCAGTCACAAAATGGATCTGAAGTTTTGCACTGACCTGACGCAGCATAGCTTTGAACGCCATGTGCCTCAGCTTCATAGTTAGAGCTTCTCCAGATCGTCCATATAGAAATCCCTGTAAAAAAGAAAAATGTATATATTAGATATATATATTCTTGTGCAGTCTGGTTACTCAGTATAAATGTGCCTCTCCATCCGACAGAGCCCAGCATGGGAAACAACTTCCCAGCCCAGGATCTTTCCTGTTGCAGTTGAATAGAGACATACCTAGGTTAAGGCATGTCTGTATGCTCCTATTCTATAAAGCAAAGCCCATACATGCTTTACTTTATAGTACAGAGTGGAGGAGTAGCTTGAAAGCCAAGAGATCAGGGTTCAATTCCCACGAGTACTCCTTGTGGCCTTGGGCAAGTCACTTGCCTCAGAAAAATCCAAGTTATCAATATCCCTGTTTAATGCACATTACCAAGTTTAAGTTACAATGTAAACTGCTTTGACTAAAATGATAATGCAGTATAAAAAAAAAACTGCCAAATAAATACACATGCAACAGCATGTAATATTATAGAATTAGCCTCATAATTTATTTATTTAGCAGGTACTCAAGCCATTGCTCTAACAACTAGGCTACCCTCCACTCCACTAATGTCATTAATCCCTCCTCCTTCCTAACTCCTAGTGCTCTGATACTGTTTCTCTCTTCTTCCTATCTTCCTTGTACTCATGTTGTTGATGTTTTCCCTCCCGCTTCCCACACATTGGTGACATTCATTCATACCATTCAACCTGCCTCCCCTCCACTTGATCTTTATCATATAAAAACTCTGTATATTGTTTCCACCTTTTCTTGATCTTCTCAGCATCATTCAATATAGATCCTTGAGCATCTTGTAACATTCCAATTCGAAGATGGAATTTTTTCTTTAACTCTCATGGCTTTAGGAAAAGCCGATCTTGTTCTTGTTTTTGCTTTTTTACCTTTTGTAGAGACTTCTTGCTTTCTTCCAACACAACCTTCTTGATGTCATTCCATAGTTCTTCTGGAGCTGTCATTTGTATCTAAAACAGCAAATCGATTTTGCACGTAGTCTTTAAATTCCAGTGGTATATTCTCAAGGTCATATTTTGATACATTCATAAGTGTCTTGCTCTTTTTCAACTTTAGCTTGAATTTGCATTGGTGATCTGTACCACAGTCAGCTCCAGGTTTTGTCTTTGTTGATGTTATAGAGCTTTTCCATTATTGACTTCCACAGATGTAGTCAATTTGATTTTTGTACAATCCATTGGGTGAAGTCCATGTGTACAGTCGCCGCTTAATGTTGCTGGAAGAAAGTGTTTGAGATGAATAGATCATTGGTCTTGCAGAATTCTATCAGTCTTTTTCCAGCTTCATTTCTGTTGCCAAGTCCATATTTTCCACCCACTTTGCCTTCTTCTTTGTTGCCAACTTTTGCGTTCCAGTCACCCATGACTATTAGGATCAGGGCTGGCCCGTCCATTGAGCAAAAATGTTGTTTGCACAGGGCCCTGCGTTTCAGGGGGCCCCGTGCAAACAACATTCTGAATTAACAGACCACCGCCCAACAGCCCAGGTAAATTAAAAAAAAAAAAAACTGGCTGCTGCTGCTGCCGCTACCACCATGGCAGCAGCAGAATCAAGTGTCCCGTGGCCCCCCCCCCCCCCCGCCTGCTCGGCAGAGCCCTCCCTGAATCAGTCCCCTCAGCACTGGCTTTCAGAGCCGGGAAGGGAGAGTTTCCCTTTCTTGCGGCTCTGTTAAGCCTGCCGGGGCTGATGGTAAACAGGAAATTCCTGTTTCCCATCAGCGCCGACGGGCTTAACAGAGCTGCGAGAGAGAAACACTCCCTTCGTGGCTCTGAAAGCCAGTGCTGAGGGGACTGATTCAGGGAGGGCTCTGCCGAGCAGGCGGGGGGCCGCAGGACACTTGATTCTGCAGCTGCCACGGCGGTGGCGGCAGCAGCCAGGTTTTTTTTTTTAATGTACCTGGGCTGATGGGGGGGAGGAGGGTTAGGACCGGTAATGGGCTATGGGGGGGGGGGGCTAAGACTCAAAATGAGGTGATGGGGGATAGGACTGGAAATGGGCTGATGGGGGGTTTAGGACTGGTAATGGGCTATGGGGGGCTAAGACTGAAAATGGGGTGATGGGGGATTAGGACTGGAAGTGGGCTGATGGGGGGCCTAGGACTGTTAATGAGCTATGGGGGGGCTAGGACTGGTAATGGGCTGGGGGGGTTGCTAGGACTGGAAATGGGCTGAGTGGAAGAGTGGTTTGAACTTCAAATATCGTTTTGGGAGCGGTGCTAGGAAAGGAAAAGGGATGTGAGGGGAGGGAGCTAAGACTGGAAATGGGCTGAGTGGGGGGAGCTAGGACAGGAAATGGGCTGATGGAGAGGATAGGACTGGAAATGGGCTGTTGGGGGTGCTAAGATTGAAAATGGGCTGTGGTGGGGGCTTGGATTGAAATGGACTCATGGAGGGGCTAGAACTGGAAGTAGGCACATGGGGGGCTTGGATTGGAAATGGGCTGAGTGGAGGGGAGCTAGGATTTGACATGGGCTGATGGTGGAGCTAAGAAAGAACTAGAAATGGGCTGATGGGGGGCTGAGATTGGAAATAAGCTGATGGAGGGACTCGGATAGGACTGGAAATGGATGGGGGAGCTAGGACTGGAAATGAGCTGATGGTGGGGCTAGGATAAGATTGGAAATGGGCTGATGTGGGGACTAGAAGGGAATGGATGCTGAGTGGAGCTGGATCTAGAAGGGAGCTGATGTTGGGGGAGGATTAGAATGGGATGGAGCTGGGAGAGTGAAATGGAGAGGGGAAAAATATTTTGTGTGGGAGGGAAGAAAAATCTACAATTGGCCGGGTATTGGGAGAGTAAGTGGGGATTGAGGATGGAGGGGTAAAATTTGAATGGATGAAATAAGAATGAAGAAGGAGCAAAAGGAGAAAGATTAGTATGTTAAAGCAAATGTAGAGAGAGAATGGAAAAAAACTAGAAGAGAGAAGAAAGGACAAATGGACAGCAGACGATGGAGAGTTAGCAGAAGACATGAAGAAACCAGAAGAAAGTGGCTGGAGCAATTTCAACTGAAAAAAAATGCACAAAAGGTAGAAAAATATCTCTTCATTTTGAATTTATTAACTGGAATATGTCAGCTCTGGGTAATGTGCATCATTAACGTATAAATATGGCTAAATAATGTAACCTGCTTCAGAGGAAAGAATGCTCTAGAACAGGGGTCTCAAACATGCGGCCCGCGAGACAACTTTGTGCGGCCCGCGACGGAGGAAAACAAAAAAACCCCAAAACCCTGGCTTCTGCCGTTGCCGCCGTGGCAGCGGCAGAATCAATTGTCAAATTTAAAAAAAAACTGACTTCTGCTGCTCAAGCAGCAAAATCAGCTGTCCTGCGGCCCCTTCCCCTGTGCCCGGAGATCCGAGTCTGCTCTATCAGCGGCGTGCTTTTCAAGCCGCGAAGAGAGTATTCCCCTCTCGCGCGGTTTCAAGCCGCGCGAGAGGGGAATACTCTCCTCGCGGCTTGAAAAGAACGCCGCTGAGAGAGAAGACACGGATCTCCGGGCACAGGGGAAGGGGCAGCAGGCCAGCTGATTTTGCTGCTTGAGCAGAAGAAGCCAGGTTTTTTTTTAATTTACCTGGGGGGGGGTGTAGGACTGGAAAAGGGCTATTGGCAGGGGGGGGTATGACTGGAAATGGGATATTGGCAGGGGGGGGTAAGACTGGAAATGGGCTATTGGCAGGGGTGGATTATGACTGGTAATGGGCTATGGTGGGGGCTAGGACTGGAAATGGGATGGTGGGGGTTAGGAAGGACTGGAAGTGGGCTGCTGGGGGGAGTTAGGACTGGTAATGAGCTATGGAAGGGCTGACTGAAATGGGGTAATGGGGGTTAGGGCTGGAAGTGGGCTATTGGCAGGGGGGTTATGACTGGTAATGGGCTATGGGGGGGGTAAGACTGAAAATGGGGTGATGGGGGGTAAAACTGGAAGTGCGCTATGGGGAGGTTAGGACTGGTAATGGGCTATGGGGGTCTAGGACTGGTAATGGGCTGGGGGGGGTTGCTAGGACTGGAAATGGGCTGAGTGGAAGGGGGGCTTGAACTGCAAATTGCTGATGGGGAGGGGGGCTTGGAATGGAAATGGGCTGTGAGGGGAGGGAGCTAGGATTGGAAATGGGCTGATGGGGGGCTAGGATTGGAAATGGGCTGATGGTGAGGCTAGGATAGGACTGGAAATGGACTAATGGGGGGACTAGAAGGGAGCAGATGCTGGGTGGGGCTGGAACTAGAAGGGAACTGATGTTGGGGGAGGATTAGAATGGGATGGAGCTGGGAAAGTGAAATGGAGAGGGGAAAAATATTTTGTCTGGGAGAGAAGACAAATCTACAATTGGCCAGGTATTGGGAGAGTAAGTGGGGATTGAGGATGGAGGGGTAAAATTTGAGTGGATGAAATAGGAATGAGGAAAGAGAAAAAGGAGAAAGATTAGTATGTTAAAGCAGATGTAGAGAGAGAATGGAAAAAAAACTAGGAGAGAAGAAAGGGCAAATGGACAGCAGACGATGGAGAGTTAGCAGAAGACATGAAGAAACCAGAAGAAAGTGGCTGGAACAATTGCAACTGAAAAAAATGCACAAAAGGTAGAAAAATATCTCTTTATTTTGAATTTATTAACTGGAATATGTCAGCTCTGGGAAATGTGCATCATTAATGTTTGCGCTTTGTTTAGTACAAGAGGAAATTAATTTATAGTTTTATTTCTACAGTGTTGTTGTACATTCCAAGTTTGGCTTTTGGGGTTCCCAGTTTAATTATTGTCTTCTTGTTTCTAAATCTTTTAGTCTTTCTTTATCCATACTCATTAAAGAGGCATGTTTACTAAAAGTTAGTGTATGGTAACATTATGCAAATATTTATGCAAATGAGGCCCCTTATGCAAATGAGGCCCCGCGTCTTATGCGGCCCCCGGGTTACTTTACAAGTCCTCATTTGGCCCTCAAAGCAATTTGAGTTTGAGACCCCTGCTCTAGAATAAGATATCATGGGATATGAATTCACAGGAGCAGACTCAACGTCTGGAGAAATATCACCATACATTTCTTCATGGAAAGGATGGTGTGTGTATGTAGTGGACTCCTAGAGGAGGTAGTGAAGAGAAAAATGGTAATGGGATTTAAAAAATGCTGGATAAACACAAAACTTCTTTAATGGCAAAGAGAATGGTAAATAAACACTTGTGAAAAAATGCATGGAGCAGCCACTATAATCCCTAAAAGCAATGGTATGACTGGAACAGACTTTGAAGAAAACATTGGAGTAACCCACATGCTGCAGCAGTTGCCCCCTAAACAGCAGCGGTAAAACAGTATCGGACTTCCAGGAAGGTTGGCATAACCTACATAAATATGGAAATGACCTGAATGTGGATTAAGAACTGGTTTGTAAGAAACAAAGTAGAAGAAAAGACCTACCAGCAGAAGTGGCAAAGGGCAGCACTTACAGAGGATTTTGGGCATGCTTAGAACAGAAGGTAATAATCAGAAAAGAATTGAGAGGTCAAGCAAAAGGCAAGTTAGACATAGAGGGCCCGGTAGTCAGAAGGCAAAGCAGTGAGGCACTGGCTCAGGGTGCAGAGCTCTAGGGTGCTGAAAGTCTACCTCAGCAGCTGCAGCAGTGGGAGCTTGTTGCCTTTGCACCCGCTGCTCTCTGTGGCCTACTCAGGCTCTTCTGGCTCAAGAGAAATGGGAAGTGGTTGTGTACAATTAAGCTACCGAGAGAGATGGGAGCAAGGGTAGGGAAGCTCCTGCCGCTGTACTGCCATCTGTGTCAGGTAAGAGGACCTGGGAGAAGGGGGGCCAGATGCTGATGTTAGGGAAAAGGGAAAGGGTAGATACTGGCACTGGGAGAAAGAGGAGAGATGATGCTGGTACTGGGAGACAGTGTGTGTGCAAGGGAGGGGCTAATGCTGGGACCGAGAGAAAGCATGTGTGGAGAGGAGAGGAGGGGAGCTGATGCTGGGAGTGGGAGAAAGTGTGGGGTGAGGGCTGATGCTGATGCTAATGCTGAGGGACAAGGAGTGGGGGGGCTGATGCTGGGAAGGCACTGGGGCATTCATGTTGATGCTAGCGGCTGGGAAAAGGAGAAGGGGCATTGATATTGGGGACAGTGAGAAGGGGGCACTGCTACTGGGGACTGGGAGAAGAGGGAGCACGTGCAGGGGAAGGTGGAAATGGAGATGTAGAAGATGCAGGCTCACATACAAGGCTCTACTCTTGACCTTCAAAGCCATCAAGAAGATATCCCCCTCCTCCCTCACTGCCCTCCTCACCCCCACCCCCAACAACAGATCAAGAAGGATAGTAGCCACCAACACACTGGTAATCCCCATGGAAACAACAAAATGTGCACAAGCAACTAGGAACAGAGCCTTCGTGTTCTATGCCCCAAAGTGCTGGAATAATCTCCCCCCCAATATCAGATCGATCAGGGACCTCAACCAATTCAGGAAAGCCCTCAAGCATCACCTATTCCTTCTACACTTCTCGCAGCCTAACGGTACATCCCCACCTCCCACACCCCAATCCACACCAGCAGTTCCCCCCACACATCACATGCAAACCAGGATAACTCGAGACTCCAACCCAACCACCTGATATGTCAACGATGTCATACAAATGTAAATATAATAAATCTGTGATACTAAATTAACGAAAATGTATCAAGACCGTAAACCGTAAATAATGGACAAATGCAAATGTAAATATACTAAGACTCTGAACTGTAAATAACCGATAAGATCCAGACCTAACCACGCCATTATACTGCATGGCGCAATGGTCCAACATGTATATAGTTACCCCAGTTACAGCATGTAATGGTCTAACATGTATATAGTTACCCCAGTTACAGCATGTAATGGTCTAACATGTATATAGTTACCCCAGTTACTACATGTAATGGTCTAACATGTATATAGTTACCCCAGTTACTACATGTAATGGTCTAACGTGTATATAGTTACCCCAGTTACAATTCCAAGTTACCGCTCCTGTTCAATGTAAGCACAAGGCAAGGCAGGTCTGCCCTGCCTTGTACAAGAATTGTTGATTGTTAACCGCACTGATTTTAAAGAGCGCAGTATATAAAAGCTTTTAAATAAAATAAAATAAATAAATAAATAAATGTTTGGGTACAGTGGAAAAAAAGGCAAGATAAATGAATACTGGAGACAGAGGTGGGTAGATGCTGAGGAAGAGGGAAATGTGATATAGGGGAGCAGAAGGGGAGAAAGAGGCAAAAGGGCAAATACTGGGGACATGCTAATGTGGGAGAACAGGAACACAGCCTTAGGCGAAGACTGTAGAATTGGCTGGAAGAGTAGAAAATTGGCAGGGTATTTGGGAGTGTAAATGGGGACTGCAGTCTCGGTTGGGATTGTGAATGAGGACTTGGGGATTTGGTAGGATGGGTGACTTTGCGGATTCAATGGTGAAATATTGGGGACTGAGAAATAAAGCAGGGATTAGGAGGGCAACAAGGATTAGGTGATTGCAGTGCCCCCCCATTGTTGCCCCACCACGTGACCCCCTATTGTCATGCCCTACCCCCACAGTGATCCCCCCATTGTAGCCCCCCCTCCCCCCACGTGGCAAACTTACTTTGTTTGTCATGCTGCCTCTTCTCCAGGCTTGGTGGGTGTTCCTTCTGGGCCGAAGTCTTGTCGTGTGGCTGTTATCGTGAGACTTTAGCCTGGGATAACAACTACCAGGCCAGCAGCAGAATCAGCATCACCATGTGGGTCCCTTCCTGCCTGGACCGCCCCCCCCCTCCCCCGCCCCACATTGAGGAGACTGCTTGGGTGGAATTTGATTGGGTGAAGAGTAAGTCTGTGAATAAGTGAAGAAATATGGGGAGGGGAGATGATTTGAAAGGCCTGGAGGATTTGGGAGGCAGTTGAAAGGGACAGAGAGCTATGGACAGGGACAATAGAAGGGGACAGGTCTTTGAAGGGAACAGAAATGGAAGCCTGAATAGATGGTAACACTTAAGAAAGGAAGAGGGTGGGGGAGTGAATGTGGAAATGCAGGGACTAAAAAGGGGATGGGGAGAATAGAAGGCTGGGGAAGGAATGCAAATGGAAGGACTAGGGAAGTAAGTTTAGGAAATGGAAAAATCCTACGTAGGTGAAAGATGAAAAGAATGAAGATTGGAGGAATAAAATCCAGCATTAGGAGGATGAAAAGGCAGATAAGAGAAATGGGAAAATAGATGAAATTAAAAGATTAATATCAGAGATAGATGTAGGGGAGGAAGGGGGAGGGGGAGGAAGGGGGAGGAGAGGGGGGGGAAGGGGGAGGAAGGGGAAAAGACAGGGAGAGTGAAGAAACAAAAAATGGAAATGAAATCAATGGAAAAAGACTTAGGAGACCACCAACAAGTGGAAATGATAAAGAGAGACCAAGACCAATTCTGTTGAAAACAATTGATCAAACAACAAAGGTACCAAAACATTAACCAAGTTTTTGAAATTTCTTTCTATTTTCAATTTCTTCAGTAAATGAGGAAATGAATTTCTGTTTCTTTCTCTTCACTGTTCACTGCACACAGAGTCTGTTTTAGGGTTTTCCATTTCATATTTTGTCTGCGTATTTGTTTCTAAGTAAACTGTGTTTTCTATGTGTAACTTAGGTGAGGGATTCTCTGTAGGAATCTGTAGTGGTCTGGCTTGTTTTCTTTTCTCAACTGGAGGTGTACTGATGTTGTATAATATTTGCAGTGCTGACTTTTCATAGGCTAGATGCTGGTATGATATGTTAAGCTTATGACAGTCCATTTGCTAATTTCACACAGTGTCTGGTATGCAGGCAGTTTGTTGCTGTCGCTGATGTGACACCAGAATTTGAATACAATCTTTTATGTATGTTGATACATTCTACTTCTGCTCTTCACCCATCATTAGGGAAGCTTTAATGGCTGTTCTGTGAACATTCCACGTTAATGAATAATTGTACTCTATTGGACTGATATTCAAAGGCAATTATGTGTTCGGGAATGAATCCAGCCCATCCATGTAAAAATATACGAAAACACCATCTTGTTGCAATCATTTAATAGGATGTACTTTACTTTAAAATGAAAGCAGCAATAGTGTGCACTATAAGCAAAAGGGTGCACTGTTAGAAAAATGATACAAAGATGAAAAAAATTAAAAAACAGACTGAAACAAAACAAAACAACATTTTTTGGCCTGCAAGGTCACAAGTGGTGTAAGTGAGAGAAGCAGGATTTGAACCCTCACTGTCAGCCTGACACTCTAAGTTATTCCTCCACTTTCTAACCATGAACTTTGCACTAAGTTTTAAAGAGAAAACACGTGTACTTTCCCTTTGATACCTGCTGCAGGTTCAGAGTAATAGTGTATTTTGCATCTATTTTTCCATGGGTAAATTTATAAGGAAGATAATGTCCACAGGTATAAAATTCAAAATACTGTTATTGTGCTTTATTTTTCAACTATACGCAACTCACCCATTCCCAGGAATCCCTTAAATGAGAATAAAAGTAAATGTATTGTGAAATAATACACACAATTCTAGCCAAGTTAGAGTTATTTATTATTTATTTATTTATTTACATTCTCTTATATACCATGCTCTTCTGCATCAGTGCGGTTTACATTGAACAAACTGAAATTACATTGAACAGGGAATTATAACTTGGAGATAACTATTTTACAGGGAACATGGGCTATGGAGGGTTAAGTGGCTTGCCCAAGACCACAAGGAGCACCTGTGGGACTAGAAACCCCAGTCCTTCTGGCCAAGGTTGCTGTCCTCTAGTGGGATTTGAACCCCTGACCTTCTGGCCTGAAGTACCTTGCCCCAACCACTAGGCCACTCCTCCACTAGAGAAGGGCAATTGTCATTTTTGGGATAGAAGAAACATAGATGGCAGAAAAAGACCATATGACCTATCTAGTCTGCCCTTCCATATCAATTACTATAATCCCTTTTTTCCTTTAGAGATCTTTTGTGTTTGTCCCATGCTTTCTTGAATTCAGGTGGAAGCCTATTCCAATGTGTACATCCGAGGCCTCTGTGCGTCCGGTCGGAACCAGACATACAGAGGTAGAAGCGATTCTGATCCCGCGGGGCATGTCTAGTCCCCGCCGGATCAGAATCTCATCAAAGTCTCTATGTGCAGGCCGGGACCAGATTCTGATCGGAATGCACGTACAAGCCCCTGCCCGGCTAACTCAGTCAGGCTCATTAATGGATCCGCAGCACAATGGCATCCGGTAGCCATGGCACCGAGGCTTCATTCAGGAACTGCAATCCCCGGTCTCCAACCACTTTCTTCATTTCCCACAGCCCAACCTCCGATCTGGCCTCCCATGGCCAGGGTCAAGCTGCAGGGAATTTCCTGCACCTCCTCACCAGTTTGCCGCTGCCCAGGCCTGCCGTCCCCCAAGATCTAGGGGCACTTATTCCACCTCCGGGGTGGAATAAGTCCCCGTCTACTTTGCCGGCCCCAGACGTAGAGGGCTGACTTCAGAAACGGCATTGTACATCCAGGGCCACAGACCACCCACTGCCCTCCCTAACTCCGCCCCTTCCTGCCCCGTACAAACTCCTTGTTCGTGTGGGAGGCTTTTGTTGGTGATGGCAAGGGGGATAAAACCTTTGTCCTAATCTCTACTACCGCCACCGGGAGACAATTCCATGCATCTACCACTCTTTCTGTAAAGAAATATTTCTGCATATTACTCCCGAGTCTATCCCCTTTCATCCTATGTCTCCTCACTGCAGAGCTTTCTTTATTTATTTTATTTAGTATACCGCTACTTCCAGCGATCAGCAACGGTTTGATTACAGATTGGAAATTGTCAAATCATGACAGGAAATTTTTGAGGTATAAACACATTGATTAGACAGGAAAGCATAGCACACAGAGAACTATTTTACAGGGAACATGGGCTATGGAGGGTTAAGTGGCTTGCCCAAGACCACAAGGAGCACCTGTGGGACTAGAAACCCCAGTCCTTCCAGCCCAAGGTTGCTGTCCTCTAGTGGGATTTGAACCCCGACCTTCCGGCCCGAAGTACCTTGCCCCAACCACTAGGCCACTCCTCCACTCCACTTTCAATTCAAAGAGAGTCTCCTCCTGTGCATTTATGCCATGGAGGTATTTAAACATCACTATCATATCTCCTGTATTCTACCTTTCCTCTAAAGTATACAAATGGATATCTTTAAGTCTGACCCCATATGGTTTATAACGAAGACCACTGACCATTTTGGTAGCTATCCTCTGCACAGACTCCATCCTGTTTATATCCTTTTGAAAGTGTGGTCTCAAGAATTGCATACAATACTCCAAATGTTAAAAAGGATATAGTGGAATTAGAAAAGGTACAGAAAAGGGCCACCAAAATGGCAAAGCGGATGGAAGGATACCCCTATGAGAAAAGGCTTAAAAGGTAAGTACTCTTCAACTTGGAAAAGAGAAGGCTGAAGGGAGATATGATAGAAAGCGTAGTTACTCACCTGTAACAGGTGCTCTCCAGGAACAGCAGAATCAGTCCTCACATATGGGTGACGTTGGTGCCGACGGAGCCCATGAGGAACATTTCCCCAAAAAGCCTTTAGGAATGCTACCACACATGTGTGGTCCCTTTCCCACCCAGGGTATCATCTTGCTCAGTCTTTTTTTTTCCTTAGAGTCCAAAGGACGCATGTCCTGTGTTCCCGGAAAAATTCCTTAGAAATTATCCTCTTAGTGAGTCTTTCCCAGTTTGCGTACCGGTTCCTCTTCCCACCTCGAGCCGGCGCATCCCCAGCACTGTTCTCGGCTCCTTTCTCTTTTTTCATCGAGGTTCGCCTCGACCAGTGTTCGCACCCTTTTTTGCCCAGGAGTTGGCTGACCCCATCTGAAACATAGAAACATGATGACAGAAAAAGACCACAAGGCCCATCTAGTCTGTCCTTCCATAACAACTACAACAGTCCACTTTTTACCTTTAGAGATCCTCTGTGTTGGTCCCATGCTTTTTTGAATTCAGTTACTGTCCTCATCTCTACCACCTCCACTGGGAGACTATTCCACGGATCCACTACTCTTTCCGTAAAGAAATATTTCCGCATATCACTCCTGAATCTATCTCCCTTCACCCTCATCCCATGTCCCCTCGCAGCAGAACTTGCTTTCAATTGAAAGAGGCTCTCTCCCTGAACATTTATGCCACGGAGGTATTTAAACATCTCAATCATATCACCTCTATCCCGCCTTTCCTCTAAGGTGTACAAATTAAGATCCTTAAGTCTGTCCTCATATGCTTTATAATGAAGCCCATTAATCATTTTAGTAGCAACCCTCTGCACCGACTCCATCCTGTTCACATCCTTTTGAAGGTGCGGTCTCCAGAATTGCACACCATACTCCAAATGAGGTCGCACCAAAGACTTATACAGAGGCATTATCACCTCCTTTTTTCTGCTAGCCATTCCTCTCCGTGTGCACCCAAGCATCCTTCTAGCTTTTGCCGTCGCCTTTTCTACCTGTTTAGCTACTTTAAGATCATCAGACAGAACCACGTGATCCACCATGTCTCCGTCAACACAGACGTCACCCATATGTGAGGACTGACTTCCTGCTTGTTCCTGGAGAAATATATAAATTAATGAATGGAATGGAATGGGTCAACATAGATTGGTTGCTTATGCCATCAAAAAGTAGAAAGACTAGATGACATGCATTGCGGCTACATTGTAACCCATTTAAGACTAATAAGAGAAAATATTTTTTCACTCAGCGTGTAATCGAACTCGAATTCATTACTGGAGGATGTAGTAAAAGCTGTTAGTGTAGCTGGGTTTAAAAAAGATTTGGACAAGTTCCTGGAGGAAAGATCCATAAACCATTGTTAAAGAGGATCCGGGAAATCCACTGCTTACCCCAGGACAAGCATTGTGGAAGTTGTGTACTTTTGGTACGTGCCAGGTACTTGTGACCTGGATTGGCCACTGTTGGAAACAGGATACTGGGCTTGATGGACTATCACCTCCATTTTTCTGCTGGCCATTTCTCTCCCTATGCGCCCAAGCATCCTTCTGGCTTTTGATGTCGCCTTGTCTACCTGATTAGTCATTTTAAAATCATCAGAAACAATCGTGCTCTTCTTTTGTGGACAGAAGTACTTCACCCCTTAAAATGTGTCACTCCCTTGGATTTTTGCATTTTTTAGAGTTAAATCTCAGCTGCCAAATTTTTGACCATTCTTCAAGCTTAGCAAGATCCCTCTTCATGCTATCTACTCCTTCCTGCGTGTCTACTCTACTGCAGATTTTGGTATCATCAGCAAAGAGGCAAACCTTACCTGACAGCCCTTCGCCATATCACTAACAAAAAGAATGTTAAAAAGAAGCAGACCAAAGACAGATCCCTGTGGCACACCACTGGTAACATCCTTCTCCTCAGAGTGAGCTCCATTTACCTTTACCCTTTATCACCTCCAGCTTTGCTTTTTTTTGCCCCCACTCATCAGCTTGGTCATTGCCTTGACCTCGTTTTCTACTCTACTTATTTATCTTCTAATTTTCATACCTCCGCTCTTCTCTTATCTGACCAGCACCTGTTAAGCTTCACTCTTCATCACTCCCCATCTCAATCTCGCCCAATCTTCTCCTATCTTTTTAGGAATCTTCATGCTATTGATCCACTGACTCTGTCCACTACTATCTCATCTCTTCTCTCTTCCACTTTGTCCTCTAAGTCTGTGGATGAAGCCATAGCTTCCTATAATACTGCTCTCTCCTCTACTCTAGATACCCTTGCTCCACTCATTCCACGTCCTATGAGGCACATCTCACCACAGCCCTGGTTGTCTTCAACTACTCGCTACCTACATTCCTGTGCCCACTCAGCTGAGTGCACTTGGCTCAAATCCCGCTCTCTGACTTTCTTCACTTCAAATTCATGCTATCTTCTTTCCAGTCTGCCATTGCACTTGCTAAACAAAACTATTTGCTCTATCTGACTAACCATCTTGCCTCTAACCCTTGCCATCTCTTTTCTACTCTCACTTCTCTTCTTAAGGCACCTCCACCTCCAATCCCTCCATCTCTCTCTGCTAAACCCTAGCTGACTATTTCTATGACAATGAACATAAGATTATTCTTCATTTCCCCACTAAATCTTCTTCACCCCCTCTTTCCCCTCTCCATTAAAAACTTTTCCCCTTAACCTCTATCATCTTTTCATCTTTTCTAAAATCTCTGTTGAGGAAACCTCTTTTCTTCTTTCCTCCTTTAAACTCACTGCCTGTTCTTCTGATCCTACCCCCATCCATCTCCTCAAGTCCATCTCCTTCTCTGGCATCCCTTTCATCTCACATATTCTTAGCCTTTCGCTTTCCACCACAAACTTCCCTGCAGTCTTCAAGCATGATGTAATCACTCATCTCCTCAAAAAACCCTCACTTAACCTTACTTGCCTTTCTAATTATCCCCCTTCTCCCATTCATTTCCAAAATTCTTGAACATACAGTTCTCCGCTGCTGTCTCAAATTTCTCTCCTCTCAAGCCCTCCTTGATCCACTTAAATCTGGTTTTCGTCCATTTCATTCTACTGAAATGGCTCTTGCCAAAGTCTCCAGTGATCTGTTCCTCGCTAAGTCCAAAGGCCTTTACTCAGTTCTCATTCTTCTTGATCTTTCTGCTGCTTTTGATACTGTTCTACTCCTTGACACTTTATCCTTTCTTAGTTTTAGAGGTTCTGTACTGTCTTGATTCTTTTCCTCTCTCTCCAATCGTTCTTTCCATGTTTGTTCTGGAGGTTCCTCCTCTACTGCCATCCCTCTCACAACTGATGTACCTCAAGGGTCTGTTCTGGGCCTCCTTTTCTCTCTCTATACCTAATCCCTTAGTGCCTTCATCTCTTTCCATGGCTTTCAGTATCATTTTTATGCTGATGATTCTCAAATCTATCTATCTGTCTATACCTGACATCTCCCCTTCGCTCCAAACTCGTATCTCTACTTGCTTATCTGACATCGTCACCTGGATGTCTCACGGCCAGCTGAAATTGACTATTGTTAAAACTGAATTTCTTATTTTTCTCCATACACCCTCTTTCCCTCCCTTTCTTCTATCACTATTGCCAACACTCTTCTTCTCCCTTTTTCCTCGGCCCACAACCTTGGGGTCATCTTTGACTCCTTAATGTCCTTCTCCACACATATTCAAACATAGCTAAAACCTGTAGTTTCTTTCTGCTACAACTATTAATCATTTATATAGTGCTACAAGGCATATGCAGTGATATACAAACATATAAAGAAGATATTCCCTGCTCATAGAGCGTACAATCTAATCAAGACAGACTGAACAGTATAAGAGAAACAAGGAGGTTCAAAAAGGGAAGGAGACAAGGAAAACAAGGGATTTGGATCCAAATGTGGCATCAAAGAAGTAGGCCTTTAGCATGGATTTGAAGAGGGGAATAGAAGAGATTTGACGTAAGGATAGAGGAAGTTTGTTCCATGCATAATGAGAAGCAAGGTGAAAAGATTGAATTCTGGAGTTTGCAGAAGAAGAAAAAGGCATAGAGAGAAGAAAGCCAGAGGAGGAGGGGTGTAGGGAGAGAGGAGAGAGGAAAAGTAATGAGAAGCAGTAGAGTGAATGCATTTATATGTTAGGAGATGTTTGAATTGGATATGGAAATGGAAGAGGAGCCAGTGAAGTGTTTACAAGAGGGGTTATATGAGTGTGTCGGGACTGTCAGATTTGCTGTGCAGCAGAGTTCTGGATAGAGTGAAGAGGAGTGAGATGACACCAAGGGAGACCAACAAGGATGAGGTTGCAATAGTCAAGATGGGAGGCGACCAAAGAATGGACTTTTTTTTGAGGGGTGGCACTGAGTATCGGCATATTTTTTATTGCCTGTTAAAATTGACCCATCATCCTCATGTATTAATGAAAGAACTCTGTATATTGAGTTCTAGTAGCCTTTTTGCTAGGAATAATACACTGGCTATAGAAAATATTACCTGCATGAAATATGTAATAAAGCAAACAACGGCAATAGCCACAAACATGATGGAGAATAAGTCAGCTTGATTCCTTTTCAGCTCATCATTATCAGTGGCAAAAATCTAAGACAAGAGAAGAAAAAAACAGATTAGTTTAGCACCTGTTTACATATATACTGATAAAGAAAGAAACATGAAAAAGTATGACATTGTTTTGATAATATTTATGGATTGTTTTTTGTATTTTATTCTTACCTCTGTTGTATTTATTATGAACTGTAAACCGCTCTGACAGCCCTTTCCTAAAGGGAGGTATAACAAATACTAATACATCCAATCAAGAACCCTGAAGCCCATCTAGTCTGCCTAATTTCATTCCTGGTGTATTGTCATAGGTATCAGGATCCTCTAAAAGTCCCCAATGATGCTTTGGGGTCCCTTCTCATTAAAGCAGATACGCAGCTGGCTGTCCACATTTTATGAGGAGTGGACCTGAATTACTTCCAAACACTGGTGACTAGAACTGGTGAGATGGGGTTACGTATTTGAGCTTACCCACCAGGGAGATGGGACGATATTCCAATTTGGACTTCAAGAGGCTAAATTTAGCTCTTCAAATGCCACACTTCCTTTTGAAGACTCTAAGAGGTATGTTTACTAAAGTGTGTTAAGGGAGTCATTGTGATGTTAACGCACATTATTGGCACACTTCCACCCTTACCATGGCAAAAACACTGCTTTAACTTGCGTTAAAGGCTCCAGCAGTGTAAAGCGTCTTGTGGGTGAAGAGTGGGCATTAATGGGACGGAGAGTGGGCATTAACAGGGCAGAAAGAGGGTGTTAACGTGTGTACCCTTAATGTGTTTTGCGCAAATGTGTCCTAAAGCCCCTTAATGCTGGGAACCCTAATGGAAAGTAAAACCACGCGGAAAGGGTGTATTCTGAGGAGAGAGTGCCTGTTTTAATGTCAGCAATGTGATGCACAGACAGGGGCGCCAAGAGAATAATAGCAGTGCTCCATTAGCAGCAACAGCTAGTGCCCAAATATGAAAGGACACTATGTTGATGCTGCAACTAGTGCAAAGGAGGTGGCACATGAGTCATGCAGTGGGGGCTGCTGGTGCACAGGGCAGACCAGGCAGCTGCCTAGGTGGCACATAAGAACATAAGATTAGAAAATATGCCAGATTGTGTCAGACCAAGGTCCATTATGCCCAATATCCTGTGTCCAACAGTGGCCAATCTAGGTCACAAGTACCTAGCAGTTTCCCCAAAAGACACACAAGATCCACAATGCTTGTAATGGAGCAAGCAGGATATCCCTTCAGAGGCAGATGGTTGGGGGGGCTGTATGGCCATCCATGTATGCCTCTGCCCCCCCCCCCCCCATCTGGACCTTGCACCCTAGGCACCTGCCAACCTGCATGTTGGATGGGCTGGGGCTACACACCACCAACACTGACAGCAAACGGGCATGTCAGCATGTTGTGGGGGTGTTGGCAGAGGGGACAGTGGCACCCGCCTGCAGCAGACCAAAGCCATGTCCTGACCCTGTGCGCATTGCAACGTGTCAAGGTCTGTCTGATGGGAGTCATGTCAACCCCAGGGACTGTTGCAGCCATATGGCAGCACTGTGGCTCAACACACACATTTGGTGTGTATGAGTGGAGGGTCAGAGGTTCAGGTCCTAGCTGTGGATCATGCATTGCATGTCCCTGTAGCTAAGGTTTAGTCTACTGTGCAGGTACAACACCAGCATGTGCAAACCCCAATGAATCAGCCAGCAAGGATACAAACACCTATCAGCTACACAGACAGGCTCCACTATCCACAGCTGGATGGAGAGTCAGGCGGATAGCACTGGCACACTGAGTGGACATTAACATTAGAGCTCGCTACTAGCTCCTGCACCATGAGCACACATTAACAATGCTTGAGCTGCTATGGAGACTAAAGTGGCAGGGAGGAATGCCAACCATCCCCTGTGTGAGTGTGTGCGAGTGTGTGTGTGTGTGTCTCCATTGTTTTGTGGCCTTCTACACCTCACTGAGTCTTTCATTGCCTGCACCATACCAGGACCTAGGAAGATCACAGTAATCAACATACATAATAAAAACTTAAAACACGAAAACACCAAGAATAAAATCAAACAAGCACATTAAATATACAATGACTAGCACTATAGCATAAAACCATAATAAAATAAAACATAAACACATCAATAACAAACATCCTTATTAATTACAAAAGTGTTGCCTAAATTGAATATGTGAACCTGTGTAAGTAATATTAGGAACTAATCTTGAAAATACATGGATTGGTAATTATGCATTCACCAATTCACTGTGTAGCCATAATTGCTCTTTAATATTTGCCCCCTGAAAAACAGGCCTAAACTAAATTCATAGTGCCAGCATGGTGACTGTACTATCCATATACCCAACACTGCTACTCATATGATAGAAGTGATAAATATGTGGATTATGTTAAACACAAGCTCTGGCAATTTAACTTAAGCACATAACCATGCCATCTGAATACTGGCCGCATTATGGTTTGAGTTTTCAAAACATTATCAACTATTCTTCACTTGTGGCCAAATTCTTTCAGCAATAATCAACTTTTAGCTAAGTGCAGTTATTTGAACTTACTGCTATGAATTTTGCAAATATGATGCAAAAAGCAGGATGTGTTCCTCCATTAATGAATGCTGCCAGTGTCCCTAACATTATGGATGGCCACTCTGATATGTTCAATTTTAAAAGCCGGAAGAAGGAAACCTTAGGGATATTGTCCTGTAAAGCAAAAATAATAATTTTAATTTTAATAATAACAATAACACCAACAGGCATACACGCTTCACAATTCCTACTTTTACTGAATTAAATTTCAGGTTTTCAAAAGGGGCACTGATCTAACAGAAGACAATAAGATTTGGAATGAATTGGTTTTAACAAATATTATACAAACTGGGCAAAGACATTGAGGACTCTGATGATCGATTAAAATGACCGAGGTGTGGAACAAATCATGCATAAGACTAAACCCCTGTAGGACACAGGTAATCAACCTTGAGCTGGTCCAAATATCGTCTTTGTCACATAAGATAAAATGGGACAGGCCAAATATCTCTGGAGTGGAGTGGAGGAGTGGCCTAGTGGTTGGGGCAAGGTACTTCAGGCCAGAAGGTTGGGGGTTCAAATCCCACTAGAGGACAGCAACCTTGGGCCGGAAGGACTGGAGTTTCTAGTCCCGCAGGTGCTCCTTGTGGTCTTGGGCAAGCCACTTAACCCTCCATAGCCCATGTTCCCTGTAAAATAGTTATCTCCAAGTTATAATGCCCTGTTCAATGTAATTTCAGTTTGTTCAATGTAAACCACACTGATGCAGAATAGCACGGTATATAAGAGAATGTAAATAAATAAATTTGGTTGTTTATACAACTAAGCAACTTGAGATTTTTAAGTTACAAGAGACAAGCATGAGTTACACTATTATCTCATTTTGTGTTTAAAATATGATTCATCAGCAAATCTAGGAAATGTTTACCTCTTCATTCTTTTCTTCTTTTTCATCCTTTTGCATAATATGTTTTATGCTTAATTTCTTTGAGAGGAATCCATTTATTGAAGATGCCTCCTTCTGTGAGTCCAAAGCAAGAGTTCTCACTGAGTCCTCGCTGTTGCTTTCCATAACTATTGACTAAACACAACATTAGATCACTATATTGTATAGCTGCCCAATAATTACTTTATACCTTCCAACATTTCAATGTATAATCTTTACCAAATTTGTTCTAAGTAATGAACCTAGCTCAAAAAGATGCTGTCTCTGCAAATGATATAGCATGCCACTGTTGAAAAGATGGCCCATTGGCTTTCCTCTGCCAATGGCCTTCTGACAGTATATAGTGCCTTGCAAAAGTATTCACCCCCTTGATTTTTTGTCCTGTTTTGTCGCATTATGTACAACCTGGAATGAAAATGGAGGTTCATTTGGATATTAGGTAATGGACCTAACAATATAGTCCCAATTGGTGAAGTGAAATGACAATAAAATATCTTGTATATATAAACAAGTAAAAACTGAAAAGTTTTGAGTGTATATGTATTCATCCCTTTTACTATGAAACCCCTAAATAAGATCTGGTCCAACCAATTAACTTCAGAAGTCACATAATTAGTTGATTAAGGTCCACCTACGTGCAATCAGTGTCACATGATCTGCAAAAATATATCTGTTCTGAAAGGCCCCTGACTCTGCAACACCACTAAGCAAGCAACATGAAGACCAAGGAGCACTTCAAACAGGTCAGAGACAAAGTTGTGGAGAAGTATAGATCAGGGTTGCGTTATAAAAAAATATCCCAAATTCTGAATATCCCACGGAGCACCATTAAATCCATTATAACAAAACAGAAAGAATATGGTACCACCACAAACCTGACAAGAGAAGGCCGCCCTACAAAACTCACAGACCGGGCAAGGAGAGCATCAATTAGAGAGGCTACAAAGACACCAAGGATAACACTGAAAGAGCTGCAAAGATCCACAGTGGAGATGAGAGTATCGGTCCATAGGAACACTTTAAGCCATACACTCCACAGAGTGGGGCTTTATGGAAGAGTGGCCAGAAAAAGCCATTGTTTAAAGAAAGAAGTAAGAAAACGCATTTGGAGTTTGCACAACAGCATGTGGTGGACCTCCCAAACACATGAAAGAAGGTTCTCTGATCAGATGAGATGAAAACTGAACTTTTTGTTCATCATGGAAAATGCCATGTGTGTCGCAAATCCAGCACTTCCCATCATCCTGAGAACACCATTCCTACAGTGAAACATGGTGGTGGCAGCATCATACTGTGGGGATGTTTTTCATTGGCAGAGACAGTAAAACTGGCCAGGATTGAAGGAATGATGGATGGCACTAAATACAGGGCAATTCTTGAGGAAAACCTGTTTCAGTCTGCCAGAGATTTGAGACTGGGACGAAGGTTCACCTTCCAGCAGGACAATGACCCTAAACATACTGCTAAAGCTGGTTTAAAGGGAAACATTTAAATGTCTTGGAATGGCCTAGTCAAAGCCCAGACCTCAATCCAATTGAGACTCTGTGGCATTACTTGAAGATTGATGTACACCAACGCAACCCATCTAACTTGAAGGAGTTGGAACAGTTTTGCCTTAAGGAATGGGTGAAAATCCCAGTGGCTAGATGTGCTAAGCTAATAGAGACATACCCCAAGAGAATTGCAGCTGTAAGTGCAGCAACAGTTGGCTCTACAACTTATTGACTTGGAAGTATATGCACACTACTGCTTTCAGATTTTTTTGTCTTAATTATTGCTTGTGTCACAATAAAGGGTATTTTGCACCTTCAGAGTCATAGGCATGTTGTGTATATCACATGGTGCTAACCCCCAAGACTCCATTTTAATTCCAGGTTGTAATGCGACAAAACAGGACAAACACTGAGGGGATGAATACTTTTGCAATGCACTGTATGCATTCTGCATTGTACGGATCCTCAAGAACCCCAAAATGCCTCCACAGCTCTGTTTTATGAGACTTCCTCTCTGCTTCCTTGGGGCTACTGCTATTCTTACTGCTGTTGCTGATGAAACTGGGGCTAAGGCAAAGCTGCAGATAAAAAGCTGAGAACATTCTTCATAGCTACAGTACTTGTGGGGTGCCCTTGGCTCTGACAATATGACTTCCTACTTCCTCACCATCTAGCATTGTAATATCTAGGTTTTCAAGACTCTCCTCAGCTATGCAACTTTTCAATATCTGATTCTGGAAATCCTTTGCATGAGGATTCATTTGATTCTACATCTGCCAAAACTTGTTCCATACACTTCTCACCAGTAGTGGAGGAGAAGTCTAGTGGTTAGAGCTCTGGCTTGGTAACCAAGAGACTAGGGTTTGAGTCCCACTGGCCCGCCTTAGGCAAGTCACCTAACCCTACATTGCCTCAGAAGAAAGGCCTAGCAATCTTCTTCCAGTCACACTTCCAGGAAAACCCAGGAGCTGCTGGGTCAGCATTGACTCAAAGGCCTGCATTGTATTACACTTCTCAACAGGGAACAGGATATGCCTTCTTCTTGGCTCTGTTGCAGCTCTTCTGGCTCTCACCTGCCTGCTTTTGTCTTCTTTTACCCCTCTTTAGAGATGGAAGCGGACACCTGTTTTTTCACATTTCCGGTGGAAGCTGCAGCTGTTCGTATTATCCTCTTAAAGAAATCTTTCTTTAGCTTGGCTGGCAGACTACAGGGAATTCGAGGTTATCCTCCGTACCTCTGCACTAGTGCGGCTGCTTCTGAGCATGTCAGCAAAATAAGTTTGTGAAGCAGTAATTTGCAATCAACTTCTCTCTCTGAATAGAAAAGAAAAAATGCTACTCTGCTGGTTCTTTGTTTCAGTTTTCTACTGAGCTGCTGATCAGGGTGTAGCCACAGGGCACCTTGGGAGCTTGGACCGCTCCACCTTTGGCTCAGGCTTCCCCAGCCAGACTGCAGTGTGGCAAGTGCTACTTCAATTTCACATTGTCTGCAGCACTAATTATATATGTGTTGCCGCTTTAGTGTATCCCTCTCTGAAAACTCTACAGCTCCTTGTCCAGAATCCCTAACCCCTTCTTTCCTCTCTGCCTCCCTCCTCCTCCTTGTTGCATGCATGCCAGCACTTCCTTTCCTCTCACAGTTAAGGATGGCACAGTTCAAAGTGCTGACTGAATTGTGCTGGAGGATGAAGCACTGGTATGTGTTGCAAAAGAGAGAAGATGATAGAAGCAATTATAAACATGTACAAAGAAGCACTGCTTCTATCATCTTTCTGTTGCAGCACATAACAGTATGAGGCGCAATCAAAAGGTATCGAGAATTGTACAATAACACAAGTGTCATTGCACTGTCTTCTTCAAAGTAGTCCACTTCCGATAAAACACACTTCTTCCAGTGTTCCTGCCACTGCTGGAAACAATTTTGAAATGCCTCTTTCATTATGCTGTGAAGCTGCTGTGTCAAATGTTGCTTAATGGTCTCCAAGTCATCAAATTTCCCTCCTTTTAGTGGTAATTTCAGTTTTGGAAACAAGAAAAAGTCATAGGGTGTGAGGTCAGGTCAGTACGGAGGCTGACAAACTTGCTCGATTTGATGCTTAGCCAAGAACTGCTGGACAAGATGTGATTCGTGAGTTGGGGCATTATTGTAATGAACCAACCATTCACCATTCCTGTGCAACTCTGGCCTCTTACAATGAACTGCATCTCTCAATTGAGTCAGAACTTGGACATAGTATTCCCTATTGATGGTTTGGCCTTTTGAGGCATACTCATGATGAACAATACCCTGGGTAATCAAAGAAAACTGAGCATGACCTTGACATTGCTCCTAACCTGACGGACTTTCTTGGGTCTGGGAGAGTTTGGAGTCTTCCATTATGAGGATAGAGCCTTAGTTTCCAGGTCATAACCATAAACCTATGATTCATCACCAGTAATAATCTTTTTGAAGAAATCGGAGTCATTTTCAACGCATTCCAAAAACTCCCTGGGTGCAGACAGTCTATCTTCTTTTTGGTCAGAGGACAGGAGTTTAGCACAAATTATGCTGACATGTCTCATCCCCAAATTGACAGTAAGAATGGACTGTACCGACTCGAAACTGATGCCCATGTCCTCAGCAAGTTCCTTGATAGTCAATCAACAATTTGAGCGTATTACAGCACGCACTGCTTCAACTTTGTCCATTCCAGCTCGTGGATGGCCTTCCAGAACGTTCATCACCATCAACACTTTGGTGGCCCTCTTGGAAACATTTGTACCAGTCATAAACTCAAGCACGTCTCATGCATTCATCGCCAAACACTTGCTGTTTCTTGTCATAGTCTCTGCATGAATCTCCAAGTTTCTGGCAGAATTTAATGCAAATTCGCTGTTAAATTGTTTCACTCATCGTAAATCTGACAAACTGCTTTTACATGATACCAAATAGAACATGATTTTAAAAAGTACAGGTGTTTCTGTAGCCATGCTACACTCTGCACATGCAGAGCACATGACTAGGTCACCGCATGCTTAATAGCATCATGGTGCAACGTATTATTATATAGCTACACAACAAGTCTTGATACTTTTTGATCACACCTCGTACTTCATTCACCTGCACAATTCAGTCTGCACTTTGAAATATGCGGTGCTCTGTAGCAATTCTGAGCATGCATGGATCAAACTGTTCATTGAATTCTGCGAGAGGAGAAAATGCTGGCATGCACAGAAACAGGAAGGAGGGAGGCAGAGAGGAGAAAAAGGGTTGAAGACCCTGTAGATGAAGTAAGTAGGGATTTGTGCATTAGGAGGGTGCTCGGGGAAGGGAAAAAGAAGCAGAGACTTGTGATCATGTAGGTGATCAGAGCAGGGAGAGTGGGGACTTGTGAATCAGATGGATGCTCCGGGCAGGTGGAGGAGGGACTTGTGAATTGGGCAGGTGCTTGGGGCATGAGGGAGCAGGAAATTGTTATCAAATGGGTGCTCAGCGTAGGACTATGGAGACTTTTTGATCAGATGGATACTTGAAGCAGGTGGTAGTCAGGAACTTGGGACAGAAGGGGAGCAGGGATTCAAGACTTAGTTGGGGACTAAGGAATTAAATAAGAAAGCAGAAGACCATGAACTTAAAGATTGGGTGGGAGTGTGAATGAAAACTCATGGAAGCAGGAACTGAGAGTTAATGGGACTACAGGGATTTGTCAACTGGATAAGATGTATGATGGGGGGGGCTGTTAGATGGGCTGGATGGCATGTGGGCATGAGAAGGAGGGGGAGGGTAGCTAGATGGTTTGAAGTACCTGGGAGAGCTGGATGAGAAACAGTGAAAGGGGACAAGGGAATATGGAGGCGGTGAGGGACAGAGGAAAGGGACAGATCTGTGAAAGGGTTTGAGAGGGTGAAAGAAAGGGAATAGAAAACTAGTTGGGTGTAAGAGATAAAAGAAAGGGACTGGAAGGCAGAATAGAGCTAGAGAGGCAGAGAAATATGGGAGCAGTGGGGAGGAGCTAGAGCAGAGGATGAATATGAAGGATTTAATGGTGGGGGGAAGAGAAGGAACAGAAAACTGGGGGAAAAGACAGATGGAGAAAGAGGGAGATTGAAGACTGGAGGGTGAGAGAAGGTAGGATGGAGGAATAATATTTACCTATGGGTATAAAGAGAGGCAGACTAAAGAAATGAAGAAAAAAGATTAAAGAGAAAGGCCATGGTCAGAGAGATGGGGAGGAGGAAGGAAGAGGTGGAGAGAGAAGAAACAGGCAATAGAAAAGAAACACTGGAAAAGGACTTAGGAAAAGACAGAGAAGGGGCAATTGGAAAGATCTAGGTCAATCCAATATGAAAAATACAACGATCAGACAGCAAAAGTACAAAAATGCATTTTAATTTCAATTTTTAGTGATTAGAGTAAGTCAGCTTTGGGAATGTGCATTTATTCAATATTTGGTGAAGGTGTGCCTATCTGTATTCTGCGTATGTGGTCGAGGTGAAATGTTCTGCTACGGATCTGTAAAAGTCCACCCTGTTCTGTTTTCCCTATAGATGGTGTATTACTACTCTAGGGTTCAGCAAAATATTTGCAATGTTGTCTTTCCATTAATAAACGTGTTGTTCTTTGGGTCCTGACCATTAGTGCTGATGTGGTATGGTAAGGTTCTGAGTCTCTTTTATGGAGGGTTTTGTATTACTTCACAGAACATTGGAAGTGTTGGACTGTCACACTGCTTTCTGCCTCCATGCTGCTAGCTCTACCCTCCTGAAGAAGGTGGCATGGTTTCTGGATTGCTATTTAGATCATCCAGTCTTCCTGCACTTGCACCGTAGGCTCATGCTTAAGCAGCAGGACCTGCTCCTTGAGGCACCTCTGGGGGTGCCTCCAATAACATTTTCCATTTAAGATTGATTCTCATTGTCTCGTTCACTGGCATTTACAGCCATGCTTGTTGTCTCACTTCCTCAGTTACACTGGGGCCTCAGCCCTGTTGCTATGCAGCAGGTAAGTCTGTGTCTTGTTCTCGCTGCTTGATACTTATTAGTCAGTACCACTTACCGTGCCTGGCCTACTTTCCTCATTCATCACCTGTGGACTTTTAAACATCCCCTCATTCCATGCCAAAATGCTTTTTCTCCAAATCAAAAGCTTCATCCTACAACTAAACCCATTAGGTGCCATATGCCTACTTCCTCAGGGAGAAAAAGGATCTCAGAACCAATGAGCAGGCAGCAGATCAAAAGGGAGTGGGACTGGATTAGGTTGTCCAGGAAAAGCATTTTCAAAAAATAATTGTCCCTATATCAGAATGAAGACAGAAAATCATCCAAATGTACTACATTGTAGCTTTATTGTGTGTTCCCTAGTCTTTCTGTTCTTTGAAGGAGTAAATGACTAATGTCTGTTTACCCCTTCCACTCCATTCATTATTTTATAACCCTCTATAATATCTCCGCTCAGACGTCTTTTTTCCAAGTTGAAGAACCCTAGACGTTTAAACCTTTCCTCGTAGGGGTATCCTTCCATTCCCATTATCATTTTGATGGCTCTTCTCTGTACCTTTTCTAGTTCCAATATATCTGTTTTAAGATATGGTGACCAGAATTGTGCACAGTATTCAATGTGGGGTCTCCCCATGGAGCAATAAAGAGACATAATAGCCTTGCTTTCATTCTCCTTTCCTTCCTTTATCATTCCTAGCATTCTGTTTGCTTTCTTGGCTGCTGCTGTACACTGGGCATACAAACCAAAAAGGCCTTTATTTGTCATATTTTAACATTCATGAAGAAAATAAGAAATATACCCATAGTGTAGTCACAGTAAAAAGTATACAATTTTTGTTCAAAAAACATACAAACATGAGAAAAAAATATATTCATATTGTCATTTGTTGACTAGAAAAACCATATTAAGATAATGTTTTGTTTTCAACAGGATACATGAGATGAATGCTAATGATGTGAACCGACTTGTCTAAATTCACACCGAAAATCAATGATGAAAGAAGCCATACTCAAGGACTTCTCCTCATTCATAGTTTTGGGGTCCTTTAACTAAGTGCAGCTAACCAGTTATATTGTGCAGTAAGTCGCCACAGTGAATGCCAATGTGCCACCATGCCAGCTACCTACTACCAAAATGCACGTTAACTAGCACTCTGATGTGGAGAGTGGGCAGGTTAGAGGTGAAGCGTGGGCATGGAGAGCACATTAGGGTGCAAGTGCAGTTAGCATAGTCATTAGTGCAGATGTACCTAACACCACCTCTATGGGTGCCATTAAATGTACCCATGTTAAGGGTGCCAAGGTTCTTCAGTAACATGTTAGCTGCTAGGAACATACTGTTCATGCCTCCAATAGCTAAAGTGTAAGCTATGCCCCGAACATGCATTTGTAATCCACGTTAAGTGCAAAACCTTAGCGACTTTCATAAAAGTGCCTCATGGAGCCCGATCCCAGTAGGAGCACATCCAGGCTGCCTGGACGGCCCTGAGCAGGATGGGCCCTTTGGGTCCCGATTCTGCACTGAGGGAGCCAGACATTCCCATGGGTGCAAGATCAGGCCCTAAGACGGCATGGAGTGCCCCTGCATCCCTGTGGGTACAGCAGCCCCACATGCCAGTGTGCCCACCACGCTGCTGATGAGGACCTACCAGCCTCCAATCTTGGCCCTGTGTGTGGTACCCGGGCCTGATCGCTTTCCTCTTCACGGCTTATTCCTCCTCCGCGATGGAATAAGTGGCACGTCCAGTCTGGCCCTGCAGGACATACAGGGCCATGACCTGGATAGACCCTGTATGTCCTGACATCTCAGCCCGCCCCCGCTCTGCCCACACTCTACCCCTTCCCACCCCCTTCCCGCTCTCCCCAATCTGCTGCTCTGGCCATGTGAGGAGAGTCTGTGGGGAATACGGGCAGGACAGCTTGCAAAACTGCACTTCCTGCTGGGACGTGCAGCCCCGCAAGTCGCCTTGCTGAATCGGGCCCATAGTGTTTTAACTACCAGACAACTTCTGCTGGTAGTTAAAACAAAGAAAAAGGAAGACCTAGGAATAAGACCAAAAGAAAAAGAAAATGAACTAAGATATATGCCAGTTGTCAATTTTCAGCAATCCAATGTTACAAGTAATTTTAAAGATGCAAAGAATAGTTAAGCAAAGTCGAAATGTACCTGTGCTGTTGCAAGTGAATAGTATAGGCCTCTTTTCTCCATTAATTCAGAGTGTGTTCCCTTTTCAACAACAGAGCCATCCTGTAAGGCTACTATCAGATCTGCAGTCCAAATAGTAGAAAGACGATGAGCTATAACAATAGTAGTTCGACCTTCACTAGCCTGCAAAACAAAGATTAGGATTTTTACTGGGACTATTTATTACATATAAAAAGAACAAATTCAAAGTCTATAAAAACAGAGCTGACCTGAGGAATGATTGTTGTCTAAACCTGGACCTTATGTGCTAACATAGAAATGTAGAATATCATGAAAGATGAAAACAAAAGGGTCTGTCTAATCCAGGGCTTCCCAAGCTTTTAGCTGACATCAACTCATTTTATAAGTCAAAAATCCATGCGACTCCAAATGATTGCTAAAACAAATTAATGGGATGAAGAAGAGGCAAATGTTCTTTAAAAATAAGAAAATATCTATGGCCATTCCTGATAAACAATACATTCATTAACTTTTTAACAATTGGAGTACTGTGTAGTAACACAGAAGCAAATCTATTTTTAAAGTCATTACTTGAGTTATTTCTCTCAACCACTCTTTCCTCAACGTATCACTTTCTGTATTCTCTCCCTTTCATCTGATCTGTCTGAACCTCACCCACGCCAGCTGATCTCTTCTGCCAACATTTCTTCCTAGCCACCTCAGTTTCCCTATCCAGAGGTTAGGTCATATCCAAGTAGGGGGCATTTTCTTTTGATTCCTTCCCATGGCATCCTGGGCCCTTTTGTCTCAGTAGAACAGTCCTGTGATACCCTGCCCTAACCTTTCTCTTCTATACTATTGCCTCACTGAGGTGTAGTACTGCATCAGTTATTGAAGGTATGGAACAAACTTTGATTAACTGATCCAAACCTGGTGAGGCCCTGACACCTTGGATATTTGAAGAGAGGATTAGCGCGCCAAGGGCCCTATTTTGCACCTCTTATTAAGGAAGGGGCCCAGTCTACATGAGTAGCACTCCATTAACAGTAGCCTAATGATTAGAGCACTGGCTTGGGAACCAAGCAACCAAGGTTTGGTTCCCATTAACACTCCTTGAGGCCTTGGTCAAATCACTTAACCCTCCACTGCCTCAGGAAAAGAAAAAGTCCAAGTTATCAATGTCCCTGTTTAATGTACATTGCCAAGTTTAAGTTACAATGTAAACCACTTTAAAATGATAAAGTAGTATTAATAAGCCTGTTAACTTAAAAAAAAAAACCTCTCATGAGGAAAGGATCCAAGTACACTCTGCGGCTACCATTCAGGAAAGGGTCCAAACCATAGGCTATTTTCAGCTCTTGTGTAGAATTGGGGAGGGCAGGCCTGAATTGCACATCCCATAGGTCTAGCATTGGCTGTAAGCAAAGCATTGGTAAGTGCATCTTACAACCTGCATTTCCTGCTAGGATGAGTCCAGATATAAGCTGTCTCCTGAATAGCAGAGCTGGAGAGGTTGATTGCCATTACTCTATTGCCCTGGGGTCTGGCTGCCCTTTAATCGACTCTGTGAACATATCTACTTGGTGATCAAATTTGCAACATCAAATGAAAGAGATCAACCAAATGACAATCAGGGAGCCCCCTACCTCTATACAAAAGCACTTTTTTTTTTCTTGGAAATACCACTAAGGGAGAAAGGAAGACCGTCCCCAAGGTAGCAAGTCCTTTTTAATTGTAAAAATAGTACTTATCCTGAAAAAGAAGCGCCAGGGCCGGATTTACCTTGAGTGAGGCCCTACGCCAACAAAAATTGTGGGCCCCCAGCAGGGGCGGCCCAAGGGGGGTGCGGACCTCATTTGCATAAGGGGCCTCATTTGCATAAATATTTGCATAATGTTACCATATACTAACTTTTAGTAAACATGCCTCTTAATGAGTGTATGGATAAAGAAAGACTAAAAGATTTCTACATTACTATAATCCAGTGCCAACTGCCAGACACATTAGGAACTACTACAAACACTGCCCATAGTAAACCCGCCGTATCCTAACAGCACTACCAGGACTCACAAAGCACCATACTCTACCAATCAAAAGGCAACACTGCAAATATTAAACCAATACATTTCAGAGAACAACAATACATGACCTACTGGGGAAAGAGAACAAGTGGCAATGTCAAATAGGAATTATATAAACAGAACACCTCAGCTCAGTTACACATGCAGAACATAGACCATCACCAAACAAGTAATCACAATTTAGAAATAGGAAGACAATAATTAAACTGGGAATCCCAAAAGCCAAACTTGGAATGTACAACACTGTAGAAATAAAACTATACATTAATTTGCTCTTGTACTAAACAAAGCACAGATGTTAATGATGCACATTTACCAGAGCTGACATATTCCAATTAATAAATTCAAAATAAAGAGATATTTTTCTACCTTTTGTGCATTTTTTTCAGCTGCAATTGCTCCAGCCACTTTCTTCTGGTTTCTTCGTGTCTTCTGCTAACTCTCCATCGTCTGCTGTCCATTTGTCCTTTCTTCTCTCTTCTAGATTTTTTTCCATCTGCTTTAACATACTAATCTTTCTCCTTTTGCTCTTTCCTCATTCCTATTTCATCCACTCAAATTTTACCCCTCCATCCTCAATCCCCACTTACTCTCCCAATACCCGGCCAATTGTAGATTTTTTATCCCTCCCACACAAAATATTTTTCCCTTCTCCATTTTACTCTTCCAGCCCCATCCCATTCTAATCCTCCCCCAACATCAGCTCCCTTCTAGTTCCAGCCTCACCCAGCATCCATTCCCTTCTAGTCCCTGCATCAGCCCATTTCCAGTCCTAGCCATCCATCAGCCCATTTCCAGTCCTAGCCCCCCCATCACCCCACTTACAGTCCTTAACCCCCCATCACCCCATTTTCAGTCCTTAACCCCCCATCACCCCATTTTCAGTTTAAGCCCCCCCTATAACCCATTACCAGTCCTAACCCCCCATCAGCCCACTTCCAGTCAGCCCCCCATAGCCCATTGCCAGTCCTACCCCCCCCCCCATCAGCCCACAGCCCATTACCAGTCCTAACCCCATCATCCCACCTCCAGTTGTAACCCCCCAGCCCATTTCCAGTCCTAGCCCCCCCATCACCCCACTTACAGTCCTTAACCCCCCATCACCCCATTTTCAGTCCTTAACCCCCCATCACCCCATTTTCAGTTTAAGCCCCCCCTATAACCCATTACCAGTCCTAACCCCCCATCAGCCCACTTCCAGTCAGCCCCCCATAGCCCATTGCCAGTCCTACCCCCCCCCCATCAGCCCACAGCCCATTACCAGTCCTAACCCCATCATCCCACCTCCAGTTTTAACCCCCCAGCCCATTTCCAGTCCTAGCCCCCCATAGCCCATTACCAGACAACCCCCATCAGCCCACAGCCCATTACCAGTCTTAACCCCCCCAAAGCCCATTACCAGTTCTAACCCCCCCCCAACAGCCCATTACCAGTCCTAACCCCATCAGCCCACCTCCAGTCTTAACCCCCCAGCCCATTTCCAGTCCTAGCCCCCCCCCATAGCCCATTACCAGACAGCCCCCATCAGCCCACAGCCCATTACCAGTCTTAACCCCCCCAAAGCCCATTGCCAGTTCTAAGCCCCCCCCAACAGCCCACAGTCCATTACCATTCCTAACCCCATCAGGCCACCTATAGCCTTTAACCCCCCCAGCCCAGCCCATTTCCAGCCCCAGCCCCCCAATAGCCCATTACCAGCCCTACCCCCCCCCCCAGTCCATTTCCAGCCCCAGCCCCCCCAATAGCCCATTACCAGCCCTACCCCCCCAGTCCATTTCCAGCCCCCCCAATAGCCCATTACCAGTCCTACCCCCCCCCATAGCCCATTACCCGTCCTACCCCCCCCCATCGCCCATTACCAGTCCTACCCCCCCCCATAGCCCATTACCAGTCCTACCCCCCCCCCCCCGGCCTAAAGTAAAATTTAATTTAAAAAAAAAACCTGGTGGCTGCCGCCGCGGGGGCCCCGTCTACAAGCTGGTCGGGTCGGGTCCGGTCGGGTCGGGTCGGGTCGGGTCCGGTCGGGTCTCTCTCCCTCCCTCGCTGCAGGCTGCAGGCTGCGAGAGACGCATCTTCGCGTCTCTCGCAGCCTGCAGCGAGGGAGGGAGGGAGAGAGACCCGACCGGACCCGACCCGACCGGACCCGACCAGCTTGTAGACGGGGCCCCCGCGGCAGCTGGGGGGGCCCCGCGGCGGCAGCCACCAGGTTTTTTTTTTAAATTAAATTTTACTTTAGGCCGGGGGGGTAGGACTCCTACCCCCCCCCCCGGCCTAAAGTAAAATTTAATTTAAAAAAAAACCTGGTGGCTGCCGCCGCGGGGCCCTCTCTGCTGCCGCGGGGGCCCCGTCTACAAGCGGGTGTGGTCCGGTCGGGTCGGGGCCGGTCGGGTCTCTCTCCCTCCCGCGCTGCAGGCTGCGAGAGATGCGAAGGGAGAGCGTCTCCTCGCGTCTGTGTTAAGCCCGCAGGGGCTGATAGGAAATCCCATCAGCCCCTGCGGGCTTAACACAGACGCGAGGAGACGCTCTATCTTTGCGTCTCTCGCAGCCGGGAGGGAGGGAGGGAGACGAGACCCGACCAGCCCAGCCCAGCCCAGCTTGTAGACGGGGCCCCCGCGGCAGCAGAGGGGGCCCCGCGGCGGCAGCCACCAGGTTTTTTTTTTAATCGAGTTGAAAAAAAAAACCTGGTTCTATTTTTTGGGGGCCCCTGCCGGTTGTGGGCCCTACGCCATGGCGTACATGGCGTATACGTAAATCCGGCCCTGAGAAGCGCTGATATCGCTGAGTCACATCAAGAGAAAACAGGAATCTTCACGACGTGCCATGTTTTGAGGCCATACCAGGGCTCTGCTTCAGGTTTTTTGACAAGAATTCCTGTGTGTAAGTATTCAGCGCTGTTAGTATCCTTGCTACCTTGGGGGATGGTGTTCCCGTCTCCATTGGTGGTGTTTCCAGCAAAAATGTTTCTTTTGTATAGAGGTGGGGTGCTCCCAGATTGCACTTGGACATCTTTTCTAAAATGTCTCTTCACATGTGCACTGAGTGCAAAATCATAGCACACTTTCATAAAAGGGCGCAAAAGGAAATGAAAGACCCTCTCCCTACCACAATAATTCCAAGCAAACCCTGCCACTAATCCCCCTAGCCTTCCACCCAACTTTACCACTTAACCTTGCCTTGTTTTCCCCTATGTTCCGAGTACCCCATTTACCCACCTAAGGAGTTACAAAAGTTGAAATGGAACACAAGCAATTCCCAGTTGCTCCTTTATTGCCAGATCCTGTTTTCAAAATGGCACCAATTGACTATGTAACTGTCAAATAGTAATATGACACTGGCTTCACAGCCATCTAGTTCTGGTTCCATTTGGAAAAATAAGCGCATCGGGTTACAAGAAACTCAGGAATAACTCTGTCCCATTCTGACTGCAGTGAACCCATGGGTGGGGTAAATAAAGTATGGAGAGGTAATGAGGGACATAGAGGAAAACTGAAGTGGTTTAGTGGTTGTGCCGGGATTTACTGTTTGTTTACATTTATTTGTCTACCTAATTTTTTCCTATCTTGACTGGATTACAATAGAAACTATTTATAAATACAATGAAATATCCTAAATAAGAACATCAAAAATAAAGAATTAAAAAAAAACAAACAAGCTTTCACCTTTTTATGGAATCTTAAGTATTCTTGCTCCATTTGTATTTGCAATCCAATGAATTTATAAAACAGGACCATCCAACAAAATGCTAGATTCCTACTCATAGTTTGACGTGTATCAGCTAGTCAAGGCACCTTTAATAACAAATGATCGCTTGATCTCAATGATCTATGTGGTACATAACGTTCAAATTGAAACCCTTAATAGGACAGTAGTTTAAAATAAAATATCTAAATACAGTCATTAAGACTTTAAAATCAATCCTCCATTCAAAGAGAGCCAATAGAGTGCGTGCAAAACAGGCTAACAATCATGTGTACCGACTAAAAACTTAGCCGCTGTAGTGCAACAACTGGAGACACTTTAAACAGGGCACCATGCACTTTAAACAGGGCACCATGCCAACCCAACTTAAGAAATCAATCATAAGACCAATACTCAAAAATAAAACACTCAACAAGGAAGATCCAGCATCTTATCGCCCAATATCCAGCATAGCCCTGCTAGCGAAAATTATCGAAAAGGCGGTCCTACAGCAACTACAAGACCACCTGGACAACAACAAAACACTAGACCAATACGGCTTCAGGCCACACCATGGGGTCGAGACTCTGCTGATTGCACTACTGGACAACCTACTCAAAGGGATTGAAAACAAAAAGAAGATGTTCATTCTCATATTCATTGACATCTCAGCAGCTTTTGATACAGTTCACCATCAAACACTACTAAACAGAATAGAAGATATAGGAATAACAGGAACCCCACTAAAATGGTTCTCATCGTATATATCCAACAGGATGCAACAGGTACAGTTTAACAACGAAAAAGCGGAGGCTTTCCCACAAACTCAGGGCATTCCACAAGGCTCAGCACTATCCGCACTTCTCTTCAATGTGTACATGAAACCAATCTGCGAAATATTCAAAAAGCATAAAATCCATTATCACATATATGCGGATGATATTATGCTATATACCCAACTCGACGCAACTAACCCAAACTACGCCCAGCTGGAAGAATGCATAAAAGAGATGCAGACATGGCTTCAACGAAACAACATGACCATAAACCATAAAAAAACCGAAGTCATGTACATCTCAAGAAAACCTGAGTTCGACCCACCAGCTACTATCTCCCTATGCGAACATACTTACCACACAAAGAATGAACTAAAATACCTCGGAGTAACACTTGATAACGAACTAAAGATGGCAAAACACCTCCGCTTAGTAAACAGGGCCATTTTCTACAAACTCCGGGTCATACAACCACTAAGGAACATCATTGAAGCTACCGATTTCAGGACAGTGGCTCAAGCCCTCATCATACCCCATTTCGACTACTGTAATGCAATACTACAGGGCCTTCCAACAAACCCCTAAATATACTCCAGATGGCACAGAACGTCGCAGCCAGAATCATCACTAAAACAGGCGTGGCAGAGAACATCACGCCAGTACTAGTCGAACTACATTGGCTCCCCATTATAGCTCGGATAAAATACAAAACCCTAGTGACTACATTTAAACTCATCCATAACCTGGCAACAACCTTCCTCACCAACCTAATCAACTTGCAACCTGCCAACAGAAATAGGAGAACTACCGCCATAAACAACCTCCAGGTACCAATAAGTATAAGATCAGCTAAAACAACCACAAGCAACAGGGCATACTCCTACACTGCCCCCTCACTCTGGAACCAACTCCCGCCTGAGTTGCGCTCAATCAACGACCTGATGGCTTTCCGAAAAAAACTGAAGACATATTTATTTCAACAGGCCTACAACATATCCTGAACAACAACACTCTCCACCCAGTATCTGCTCCAACAAAATTTTATCAAATGTAAAAAATCTTATGCTCCTGAATGTAACAAGCATAAAATGTATATATGTAAATATCTCCCTCTCCCCCACCTATACATGTATGCTGTGAATATCCCTTGAATCATATTTTCCCCGTTTATTGAAAATTCCTGGCATTGGTCTGACAACCTATCAGACAACCTTTGTAAATCACGCTGTAAATTTTGAAATTTGTCAATTGATCTGACTCTCCCTGTTTACCTAATCAAACCGCTCCTGATCGCTGGAAGTAGCGGTATATAAATATATGCTAAATAAATAAATAAATAAATAAACAATGTTCAGGCAGACTATGGTAAAACACATTACCATAATCTATCTTGCTCATTACCAATGAGTGGACCAATGTAGATACAACATTTTGGGGTATGTTTACTAAAGGGCGGTAAGGGAGCAAGTGTGCCATTAACGTATGTTATTGGCACCCGTGAGCAGTTAATGCAGCAGAAAGCACCAATAATGCTGCATTAAAGCTCATTAGAGGGGCCCACAGGGTTAAGGGAAAAGGAGGCAGAGAGTGGGCATTAATGGGGCAGAGAGTGGGCAATGACAGCGTGTGCTCCCATACTGCCCCAATCGTGCATTAGAGGCCTCAATGCTGGGAACCCTAAAGCTATCTGAAACCTCATGGAAAAAGGTATTTTTGAGAGGAGAGAGCCTATTTTAATGTCTGCAATGTGGTCCACACATTTATTTATTTATTTATTTAGACAGATTTGTATACCACCTTATCCTACAATCAAAGTGGTTACATGACATCACAATTGGGGTTACATTTAACATGTGGGTGCTTTACAACATTTAACATGAGGGTATTAACAACATTTAGACAGCACAATTGGAGGGTTACATTTAGCATGAGGGTATCTTCATGAGTCTAGTTGGGCTGATTGGGTATTGAGTTGGCGGGGGTAGTTGCAATACCGCTCAGTTGGGGACTGTATGGGGGACACATAGGGGATTCCAAGAGAGTGATAGTAGTGCTCCATTAGCAGCAACAGCATAGTGCCCTATTATGAAAGGGCATTATGTGGATGGTGCAAATTTGGCAAAGGAGGTGTCACGTGGATGATGCAGTGGTGCAAGCTGATCCACAAGGCTGACCAGGCTGCTGCCTAGGGTGCACATCTGTGATGTCTGTCATGACCCCACAGTGACAGTGGCAGCACACAGACATGCTGCCACTGGCAAAAATGTGACGTGCAACCCCCATTGCCACTATGCTGCCATGTCAGCAAAGTGAGATGGTGGTGATGGCGGTTGCAGCAGCTGTGGCTTGCTACAAACAAAAGCACTGTCCCGACCCTGTGTGTCCCATGCAATGCCACATTTGCCACTGCCATTGGGATGGTGAGCTTGGCAGCCGCAGGGACAGTGGAGCACATGGTGATCCCTCCCCACCAAGGTCAAACATAGCAGGATGTGTGGCCACATCCCCCGGTGGAGAGGGGCAGGAGCAGCAAGGTGTGCACAGTGTGCAACCTCAAGGAGGCTGTCTGCAGCACTGAAGCTGTGGGTGTGGCATGATGGCAGTGAGGGAGGGATCAGCTGGCATGTTGTCCACCATGAGCACTGGACCATGGCACCAGGCTAGTTATCCGAGTGGATGGGTTGGGTCTGGGATCAGGATGCCCCTCATCTGTACATATTGAGTGGATATGTGCATGTGGGGGAAAAAATGCCACTGAGGAAGGAATACACTGCAACAGCATAACATAATAGGCCAAGTCAGAGGAAAAATGCCAAGCCAGCCCCTTTACCTGCCAGATGACGACTATAAGCCATGTTTGAACCAGGGACACCACCATAAGTAAGAACCCAGTCAGCAACAACCATCTGAGCCACATGTGAATCTACGTCAGCTATATCGGTCTGCGAGATATGAGGTAATGCCATGACTGCCCCACAAGCACACACCAGGTATTGGGGACCCTGGTCATTCTGCTTGTATCATCATAGTATGCAATGTGCATGTGCTTGTATCATGGGTTGTCCATTTGAATGGACAGATCCCATGTATAAGACATGAATGTCAGTCGTACCATTGCAGCCATTGCAGCATGCAGCCATTGCAGCATGCAGACCTAACAACATGTCCCTCTCCCACACCCAGCAAACACATCTTGTCAGATAGGTATGGCATAGAGCCTGGAGAGATCTAAGTAGACATAGGCATACCCCTACTCATGGCTGCATGCACCCTGACCATGACTACATCTAAATCCATGGAGTACTGTATTAATAAGGCTGTTCTATGGCTCCATACACAAGGCCAATGTGTATGTGAGAGGAGAGTCACAGGTTCAAGATCTGCCTATGAACCAGGAATTGTATGTCATGGTGTGTTAACTTTATCCAACATTGCAGGGACTGCATCAGCATGTACAACCTACAACAATTCATTCAGCAAGATTCCACACACTCAGCAGCTACTCTGACAAGTTGCACCACCCACAGCTGGATGACAGGGCAGACTGATAGCACTGGCACACTGAGTGGGCGTTGACAGTGCCAGAGCATTGCAAAGCATGCTAAATAGTGCCTGCGCACTAAGCAGATATCGACAATGCTTGAGCAGCTAGGGAGCCCTAAAGGCGAAGCAGGAATGCCAACAAGCACCACAATTTCACAGCGGGGTCGTGTATATGTGTACATGTGTGTCTGTCTCCAGAGTATTGTGAGCCTCAGCAATGCAGTGTGTCTGCATGTGCTACATCAGAGGGTCTCCATAACAGTTGCACTAGTTCCCCATGGGCACTGTGTGTGACAGGTGTCTGCATATGTGTCGGCAGCAACAGTTCCAACATCCATTCCCATGTCCACCCTGACATGCTGCCACACACTTGGGGAGGGGGGGGGGCAATGCTCCTACAGCATGGAAGAGTGCATGTGCTGCATTGCCCAGTTTTGCAGTGTCCAAGGCTAGGGACATGACCTCTTGTGGGAGTGCAAGTATGGCAATATGTTCAATCCTCACTGCCAAAAGCTGAGCGGGGGGACACCGTATTGGAGATGTGAAGGACGTAGGCTACTGTAGGCCAGCATGCACTCACAGACTGTCTATGGCCCTCTTTCCACTGTGCTTTACATTGCATAAGCAGTTCCCATGTTCAAACTGAAAGGATACATAATGAGGGGCAGAGGATTGTGGGTATAGCATGAAACATAGTGGTTTGTACAGGCTGTTTATGAGTCTGAGCTAGAGTAAATGGCTGAGCCATCTTAATGTTGGTCTGCCATGGCCATGGCCTGGGTGCACACATCATTTCAGGCTGAGAGGCCATCCTCACTCTGACTGAGATGTGACCATGTCATGGCTATATATTCTCACTGGTCTATATAGTGTCAAGCTGTGTGATATGGGTGCTGTTCCTTTCAGGGCAGTCCAAGCCCTGCACAGACTGCTACGTGTATATGTTGTTTGTACCAAGCCAGGGTATACATAGTTGCTGTGTGCACTTGTGGTGACTAGCAGACTGGGCACAGTTGGTATGTGAATGGCTGACACAGCCCAGTGTGGCCAACATATGTGAACTGACTGTGATTGTTGAAGTCAATTGCATTCCCATAAGGTGTGGCAACAAGCAGTTCTTGGGCTGAGACTATGGTCTCTGCAGGGCCATCTGTTTGCTGTCAGAACCTCTCTCCCCTCCTGCCTAAACAACAATTACTGCATTTGGGTTCCTTGGTAACAGTGTTATCGCAAACGCTGTGAAAAGCTCTTATTCAATCACTCACCCACAGAAGGAAAACTCTCAGACAGGCTGGAATGCAAACAGGATCTTTAATGTGCACACAGGATCAGACAGAGAGCCGGTACCCTCCACAAAAGGTCTGAGCCCCGAGGGACGGCCTACAATGCCTTATATACAGTACAGTTTTAAACTCATTCTACAATCCCATTTGCCACAGGTATTTCCTGCCCACCAATCAGCAGCCCCTGGGGAAGGTACCTGGGTGACCTGTCCAAACCGGTATGCTCAGGTCTGCTGATTTCTGGGCTAGGGGCTATTGTGCTCAGACCTGGAGTGGGGGAAGGGTGTCTACTGAAATCTCAATGCCTTCTCTTAGCAGGCTGATTGCCGCATGGCTTGGGGGAAGGGCTACCTACAGTTAAACCTCATGGCTGCCTCAACAGCTGCTGCAACCTTGGGGAATGATGTGAAATGTTATAAAAGAATCCTTGGACAACAGGAGAGGACCCAGGGCCCACATATAACAGGCCACACTAGCATAGTGCAAATCTGCAGACAACCAAGTGACTAGCTTCACACATTGGCAGTGCTATAGATCTGATCCCAGCTCTGGAGAATCTATCTATTGCAGTGCAAGCTCTGGGCACCAGGTGGTATGCCTCCCCTCAAATTCAGTGTGGCTGCTGAAACCATTTAGTAGCACAATTTGCAGCTGTTATGTGCTTGAAGCACACAATATACCTGTGTATTACTGAGCTGATGTGATGGCTCACTGCATTCTCCATTTGATGATCAGTTGCAGACAGCTGCTCAGAATGTGCAGTACATCATGGGTAATGGAGGGACTAACCTATGCCGACACACAGAGCACAATTGCAGCCATAGCAGCAATCACAATCACTGGGGCATTGCCCAGTACCTGCTTGTCATCTGTGATGGTGGGACAAATGTGTATGGTCCTCCGGGGAGGCTAGGATGGTCTGCAATGGACCGCATGGGTCATTCATGTGGTTTGCATTCTGTGTATGTGCAGGTGTACTTATCTCATCGTGTGCAGCAGGTCACAGGGGACTGCACGCCCTGCACATGTGCTGCCTCTGGGGTTAGTACCACACTGTGGCGCAGCAGACCCTTTTGTGTGACTGTTGTTTGCTGTTGGGGGTACAGTGGAGGGACAGGCTCTTGACCTCACATGTGCCTTGGACTTTGGACAAGAGAAGTATACTGCAGCAGTATGTATGTTGTGCAGCTAGAGTACTGCGTCTACTGTGCATTACATACTGCATGTGTGCAGCTGTAGGCAGGTCCTAGGTGTGGTGTACCACTGTCTCAGCATGTGCCAGCCACGTTGGTTCATATCCTGGATTTCACTCATTGCTGGCAGCAACCTGCAGTCTTTGTAGGCATTGCTGTGCAAAACAGTATAGTGGTGTAGCCTAATAGTTAGAACACTGGCTCTGTAAGCAATAGACAAGGGTTGAATCCCACTTGTCCTCTTTGTAGCTGTAGGATACTCAGTTCACTTTTTTAAAAATTGTATCTTTTATTAGCTTTTCAGGTAATACATTCAGACATTCACAAGAATGAAACACTAATGGCTAAATATAATAACCAGCAAAAAGGAAACAACATTATAGGTCATTCAAAAACCATTTTCACTTAGCTCACAATACAATTATAGGTCTCTGAAAAACCATTTTCACTTAGCCCACAATACACTCAGTTCACTTTAATGCCAGGAACAGTCCGGGGTCTGCTTTCACTGGCAGACACACATTCCTATGCATATTTATGTGTTCCAATAGCACATTGGGTCTACAAACAAGCAATTTGCGATCATGCCCTTCTGACAGTATGATAGTTTTGGCTCTGCAGTAGCCCATTGCAGAGGGTCAGACATGTTCACCCTGCAGATGTTTGGCACTGAGTTGCACATGATTGGACTATGTCATCATAACTGTGACCACTGTTCCCTCTAAGCTGTGCGCGTGTGCGCATGCACACATTTCGCCAAGCGAGCGCACATACCTTACAACAGAGCGCACAAAAATTACGCTTCTGATTCTGATAGAAAACAACACAGACATCTTAAAATTTAAAAGTTGTTGTGTATTTATGGTTTTCACAATTTCTACAATATTTTCTAGTGCAATCAATGTAGTGTACATTCTGTATTCTGATGTGTAGTGTCACAAGGTAAACCCAGGGGACCCAGAGGAAATGGAGATTAACGGAGAAAATCAGGCAGAACCTGATGAGGTAAACAAAAACATGTCAAATAGTTGCTATGAGCGACCACGGCACACGTGGGAAAAGGGTAAAAAGACACGCCCAGCCAGCATGAGAATGGAGGTTGATTTACCTGATAGGGATCAGCTGAGAAGGGGTGGAACCCGGGGACAGATACATAAGGCACACTCACAAGCAGTGAGGGAGAGTGAGCACGGACAGAGGTGGAAGCAACAACCTCAGTCGTGGGAACGGAGGGAAAGAGAAAGAAACACTATAAGCCAATCTCATCTCCAGGACCAAAGTTGGTGGAAGGAAGGAAATGAGAGAGAGTGTCAGCAACGTATACCAGAGGAGTCCAGGAGCCCATGGTCCAGTCCGATAGTACTGGTACCCAAACCCAACGGAACTTTAAGGTTCTGTATAGACTTCCGACAGCTCAATGACATATCGCAGTTTGATGCGTATCCCATGCCCCGGATAGACGACCTACTAGATCGTTTGGGGCAGGCGAAATACTTAACCACATTAGACATGAGTAAAGGGTACTGGCAAATCCCATTGACCAGGGATTCGAAACCCAAAACGGCATTTTCTACACCTATTGGACTGTACCAATTTCGGCGAATGCCGTTTGGGTTACAGGGAGCCGCGGCCACGTGCCAACGGCTGGTAGACCAGGTTCTACGTCCACACCATGAATACGCTCTTGCGTACATGGACGACGTAGTAATCTACAGCACAACATGGCCACAACACCTTACTAGGGTTGAGGCGGTTCTCAGAGCTTTCAGAAGGGCAGGCCTCACACTTAATCCGGACAAATGTATGTTCGCCACAGAGGAGGCTAAATATCTAGGCCACATGATCGGACGAGGCGTGGTAAAGCCATTGGCCAGTAAAATAAAAAGTGTGCAGGAATTCCCTAGGCCCAGTACCAAAAAACAAGTGAGGAGTTTTCTAGGATTATTAGGTTATTATCGCCGCTTCATACCTCACTTTGCGGAAGAAAGAAAGCTTTCTCTTTACAGAGATGTTAAAGAAAAATGCGCCAAATAAGGTTAGGTGGACTCCCGAGGCAGAGATAGCATTTAGGATCCTTAAAGAGAAATTGTGTAAAGCCCCGATCTTACGAGGCATTGATTTTAACCTGCCCTTTATACTACAAACTGACGCATCAGACACGGGGTTAGGGGCGGTGATGTCCCAGATATTCGAGGGCAGCGAGCATCCTGTGGCCTATCTCAGTAGGAAGCTCTCTCCCGCGGAAAGGAACTATGCTACAATAGAGAGAGAATGCCTGGCTATTAAGTGGGCTATTGAAGCTTTTCGTTTTTATCTCACTGGGAGGCAATTCATATTAATAACTGATCATGCCCCATTAAAATGGCTACATCAGATGAAAAATAACAATGCCAGACTAACCCGGTGGCATTTGGCTCTGCAGGCTTTTCATTTCAAGGTTCAACATCGAGCGGGAAAACTGCATGGTAACGCGGACGCGCTCTCACGAATTACATGCTGTCCACCTGAAATGGCGGAAGCAAGTAATGTTTTAAGGGGGGGAATGTGTCACAAGGTAAACCCAGGGGACCCAGAGGAAATGGAGATTAACGGAGAAAATCAGGCAGAACCTGATGAGGTAAACAAAAACATGTCAAATAGTTGCTATGAGCGACCACGGCACACGTGGGAAAAGGGTAAAAAGACACGCCCAGCCAGCATGAGAATGGAGGTTGATTTACCTGATAGGGATCAGCTGAGAAGGGGTGGAACCCGGGGACAGATACATAAGGCACACTCACAAGCAGTGAGGGAGAGTGAGCACGGACAGAGGTGGAAGCAACAACCTCAGTCGTGGGAACGGAGGGAAAGAGAAAGAAACACTATAAGCCAATCTCATCTCCAGGACCAAAGTTGGTGGAAGGAAGGAAATGAGAGAGAGTGTCAGCAACGTATACCAGAGGACAGCTTGAATGAGTCTCAGGACTATGTGAGTACGTGTGGAGATCAGCTGTTGAACACAGAGTGTGTGTGTGAAAGCCAGAAGAGAAGAGGGAGGAATCCTGTTGCAGGAAGCAAGGCATTCAAAGTGGAACAGGACTGTTTTACACCCGAATGGGCTAAGTCCAGGATTAATAGAAGAAGCCAGCCTAGAGCAGAGATAAAGGGAAAAGGAAACAACTTCTTTCCTTGTACGGGCAGTTACAAGAGAAAGGAAGGTCTCTTACCTTATAATTCTGCTAGCAACTTTAAATGCTCAGACTTCTCTCGAGTGCCGTTGCCAGCACTGAAAACTCCCACAGCTGTATCAGAGGAATTAGCCTTTAACCCATTCAAGGCAAGACACAAGCTGTTTGACTCTAATACCAGTGTTTATGGGCAGTTACCTCATAGTTTTACACAGGAGGAGTGCTCTTACAAGCCATTATCCAGAGTATACGGTAATACCCAGCAGTGTTTTAGCCTAGAGCCGGGAAGTAATCACGTAGCTGACGTGATTAAGCAGAGTGAGCTCGGCAGGACAGCTGCTACAGAAAACGTATGTACAAATGGTTATCCTTTAATGCCACAGGATATTGCTAATGTACCAGATAACACTGAACCAATGGAATGCTCGTTAGTGACAGTGGAAGAAGAAGAGTTTTCATTGAGATAGGAAAATACATGTACAAGGAGGGTTTAAACAGCAACTCAGTAACTGGCAGAAGTTGCCTGGTTTAAACTGAATCCTGATTGATTTATATCAGCCAAAAGAAAAGGATTAAGTGCTCATGAAGAGAACTGTTTTTCTTTTGTTAAAAAGTTAAAGCTGAGGAAAGCATTTTTGTTCAATGTTTGCTTCTGTTATTTGCCAGAGTGGCTTTTGATTATTTTGTGCTTCAAGAAAAAGAATACCTCATTGGACGGGGAATAAAGCCCTTGATTTAAAGTATGAACTGTGTGTTTGAGTGATTGCAAGAAGACGGTACAACTACCACCCACAGAGGGCCAGGCAGGGCTATCTATAACATATAGAGAGCCAAGAAAAGGTGTTAAGCTGTAATACCAGTCTCCACCGGAGGGGCCCGATGAGGGTGTGACAGTAGTCAAATTTTAAAGTATATAACTCCGAGTGTCGTTATGTGGCGCACAAAAATTTAACCTTCCTTCAAAAGCTGCACAGCTGATATTTTATGTGCACACAGCCTACAGAAAATTAGAGGGAACATTGACTGTGACTGTACAGCTTTGGCTCCATCACATCTATGCATTACATGCAGCCACATCCGACCCTGGGATGGCCACCTGCAGGGATCACCACACTTCCTTACTTGCGCCATATGGCCAGTATGAGCGACTCTTGTGCAGTTGTATGCACATTTGTCAGGAAGGTTGTATGGTGGTTAGGAGGCTGAGAGAGCTGTGAGGCCGATGTAGCTGATATTGGGGCTTCCCTGTTGCACAGCTACACTTTTTTCACACACACTACAACTGCATTTGTGAAGTCACAATGAGTATATCAGGGCTATAGTCCCATACTGCACTCTCATCTACCACCATCCTTTCTTCAGTCCATCCATCAGCATCTGCCAGTTATGTGCAGTCCAGTACTCTTCCGCCAGCTGCTACACCATGGCCCACACAGGAACGTTTTCATCATTTTGATGTCTCACTCATGCCTTTCCTGTCAGTGATCTGCATGTCACTACTTCTGCTCCATCAATCTTTTGATGCACATATCATGTCGATTCTGGCTCCGCAGGGGGACACTTCTTCCCCATCCTATGCTATTACTGCATATTACATGGGCACCCCTCACTGACAGTACAGCTGCCTCCCACATGTTCATCCCACTTACTGACTGCCATGTAGGATACCCATTGATCTGTCAGGTCCATCAGCTGCTGCCTTTCCTTCCATCCATCAGCTTTAACGTGACTTTTGCTGGTGCTCCCTTATCCTGCGTTAAGGTGACAGCCGTTTTCGAGCGTTCAGGTGCATGCTTGTCACCTTAATGCCCGATGCCTGGTTAGCGCACAATAAGTGGTGCCTAACACCCTTACCACTAGAATGCCTACTCTCTGCCCCAGCCTTTAATGCACGGAAACACCCTTATTGCTGCCGTTAATGCTCGTTATCCGCGGCTCCCTTACCGCCCTTTAGTAAACATACCCCTTTGATTCAAATGTGAATGCAGTCATCATATTTGTTTTAGACTACACAGCTAAACTAATTACCATTGAAATCAGTTTTTTTTTTAAAGTCAGTAAATCATCCAACCACACTCCAAGGGACATATTTACTAAACTGTGTCAGCTGTTAACACAGCGTGCTTGGCAAGCGCTAATGCAGGGCAAATAGTACAGCAATTTTCTGCGCTATCTGCAGAACACGCTTTAACTGTGCATGTGGATGGGGCAAGGGCAGAGAGTGGGTGTGTCTTCACCAAGGGGCTACTGTGCGCATCAATAGCATATGGCAACTGTCAGATCTAATGAGAGTGTGGGTGCAACTAATGTCACCTCAATGGGTGATATTAGCTGCATCCAGGCTGCTGTAGGATCGTGCTCTCTGAATTTTCTATGCAGTATCTGCTGGGGAAAAGCTGTGCATGCCCTGAACAGATACCACGCGGCTTTTGCAGCTAATACAGTGCTATTTGCACTAATGTGCTGCATTAGCTGCAAAACCATAACACAGTTTAGTAAACCTGCCCCCAACACTCTTCATCACCTCCTTTAGCCATATAATTTCCCCTCCATTTTCAGGCTTCTGATCTAAAACTCCATATCCGTGACTAAACCATAATGCCTCAGTCTTTATAGGGTTCGATTTTAAATCATGAATTTCTAGCTACTTCTAAACTGCATCCAAACATTCATGTAAACTCTTTACAGCCATCCTCTTGATCCCCATTAACATGATATAATACTTGAATATCATCCACATAAATATGACATTTCACATTATAATGAGCAATAACCTCCACCAAAGAGGCCAGATACAAAAAAAATAACAAAGATGATAACATTGAGTTTTGAGTATTCTGCATGGCCAACTATAACATAAGGAATGCTCTCCTTTCCAATGTATCAGAAAAGTCCTATCAGCAATAAAACATAAAAGACACTGCAGGACTTTCCCATAAATATCATATTTCTGCAAACACTGCCCTAAAAAATATGGTTCAATCATGTCAAAATCCATGGATAAATGAAAAGTGTTTCTGATGTTATAGTGGGAGATCATCTCGCATCCAGTGATCACGGTGTGGTTCAGTACTAGGACTAGGGCTGATAAAGTCTATTCAAAAGTGAGGGTCCTGGACTTTAGGAAAACTAACTTTGCTAAAATGGGGCAATATCTCAAGGAGCTATTAGTGGGATGGGAACAGTTGGGGATGTAGAAAAGCAATGGGCAAAACTGAAAGATGATATTTTAAGGGCAACAAACCTTTTTGTTAGTATAGAGATCAGGTCAGTTCTGTTTTGGGTGTCCCCCGTCTGTCCAGGCACCCAGAATCTGGACATGCCATGGTTGCACCCAATTCTGATCCCGCAGGGGCTAGACATGTCCACAGGATCAGGATCGAGTGCAACTGGCCGGACATGCAGGCCGTGCCCTGAATCTGGGCACCTAAACATCCAGCCCACTACCCATGGAGCCTTGGCATCCTGTTGCCATGGCACTGTGACTCCATGCAGGAGCCATGATTCCCAGCAGATCCTGAAAAGCTCCTTTCCCACCCACCCAGCCCCCGATCAGGCCTGCCATGGCCATGGTCAGGCTGCAGAGAACCACCTGCACCACCTTGTCTCCTTTTCCATGCCAGGATCCCACATTTTTCGCCATCCGGGGGGACTTATTCCACCACTAAGGTGGAATAAGTCCCCCACCCAAATGGCCGATCCCAGACGTACAAGGCCAACCCCGGAATCGGCCCTGTACATCTGGGGTCAGGTTCCTGCCCACTCTCTGCCCTCACTCCTCATACAGCCCACCTCCTCCCACCCAGGAACAGAGCTCCACGCACATCTTGCATGTATGTGCGGGGAACTCTGTTTGATGAATCACCATCCAAGCGTTTAGCAGGGATGGACGTCTGAACCGGACATCCATCCCCACTAAACGCTGCTCAGAATCTATCCCAAAGTAAACAAATGTAAAAGGAAAAGGAGGCCACTATGGTTCTCAAAAGTAGTAGCTGAAAAGGTGAAGAAAACAGCGTGACCTTCATAAAAAACAAGAAATCACAGAAAGAGGAAAACAAGCATCAATATTTGGAAAAACTTTGAGAAGCTAGGAAGGTAGTCAGGAAAGCAAAGATACAAATAGAAGAAAAAATAGCCAATGCAGTAAAATGGGGGACCAAGACATTTTTCAGATATGTTAGTGAGAGGAAGTTCAAAAGTGGTATTGTCAGACTCAAGGATGAAGGGGAAAAATATGTAGAATCAGATAAGGATAAAGCAGAATTGCTTAACAAATATTTGTATTCTGTATTCACAGATGAAGGGCCAGGAGCAGGACCTCAGAAAATGCCCACAAATAGGAACAGAAGTGAAGGGGATCTTGAACAATTTTCAGAAGACTGTGTTCATGAGGAACTAGCTAAACTAAAAGTAGACAAAGCAATGGGGCAGGATGGGATACATCTGAGAGTACAGAAGGAACTTGAGGAGAAAGAACTTGAGGAAGTTTAGTGACTTCACTTTCTGACCTTTTCAATGCTTCTTTAGAGCTGGGAGTGGTCCCAGAGGACTGGAGAAAGATGTATGTGGTCCCATTACACAAAAGTGGAAGTAAGGATGAAGTTGAGAATTATAGGCCAGTTAGTCTGACCTCTGTGATGAGTAAATTAATGCAAATGCTGCTAAAACAAAGGATAGTGAGGTTTCTGCAGTCCAATGGATTGAAGGATCTGAGGCAGCATGGTTTTACTAATCACAGGTCTTATCAGACATTAAAGCCATGCTCTCACAAAAGCATGATGGTGAATAGTCAGTTTGCTGGCCCAAATTATGGGCAGAACGCATAACAAACTATAAGGCTGTGTGTCTGCCAGTGACAGCAGAGCCCTGACTATTACAGGCATGAAAATGATCTGAGTAGCACACAGTCACAAAAAAAACAAGTGGGAATTGAACCCCTGTCTCCTGCATATGGAGACAATGCATTAATCAGTAGGCTACACCTCCATGCCTCTCTGCACAGCAATGGCTGGATACAAAGGGACTGCAGGTCACTGCCTAAAATGTCTGCTCTATGTGCCGGTATAGGTTAGCCCTCCAGTACCTATGATGCAGTGCACATGCTGAACAGCAGTCTGCAGCTGACCACCAAATGGAGAATGCACTGATCCATCACCTCAGCTCAGTAAGATGCACTAACAATGTGTGATACAAGCACAGAGCAGCTAAAACCATGCTGAGCAGTTTCTGTGGTCACCCTGAGGGTGAGGATGGGTGCCCAGTCCCTGATCCCCAGAGCTTGCACTGTTAGAGATGGTCTATGCCAACTGTGCTGCAGATTCACATCAGTGTCAGTGTGTGGTAGCTATTTCTGTAGTGTGTTATGCTAATCACCTTGTTTACTGCATAATTGCAGCATGCTGTAGGTGGTTGCCACATCTATGTCCTGCCCATGTTGGACAGGGACACTACTAGAACAGTATATTCAGTGCCCAGTGTTGCAGCAGCAGATGCCAAACATGCAAACTGCATTGGGGACTGACTAGGCCTGCATGGTGGGGCTGTTGCCACCATCCTGCCATGACCACAGTGAACAGGGCAGGAATGGCTCCTGTTCCAACCATCTAGAACTACCAATCCACCATAGGAAGCACAGTTAGACTGCACCTACTGCCCACCACAGGGTTATCTCAGCCATGCACATACCAAATGGGGCCAGTCTGCTGGTCAGCACACACTGCATGTGCACAGGATGAGCATGGACACCCAGAACAAGGAGTAGCACACTATATAAATGCTATGTGGATACAGAATCGTGCCATGGTCACAGCTTGGTCAGAATGAGTGTCCTCACAGCGTGAACTGCTGTGGCCACCCAGGCCATGCACATGGCAGACAAGCATTATGAACTTTCAGCCATTGACCCTACCTCCGATGCAGACACATCTTAGGCAAACCACTCTCTTTATGGCCATACAATCCTCTGCTCCTCATCATACACATTTGCAGACTAACACTGGAATCAGCCTTGGCGATGCGAGGCACAGTGCAGTGCAGAAGGACACAGAACTCTGGAGAGACATACATACACATACACACACATATATCACCACGCTGTGCAAAAGTGGGGATGGTTGGTATTCCTGCCTGCCACTTTGGTCTCCATATCAGCTCAAGCATTGTTAACATGTGCTCACTATGCAGGTGCTAGTTGCACCCTCTGACATTAACACCCACTCAATGTGCTAGTGCTATCAGGCTGACTTTCCATGTAGCTGGAGTCTGTCTGTGTGGCTGTTGGGTGTCTGTACCTGCACTGTAGGATAAAGTTTACCCACAGTAACATATAATCCACACCTGGGTCTTGAACCTCTGACCATCTGTCCATATATGCACTGGCTTTTTGTGTTGAACCACATGGCTGCCATAGAGATTCAACACTCCCTGTCTGGAGCTGTGGTCATTGACAGGGCAAATGCGGGCCTCTGTAGGGCTTTTCCTATGTCTGATTCATGGGCCAAACTATCCACATGGTTCCCTAGACCAGTGGCATGGGCCAATGGTCAGAATGGGTGACCAGTAGCCCGCTCCATCCCTCCCTCCCTCCCATTGTGGTCCACCCACCAATTCAATGCTGCAGGTGGCCTCACTGATGTTGCACCCATGCAGTTGTGCAGACCTTGCCGCTCATACCCCTCTCCACTGGGAATGTGGGCACCCTTCATGCTACGTCCGGCCTCAGCAGAGTGGGATTTGCATGTGCTCTGCTGTCCCTGGCACTGAAATGTTCCTCATTAGGCAGACCTTGGCAAATGTTGCAATCTTCAGGACACACAGGACCAGGACATGGGGGCCACTTCACCCACTGCCAACACACCCACCCCATGCTGATATGGCAGCATGCTGTCATGGGGGTGGTGCACAGGCCTAGCATGTCCACCATACAGTTTTGGTGGATGTCTAGGGAGCCAGATCCAGATTGGGGGGGGGGGGGGCAGAGGCACACGTTGATGACCACAATGCCCCCCCCCCAACCAGCTACCACTGCTGGGACCCCATCCTCGTCTGCCACCGATATGTCTCAGGGGAGGTGGACAGCAGCAGCTGTGGTATTTCGCCATGTGCATGCACCTTGCAGCTCCCTGTGGCACTACAGCTGCTGGCACTAATGGCCTCTTCCTCTGGAGCTGGTTTTAGCAGCAGTAGGGGGGGAGGGGCATCAGGGATTTTTGCCTAGGGTGCCAGGAACTCTTAGACCACCCCATGTGGCACATCACCTTCTGCAGCAACAGCAGCATTTCTGTGTGCCACCAATTCTGGAATTTGTTACCGGAGGATGTAGTAAAAGCTGTTAGTTTAGCTGGGTTTAAAAAAGGTTTGGACAAGTTCCTGGAGGAAAGGTCCATAAACCATTATTAAAAGGGATCCAGGATATCACTGCTTGACCCAATACAAGCACTGAGGAACCTATGTCTTTTGGCGAGACTGCTAGGTACTTATGACCTAGATTGGCCACTGTTGGGAACAGGATACTGGGCTTGATGGACCTTGGTCTGACCCAGTATGGCATATCTTATGTTCTTAATGTCAATGTGGGATCAGGACAGACATCACAGATGTGCCACCTGAACAGCTGCCTGGTCTGGCTTGTGCACCAGCAACCCCCACTGCATGACCCACGTTCCACCTCCTTTGCCCCATTTGTACCATCAACACACTGCCTTTTCATACCTGGGCAGTATGCTTTTGCTGCTAATGGAGCACTGTTATCACTGTCTAGGGCTACCCTGTGTATGGATCACATTGCAGACAGTTAAATAGGCTCTCTCTCCTCAAAATATACTCTTTCTGCAAAGTTTTACTTGGCGTTAGGGTTCCCAGCATTAAAGGTCTTTAACACACATTGCGCAACAGGAGTTAAGGGAGCACCCGCTGTTAACTCCCAGTCTCCGCTCCGTTAACGCCCACTCTCCACCTACTGCACCCTTAACACTGCAGGAGCCTTTAACACCCGTTAAGGAAGCTTTTTCACAGCATTAAGGGCGCAGGGGTGTCGATAACAGGCATTAACAGCACACTTGCTCTCTTAATGCCCTTTAGTAAACTCTCATGAGATTGTTTAAGTTTTGAAGTTTTGATGTTATTGTTTACACTTGCAAGTTCTATGTAAAATTTGAAGTTAATGTAAATCGCCTTGATTAAATGAAAAGGCGGTATAGAAAAATTGTTAAATAAATAATAAAATAAACATATCCCTAAGACATTTAAAATAACCCCCATTGTCTTTGAAACGTGATTTTTGTGTTGGATGAAGATAAGTCATTATTTTTGTGTTTGCTTTAAAATATTTTTGATGCTGAACTGAATCTATTTATATTAGACTCTTGTATATTATTTTTGTTAGAACAATGATGAGATCTGTGTGAGCTGTTTTATGTTTCTAGCTCTCTAATATGATTTGAGGTCCCTTTTAAAGGCATATTTTTTGCGGAGCTGGTGTTACATTGTCTGTGTTCTCCCCTTAGCTATATTTTGGGATTTTATTTTGATAACCTTCATGATTCTGTCCATACTCTACTGAAACTATACCCCTGAACTCATTTACATGTGTCATTGTTTATATTTTTATGCGTGTATACAAAAATATGGTAATATTCTAAAACCCCTTTTCTAAAATAAACCAGAAAATTTATAAAATTACCTGCAGTATATAAAAACAAGACATTTAAAAAATTAACGCTTACATGTGTCAGTTCTTATCAACAATTAGGAGCATGTCTACTAAAGGGTGTTAGCTGCTATCATGGGGCTAACACTGATTTATCGCCCAACAGTTGCAGCTAATGTGGGAGAAAAGCAAATATCGCAGGCACTTTTCTGTGATGTCTAGTTTTCATGTGGTGCAGGGGTGGGGGTGTGTGATTGGGGCGGGGAGTAGGCAGCACTATGTTTGGCAGCCATTGCATGAAAATATATCACATGATGGCTGCCAGAAATGTCCCAATAGTGGCTGCAGATAATGCCACTTCAAGAGTTGGTGTTATGTGCAGTTATGATTTGTCAGCATGGCATTATGGCTCCCTACCACACTAATCAGGCCCCCGATCAAATAATATTGTTAATAATTGCCCCCCTCCAGCACCGATCCCCCCCCCCTGGACAGTTCCCAATCCCCATCAGGAACTGTACAGGGGGATCAGTGCACCTCCCTGGCCAAAATGAAAGCCAGGCTAGCCAGTTGGGTAGACAAAGGCCCCCCCCCCCCCTTTCTAATCCTACTATAAAATCCCAGCTAGCCAGTTGGGGTCCTGATCCCCCCTCCTCCTCTTAAAAAACAATAGTCCCACCAAGCCAGTTGGCTTAAGGAGCACCTGCCCCTCTCCTGACCCCCATTCCACACCTTATGTTCCATGGTGGTCTGGTGGTGAATAAGTGCAGGAGTGGTCCTCCCTGCTCCTGCACTATCATCAGGCCTGCTGAAAATTACCATAATCCCACAGTCCTGCCCCATAGCCTCAAGCTAGTAGTCAGCACTGAGATCATGGCCATATTTCTTAGTACTATTGAGGAGGGCAGGAGTGCTCCTCGCCATCTTAATAATAGTAACAAATATGGCTGCAATCTCATGGTGCTGACTGCTATCTGGGACTAGTTGTTCTTTTAAGCTGGGAGGGAAGAAGGATTGGGACCCCAACTGGCTAGCTCGGATTTTGGAGTAGGACTGGAGAGGGGGGGAGCCTTTGGCCACCCAACTGGCTAGCTGGGCTTTCATCTTGACTGGGGGGTGCACTGACCAAGGGGGTATCCATGCTGGTGGGAGACAGTTTTTTTTAATATTGTCACTGCCGTGGATTTCTACATACAACAATACTCTCTGATCAGAGGGGGGCCCGATCAGGGCATAGAACTAGTGGGAGCTGTGTGCACCCGACCACTATCTGTCCTCCCCATTGATTTACCGCAGAGACCCATATACCTACATGGGCAGGCACCATGGAACCTTTCCTGTGCTACCCAACGATGTGAATATTGCGGGTCTCCACGGTAAATCCACAACCTCCTCGGTATCTGCAAGGGGGAAAGCCGGGAATGCCTCCGGCATATACCGCAGAGATTTTTGACTTACTGTGGGCCTTTTGCAGCTATCACAATTTATTAGACATGCCACTTGCACACAAACTTACACTTTTCTTAGAGGAGCTCTAACATCGTGGGATCTTTTAGAAAGCTATTTGATACAGACAAACAGGTGCATATATGGTCATTATAAAATAAATGCAACATATGCGTAATTGCTGCCTAACTACCTTAGTTTAAAATTAAAGTAAATATATGATCCAACTTTAAAACATAGTCACTAGTCATGGTTGATATTCAAAATCCTTATCCAGATGGCCAATAAGAGGCTGTCCAGACAAGGGCGCTGACCAAGATATTCTGCAGCACTATCCAGATATATTTTCACAGACCTCCCTGGCACTATCCAATGCTGCCACTTACCCGGTTAGTACTATTTTCAGCAGGTGCTTATCCAGACAATTTAGGCTGCATGAGTGCTAGCAGAAAACTGCGCTAACTGGATAAGTGCTGATGCTTATCTGGATGGCGCTGCTCAACCTGAATATTCAGTGTCAGCGCCTATCTGGGTATCGCCACCAGAAATGTCACCACTATGTAAGCGCCGCAGCTGGCCACCATGGCATTTGAATATCAGCCATTTTGAAACTTGGGCCCTATGTATCTTACCTTTTCTAGGGTAGCCTGAACTATTGATTCGCTCTCTGTATCCAGCGCAGATGTGGCCTCATCTAGAAGGAGGATTTTGGGGTTTCGAACCAATGCTCTAGCTATAGCTATTCTCTGTTTCTGGCCTCCGCTCAGCTGGGCGCCTCTTTCTCCAACCAGGGTATTGAATTTCTAAAGAAAATTAAGAGGCATCTAACATTAAAAATATTTCTATTTTACTAAATGATTGTTAACATTGACAGCTCAGATAAGCTCAGATCAAATAAGTAGTTTGTATTATAGTTTCACTCATTAAACAACAAATGGGAAACAGTAGAACTCTCCAGATTTTTAAAGTTGTTTTTCAGGATCCAATGTAAGAAAAAATATTTTTACCCAAACCCACCAGAACTTATTTTCAATCTCTTTCCAAATTCCCACTGCCCACTCCCATCTCTTCCTTACTCCCCATTCATGATTCCCATCACCATGCTCCAGCTCCCCAGTGATCAGTCTCCCTTCTATGTATTTATGTGTTATTAATTTATTTGTGTATTTATAATTCAACCTAATCACCAAAGGTTTGAAACAGGATTACAAAGAACATAAGCTGTAAATTAAAGTCAGACAAAAACATGAAATTATGAGTGAGACAAAATAAACAAGGTATAGCAACGTGTCTTTGAATTTGAGTACAGGACTCTTCATTCTATTCTAAAGGCATTTGTAATAGAAATTTGTTTAATGCTTTCCAAAAGTCTTGTACATCATCATATGTTCTTATCTCGTTCGGTAGGCCATTAGACATTTGTGGAGCAAAGAAAGTAAAGGCTCTTATTCACTCACTCATCACCTTCATCACTGCTGCCAGTCCTTGGCTAGATTCATATGTTGCCTGCATGCCGCATTTCTCAGTGATCATCATCAGAATAATAAGGGTCTATGGCTAATGCATAACTCAGACCTCCTGAGAACCTTGAATTGACAGGAGAATGCTAAGAATACCATATTTCCTATCTTCCCACCAAAATTATCGGAATGGGTAGGGAGATGAGAAAGAGAATGGAAATAGGACTAGCATCATGACCCAATCACTAGCAAGCGATAACCTAGGACAGGTTTGTGACCTTTAGTTTGACTAACACCTCCAGAAACATGGCTGCCAGTGACTGTATCCTTTGGTAATTATGAGCTGTGCCTCTGATATACAATTAGAACTTTCATGTGACCAAGGTCTTCCTTGATATTTAAATTCAATCCTGGTTTTGTTCAATTGCATCTATGATCTTGTAGTCCTACTAATCAAATATAAATTGGAACTACAAGTCTGTATATGTATTGAAGAACATAGAAATGGCTCCTATTTGCTAAGTTGTACTGTATATTAACATTGAAACCAAATTAACCCAAAGATCCAAACCATATAAATATCCACTTAACTAAGGTCAGATAAAAAATAAAGAGCTAGTTATACTATAAATTAATGTCAGAACGTTTGTTAGGTAGGGTAAGAACCTAAAAATGTGGCAACCAACCACCAAAAATGTGTGTATAATCCATAAAAGTGCAAAACACAAATCATAAGGTAAAATTAGGAAATGAATCCAAACTTAGCTTGAATTAAACAATCTTCACCAGTCAAAGTGAGCTTTTATGTAGTAATGCTGTTAAACTTAGTCCAGCAATTCAGCTGCGATCCAACACCGGCAGCTCCAACCCAGCGACATAGCACTGTGTTTTGAGCTCTTCCAACAATAGGAGCTCTGTTTCAAGCATTACGTTGTTTGACCATAAGGATCATTGCTCACATAACTTCAGATGGCTCCTCAGAAAGTCTTCAATAGATTCTGCCTGTCCTTCCAATTATCAACCTATCTCTCTCCTCCCATTTGCTTCAAAACTACTTGAACTACTATGAAGTTCATGGCCATCTGAAGTTATGTGAACGACGATCCTTATGATCAAACAATGTAACACTTGAAACAGAGATCCTATTGTTGGTAGAGATCAAAACACAGTGCTATGTCTCTGGGCTGGAGTTGCCAGTGCTGGATCGCAGCTGGTTTGCTGGACTAAATTTAAAAGCATTCCTACATAAAAGCTCACTTTGACCGGCGAAGATTGTTTAATTCAAGCTAAGTATGGATTACTTTCCTTACTTTTCCTTATAGTTTGTGTTTTGTAGTTTTATGGGCTTTACACACATTTTTGGTGGTCGGTTACCACATTTTAAAGATAGACATGTTTGTTTTTCGGAGGATCCTTACCCTACATAACAAACATTCTGACATTAATTTATAGTATAAATAGCTCTTTATGTTTGTATATTAACATGGCTTATAGTGTATGCCAAACAACACAGCAGAATAGAGGAATAGCCTAATGGTTAATAACAAAGATACCAGGGTTTGATTCCCACTTGTTTTAGCCTTGGGCAATTCACTTAACTCTCCATTGTCTCAGAAGAAAGGCCTGGCAATCTTGTTCCTGTTACACTGCCAAAAAATGTTGGGTCTCCAGAAGTCAGGTTTGACTTGAAGGCACACACTGCATTCGCAACAGCACAGTGCTGTACTAATTGCCATATTAGATACCTAACACAGAAATCAACATTAGGGAAATATTTGCAGTTGAAGAGGTATAGCTAACCTCATCAACTGTGTTCTCAACAACTTTGTCTCTGCATTAACTGCAGAAGCCACAGTGTGTTATTGCATGGACAAAGTGCTAAAAATGCTCTAACAATTACTGTGAGGCACATGCAAAATCTTATTGCAGCTTAGCCATCAGCAGCTATAAAGATTAGAGTCAGTGCCAGCAGTCTGTCCATACAAAGTCGATGGAACCATAAATGCCCATTTTAGATAGGTCATGAAGAGGGGAATTGTGACATCCAGGTAGAGATGTGCAGGATTCCCTCATTATTTTACAAAGGCTCTGCCAAATGCGAAGCCTTTTGTAAACTATGCTTAAGGACGTACAGGACTGCACATAGATTTCACTCCACATCCAGTGAAAGCAACAACTTCATAAAGCTCCACGTGAGGAAAAAAAAGTGTCCAACTCTTCTCCAATTGTACGTGGGAGCAGTCTTTTCAAATTGCCTGTTCTTAACAGCATCCATCCATGTCATCCCTCAATTTCCCCCAGAAGATCACTTCCATGACAAAGTCCAGAAGATTAGCCTTGAATTCTCTACAGGGTCACCTCCACCTCATCTTCCCCCTCTTCAATCCCAAATCCTTCCTTCACTTTCAGTGATCCCTTCTTCCTTTTCTGAAATCACTGAGGAGGAAACTGCAAATCTTCTCTCCTCTTCCAAACTGACTACCTGCTCTCCTCTACTAAGCTCAGTCTCTTTTACCATCATCTCTTCCATCTGTCATATCCTTAACCTATCACTTTCTACTACAACTATTCCTATGGCCTTCAAACATGCTGTGGTTACACCTCTCCTCAAAAAGCCTTCACTAGATTCTACTTGTCCTTTCAATTATCAACCTATCTCTCTCCTCCAGTTTGCTTCAAAATTACTTGAATGAACGGTTCACCGCCTCTGTCTTGACTTTTATGCCTCTCAAGACCTTCTGGATCCACTGCAATCTGGCTTTCATTCTCTACATTCCACAGAAACGGTTCTTGCCAAAGTCTTCAGTGACTTGTTCCTCACGAAATCCAAAGGTCTCTATTCAATTTGCATCCTTCTTGACCTTTCTGCTGCCTTTGACACTGTTGATCACCACCTTCTCCTTGATACACTGTCCTCACCTGGATTTAGGGGCTCTGTCTGTCCTGATTTTCTTCTTATCTCTCCCATTGCACTTTTAATGTATGTTCTGGGGTTCCACCTCTACCACCATCCCGCTTTCTGTTGGTATAACTCAGGGCTCTGTCTTGGGGCCTCTCCTTTTCTCTCTCTACACTCAGCTCCTTGGTGCACTTATTTCCTCCCATGGTTTTCAATACCATCTTTATGCTGATGACTGTCAGACCTACCTTTCTGTGCCTGAAATCTCTCCAGGAATCCAGGTCCAGATCTCTGCCTGCTTAACTGACATTGCTGCCTGGATGTCTTTCTGCTATCTGAAACCAAACATGGACAAAACTGAGCTCCTTATCTTTCACCCTAAACCCACCTCCCCCTTCTGCCCTTCTCTATTTCTGTGGATAGCACTACACTCCTCCCTGTTTCCTCAGCTCGCAACTTTGAAGTCATCTTTGACTCTACTCTCTTTCTCTGGACACATCAAACAGATAGCTAAATCCTATTGTTCTTTTCTCTATAACTGGTAAAATCTGTCCCTTCCTTTCTACACACACTACTAAGACACTTATCCACTCTTTAGTCACCTCCCGTTTAGACTATTGCAACCTCGTCCTTGCTGGTCTCCCTCTGAATCATCTCTCTCCCCTTCAATCTGTTCAAAGCTCAGCTGCATGACTAATCTTTTGCCAGCCTTGATATGCTCATATAACCCCTCTTCTTGTTGCTTCACTGGCTCCCTATCCATTTCCATATCCAGTTGAAATTTCTCCTACTGACCTACCGTATAAGTGTGCTCATTCTGCTGCTCCTCACTACCTTTCCTCACTTCTCTCTCCCTACACCCCTCCTTGAGAACTCTGTTTTCTGGCAGATCCCTTCTACCTGTACCCTTCTCTTCTTCTGCCAAATTCCACCTTGCTGTTCCTTATGCCTGGATCAAACTACCCGAGTCTGTGTGTCAGGCTTCATCTCTGGCCCTTTTCAAATCGAGGCTGCTTTTGGATCCTGATCCGCTTAATCTCCTATGTGTTTCCTTACCATTTCCCTAGATATATCCTTGTTCTTAGCTGCTATATTGTCTGTCTTGACTAGACTGTAAGCTCTGATGAGCAGGGACCATCTTTTACATGTGTCTGTACAGCGCTGTGTACACCTTGTAGTGCTTTACAAATGATAACTGGTAAAAGCAGCAACTCCCCATCCCCTGATACCACTATTGCCCCTGACATCAAACCCCCCAAACCCCCCTGACATCCATTCCTCCCTAATCCCCTCTGACATATTTATGTTTATTGAATCTTGATTACCTGCCTTTTGAGTGATAGTAAAACAGGGTACAATCAATATAAAAGTGAAGTTGAAACATACAATTAAAATCAATAAGATTATAAAGTGGCGATTTCAGTTTCAAACTAAAAACAAGAAACAGAATTAAGTAGGAGAGAATAGGGAAGAACTTGAAAGTGCTGTCGACTGCCTTCCTCCAGGAACATCCCCAAATGCCATCTCAAAATAGTGAGCCTTTAGAGCTTTCTTAACCATGGTAATAGAAGATTCAAATCTTAAATACTGAGGAAGGGCATTCCAGAGGGCAGGAACTAAACAGTAAAAGACAGAATGATGGGTGGATTCATGTTTTATTTCAGTATTGCATGGAACGACCAGCAAATGTTCTTTTGAGAAATATAATGCTCTTTCCAGAGTATATGGAATCAAAATGTTAAAAAGATAACCTGGAGTTGCTTTTCAAAGAGTTTTTTTTAATTAATAATGCAATTTTGAATTCAATATGATAAAAAATGGGGAGCCAGTGTTCCTGAATCAGAAAAGGGATAGCATGTTCAAATTTCTGTTTGTTCTAAAGCAGATGGATAGCTGGGTTTTGAAGCAATGTAATTGTTTTTGGAAGTCAGAGGTAGCACAGTTGCAATAGGCAGTATGTGACAGTGTGCAGATCCTTAATATCTACAATAGAGCAGACACCACAAATCTGACGCAATGCAAAACAGCAGGCCCTTGTTATCAAGGAGATTTGAGTAGCAAAATGTAATTCTGGGTCAAAATGCACCCCAAGAATCTTTAGAGATGTTTCTGAGATCAAATTATGACCAGGGAGGCCAATCTCTGTAGGCAGCAGGCCATGTGCTTTGGCACACATGGCTTGCCATTTCCCCCCATGCCCCGAGTGCGCTGCCCTTCCCCCTCTTGCTGAGCCACGCCACACTGTACTGCTGCCCCCTGTTGCCACTGATTCCGGCAGCAGGGAGGGGGACCGCTAGGCTCGATGGCAGGCCATGTGCTTCAGCATACATGGCCTGCTGCTTTTGAAGCCCAAAATTATGTCTGAGGGGGGTCAGAAGCATCAGGCCATGTGTGCTGAACATGTGGCCTGCCGCTGAGATGAGCTGCGCCGCCTCTGAACCTGTTGCTGGAATCGGTAGCGCAGCTCAGCATGAGGGGCGCAGCTCAGCATGAAGTGGGGTGACATGGCTCAGGGGGGGGGCGGCGGCACTGCTGGGGCTTCTGCCTAGGGTGGCAGAAACCCTTGGACCAGCCCTGATTATGACCTAGTAATGTTGGCATATGAGTTGGGTGCTGGGCGTTTCCTGTGATCCACATTGCTTGAGATTTACAGTATGAGGATTCAATTTTAGTTTATTTTCTGTAAGCCAATAGGTTATAACATATAAGCAGAAATTTAGTAATGATAGATCTGGGACAGAAGGGTCAATTTAGGCTACTAATTGAACATCATCGGTGTAGTAATACCCACCGATGTCAAAATGTTTGTATAAGAGTAGCTAAAGTACTGATAAAGATGTTGAATAATAATGGAGCTAAAACTGAACCCTGAGATGTTTCATTTTCTAAAATGCTTAAGGTTAATGAGCAATTATCCTTAATAACCCAGAATGTTAGATTGCTAAGAAATTATGCTAACCAGTTAAATACCTGTCCTCTCAATGATAAACGCAGGAGAAGAAGACCACGATCTACTATAACAAAAGCAGACATGAGATCAATGGAGATCATAACTACATATTTATCAGATCTAAAATTGTGCATATATCACTTAGAAAGCAGGTTAAAATGGTCTCTAAAACCGGCCTCTTGGATGTAGGACCATCACCTTTTCTACAAAGTTTGTCAGTTGAAAGAAAAACTCCTTTTCTGCATTTTTAGATGGAAAGAATAGATTAGAGATAAGTCTGTAGTTACTAATAACTATAGGATCTAAAGATGGATTTTTGAGAAGAGGTCTAAAAAGCACCTGTTTCCAGATAGATTGAACCCAACTAGTGGTGAAGCTAGTAATATCAATGGATAGAACAGCTTGTAAGAATTCTGGTATAATGGTTGCAAAGGCTAACATGTATTCCTCCCCTGATGAACTGCTCCGTAGATAATCCCCACCACCCTAATCCCACCCTTGGCTCCTACTGCAGGTCGTAGTGGTGTAGTGGGAGCAGGAGTGATTCCCAGTCACTTCTGCTCCTTTAGCTCCAGGTTCAAAATGTTGCCAATGACACCTAGAAGGCCTTATTTGGCAGCTTGACCCCCAGTGGGAGTAATGAGAGTCTATCATGAGGAGTCACAGTTGGCATTTTGAGTCCAGAGTCACAGGAGCTGGAATGATTTGGAATCATTCATGCTGCCATTACCCTACCAGGGACCCTCACCAGAAAGAACCAAGGCGGAATCAGAAGGGATGGAGGTTATCTGTGGAAGGGGGGTGATCAGGAGGAGGTATGGATGGTGACCTTTGCACCTACCTCTCCAAGCTGGCTCTTGTGTATGCCTCAGAGAAGGTCTAAACATCCAAATTTTTTCCTATACACATGTATTCCCCTTGTATCCTATACAGATGAATTCCACAAACTGCACCCTAAGCATGCTGAAAACATGCCCCCTTGAAATTTGGACATAATGCAGATCTCTATGTGAAAATATTGGCTCTCTGTGCGTGTAGCCCATCTGCATGTGGGCATGCTTCTGAAATAAGGGCCATAATGTATAACCGCTTTCATTAGACCATTGTAGATTATCATGCCATACAGTTCCAAATTGCAGTAAAACAAATAGCTAGCTTCAATACATGCAGCTAAAAAGGGCAGTGCCTACACCTGAAGGAAATCTACTGAATAACAATTCAACTGTAATGTAGAATCTCATAGCTTTATTTCATCTACATTCAGTCTACTGGCTTGAATACTTACATCTGGCAGCAACATGATAAAATCATAAGCATTCGCGTCTTTTGCGGCTTTCTCAATTTCTTCATCACTTGCATCCTCTCGCCCATATCTTATATTGTTTTTAATTGTTGTCCCAAATAAAACGGGTTCTTGGCTGACCACACCAATAAGTTCTCTGTGGTGCTTTACATTGAGGGACCTTATATCATGCCCATCCAATGTTATCTAAGAAAAACAATGCCAATTATTTCCCTATGAAAATACAACTATTACTTGTTTTACTTCATACTTTGTGACTTAGAAATTCTGGAAAAAAGATATGAACGTATTCTCACCATGCCCTCTTGTGGATCATATAATCTCTGTAGCAGCTGCACGGTTGTACTTTTTCCACATCCACTGCTTCCAACCAGAGCTACTGTTTGTCCGCAATTAACCTTCAGGCTAAGATCATTTAAGACCTTGAAGCAGACAGAAAACAGGAAATACTGAAAGCAACATTTATTCATAAAAGCTAATCATTGACAGGTTTAACAGTAACCATTTATCAGCTATAAATCAGAGATTGATTTTTTTTTTTTTTAGAAAAGTAGGCAAAGGTTTTTATTAGGGATATGCATGGCTAAAAAAATGTTGATTTTTTTTCAGATTTTTCAGACATGTTTCTGATTTGGGGGTATTTTTTTGGTTCATTTCACAAATTTTAATAAAAAGTTAGATCTGTTTAATGTCTATAAATTCGTACAGACACTGAATCACTTATAGCCAGCAGCTCCATTCCCAGCCAGCGCTAATCAGGTTTACTGCTTTAATGCCTCTCGTTCCGTGCTTGTACAGGCCAACAGCTCCCATCCAACCCTATAAGTGCCATCTCCAGACCCCCACCATGCAATCCCTTGCTTCCCAGCCCACCAGTACCTATCCCCCAACCCCCACACCTTGAATCCCCAGCCCACTATGTTTAAGTACAGCCATACCCTCAATAACCACCAAGCTCATATCACCTCCCCATAATTAAGACCAGACCTCAAGCGCTTACCATCACTCCTCCCACACAGCCAGCTTTGAGACCATGCTAGTGACATTCCACACCAGTAGGCTCAGCTACTGCGTATCTCCCACTGCTGATGCCCATCCCTAGTAAACATCTGGGCCAATGGTGCTAAGAACTCTGTCTCTAATGGCTGCCTTGCCCCATGCCCTACTATGGCTGCTAACCCCCAAAACGGGCAGAACTGTCAAACATGGATGTAAACACATCGCCCAGTATTTCCAAATTGTCTTCACAATCTGATGAACCCCCACGATATATGGTAACACTCAGGTCACTGCCTCGTCTGCCGCTGATGAGCGATACTGGAGTAACAAAGGACGTTGGGCATACCGTGCTCTCAAAAAGGCCCTTCTCACATCCGAATAGGGATATCCCTGAGCTGTAAAACAGGACTCAACACCTTAGCCTCGTTTTAAAAAGCCATATCAGATGAACATATCCTTTGTGCTCTTAAATACTGGCTAATTGGTAAATTCTTCCACAGAATCAATTGGATGACAACTAGTAAAATGTAAATATGCATTCCAATCCCTATTCAGATGCGAGCACCAGAAAAAAGTCCCACTCTATTTATTTAATGGGTTTTTTATATTGCTTTATCATTTTAGTCAAAGCAGTTTACAGGTAACTTAAACTGGGCAATGTACATTAAACAGAGACATTGATAGCTTGGAGTTTTCTGAGGCAATGCAGGGTTAAGTGACTTGCCCAAGGTGTGCTAGTGGGAATCAAACGTGGTTACTTGGTTCTCAAGCCAGTGCTCTAACCACTAGGCTACTCCTCTACTTTATTCCTTCTAGCCACTGAGGCTCCACCCCTTCCCATCCATACTACCCTTATATACCCATACCACCATCTTCAGAACCCCCCCAAGTCCTGAAAACTCATTCAGACTCACTACCTTAGCAGAGCTCCTGACATAGAGAAGAGCCCAAGTAGGCTCTAATACTGACTAGTGCTAGGACCCCACTGACTGCCCATCACTGAAGCTACCTCACACAGCTGAATGCCTTACCTGTTGTCAGTAAGACCTGGCACAATCTGCCTCATCCAGTCAAAGGCCTCCCATGGCCTGGGATAGGCCGAGTCTCCCAGCTGCCACCAAGGCCTGGCACAGGGAACCTTACCCAATCAAAGGCTTCCCAGCCACCACTATGGCACAGAACAGTCCACTTTGAACCCCCAATGTTTGCTGTGGTTGAAACCATAGATACTGATCATTGATGCCATCAGCCTCCTACGTTGTGCTGTCGAACCTTCCAACTACCTCTCAGATCCTCCCCCACTCAGAACCTCCCATGGCTGCTCACATGAATACCCAGCTGCTGATGGCCAAAATCCCTAGGTAAGCTTCCAGGTAAAACCATGCAGCAACCTTAAAAGACAATTGTAGACACCTTCAACTTCCCTTCTGTCTCCTCCTTGCCAGCCTACCTTTCTAATGCCTCTGCTAAAGCACTATACCCTAACCCTAACCCTACTCCCTTTTCCCTTCCCCACCCAGAGTCTCCACTGGCCACCGATTGGCAACCTCTTTCCCCTCCCTCCCTCTCCCCACACCCTCTTCTCACTTCTACTCTATCCCTAGCTGGCTTAGAATGGGCTCAGCCATGTTAAGGGATCCTCAGTCTAAACTGAAGACTTTTTAAAACTATAGTTTTCATAAGTATTTTATTTTTCCTTTAATGCCCCCCACTCTTACTGAGTGATTGGATAGGTCAAATTAGTTGATACAATGCGTGGTGTGTCAGTAAATGTTTATACTTTATTTTATATATTGTAATTTTTATGATGATATTTTGATAGTATTTTCTTTTGTGTGTTTTGTAATCTTATTTGATTGCATTTTATTTTATGCATTTTGTAAACTATTCTGAACTGCTGCTTTGGGCGGATTATAAAAAACTGGATTAATTTAAATAAACTCGAATATTGACAGACACCCTAACTCTAGAGGGTTCTGAGTAGATGGCTCTTTTAAGATTGTTCACCTCCTACCTGCTTATACAGTAGTAGAATAACCTTATTAATGAATCTACTGCTTGCTGCTGCTAAAATATCAGGAGTGAATGTCCCCATGCAAACAGAAAGTCTGCATCAGAGGGGGCAGAAACAGCAGGTCATAGAAGCCAGGAACTGCAACACAATGGTAGATGCTGCATTGTGGTGTAAAGAGTATTGCCACCACTGCAGGTCCTGGAGAAGAGCAACAGTGGTGCCAATGGGCCGCTCTGGGAGAATTGCTGCTTGAGGCAAATGCCTAGTTTAGCTATTGGGTTGTGCCGGCCCTCCATGGGGAGACTATGTTGTGCTTATAAAATAGGTTTGAAATAGGAATAGTTTTGGACGTTTCATAGAAGAGTTCCGTTAAAAAATTATCCCTGATATGTTTAAAAATGACTATAAGGAGGTCTTAGAGATTCCTGATATGGCTTTGCTACTAGTATTTTTAAAACATGTTTGGGAATTTTGTACAGACTAGCAAATTACTTTTACAGACTAGTATGATAAAGGAAGGGACAAGAAGTAGGTAATTGATATTTCTTTGGCGTTGCTGCTTGAAACTCTAGAGAGTGCAGCTTTGCTTTTGTAATCTCATGTGACTATGCCTTTTACATGTTTCTTTTCCCTATGAGACATTCGATTTTTGGACAACAGATTAGTTTTTTTGATTTGATATGATACATAGAACTCTATAGGCAAAAATGTCTTTCCTTTAGGTCAGAAGTTATAGAATTGAGTGCTGTTTCACTAGTCTCTCCCTGCAAGGACAAGATATACTTGTTCCCTTGAAAAACAATTTTCTTTGAAAGTGAACAAAGGACTACTTTCAGCACCTCGCCCCGAAAGGAAGAAGGAAGATCTAAGGCGTCTTAGTGTATGCTTAGCGCTTAATATTTTTGTCTGGCTTCATTGGGTTGATTTTCTTATTGCTGCTATTAAATTTTAGAATTGGTTTTATTATTTCTTTGCTGAAGCGATTGAATATCTTCTGTTTTGACTTTGTCATTATGGCTCTGTTTCCTTTGAATTTAACTGAAAATGAATAGCTGTTGAGAGCAAAAGTTTAAAAAAAACAGGGCTTTGATTCCATCAGATCTATGAGAAAGCATTGATGTAAACCATACTAAGTGGCAGTGAAGGCCTTAAAAGGCAATGATACAACTTTTAGACACTGAGTGATGGTGCCGTGCTCTCTGTAGGATTTGTGTGGGCATCTGTCCAAGTTGGACAAATGATTACGGGGCTTATTGTATGGATTTATTTGCTCTCATTTACAAGGCTACTAATAAACTCAAACTATCTTTCCCAACAAAATAAGCTCCTTGATTCAGTAAAGATCTCAACAAATCCGGTGAGGGATGTGCAAACAGTTCAAAGCTGGATCTGATCCAGTGGGGAACATCCAACATCCTACATCCTTCTCATACCATTCACACATATACCTTCATACTTTGTCTCCCCCAGTGATAAAGCTGCTGGGAGCCTATTGGGACACAGTTAATGTGGCTATTAGGACACACTAATACAGCAGTGTGATACTTAGCATGCCCTAATTCCTGCGTTAACTGACAAATGTAGCATGGAGCAGGGGATGGAGCAGGGGATGGAGCAGGGGATGGGTAGGAACTGTACCTTAGGTCTAACATGCGGCGCAGTACCACGTGTTAACTTTTAATGCAGCAGGTACTGCAGACCAGCTAGCGCCATCTCATTAGATGGTTAAGTGCATCTGTGTCATCTTCAAGCCAGCTAACGCACAGTAAGGGGGTCATTTTAGAAGCTCTACTCATGATTTGCATGTCCGAAAACACCCATTCCCATGCGCAAATCACATCCAGGTCCCAAAAGCCATTTTTAAAAATCTGAATTTGCACATCTGGCATGACTATGTCCATGTCACGTGGGGGGCATGGCAGAGACATGACATGTCGGGGGGGCCATAAAAAGAAGCCTGTGTATTGCCAATTTCACAATGGTGCCACACGTTTAAGCCTGCCAACGGTCATGTCCATAATTAGAGCCTGAATACGCATTTCAGAAGTGCTCTCAATAGTAGGACGACAGGGATATTGCCTCTTCTCGCCATAATAATTTTCTCCCCTCACAGGAAGACAGCGGGTGATTATCAAGGCCCCTCTGTATACTGCCATGCCGCTGCAGGCCTCCATTTGCTAAATGGTAAGCTCGGGCATGTGTGCGGAAACACAACCACCTGCACGTTCTGAAATGCTGACACAGATCTGTCTGTGCTGTTGGTTCCACCGACATCTATATTTCACATGTGCAGATTTTTAAAACTGTCCATTCTCCAGCATGTGTCTGGGGCTTTATTCTGCACATTCCCGGAGATGATTATAGTTTGAGGCAGAGATACAGTAGGTTGATTTTAGAATGCATTTACACATGTCCAACTTCTCTGTTGCCCTCCCACAGAATTTCGGACTTATGACTTGTACGTCCCAGGGAGCACCTAAATGGCCTTTCTAAAATTGGCTTTAAGTATATTGTCTCAGTGTTTAATGTTTGGAAAGAGGCTGGGCATGTCCTCAACGGTTAACCCAAAGGCTTTGCATTTACTGTGCGTCAAATTTGGCATCAAGGAACTGTAACTGCAAAACGTTAATGCAGCTTAGTAACAGGAGGCCTAAGTGTGCTCTTACCTCTGCTCAGCGCCGTACCTAGTCCTGTGCGAGTGGTGCAGCCACACAGGGTGCAAAGGCTTAGGGGGCACATTTCAGCTGCCTGCCGTTGCCCTGCCACCTCCACTTTTTGTTTTCTCAGCAGCAGCGACACCAGCAGCAGCCGAGCAGACCTAAAATAAAAAAAACCCCTAAACCATGGGGGTCTTTCCTGAGGTCTGGTCCCTCCCTCCTCCGACACGACATCTGAGCAGGGAGGGATCAGATCTGTTTAAAGTGTGGAGTCGAAAGAGACGTGTGATTTTGGGGGTGGGGGGTGGTTTGTTTGGGGGGTTTTTTGGTTTTGTTTTGTTTTTTGCTTTTTTACACATTTTAAAGTTAGGTCTGCTCTGCTGCTGCCAGTACTGCCGTGGGGAAAACAGAGGGTGGCAGCAGTAGGGCAAGAGCAGGCAGAGGCTAGACAGAGCCACGGAGGTATGGGTGAGTGGGGGGCACCCTGATGTGCAAGTTGGACAGGGCCCAATTCTGGCTCGGTACGGCCCTGTCTCTGCTATACCAGGAATAGCTCTTTTTGGCTGTTTCCTTGCCATTTATGGCAAAAGGTGGTGAACAGAATCAAAGGCCAGTTTTATTTATTTACATTCTCTTATATACTGTGCTATTCTGCATCAGTGAGGTTTACATTGAACAAACTGAAATTACGTTGAACAGGGCATTATAACTTGGAGGTAACTATTTTACAGGGAACATGGGCTATGGAGGGTTAAGTGGCTTGCCCAAGACCACAAGGAGCACCTGTGGGACTAGAAACCCCAGTCCTTCCGGCCCAAGGTTGCTGTCCTCTAGTGGGATTTGAACCCCAGACCTTCCGGCCTGAAGTACCTTGCCCCAACCACTAGGCCACTTCTCAACTCCACTCCACTCAGTTAATGGTGATTCAACATCAGGCACAGTGAAATATGCCCTGTAAAGTATGCGGATGCTATTTTTGTGATCCCAAAAAACACCAACTAAATAGCCTGAACATGTACTTGCTGAAGGGAAGGGAAATCGTGTAAGCATGCTAAAGGGAGCATGCGCGGTTCTCTTTGTTTATCGACTCCTGCTGGCTTCCAAAGGATGACCTAGTAATCTTTGCTGGTGAATGTGGGAGCGTTTGCCATTGTAACTGCAGAGGGAGAAATAGCACATTCCAAACAAGAGACGACACTGTGCAGCTATCATTATTGGGAATAATAATATTTGACCTGCTCTTTTCTTTGCCGAAACAAACCACAACTGAGTTATACTTTTGTGGGAATGCTTACACGCACATGACAAATATCTTCTCCAACAAAACAGTCACACATTACAGAGCCTCTTTAATTATTTTTCCATATCACTGAGGTTTCATACTGGTGAGGAAACCTACATGTTCCAAGCTATTGGCATAATATGCAAGATTATTGCTGCGGTTGCACTGGGCGGTGAGCACTGCTGCCATTTAAACACAGCATTTACACAGTTTTTAGACCTGTAAACCGTGTAAATGCCTTAGACAGGATATTCAATGCCGTCACCGTGGCATTGAATACCCGGGTCTAGAGGTCAGCGGGCAGGGCTATGCAGCAATGCGGTGCACAGCCCACCCAACTGAATATTGGACCCTTTCTGCGCTTGTGTCTTTGACCTCATTGTTTGGCATGTACTTGTTCTCTTCCTTTCATACTTTGCCGTGACAAACAGCCTCATATTGCCCTCTCCCTTGCCAGGTTTAGTCGGGAAATACTCTTGGCAGCTCTGCTTAGTGATCTAGGGAGGCTTAAGATAAGGGGAAACTTTCAATTATAGTCTCCCTAGACGTCACAGCAGTATTCAACATGGTTACCCACTCTCTACTGCTTCAGCAGCTTTCTGGTACTGAACGTCATGATTGGGGTTTAACCTGGTTTCCTCATATTGTTCCACTTGATCATTTCAGGTAGCCTTGCAAACCAGCTCCTTGCTGGTCCAAGTATTATTCAATATTTACCTCAGTCCCTTGACCATTATTGTTGCATCCCAGGATATCTCGGAATACTCGTACATTGCCGATGATCTCTCACTGGTTTTCTACGACGATCTTAAGAATCTCAATTCAACACTACTTAACAGTTGTTCAGAAGCTGTTTCCTCCTGGCCTAATCCAGCTAGGTGTTCTGCTTTGTGGATCTCAGACTACAGTCAAACCTCAGTTTTCATGATTAATCCGTTCGAAAGAGTCTGACTAAAACCGAAACGTATGAACACTGAAGCAATATTTACCATAAGAAATAATGTAAATCCAATTAATCCGTTCCAGACACCCAAAAATATTCACAAAAATACATTTTATAGAGAATAACTATATTTTTACATACAGAAAACAATGAGAAATAAATATAAATGACTAATGAAATGGATAAATGAACATTTAACATCACTGAAAGCAAGCTAAGTACAGTACTGTACAGTACAGTATGTTAACATCTGGCCTTAGCCACCCCTGACAAGCTGCTGTGCCCAGCTCTCTTCGGAATCACATTGGATTCAGCCCATTAAAATACCTTTACATTATCTGCTCAATGCTTCAGAATGGCAGAAAATCTTAATGATATAGCTTCAGACGTACCCTGCAAGAGAAAGAACTGCCTCCCACATTCATGCAACATCTCCTGCTTACGTTGACAGCTTTTCTTCCCTGCTACCTCCGAACCTGAGGGAGCGCTCCAGAGAACGGGCAGGCGGTGGACGAGATCGGGGCCTTCCTCTCTGCGCAATCCTTGCCTCTCTAACTCTGACCAGGCTCGAGAATGTGTTTCATTTACGTGCTCAGCTGGCTTTCGCTTCTCATCACGCTGGCGATCGGTGAGTCCGGGGGGCAGTGCTGCCGGGACCGGGTGGGCGTTCTGGCAGTGTATACAGACCGGTGTGCAGCGTGAGGGTGTATGTATTTACAGTACTGTACTTTACGAAAACTGAGGCGATGTACGAGAACCGGGACAAAATCTCAGTCAAAAAAGACGTTGAAAACCGAAGCGATGTATGAAAACCGGGACAAAATCTCAGTCAAAAAAGACGTTGAAAACCGAAGCGTATGAAAACCGGGGCAAATGAAAACCGAGGTTTGACTGTATTTTGAAAGTCCCCTTCTAGCATCAGTACCTCTCGGTGCTCCTTTGCCTTTTGTGGGCACTTTGAGAATTCTTGGCTGCTTCCTGGACTCAGAGTTATCATTTGAAACCCAAATTAATTCAGTAGTTCATCCTGCTTTTTGGCCCCTCAGGCAGTTACCTACGGTTTGCTCCTGCCGAGAGGAGGCTGCTCCTCAACACTAGTGCATTCTGTGGTGTTATCTAGCCTAGATTACGGTAACATCCTGTATAGAGGTATTAGGAAAGTGGACTTGCGCAGACTGCAAATGATACAGAACACAGCTATGAAACTCTTACACTTTGCAAAGAAATATCACCATGTCATTCCCTTGCTGGTAGCTAAGCATTGATTTCCTGTCACCTTTAGTATCTCGTTTAAATTATTACCGCTTTGTCATAAAGCTTTCTATTCTGGCTTGCCTGTCTACCTTGCGAAGCAGCTTCTCTCTATTATGTTAACTAAACCAGCTTGTTCAGCTACACAGAATCTCTGCCACCATGCAGCAGTGACTATATTTAGGTCACTAAGTGGGGGACTCAAAAGACAACATTTTTTTTTTAACTTGGCACTGTCCCTATGGAATTCCCTATCTCCCTACTTAAGGATTGAGTGCTCCTATAATAAGTGTAAGAGAGGTTTAAAAACCCTCTTCTTTGCTCGGGCATTTGAGGAGGTGGGGCAGCAAAAGAATAATTCTGTCTGTTGTGATTTCCCATGTGTTTTATCTTATTCAGCAGTGAAGTTGTAGTTACCTTTATCAGTTTTCTTAGCTACATGTTTGTGTTAGCCTCTTCCCCACCCCTCCACCCCCATTTTTATAATTTGTTTAGTTTAATTTTTTTGATCATAAACTGCTTTGATTTAATTGTGAAAGGTGGTACATCAAATGCTGAAATAAACTATAATAAACTAAATTATTATCAGTTTGGAAAGTACATGTTCAGGCTGTTTAGTCAATGCATTTTGGGATTTGGTTCATAAAAATAGGGAGCATGTTATCGGGTACATGTTTTACTGTGGTTATGAGCACATTAAGGGGAAAGTTTACTAAACCGTGGTAGCTTTTTGCAACTATTGAAGTGCGATAGCTGCAATAGGCCTATGATAAGTCCAAAATTCCCATGAAGACCTGATGATGCAGGGATTGCGAGTATCCATGGTCCGTCCAAAAGGAGGACAGGTAGCGATCAGGTGCATAGAGTTCTCTATAGCTCTGTTCCCAATCGATACCAGGCCCCCTTCAATGCCATGATCTCTCCCAATTTGGCAATATGGTCAGTGCCATAAATATACAGGTCCACGGCACCAACAATATTTTTAAAAAATGCACCGATTTCCCCCCCCCCACCCAGACAGCCCCCGATCCTCATAGAGAACTGTCCAGGCGGGTCAGTGCACCCCCTGACAATCACAAACATGTCAGATAGCTGTCATGCACCCAAAGACCCCCTCCATCCATTTGAAAATCCCACGGCTAGAAAGTCAGAGTCCTGACCTCCCTCCTTCCCCCTTCAAAACTATAAATCCTGCTATCCAGTCAAATTAATGGGAGCACCCTAGGCCCCCTGCTCCCCAAGCCATTACCTTATTGATTCCCTGGTGGTACAGTGATCATTGGGAGCAGCAGAGGACCTCTCTGCTCCTTCCCTCATTGTTGTTCCAGTACAAAATGCTGTGATGCTGCCCTCTAGCATCCTGAGACTAGGGGACAGCACTGCAAGATCACAGCTAGATTTATGAACAGCAATGGGGAGCTGACTGGGCCGACTGGTGGAGGGGTCTTTGGGCACCCAACTGACTAGCTAGGATGTGCATGACTGTCAGGAGGTGCAACAATCCCCCTCCAGACAACTCCTGATGGGGATCAGGAGCTGTCTAGAGGGATTGATAGTAAAGGGGAGGAAGGCACTTTTTTTTTAACATAATGTCAGTGCTGCAGATCTGTATACCCATGGCACCAGCAATATTGTCAAATCAGGGGGGAAGGGGCCGGTCAGGGTATTGGGGAGCCGCTTGCTGGCCGTGATGTCACACAAACACAATTGCCTTAAGATAACACCACCTCTTGAGGTGCTGCTATCTGTAGCCGTGATCGGGGCATTTTTGGCAGCCATCACACGAAACATTTTTGCATGGTGGCTACCAAAATTAGTAATGCCTATTCCCCATCCCAATCTCACCTCCCTCCATGTCAACCACACAAAATGCAGACATTGTGGAAAAGCATTGCAATATCTATATTTTTCCTGTGTCACCACCGGGCCCTACAGTATTTCTGCATTAGTGCCACAATAGCCCCTAAATTTTTGAGTTTATACTATTTTTTTTCACACAAAATTTATTGTATAGGCTCGAAATTATCATTATAGTCCAAAAATGTCATATTACCAAAAAAGGTCAAGGCTGGGAAGAACAACTAAGCATCATAGATGCTTCCTTTATTCGTCTACACTTAAGAACCAACAATTTAACTAAATATGCTCATTGAATTTTGCTATTTTTAATGGCTTAATATTCTGTTAAATATTTTTTGACAGGAAGAAAAAACGGTCCGACATCTTTTTTCACCTATTTAAAAATGTTTTAACAAAGTACCGAGCCATTAAAAAACAACATGGAATGAGCATCCTTAGTTAAATTGCTGGTTATTAATATATTCAAATACTGTAAGCAACAGCGACATTCACAATTACTATGGGTGCACTTAACTCCTCCTAGTGAGGTGGCATTAGATGAGCTCATGCTGATTGCAACATTGATAATAAGCATGTGATATGTCTCCCCCCCCCCCCCCCACACTAACTGCAAAGTGTTCACTACATTCGCTCAGTGCTGCTAACCTTCCCATTTGGTGCTTGAATTAACTGTCACGGACAGTAGTAACTTTTACCAATGGCCGGTGCAAACAGTTAACGCACACCAAATCGCATGTTAACTGCATAGCACACTGTAGTAAAAGGGCCTGGGAGTGCGCCGAGAAAAACATACGTCCATAGTGTATTGTGGTCCTTTCTATCCTAGGCAGATCATGTATGTTAAGAATCAGTCAGATTATCTTAAGGTAGGAAGAATGGCAGTTCACCTCATACAACCGTTTTTCTGGTTTTACCTTAATATCTGGTCTTGAGGGATAATTAAAATGCACATTCTTAAATTCCACAGTTCCCTTTACATAATCAAGTTTATGTCCATCCAGTGCAAAGCTGTCTATGCAAGGTTTCTATAAGGAAAAATAAAAGAACAGCTGTAAAGAGTACTGTAACATTTCCACCATAAGTCACAAACAAGAAAACATTACTGAACGATTTCTGTTTCTGCTAACTCCTATTCAATCTATTAAAATGATCATTAAAAAAAAGAATTTTTTCTCCATGGAAAGGTCACATTTCTCCTAGTAAGCTCTCATAGCTGGTTCAGTCCATGCTATGTAGATAATGGTTTGTATTTGTGGGTGGGCCCTGTTCAGAGGTGTAGCCGCCCCTGTGTCAGAGTCGAGGGCTGCCCCATTGGTGAGTGCGCCTGCCATTGAGAAGCTGTAGATTGAAATTTGACATGTTGTGGCAGTGCACTAGGAGGTGAGTGGCGGCCACTGTATTTACTTTCAGCAATGTCGTCATGCTGCCTTCAGTCCTCTCCAATGAAACCAGGCAGCAGCAGAAGCGCTAAGGGCATCCTCTGATTTCCTGTCATGTGGAACCAAGTCTCGCAAAGAGATCCATGAGATCTTATAGCTCCTACTCTGAGAATTGACTCCACTGGCAGGAAGAGAGAAGATGCACGTCAGTGTTTCTGCTTCTGCCCGGCTTCATCGGGGAGTAGGAAAGGGAGGGGATGGGAATGGCACAAAGAAGAGGATTAGAAAATTAGCGACAGACTAGCAATACTGCTGAAAATAAGAACAACATATGCCGCTGTGACCTCCTAGAATTCCAGACTGACTTGATCTGCTGATGTAGGACGCAGAGGAAGCTATTCCTCTGAACTCTCCACTGCAGCCCTAGCATCCAAAACCTCCTCTGAACCAGTACAGCAGACCTCCTCCCTAGACCAGCCTACCACACTCACACCTTTGCAGGGCACCCACACTCCTCTCCTTGGTCCATGACATACACACACATCCCATCTCAGACTACCACTGCCTCAGACATCCCACCTCCCACCCATAACTGATATGTCCCACATGTATCCCCTGCCCTAGACACCATACTCCTGCTACCACATACATGTTCCTGCACAGACTTCCACACACAAAAAATCCCTGCCCTCAGTATCCACCCACATATTACCTGCTCCAGATACCCCCTTCAGTTTCCATTCATAACCTCAATCCACTTATCCCACTTCCTGACTGCCATCCCCACTACCTTGAATAACATAGTGTTATCTTTATCTTTATTTAAACATTTGATATACCAAGTAACAATTACAATTAGTAACAATTGCTGCAAAAATGAAAAACAGAAACGGAAAAAGAACCCCAAAAAATAGGCAGGACAGGAAAGAAAATCAAGCAGAGAGTGAGAAAATAAAGAAAGTTTAAAGTGGGGATCATTAGTCTAAAACAGGGGAGAGGGAGAGGTTAAAGACTGTCTGGAAAAGGTGGGTTTTGAGCATTGCCCTAATCTTTGGGAAAGAGGTCTCTAGGCAAAGTGCAGAAGGGAGGGAGTTCCATAAGGCAGGTCCAAGAAAAAATGAAAGCTGAGTGACAGATGGACCGGAGCAAGCAAGGGGGAGCGTGAAAATGGACTAGATCGGAAAGGTATCATGGAGTGAAAGTGTAAAGAGCTCTATGAACCAATGTGAATACCTTAAATTGAAATGTGAATTTGACCGGAAGCCAGTGAAGATGAATAAGTAAAGGAGTAATATGATCAGAATGTGAAGTGTGTGTGAGAATCCGTGCAGCAGTGTTCTGGAGAATTTGAAGGCATTGTATCTGATAAGATGGAAGACCGGTGAAAACAGTATTGCAGTAATCTAGACGGGTGATAGCTAGAGAGAAATGTTGCCAGCGATTGGTGGGAAAAAAGGGGAAGACCACCCAAACTTGATGAAGGAAATAAAAAGAATGGCAGATGAGTGACGAGAGGTGTTCGTGAAAGGATAAAGCAGAGTTGAGGGTGACACTCAGGTACTGGAGGAAACAATAGGAATGGGGGACTGTGATAGGAGGGGAGCCAGCACCAGGCAAGGACCGCCGAAGGTGAACCAGATGGATGATGTCTTAGAAGGGTTGAGGTGGAAGAAATTAGCCTGGACCCAAGAAGAAACATGGGAAAGGCAGGAGTTCAGAGGGGACAGATCTGGAGCGAAAGAACTAGTATGCTGCAGGAGGAGTACATCGTAGGTGTAGTAATATGCTGAGACACTTTGTTGTTGAACCAAAAGGGTCAGTGGGGTCAAAAAAACATTAAAAAGAAGGGGAACCAGAATAGAGCCTTTGAGGACACCACAGGGGAGAAAAGTGACAGGGGACAAGATGGAACCCGACTGAACAGAAAATGATCTAGATCAGAGGTTCCCAACTCCAGTCCTGGAGGGCCAAACACCATTCAGGTTTTCAGGCTGTCCCTAATAAATATGCATGAGATGCATTTGCATGCACTGCCCCCATTGTATTCAAATGTATCTCATGCATATTCATTAGGGACAGCCTGAAAACCTGAATGGTGTTTGGCCCTCCAGGACTGGAGTTGGGAACCTCTGATCTAGATGAAAGAAAGATGTGGAACCAGTGCAGGACAGTGCCCCGGAAACTGAAATCATGAAGTCGAGCCAGAAGAGTAGAATGATCTACCAGATCGAAAGCTGAGGACAGATCCAAAGAGACAGCAAGGACAATGTCACCGTGATCATGTGCAACATGAAGCTCATTATGGGGCTCATATTACTTTTTTTTGCCAAGGATCCAGTCAGTCCTAGCTATGTTACTGACCCCGGTGCATGTCACATCTCTTTTTCTACAAGTGACAAAAAAAAGAGAACTGTGTGCTCAACATGGTCCCATAACAGTTGGCCCACACCTTTGCAATGAGGTTGATCCCACCCAAGGGTTCTATGAAGCCTCATTTGCACTGTATTTTATTGACATAATTGTGCATAACTGCTGGAGCTATGGGGGGTTCCAGCTTATGTCTTTCTTTTCAGTTTCCTACAGCAGCTCTAGGGTAATTTCTGCAGCAAGAGTTAGGAAATTCTGTTGTAACTGTATGACAGATTTGAATATTAAATATGTTAATTTGCATTTTTTACACAAATAAAGTTGCTTATTGACATTTCTTGTGTGTATAGATAATTTATTTTGTTCCTTTTCAGGTAAAAAGGGATCTTAGAGATCAGTGTTTGAAAGAGAGAAGGGGATAGACAATAGTAATAGAGGAGGAAATCTGAAGAATGCTAAGCTTTCTTGGAAACAGAGGAGGGTTCTTGGTTGGGAGAGGAAGAGGGATAGAAGATGGAAGAAGAATCAGGAACAGAGGGATGGGGCAGCTTTCTTGGAAACAGAGGAGGGTTCTTGGGTGGGAGAGGAAGAGGGATAGAAGATGGAAGAAGAATCAGGAACAGAGGGATGGGGCAGCTTTCTTGGAAACAGAGGAGGGTTCTTGGGTGGGAGAGGAAGAGGGATAGAAGATGGAAGAAGAATCAGGAACAGAGGGATGGGGCATGTGGAGAAGAGAGGGAAAGGAGATGAAGGGGTGGAGAAAAGGGGAATTCTGAACTAGGATAGAGAAGGCAGTTCCATTTTCAAAAATGCTTACAACTGCCCTTCCCTAGTCTTCCGTGGCAGTTTCATGTAAGTCTCTTAGAATGAATGGATTTTGTGGCCCTTCCTGCAGACATAGAATCACAGGAGACTGAGGATACTGGCTACCTTCATTAAAAATCACACCTCACATCAACCATGACTCTGAGGACCTCGACACACTCATTCAAAATTGGAACCAGATTATTGCCAAAGTAGCAATTAAGCAGCATGATCCAGCAAGTGCATGTAGACAAAATACAGCTACATGATACACCACACAGGGAAATCATGAAGCACAAGCTGAGACTCTCTGGAAAGACAATGGTAACGATTCCCAACAGCAAACAACAAGGGTGCATATCTGGACAAACTTCATGAATACCAGGCTGCGACATACAAGGCAAAAAAGAAACCGTTTTCAAGTTCCTATAACATTCCCTCAATAGACCTAGAGATCTATTTGACTTAGTTAAGTCTTTGATAAGAGACCCACACAACAGGAGAAAAGGACGGATCTCATACCAGAGACCATGGCGGATTACTTTCAAGGCCTAGTCCGCCCTCAAAACATCGATAACAAAGTAAGTCCCACAAAGACAATCCACAACACCAAGCAGAATAGAATCATCTGGGAGACATTCTCATCCACAACACCGGAACAACTAGAACGGATCATTAATAACATCAACACCACAACATCCCCACTTGACCCGTGCCCAGTAGCTTGGATTAAGATTGCAAGAGAAAAATTGATCCCCACAATACTCAAGGTCATAACATTATCACTCATCAAAGGATATCTGACAGCGACTCTAAAGACAGCCTCCATCCGCCCACTATTAAAAGCAGACAACCCTTGACAAAAAACAGCCAACCTCATACAGACCTATCACCAGTCTACCATTCCTAGCCAAGATCATTAAGAAGGTCATACAAAATCAGCTTCAAGAAGATGTTGATGCACATTTCCTGCTTGATCCACAACAATATGGATTTCGCCACCAGCACGGGGTGGAAATATTACTAGCTGCCGTTACCGACAACCTAATAAGAGGCACACACCAACCCCAAAAAGGTTTTATACTTATTTTTCTCGATATCAAGGCAGCTTTTGACTGTCCCTCATGATAAAATTCTGCAATGACTACAAGACCTAGGATTGACTGGAAATACACTGAATTGGTTCAGATCATACCTCACTGACCGTCACAGCCAAGTAAGAATTAGCACCAAAGAATTATCAACATTCACCCTGCAGCAAGGAGTCCCTCGTCTGCCCCGTCATCCTTGATCTTTAATATCTTCCTCCAACCTCTATGTAAACTAATGTAGGCACACAACATACTATACCATGATTATGCACCCTTCTCAGCCAACAACCCCACAAACACACTCATCAGGAGAGCCTTCAAAGACATCAGGAAATGGCTATCTGAACACAACATGAAAATAAACTACAATAAGACAGAGGTATTGTACATAACTAGAAACAACAACTTCACACCATATGTCACAATAACCATAGATGGATTACAACTGCATATCAAACAAGAAACCCAATATTTAGGAGTCACACTGGATCAAGGCCTCACCTTCACACCCCATATCAACAACATAACAAAATCTATATACTACAAACTCAAAATGTTACTGCAAGCACTCATTTTCCCACACCTGGACTACTGTAACCTCGTCTTGCAAGGCCTACCCAAATGCACGCTACACCCATTGCAACTTGCCCTAAATACCGCTGCAAGGGTCCTAACCAAAGCATCCAGAGCTGAACACATCACCCCAATCCTCAAACAACTCCATTGGCTACCCATTTCTAAACACATAAGATATAAAGCCCTCTTCACTGTCTTCAAAATCAACCATGATCTGTCAGCAACACATCTACAATCTCTTATCAGAAACAAGCCAATCATCAGTGCCAGAAGATCAAACTCGCTTAATATGCTACACGCCCCTTCAACAATTTTTAAGACTAGTCACACAACCTCCAAGCAAGCTTTCTCCTTATTTGCCCCAACTCTCTGGAATGCACTGCCTGATAACCTTCATGCCTCAAATGACCTGATTTCAGAAAAAAGCTAAAATCCCACCTCTTCATTGGACATTTTACAGACCCAACTTAATCACTCAAATTGAATGGACCTTTGCTTGGACAATTTACCCACTTGGACACATTACAAACACATCTTAACCACTCAAGCCAAATGGACCTCCACAACCAAATGGACCTCCACAACCTAATTAGTATACATAACTTGTTCCATGTAAACCGCCCTTGATCACTGGAAGGGGCGGTATAGAAGAAATAAGTAAATAAATAAAATAAATAATACTCTCACGTCATAATTACTCCCCATAATTTCCCACTCAGCTGACTGTTATATAGTTCCTATGTCACAAGGTTATGCTGTTATTTCATGTTTGTTTATAATTTTATATTGACACGGTTCTAGGTAAAGTCCTGTTGGCCACATTGTTATTATGTACACCGCTTAGAATTGGAGATATAGCGGTATAGAAAAACTGTTAAATAAATAAATAAACAAACAAATAAGCAGTCTGTGCATAATCATATTTTAATTCTGAAATGAAAAACTAAACATTTAATGAAATATTTGTTGGCAAAAGGATCACAAGGCCCATCTAGTCTGCCTCATTTATCCCCTAAAGTTAAAAAAAGATTAAAAGTAGTGCATTATTAATCATATGATTGATTTTATGAGTGCACAAAAATCAGTGTATGATGTGTTGGAAACAAACAAAGCTGCTGTAAATAGTTCTTCCATTACTGCACTGGCAAATAATTAGGAGCTAAGAGCTTCTCTGTTCCTTAAAAACATCAATTCAAGGACTAAAAGGCTTTTTGTGGTGTGGGTTACATAAAAAGCTAGAAGAGATACATTAATACAGTAGAAAATGGCCATGTTTGAGGATCAGAGAACAATAGCTGTCAGTCAGTTACTCTGTACAATTTTCAACTAAAACACACCTTTAACACATCTGCAGCTTCTGAAATGAAAAGAAATTCGAGAGAAAACCACCATGCAAGTGAAAACTGTGGTCTTTACATCTGGTCTGTAAATTTTGGCACTTCTGGGGTAAAAGTCTCAAGCAGGTTTTGCACAAGTGTGTGCGTCCACGAGTTTTTTCAGATTTTTTTTTGACCAATCCAGAAATTGCAAGAAATTAAAGTCATGGGATTAAATGAAGGCCATTTCAAAATTGTGCAAAAACTGTGCTATAATTTTAAGAGATGGAAACATCAGTGATATTTTTGTGATATTGTTTTGCATTGTTTCCAGTCTAAAATGATTCACAAATTTGAAAAATACAAGAGATTTTTTTTGGTTCATGCCATTTTAGGGTAACGTGCTAAAATGTTTCAGCACATACTAGGGCATGTTTACTAATGCACATGAATCACGAGTGAGGGGTTGAGCATGAGGTAAACCTGCCACAGTAAATGGGGGTGCTAGCAGATTAGTGTGTAGATGGGCAGAGACAGGGCAGGTTGAAGGAAGAACATAGCTGTTGATGGCAATTCACGGTTTGCTTTGGCATGATGGGCATGCTCTAACCAACATTGTTGCCATTAGTGTGGGTGCACATAATACCACCTCAGTGGGTGGCATTAGAAGCACAGGTTACCGTGGCGATGTGCATTAGCAACACACTATCAACAGGGGGATGGACACACATACCCACTAAAGTTGGAGTGGGCCTCCACACTGGTTTGGCAATCCGACTACAGGCTTTTTAGCAAAACATGCTCTGCTCTTAGCAAAATTTGCTGAAGTATCTACAATGTAAAACATAAGTGCCCTTTTACTAACAGGCGCTAAAGTGTTGCACCTAATGCACAATTAGCAATGAAACCATGGTGCATTCTATGCAACACCCCCGCATTAACTGTTGGACACGGAAAGCATTTCCCTGGCAGCTAACGCAGAGCCCTGTCCCATAGCATGTGCAGCATTAGTGTGGGTGCACCTAACGCCACCTATTGAAGTGGTATTAGGTGAACCCAGAGCAAACTGTGCTGAGGTCACCCCACCCTCTCTCCCTGCTCCTATCCTGCTCCTTCATGCCTCTAACGCGGGTTGCATAGTTAGTACTGGAATCATTCTGCACTACCTGGTAATGTTCGACCAAGCACACCTGCAGCGTACGCCAAAACACGTGCTGTCAAGTAGTGCCTGTTAGTAAATGACTCTCATAGTGTGCACTGTAAATGCTAATACTAAAAGAAATGAAAAAAACAACATAGACAGAAAATTCAAGTGATATATTTAACATAAATTCATAATCAATAATGGCACAAAGCATCTTTTTCTGATCAATGCCTACCCTGCAGGAAACTGGAATGCTGGAATCCGGTCCTATTTCTTGCTTATTATATTTAGTAAGGCTGCAGTAAATGTTTCTTGTCACAGCACACAGCACACAGCCAAAGATAACTTTAGCTGCTTCATATGACAGTCCTGTACGTAAACTATAATTTAGTGGAAGGCTTTTAGTTAAAAACTGCACTTTTTTTCTTCTTTCGCACTGCAAGACTTTTTCCCTCTTCTGCCGCAGGCTTCTAAGCTCTCCACAAATGTTTTTTTCTTCCCATGTCTTGCTTTTATTTTCATTTTGCCCTCCAACTCAGTTTTCTCTCTGCCCTCTTTATCCTTTAACTGGTTGCTATAATCAAAGTGGCCAGTTCAAGATCATCCCAATGTCTTTGGTTCGGTACTGACCTTGCAGTTGCTGTTGTGACATCAATACTGACCTGCAACAAAGCTTCAATTTTCACACTTCACAGAGCTTATGACATCCCCACCTAAACCTGTAGTTTCAAAATAGCTTAGTGTTTCAATCTGCTGTTTTATCCAGCGGTCCTCAAGGGAGAAATGTTTAGGTAAGCAAAATCCTTGGGGATGTGCAGAGCATAATGTGTGTTCTCTAGAGATTCAAGTATGCATCTGTTCAGATTACTGCAGAAGTCGATCAAAACCCCTCACCTAGTCTACTGTGTCCGAGCTCCTGCATTCATGGTCCATAATATCATACGCTCCACTTTAAGATCCTTCTGTGGTACACAATGGCAATGCAGAGTAAAATCTATAGACTGGCGTTAGGCCTCTGTCGTGACAAATGCTCTACCTATTTCATACAGTTTTAAAAGTAGTCAAAATTATAATGAGTTTGCAAATGAAATACCCTAATTTTTCTCCTAAGGATTTAATATCATAAAATTTCAGGAAGGGAAAAACAAGCACAAAAAGTCTCATGCAATTGCAGCCCCTTGCAAACATTTTTATACAGATTTTGAGTTAGAGATGACAAAAGGAAAGGAAGGCAAATAAAATGCATTACCTGATCAATTATTTTAAAAATGTTAAAAGCAGCACCCCTGGCAATGGAAAAGGCTTCAAAGTGAGGCGACGCCTGCCCAATGTAATAACTACTGTAGGTCACACAGAAAAAAATCTAAAGAAAGAAAGGAAGAAGACCAATTTGAAAAAATAAGCAGATTTTCATTAGAAAACCAACATACGAGATCATCTTTACAAGCCCTTTAATTCAGGAATATGTGGAAAAGTACTGAAAATGTTACTTTGAAAATGGATAAGTGCTTAATAACTGTAATATGATGCAGAGTCCAGAATTCACGATTCTCATGCAGCCTTAATTCTCCCTTGTGCAGCCGTGCTGTAAGACAGACATGACGCCGTGAGCTAACCCATACATTCCCAAAACCAAGAATATGTTTATTTATTAGGAGTATTTAGCTTACACCTTTCCAGTAGTAGTTCAAAGTGAGTTACAATCAGATACAGTAGGTATTTCCCTATCTGCAGAGAGCTTACAAGTTTGCACTTGAAGATTAAGTGACATGCCCAAAGGCACAAGGAGCATCAGTGACATTTGAACCCTAGTCCTTCTGGTCCCAGGCTGCTGCCTTAACCATTAGGCTACTCCTCATTTGCTCACCAGACTAGAGTCTATCAGCTAAAGCACTTTTCAATGGGCAGGCCATGCATGTTACCTGATGATTTTAGTACCCACACTAAACAGCATTTTAACTCGGTTTCTACCATACCAATGTGATGCATAGCGCAGCTGCATAAATACAGTACGGCTGCATCGCACTGAATGTGGTCAGGTAACACAGCTGCAGTCTACGTAGCCCCTTGTAGTCTGCACTAACTAGTCCACAGAGGTAGACCTGATCAGTGCAGACTGCAGAGATCCGGCACAGCCAGGGAGAGGGCACAAGCATGGGAGATCTCTGCCCACCCTTCCAGGGAAGTCAAATCTCCAACCCTTCACAAGTTCCCAAACAAACCCCTCTGAGGTATCAGAACCCTCCTGCACCCCACACTCCTTGTTCCACCAACCCCTTCTCAAGGAGTGGTAGCAGAAGGAAGAAGAGGTGGCCTACCCCAATCCCGCTACTTCACCTCTAAAGGTAATGTACCTTAGCAAATGCCACTGTAATAAGTATTCTCGTTCTGGGAATTTTAACAGTAGGTTTCCCTTCTGCACTCCTTGCTCATATATCATCTTATTTACATTCATGGTTACTTTTATAGATTTTATTTATAATTATTGATGTTATTATGTTTGTACTCTTCTTTGACTTTTAACCTTTTATTATTTTACTTAGCATGCCTTTACTCTAATAGTATGATATTACTATTCTTATTTATGTTTTATTTTACAATGTTGTGACTTTAATGTTTTTAAATAAGGTCCCAGTCCCCTGACAAAGGCTCTGTTCTGCCAAAACACAGTCCATATAGAGAGGCACCCTAGGACACTTCAATAAAGGTGTTTTACACACTTCCACGGTGTGTTTTCATCACCCTGCTCCTCGTATCCAATGTTACTCCTTGCGGGTGTGGTTGCTTGCTTTGTTTGGACTATATCTTTTTATTGGGTACTTTCAACTACCTTTTGAGAGCCCTGTCCCCTTCATGTTTTCTTATTTCACTACATTCTTAGGCGTTTTAGATTCCCTAAATATGTCTCTCTCACTCCATTTTAGAAAACTGGGAAGGAATCTGTATATTTCAAACCCTAGGAATGATCACCACAATCAAATATACATGTAATATTTGTCAAACATTTTAAGAATTATTCTTCTGTTAGACTTGTGGACTTACCGTAAGAACAGACCCAATAGAATAGCCATTATCTCCAAGTATCAGGGTAGTTCCATACCAAAATCCAAGCCCATAGACCGCGTGTATGATTAGATATACAAAACCAAGGGACAGCTGAGCAGTAATAGCTTTCTTTATGCCAAAGTTTTTTGCTTCACTCAGGTTGCTTGTGTATCTGTAAAGAAAAATGACAGCGCTAGATATATCTAAGCTATTAAGAATATTAGGTAAGTGGTAAAAGTCAATGTTCTGCATTCCGGATAACTAACTACCTGTTGATTTCTTTCTCTTGTCCCCCGAAGGCCACAACTGTTCTGATTGATGAGAGGACTTCTTCTGCCACTGCCCCTGCTTTTGCATAGGCTGAGAGCTCTTTGCTGGTCAGTGAAACGAGCATCTAGGTAATGAACACAAGAAAGAAACGTCTGAACTCACAAGAGTTACTTCCTCCAGTCAAAACTTCCAGTCAGTCAATCTCTTATGCACAGTATTTTAACAAAAATATGTGGAAGTGACATAGGCATCCTGCTGTGCATTTAAAGACAGAAATTAAAATGAGCAAAAGATATCTTTGAATAAGCCTTAAAGATTCTCATTAGTGCTCTACCAAGTATAGGGGGTTAAGCATTCCCCATGTGCAGATAGCAGCATATGTGGGTAAATGCCATTTTAGAAAGGGGCTATTTTACACGTGGGGCTGCTAACCACATCAAGATGACCAGGGGCATGGTTACGATGGGGAGAAGGAGAAGGAGAGGGAGTGGTTTGGGTTGGCCTATAATATAGATGTGGATTTCCCATTTTGTAAGGGGAATCCATGTCTCAAGAAAAAGCATAAGATACTGGCATTTACAGCTTACCCATGTGTTTCCTTGATGGGGTGGCTGTCAATGCCTACGTCTGCCTCCAATTGCCCCCCCCCCAATCTTGACCTCCCAATCACCACACAAGCCATCTGATCCCCTCCCTGACCCAATTATTACTGCCAATTCCCCCTCATGAACACTGATCTCCCCTACCGCAGAGCATTAGCTCCCTCCACCTACAATGTCCCCTCCCAGCATGAAGACTTGCCCCCCTGAAACTCCCCAGCAACAACAAACCCCCCTGAGGCTTGTCCAGCAGACTTCCTCTCCCCTCACCCCTTGATCTTCATCCCTGACCTTACTAGTGTCCAGGATGTCTAGTGGGAGCATATGGATTCCAAGTGACTCCTGCTCTTATAGCCTCAGCTTATGAGACTGCACTTGTGTCCACCACTTGGGAACTGGGGATCACTCTTACTCTCATTAGACTCCAAAGACCCTGGAAAGTCCAGGGGTAGGGTTGGGGATTGGGGGGTGTGAGGGGCAGGTAAGTCTGCTTGGGGGGATCTCAAGAGGTTTATTGCTGTCAGAGGGGCAGATGATGGAGTCTTTAGGACAATGGGTTGCAGGTAGGGAAGATTGGAGTTCATGTTGGAGGATCATCTGTAAGGGGAATCGAGAGGGGATTCAATGGCTTGTGAAATGATCGGGGGTGGTCAAGACCAGGGGAGTGACTGGGGTGGGGGACTGATCCTACTGGCTTGGGCTGTTCATCAACAGCAAGAGTAGTAATTTCAAAAAATTGTTCACACATGTATGGGGCAGGTATTTGCATATTTCCTGAAATATCAACATGCAGTCCTGCGCCTATTTTACAAGAGGGTTCACATTTGGCAGAGCCTCTTGTTAAATACTATGAGAATTCACAACATCCCAGCTTGGACATATAAATCCTCCTCTCCATGTACTATCTAAAATCTGCCTTACGTTGTGCCAAGAATTAATCACTGCACTTACATATCTTTATCTTTATCTTTATTTAAAACTTGATAGACCGCCAAAACAAAAAAAGGCATGCAGAGGTTTACATTAAAATTGGAAACTACTGAAAAGAAAAAGGAAACAGAAAGGAACGCCAATTTTTGATAGGAAAGAGACAGCAGCAAGGGAGGAGGCCAGAATAAGGCAGTGAGAGAAGAAAGAAATACCATTAAGTATCGACAGGGGGAGGGGGAGGAAGATCGAAAGCTGTGCAAAAGAGATGGGTCTTTAGCTTAGCCTTGAAAGAGGGGTAAGAGAGTTCCAGGCGAAGAGCTAACGGTAGGGAGTTCCAAAGGCGGGGACCAATGAAGAAGAAGGCAGAGGAGCGTGTAGTTTCAAGATGTGCCTGGGAAGGGGACGGTAGGAATAGCCGGTTGGCATGGACTGACCTAAGGGCTTTTGAGGGACAATGAAAATGGACTAAATCAGAGAGATAAAGTGGAACACTGGTATGTAGAGATCTGTGCACAAAGGTAAGGATCTTGTATTGGATTCGAAAAGGAATGGGCAGCCAGTGTAAGCGAATAAGAAGAGGGGTGACGTGAGCGAAGCGGGATGAGTATGTCAGAAGACGGGCAGCAGTGTAGTGAACCAGTTGAAGCCTACGGAGTTGGGTGAGAGGAAGCCCAGCTAAAGATGCATTACAGTAATCTAAACGAGAGACGACAAGAGAAAGAAGCAGTGTGGTCAGAGATGAGGGAGAGAGAAAAGAACAAACAGCACGGAGTTGCCGCAGTGTGTAGAAGGAACGTTGAACAACAGAAGAAATGTGGTCCTTGAAGGTTAATGCCGAGTCCAAGGTGACACCGAGATAGCACAGTGAGGAAACAAGAGGAATGGGGTCAGCAGACAGCGATGGGGTGAGGGTGGGGATAGGGGCACCAGCAGTGAACCATATAGCTGAAGTCTTCGACAAATTGACGTGAAGGAAGTTTTCTGAGAACCAGGAAGAGACAGCAGAGAGACAGACGTTGAGGGGACCAATATCAGGTGAAAGCGAGCTAGTGTGAAAGAGAAGAATAATATCGTCGGCGTAATAATACGCCGAGATACCATGCTGCTGGATCAGCAGAGCGAGGGGGGCCAGGAAAATGTTAAACAGAAGGGGAGCTAGCACGGAACCCTGAGGGACACCACAGTGCAGAGGGGTTGAGGGAGAGGAATCCGAGCCAGAGAGTACTGAGAAGGACCGATCGAAAAGAAAGGAGTGGAACCAGCGAAGAACTGAGCCTGAGAGACCAATAGAGACAAGCCGTGATAAGAGCGTGCGGTGATCGACAACATCGAAAGCAGCAGACAGATCGAGAGAGACAGCTATAGATATGGAACCACGGTCATGAGCAACATGCAATTCATTAAGAAAGGAAATAAGAATAGATTCAGTGCTATGACCAGGATGGAAACCAGACTGACGGGGGTGAAGAACCAGAGAAGCTTCAAGATGAGTGGAGAGCTGAGAGAAAACCAACCGCTCTAGAAGTTTGGACAGAAAGGGAAGATTAGAAATAGGGCGTCAGTTCGAGGGTATAGAGGGGTCCAAGGAAACTTTCTTCAGAAGGGGACGAATCAAGGCATGTTTCCAATGTGAAGGGAAGGACCCAGATATCAAGCTAGTGTTGAAGATAGAAAGAATCAGGGGAAGCAGGGCTAGTGAGGACTCAGAGAGCCATTGTGAGGGAATAGGGTCAGAAGGGCAGGTGGTTTTCCAAGTAGCTTTGAGGACCATGGTTAGTTCTGAAAGAGTGATAGGTTGGAAAGCAGACCAACAGTGAGAAAGGGGAGGGATACTCAAGGAGGTTGGGGACGCAGAGGGGAGAGGGGAGAGAGGGGGGGAGGGGAAAGAGGGAGGGGGCAGGCCAGGAAGAGTTGTCGAATAGTTTGAACCTTAGAGGCAAAATGTGAAGCCAAAACAGAGGGGGCAGGATTGGTGGAAGAAAAGCTAGAGGCAGTGGTACCGGGGATGGGGGGAAGTGAAGGAGTGGAAAGGGAACAAAGAATACAGTATAATTGCTGTGAGGAGTTCTCAGAAGAAGAGATGAGCTTATCAAAGTGGTTTTTCTTAGCAGAATTAAGAAGAGAGCTGTAATGGGAATGGCAATAGCGGAAGTACGACAAGGTGGCTGGGGTGGGGTTCTTACGCCAACGGCACAGAGCCCGGCGGAGGTGGGCTCGATGGAGTAATAGGCCTGGGTAAAACCAGGGAGAGGTGGGACAACGCCGGGTAATAGGGAGAGACTGCAGAGGAGCGACCTTGTCTAAGGCCGACGAAAGAGTGGAATCCCAGCATTGAGCCTGGAGATCCACTGGCAATAGATGAACGTCAGTAGGAAAGAGCTCATCCGAAGGCGGAAACTGATGAAGCGAATTGGGGGTAAGGCGACGGACTGGGCGATTTGGGGGCAGAGCTGAAGAGGAGGGAGGGGGCAGGGAGGGACAGGAAAGGGAAAAATGGACACAAAGATGATCAGACCAGGGGAGGGGCAAGGCAGAGAAGGAAGAAGGGATAATGAGTGAAGGCTGGCGAGCAATAACTAAATCTAATGTGTGACCTGCAGAATGAGTGGGAATATGAACAAATTGTTGAAAGGAAAGGTCAGAGAGCAGAGAAAGAAAAGAGTGATCACGCTGAGTGGTAGAAGCGTCGATATGGACGTTGAAATCGCCTAATAACAGGAGATGTGGATACCTAAGGGAGGCCTCGGACATGGTTGACAGAACAGAATCCCACTGAGGGGGGGGACAATGCTGGGGGAGCATAAAGAAGGAGCAGGTGAATAGGGGTCAGAGTTCCCAGACGGAGCAGCAGGGTCTCAGAATAGGAGAAAGGAAGAGGGAGAATCTCGCACAGGGGGAGGGAGGAGCGAAAAATCACCGCGACCCCCCACCGGTCCTACCCCGGCGAGATGTCGCAAAGGAGGAGTATCCCGGGGGAAGACAGCAACTGAGGAGGGGCTCCTCTCCCTCCCTGAGCCAGGTCTCTGAGAGGAACAAAATATCCAAAGAGTGCTGTAACATGAGGTCCTGAATGAGCACGGACTTGGACCGGAGGGAGCAACAGTTTATCAGGGCCACTTGGAGAAGGAGAAGCTGCGTAAGAGAAAGGGAGGTGGCACATGGGAGAGGAGAAGCAGAGAACGATAAAGAAGGAGAGCAAGGAATGAGATTGGGGGAGGGATGCAGGGCAGAATGTGTGTAATAGGAGGGGGGAGGGGGCAGAGGCCTCCAGCCCCACAGGACAGGGATAGCGGACATAGTGGAAAGGAACAGCTGAAGGGACAGTAGAGCAAGAAGCAGTAAGACCTGAGGACAGGCAGAAAAACAATTTCTAGCGCTTAAAGAACAAAAAACGCTGACAGAATCTTGAAGGTCGGTTTCAAAGGAGTAGCGAAGTTTGCAGGACGCCGGATCGCAGGCCTCAAACATGTGATTCAGAGGATATACTTCAAAGTTTAGATTTTACATTGTATATTTCCATCTGTTCTGCTACATATAAAATCTTCTCTCTTTATCCCTGCTGCAAAATTATCTGAAGTAGGGACCTCTTAGGTCCCGGAGTTTAATGTGCATATATGCAAGGTTTTGACAATCCATTCATTCACTTTTCCAGAGCAAGTGGTGTCCATTGCTAGATTGCAGAATTGAACTGGATCAGGAAATGGGGTGTCTTTGACCCCTGGGCAGCTGCAGGGTCCCTGGAGCAATAACAGACTGTGGTATGGAGCAGCTGAGCTGCAGGATGAAAGAGAGGGATGCAGATGGGTGGTGGTGGAGGAAAGGGGAGTTTTAGTACTGTGGAGGAAGAAGGGAGGGCAGGAGCACAATAGGGGGTTATTTTATGAAGTCTTTTTCACACTAATGTGGCCACATACATGCATAAAAGGCTTTTACTAAAATACGGACTGGCTTAAAAAGGAGTCATGTTTATAGGATGGTGTGTATTTTGCCAGTAAGTATAGAGTGGCATGGTCTGGATAGAGTATATGTGGAGTTCACAAGTATGCTTCTCAAGCTACTTCCTCCTTTCTCTATCTCTGTGGATAACACTCTTGTACTTCCTGTTTCCTCTGCCTACAATCTGATAGTTAAAACCTATCGTTTCTCCAGCATTAGCAAAATCTGCCCCTTCCTTTCTGAACACACTACTAAGACACTTATTTATTTATTTATTTACTTCTCTTATATACCGCGCTATTAAAATCAGTGCGGTTTACAATTGAACAAAAAACATACTGCAATGTCACACGACAATTGAGTTTTTACATTGAACATGGACGAGATAACCTGGAGGTAACAGGGGTAACTAATTACAGAGTAATTATTCATGGAGTATGGTAAGACATTATACATATATTATGGTGAGAAATTATACATATAGTATAGCTTGGTTTCAACATATTTATAAGAGGTTTAATCAATAAGATGTGTGATCAGTACCAATAATAAATAAGAGAGGGGATATGGTGGTAGAGCTAGTCATTTTCTTTATGGTGTTGGATTTTGGGTGGGGTGGAGTAGGGTGTAGGATGTGAGGATGGGTGGTTGTTTCTGGGATTGGATTCTGGGTAATGGATGAGGAAAAGGTGCTGTTTGAGGGCTTTTCTAAATGACAATAGGTCTGGGGTGGAACGGAGCTCAGTGGGGAGGGCATTCCAGGTCATGGGTGCAAATAGGGAGAAGGCTCTGTTGGCGGTAGCCTTTTTGCACTTAGTTAGAATGTTGGGGATCTCTAGAGTGTTTGCTTGATTAGATCTCCTGATCCTGTTGAACGGCCGTCTTTGAATGAGTTTGCTGATGGGTGAGGTGATCTGGTTCCTTAGGGCTTTGAATGTTAGTACTAGGGACTTATACTGGATTCTAGCCTGAAGTGGAAGCCAGTGGAGATCCATCATGACTGGGGTTATATGTTTAGCTCTTGATGTACCTGCAAGTACCCTTGCTGCAGCATTCATTGCAAGGCGAAGAGGTCCTAGTGTTGACTGAGGGAGGCCATGAAGGATAATAAACTTATCCACTCTTTAGACACCTCCTGCCTAGACTATTGCAACCTCCTTCTTGCTGGTCTCCTTCTAAGTCACCTCTCTCCCCTTCAATTTGTTCAGAGCTTAAATGTGTGGCTAATCTTCTGCCAGCCCCGATACACTCATATAACTCCTCTTCTCAAATCACTTCACCTTCCGTTTCTGCATCCAATTCAATCTTCTCCTTCTGACCTATACATGCATTCATTGTACTGCTCGTCACTACCTTTCTTCTCTCTTCTGTCAATGCACTCCTCCTTGCGAACTCCGCTCTTCTTCTGGCTTGCTTCTCTCTTTTCCCTTTTCTTCCACTACTAACTCCAGACTTCAATCCTTTCACTTTGCTGTTCCTTATGCCTGGAACAAACTACCCGAGTCTGTGCATCAGGCTTCATCTCTGCCCCTTTTCAAATCCATGCTAAAAGCTCACCTCTTTGAGGCTGCTTTTGGATCTTGATCCCTTGTTCTCCTATGTGTCTCCTTGCCTTTCCCTGGTTGTATCCTGGTTCTTAGCTGTTGTGTTATCTGTCCCGATTAGATTGTAAGCTCTGACGAGCAGGGACCGTCTCTTTATATGCATTTGTACAGCACTGTGTGTGCCTTGTAGCACTATATAAATGATTAATTGTTGTAGTAGTAGTAATAGTTGTAGTATCCAGGCCCAACCAGCACTACTGGATGGGGATCTGCTATTACTACTACTGATCATTTTTGTATAGTAGTACGAAGAGTATGCAGCGTTGTACAGAGATATGCAAAAGACGCCCCCTGCTCATCAGAGCTTACAATCTAGTCAAGACAGACAACACAACAGCTGGGAACAAGGATATGTCTAGGGGAATGGTAAGAAGAGGAGACAATGCAGATCAGCATCCAAAAGCAGCTTTGAAGAGGTGAGTTTTTAGCCTGGATTTGAAAAGAGCTCGAAATGAAGCCTGATGTACAGACTCAGGTAGTTTGTTCCAAGCATACGGAGCATCAAGGTGGAAAGATCGATGTCTGCAGTTGGCAGTAAAAGAGAAGGGAAGAGATAGAAGTGATCTGCCAGAAGAGCGGAGTTCCCGAGGAGGGGTGTAGGGAGAGATAAGAGAGGAAAGGTAGTGAGAGCAGCAGAGTGAAGGCACTTATAGCTCAGTGGGAGAAGTTTGAACTGGATAAGGAAACAGATAGGGAGCTGATGAAGGGACTTCATAAGAGGGGTTATATGAGCATATTGAGGATAGTGGAAGATTAGCAGCGTAGCTGAATGTTGAACAGATTGAAGAGGGGAAAGATAATTCAGAGGGAGGCTAGCAAGGAAGAGGTTGCAACAGTCTAGAAAAGAGGTGACTATCCAGGTTTACAGTTCAGCAGCGGCAGTTAGCCCCATTAGATCGACTAGCCAACCGTCGCTGAATATCCCCCCTTAGATTATAAGCCCTTTGGGGAAAGGGCAATACTTACCACACTCGATTGAAACTCACCTTGAGCAATTACTGGAAAGATGTGAGCTAAATACTAAATAAATAAACAAAATGTTCCTTAATAGATCAAAGTCCTTTAGATATTCATCTAGCAAAGCTGTCTTTCAATTAAATGCATGATTTCTTAAGACTTTTCATTCATTCTGCATATAAGGGAAAAAGCCAGGCCAGGTCAGTAAAAAAATTCAAGATATAATTCTATATCACATTTTACTAGCAATAAAGCAGTCGTGGTCAAATTGAGAAGATAAGGTATGTGTGTCTTCCTTTTCTTAAACATGACTTTGATCCTTGGAAACAGCGGTATATAAAAACTGTTCAAATAAATAAAAATAAAAATAAATGACTTTCAGAGACAGAGAGCGCTCAGCTTTAGGCTGAGGGCACTATAACATGTCTGATGGGAAGGGCAAGGGAATGAAAAAGTGTTGGGGGGGCTATTGATTGGCAGTTGGAAACAAGGGTGGAGGGAGGGGAATGGGAACAAGAAAGTAATGGGGAAAATTTGGCAGACTGGGGGCCAGGGGGGCAGGTTGGTGAGACGAAGAGAATGTGAAGTGAGTATTTGTCCCTCTCGCCCTTTCCTTCACTTTTTGGTTTGGGGAGCACAGGTGACAGGGTGGCAGGGTAGGGGGTGACAGTCTAAGGTCTGTGGTCATGGGGGAAGTGGGGGTTAAGCCTCCTCCCAGAATCAGCCAGAGATGAGGGGGAAGAGAGCTAAGTGGAGAGAAAGCAGAAAGATTCGGAGGCTAGCAGGCAACACTGCCTCAGGCCATGAGCATAGCTAGACATCATCACAGGCTGTGTGTAAGTTAAGGGGGGTTGGACAACACACAACGTTCCTAAAGAACCTCATTACAGCTAATTCAGTACCAACGAACGGAGCAGTACTAAGCCATAAATTCACCATGTGCAAATTGTACATGTGGTGCGCTCCCCCCAAGTTTGTCATTTCCCTATGCCAGCATCTCCCCATCTTACCTCACACCTCCATGTCCACGCTGCCTGCCCTGGCCCTGCTGCCGATGTTTTCCATGTCTCCTTGGCTGCAGCGGCAGCAGACAGTATCTCCAATTAAGACTAAAACAAAAACATATGGGTCTTTCCAACACCACGTTTGCATGTTTGCTTGATCCCTCCCTCCTCTGACGTAGGTTCACATCAGAGGAGGGAGAGACCAGACTAGCCATTCAAACATGGACTTACAAAGACCTGCATTTGAATGACTGGTTTGGTCTCTTCCTCCTTTAATGCGAGTCTATGTCAGAGGAGGGAGGGATCGGGATCGGGCAAGGAGTCTGGAAAATCACGTATTTTTTCCTCAATTAGAGATACTCTTCGCTGCTGTGACCGCTGCCACCACGGAGACATGAAATGCGGCGGCGAGACAAGGGAAGTTGAGGGGCAGACAAGGCCAGCAACCCCATATGTGCCCCTATTATTTTGTGCCCTGTGTGGCTGCACCACTCGCCCAGGGCTAGAGACAATGTTGCTGACTAGCCAAGTGGCTAAGTGCAGTTGGGGAAGTGGGCTGATGAGACTTTGTGTGGTACATTGGGAGGCTCTGGAAGGAGTAGCGAGAAGGCCGATCTGGAAGATGATGGGGCTAAGTACTGTAGTCTCTATTCAAAGCTGCATATTGGAAGTGTATAAAGTTGCAACCAAGCTTTTGCCATCATTTAGGGAATTGGAGAGTTATTTTAACTGTGGGTGTAAGGAAAGAGACAGGGTTTGATTCCCACTAGCACTCCTTTTGGCCTTGGGCAAGTCACTTAACCCTCTATTGCCTTGGAAGAAAAGTCTGGCAATCTACTTCCAGTCAGACTTCCAAGAAAACCCAGGAGCTGCTGGGTGCCAGGAGTCAGCATTGCCTCAAAGGCACACATTGCATTGCATTGCACTGTGGAAAGTGTCCCACCTACCTTAGAACAAAATGCGGCCGATATGGCAAGGAGAGGGCTGGTGGCTAGGATGGCAAGTGTGAGTTGCCATCCCTTTATAAAACCAATCACGATGCCTGCTACGAAAGTAGAAATGCATTGGAAGAGATGTCCAATCTTGTCTCCAATGCCATCATTAATTTTGTTAATATCTCTAAAATGAAAAAAGAAGACGTTTTCAGCTGAGAGTAAACCAAGGTGGTGGCAAATATCTCAATTATCATTATAACCAGTACTTAAATTGACATGCATCAGCAAAAAGAGAGACCACTCACTCAGTAATCCTGGTGTTCAGTTCTCCTGGTTTATTCACATCAAACCAGCTGATATCCTGATTCAGAACTGCATGGAAAAATGTCTTCCTTATTTTTCTCGTTTGTTGTGCTGCGGCCCAAACCCAAAACGAAACTTGTGCATAGCCACAGATTAAGACCACGACTCCTATGCCAAGAAAGTACAGGGCAAACCTGAAAAGAGAAATAGTTTAAAAGGAAGGGCACATTTTTCTTTTTGAAAGTCAAATGTAATTTCTTCTTTAGATGCTTTGAACAGCTTCCAAATTATCAGAGCTCTCTGAAATCAAGTACAGTATTCATCTATAACTCTAATGAAAAATCCTTTAATTCATTTTCATTATTTACAAGAGCAAAACAGAGAATATGAAGAATCATCAAGAAGTAGCCACGCCCAGTGAACATAAGAACATAAGATATGCCATACTGGGTCAGACCAAGGTCCATCAAGCCCAGTATTCTGTTTCCAACAGTGGCCAATCTAGGTCATATGTACCTAGCAGTTTCCCCAAGAGACACAAGTTCCACAATGTTTGTACTGGGTCAAGCATTGATATCTTCGGTCACTTCTTAATAATGGTTTATGGACCTTTCCTCCAGGAACTTGTCCAAACCTTTTTTAAACCCAGCTATACTAACAGCCTTTACTACATCCTCCGGTAACAAATTCCAGAGTTTGACTACACATTGAGTGAAAAAATATTTTCTTTTATTAGTCTTAAATAGTTTACCCTGTAGCTTCATTGCATGTCCCCTAGTCTTTCTATATTCTGATAATGTAAACAATTGATCTACGTTTACCCGTTCCACTCCATTCATTAATTTATAGACTTCTATCATATCTCCCCTCAGCCGTCTCTTTTCCAGGTTAAAGAGCCCTAACCTTTTTAGCCTTTCTTCATAGGAGTATCCTTCCATCCCCTTTACCATTTTGGTGGCTCTTCTCTGAACCTTCTCTAAAATCGCTATATCCTTTTTAAGATACGGCGACCAGAATTGCACACAATATTCAAGGTGCGGTCTCACCATGGAACGATACAGAGGCATTATAATATCTTTTGTTTTATTTTCCATTCCTTTCCTTATCATGCCTAGCATTCTATTTGCTCTCTTGGCTGCCGCTGCACACTGGGCCGAGGGTTTTGACATGGTATCCACAATGACGCCTAAATCTTTTTCCTGGGTGCTGGTTCCTAATGTGGAACCTTGCATCGTGTAACCATAGTTTGGGTTGTTCTTCCCTAGGTGCATAACCTTGCACTTGTCCACATTAAATTTCATCTGCCATTTTGATGCCCAGTCTTCCAATTTATCAAGATCCTCTTGCAATTTTTCACAATCCTCTTGGGTTTTAACAACTTTAAATAGTTTTGTGTCATCTGCAAATTTGATAACCTCACTCGTTATTCCACTTTCCAGGTCATTTATGAATATGTCAAAAGATATGAATATGTTAAAGATAATCAATTACTCTAATTGGTCCAACAATGATCAGTCAGAGTAGAATGGGGCTTCCCAAGTCCACCCTGTGGACCCTGCAAAAGATCCATGATGAAGATGCATGAGATAAGTTTTCCTATGCTGGAGACTACATGCATACAAATTTATCTCATGCATATTCATTTTGAATATCCTGAAGACCAGACTGACTGTTTGGCCACAGGACAGGTTTAGGAAACACTGGAATAAAATTCAAGTGAGACGGGGAAAAATTCACAAGAGAATGGGCAAGAAATTGCACAGTTTGGACATTAGGGGCTACTTTTTTCTTCAGGTATCCTTGCAGGTGTTTAATTTCCTTTCAACAAAACAGATATGTTTCTTTAGATTCAGCTCATGTTTGGCTGATAAAGAAAAGGAGACTGGTCCCTAAAAGAGTTCTAGTACATTGTAATATTTTCTCAGGTAAAGGGTGTCAAAAATGAATAGTTGCCATGGAATTGGGGATTTTTTTCCCTTGCTTTCTGAATAGCTCTCCTTGACGTAGACTGTATACTTAACTAGTTTATGTTGTATTGCATGATACACTTCTTATTGTACCATTCTTTTCACCAAGGCTTAAAAGTGCCTCAGTCGTGATGAAAATGATTTTAAATTAAAAGTTGATTTATTCTCCAGAAGAAAGCAACTACGATAATGTTCTATGGAGCAGCTGAACCTAGAGAGCATTGTTTTTCACCTTAATTATTTAAAGTTTGTTGCAAGATTCACTCTTTTATGCTTTATTGGTGTAATCAGTGTTAATTATGCAAAATCAATGGAATGAGAATCAACTCTCAATGTAGCAAACTTTATTGAGATGAATTAGGGATTGCCGATAGCTCCAAAATCTGTTGAAAGTCTGGGTAATAAACGTGTTCTTTAAACTCAAGTTACATAACCAGAGTTCTCAGTATGGTGTTTCTGCAGTGTCCTTGGTTACTAATTCCAAAAACAGCCAGAAAATAATTTCCAGTTTATATAAATCATTGATCGTGGTCTCTTGTTCGTTCATGCCATACTTGATTTTCTAAGCCTCTAATCACAACTGGGATCAGTTTTCAAAAAGAATTTTAAGTTCTCCAGTGGCCAGTAAACAAATCCACTATCAGTCCCTTTCTAGCCGGTATATGGATAACAGCCCTGCAACCAGCAGTATGGGGCTTGGCTTGGGTTAGGGCAGAGCAGTGATATTTGGTCCCTAAACCTGTGTGTTTTACTGTATGATTGCTATTCAGTGCGCCAAATATATGTATTTTTTTTAATGCTGTGGCTGGCATTTATAAAAAACACGCTGACAGCTCCCTTTTAAAAACAGATCCCCCCCCTGTATTTAAAGTCAAGCTATTCTTTGGAGGAGTAACCAGATTAGTCCATAGCAAAACTGATAAGAAAGAATTGTGGCATCTACACTATCTGAGGTTTTTTGGAAATGGGTCCTCAAAAGCTTACACTCCAAAAAACTGGTTAGTCAATAAGGTGCCACCTCAGCCTGGGTTGTTTTATAGATAAATAAATACAGTTGTTTTAAAGTCGTCTGGCTTTCCCTGCATATAATCAAATTAAGGTGCCCATTCACAGTATGTATCCCGCACCCTTAGAGTGCTCCAGCAGGTTCATAGCTTGATTCATAGGTTTGCTTTGAACTTACTCTGTCATTTGTTCTTCAAAGGGCTTGAAGTTAGCACAGTTTTTTGCTGAGAAAAAAAAGATCACAGATAGAGTTAATTATTATTCACTCTGACCTGTGTCCGATTTATATCCTGGCCATTGGTTAATCTTGCAGATCAGCAGAACTGAGATTGTATGTTCATAATTCTACCTCGTAAAGGGAAAGCAGAAAAATAATGTTCTTGTTTATAGAGACTTACTATAATTAAGGCATACTAAACACGCATATAGAGTTAGATGTATTAAAAGGTGCAACCAGAATACAGCACACTTTCATACGTTAATGAACATTACTGCAGATTACATTTAATGCAATAGGACCTATTTCTAATACATATTTATTTATTTATTTATTTATTTATTTAACTATGCTTATATACCATTTTTCACTGGGTCAAAGCGGTTTACATTGAACAAAAAAACTGTTGTTACAAGGAACAGATAAATATCTTAGATACAGAGAACAAGATAACATCATAGTAAAGAATCAAATAGTATTATGCATAACAGATAACTTACTAATTACATAGTATATTTACTATATACACTATGTTACCCAAACTATTTTCAACCCCAAAAGTATATACAATTACAAATACTAAACCTATTGTTATGTTCTTTAACTATTTGCAGATGTAGGTTCTATTATGTGTGTGACAGTCACATTTTTATCATGTCAGTGGGTAGGTTAGGTGGTAGGTCCAAAGTGGTTGGTGAATAAGTACATTTTCAAGTGTTTGTGGAAAGAGGGAAGGTTGGTGATGCTCTTAGTGTGTCAGGTAAAGAGTTCCAAAGGGATAGAAATGCTCTTTGGCAGGTATGCTGATTGAATTTTGTTTTAGATTGTGGTACTTTGAGCTTGTTAGATGTGGCAGATCTTCGTGGTCTGTTTGTGGTAAACTTCTGAAGGAAGGATTGTGGGAGGGGGGTGTGAGTGCAGTGCTTTATATGTTAGTTGCAAGGTCTTATATCTAATTCTGCTTGTGAGAGGCAGCCATTGAAGCTGCTTTAGGATGGGGTAATGTGGTCAAAATTGTTAGCATTCTTGTGTGTGCAGCTGTGTGGAGTGCAGATTGGAGGGAGAGGACGGTGGCCTGTGGTAGTTCTTGGCAGATATTGTTGCAGTAGTCAACATGAGGGAGAATAGGAGCTTGGAGTGCTGAGCGAAAGTCTTCTAGTTCAAGGAGCAGACAGAGTCGCTGTAGGGTCATCGTTTTGAGTATATTGTGTTGGCTGTTTTTGTTATATGAATTTTGAAGGAGAGTTGTTGGTCATTTATCTGGATGCTGTTTAGTGTGATTGTGGTTGGTGGGGTGAATTAAGAGTCCTTTGTAATAAACATAGCTTCTGTTTTTTTGTAGTTTATTGGTAGGTTGTTCTTTGTGAGCCAGTTGGAGGCTTCTTTGAAGCAATTCTGGATTTGTGTGTAAGATGGTTGTTTGGTGCGTAGTGGACAATATAGCATGATGTCATTGGCATATATGTGGAAGTGGATCTTGTGATTTTTAATGATTGAGCAGAAGGGTTGGAAATCTAGGTTGAAGAGAGGTACAAAGCGTGTGGAACCTTGAGGTACACCTTGTGCTTGTATTTGTTGGAGGTGCTCGTGCCTGTTTTTATCTGCTGGTGTCTGTTAGTGAGATAGGATTGAAACCATTTGAAGACAGTATCTCGGATGCCATATGACTGTAGTTGCTGGAGGAGCATGCCACGGTTGACTGTGTCGAATGCTACTGAGATGTCTAAGAAAATCATTAGGAAGGTTTTTGAGTGGTCTTGTATTCTTGGGTTAGAGTGCTGATAAGTGATATCATTACAGTTTCCACTCCATGCAGTGGGCAGAAGCCATGCTGTTGTGGATCAAATAAACAGTTCTCATCAATGTGGTCTTGAAGTTGGAGTTGTATGGTTTTCTTGATGATTTTTGCTAGGAATGGGAGACTAGCGATGGGTCTATAGAATGCGGGGTCTGACGGGATGAGGCTTGGTTTCTTTAAAGTGGAGTGGATAGAGGAGAGCTTGAGACAGTTTGGCATTATTCCTTGTTGTAGATCTTCATTGGTTAGTTTGGTGAGGAATGGGCTAAGTTCATTCTTTGAAGCTTTTATCCAGTTAGCCGGGCATGGGTCAAGTGGTGAGATGGAAGTGTTAATCACTGATAGAATATTTTCGATCTCTTTATTAGTGATGTTTCGAAAGGAAAAGAGATGGCTGAGGGGAGATATGGTAGAGGTCTATAAATTAATAAATGGAGTGGAATGGATAAACGTAGATCAATTATTTACACCATCAAAATATAGAAAGACTAGGGGGCATGCAATGAAGCTACAGGATAACCTATTTAAGACTAATAAGAGAAAATATTTTTTCACTCAATGTGTAATCAAACTCTGGAATTTTCTACTGAAGGATGTAGTGAAAGCTGTTAGTGTAGCTGGGTTTAAAAAAGATTCAGACAAGTTCCTGGAGGAAAGGTCCATAAACCATTATAAAAGTGGACCCAGAATATCCACTGCTTGATCCAATACAAGCATTGTGGAACCTGTGTCTTTTGGGGAAACTGCTAGGTACCTTTGACCACCTAGATTGGCCACTATTGGAAACACGATGCTGGGCTTGATGGGCCTTGATCTGACCCAGTATGGCATATCTTATGTTCTTATGTTCTTATGATGACCAGTGGTTGATATCAGGTGGAAAAGTGGTAGACCCGGAGGTGGTGAGATCTTGTTGAGGTTGTAGCTGTTTGTAGTGAGCAGCTAGTTGTTGGTGGTTGCTAGTGGGTGATTGGTTGGGGTTGGTGGATGGTCTGTGAGGCACTTGACTATGTCAAATAGTTCACGTGGATGATTGATAGAGGTATTGATGATCTTGGCGTGATATTCCTTCTTGGCCTTATCTGTGGACGTATGGCAGGTTTGAATGAGAGTTAGGTATTTGTTGCGGTCTTTGATCTGTGTGGTTTTACGCAAATCTTCATTCTAGTTGTCTTCATTTGGTTTTTAGTTGTCACAAGCTACAGGTGTACCATGGTATTTTGGGGGCATGGTGTTTTTTGGTTAGGTCGTATTGACTGGGTGGTATTTTCGCTGCATCTCCAAGCACTTTGTTCCAGATGTCTGTCAGTATTGTTGCATCTTATGTCTCCATTTGTATTTTTGTCTTGGTGTACGCCAGGAATTCTTCCTTGTTAAAGTGTCTGAATCATAGTGAGATTAGTTGTTGCTCAGTCTGTATTATTGGGAATTTTATGGTAAGAGAGAAAGTGATGAAGCTGTGGTTAGACCATGATACTCAGTTGGTTTGTAGTGTGTGTGTGGGGGGGGGGGTTTGGTATGGGTTGGGAGGGTGGGGGTGAAGATTAGTTAAAGGGTGCCACCTTTGATGTCTGTAGGGGATGTTATGTTTTGAGTGAAGTCCATTGATTCCATGGCTGAGAGGAATGAGTCAGTCACATTGGTGGGTAGGGAGGGGAGGTTGAAGTCTCCTAGGATCAGAAGGTCCTTCTTGGCATTGATATTTTCAATGATGTAGTCTATTATGCCAGATAGATCATTGGAGGTAAAGGAGGGAGTTCTGTAGTTTAGGCAAATGGTCAGATGATCATTTGTGATTCTGATTGAGTATATTTCATTGGTACTTCTAGATGAAAGGGGCGGAAATGGAGGTTTGGCTTGGTTATTAGTAATACTCCTCCTCCTCGCTGATTATTTTGTGGGCAGTGGAATAGTAACTGGGTAGAACATTTTAGTAAATCTAGCCGATAGCAGGACTATATCATCTAAAGTCCTGCCAAGGTTGCATGTTTTCAGGATTTTTAAAAAATTTTGTACTAGTAATTGCAAACTTTTCTTCAAATGTTCAGGTATTTATTTATTTAGACAGTTTTGTATACCACCTTATCCTTCAATCAAAGCAGTCCCAACACAATTGGGGGATACATTTAACACGCGGGGATACGAGACACATACACTAATACTTACAGGGAACATGGGCAGTGGAGGGTTAAGTGGCTTGCCCAAGGCCACAAGGAGCATCTGTGGGACTAGAAACCCCAGTCCTTCCGGCCCAAGGTTGCTGTCCTCTAGTGGGATTTGAATCCCCGACCTTCCGGCCTGAAGTACCTTGCCCCAACCACTAGGCTACTCCTCCCTCCATGGAACCAAAATCTTTTTAATTATGGGCCTATATCTGCCAATCTGGAAAATGTTTTTAATTCAGAATGTGTGTTGAAAAAAACATGTGAAGAGTGATTTAATTAACCTTTTTCACAATTAAAAGACCTCTTATAAAATTAAGTTCCATCTAAAAGTAAGCATGATGTAAGTGACACATACTTGCAGAGTAAGCTTGCTCAGGGGAAGAGATGGGTAAGAGCAAGGGTAGAGTCACAGTTTACATGCACATTTTATAAAATATGCGCAACACATCAAAGTGCAAGAAATTTCTTTAAACAAAATTAATAGTTGGCTGCTTCATCCAGAAGTCAGTATTCTACTCATAACTTCTCTATTCACCATTAGAGTTCAAAATTCTTCACAACAGACTAAAGCATCCTGTCAGCTTTTACACTCATTCAGCATTGCTCACAATGGTCTTTTTTAACTTATATTCTTTATTGGTTATCCACCTACTTGTATTTCTGTTTGACTTTTTATCCATAGATACTGTAGAGGAACCCTTTGGATAGTGGAAGCCCTTAGATGCCACCTCAAAGGAAGCTCTGTTGAGTGCCGCCTCAAAGGAGGTCTGCAGGATCGTGGGCAAAGTGACTGGGGAGGGATATTCGGAGGCTTTCCCAGACCACTGCAGGCATTCCTGCACGGAAAACATGCGCTATGTTTTAGCTCTGGAGGACATGTGGACACACTCAGGACAGGAAGTGGTGTCATGTTGAGCTCTCAAACAGCATTACAGAGGTCAAACTTGTCAGTAATGTTCATGGTTTTCCAGCAATTAGAGCAAGGTTTAAACTCTATCTACTGTATCTGTCATGATTGGAGATTAGGGAAGACATTTTTTTGAAAACATCACTCCATGTCTGATAGGCTCGAAAGGATGAGTAAAACTGAAGTGTGATAGGGCTGTAGGGATGATGGGAACAACTGCAAATGGCCATGGAGAGCTATCCATCCTTGGCACCATCAGATGACATCGCTGTCACCTGTGTGCGTGAATTCATCCCACTTGCCAACAGAGAGACATTAAAAACTGGAGTGAAGGAGTAGCCTATGGTTAAAAAAGTGGGTGAGAACATGGGAAGTTAGAGTTGAAATCCTACTAATACTCCTTGTGATCTTGGACAAGTTAATAAACTCTATTTCCTCAAGTGCAAGAATGACAGAGAAAGCCTACTATACCTGAATTTATATTTATTTATTAATCATCTTTATGAAAAATTCACCCAAGGTAGTGATGAAAATTGCCTTGATCTAGTACTGAAAAGGTGAGAGCTAAATCTCAAGGAATAAAGAGGACTAGCACACATTCAAGCAACATAGCATGTGGAGCATTCCAATAGTGTGTAACAAAGCAAAACATAGCACACAAGGAAAACAACATAATGTTGATGCAAAGTAGCACTCACTAAAGGCAAACGGTAGCTAAAGTGGTGAAGGCACATTTTAGATAGTGCGTGGAGACTGAAATTGAGACATCAAGGTTAGGAGGTACACAATTTCGTCAGTAAAGATTCACAGTTTTGAGCCAGCTATTGGGCTATTGATTATCTTAATATCAGTTCCCCTCTGGGGTTGACCATGGCTGACTGCCTGACCAGTGGCCCTGCAGTGAAGCTTAAAAATGAAACGCTTAAGTTTGCCGCGTTTTTCGAGAGTTTTTATATTATAAGTTGGCACACTAACAGGTACATCTTTTCCTTTTTTATTTAAGGATTTGCCTCTATGGCACGATTGTTTTGATTGGTCTCGGCATAAGTCGAGTTGACTCCGTTATGTATTTTTACAACTGCTTGCTGTTTTTAATGACATTACTGTTATATCCACACCATTTTAAAGATGTTTTTCATGTTATGTATTCCTACAGCTGCTTGATGTTTTTAATTATATCATTTTTTATTTACACTTTTTAAAGATATGTTTTCTATGTTTTTAATCTAATTATGCTTCTTCACCGTCATAATTGTGATTCTCCGATTATCACTTGCCACATTTATATGTATGCATTTTATACACATTCTTTTTTGTATACTTATGTTAGTGCCAATATTTGTTTACTATGAATTTATGTGTTATATGGTATATTTTAATTATAGCCATTTGAGTTTATTATTAATTTATTAATTTATTAATTTATACGTGTGTGTGTGTGTGTGTGTGTGTGTGTGTGTGTGTGAATTTTTCATGTACTGTGTCTTTTGGTTTTTCACCCATTGGTCTGGGTTTTCCTGATATTTTTCTTTTGTATGTACATACGGTGTTAATCATTATGTTTATAATTTTACACTTTTTAGCTCAACTGTCATAGTACTGATTTAGGTCTACAGTATTGTTCTCTTTTGTGCGCTTCATCATTCAAATGGTATCTAGAAATGTGAGTATTTTTTACAATACTTTTATAATGCAGTGTATCCTGGATATATTTGTGTCTTTCTGTTTTTATCTTTTATGTTTTTTAAGAATTTCTTTATTTGTATACGTTTAATATATTGTTCATTAGATTTTGGTTAACAAATTCATTTGTGTTTTTAATATATAATTTTTATGTTTATTTTATTTGCATGTAATCTACATGTTTTGGTTAAATTGATGGTTTCAACTATTTATTATTTATTGTTGTTTGCAGTTCTCAGCCCCTGATGAAGGCATTGCCGAAACACGTTGGGGTATTTTGTTATTAATAAAGCGCATGTGACCACCATACCTCTTGCTCTTTTTGTCTTTGAGGTTCCTGCAAGTAGGTGCTCTTTTCTTTGGTTTGTGTTCCTGCAGTGAAGCTTGCCTATACTTTTTCCAGATTCCTACTGTATTATCCATTTAATATTGTGATTGTAATTCCCTTCATTTTATCGTAATTTTATTGGAAACTACCTCACTACCTCTGCCAAACATGGAAGTTTTCTAAAGTACAGGAGTGCACATGCATTTCTGAACATGTAGGGCTGGAGAAGCCATTTTACAAATCTACACATGGGAAAAATTGTGAAGGCAACACAGCAAATTACATATATAAGTGCCAGCACTTACACATGTGAATTTCTGTTTTTGTAATGTGCATATGTAACGGCCAGCATTTTGTAAAATCTCACGAATGTGGAGGTATTTTTGAATGCCACAGTATGCAGAACGCAATTACTCTAGGAAGCACTTTAGTAGAGGGAAAACTGATGAGTCATCTTACAAACAGTGACATGCTGCATCATCTGTCAAAAAAGCACCTTTTACAGCTTGGCACAAAGGAATGGGCTGATAGTAGGCAGGGGACTTGATTCAAGAGTGAAAATAGCAGTGGTGGCAAAGATGCAGGAAAAACAAAATTTCTTGCCCAAGCAGAGCCCCTAGCCTTTTCTGACAGTCAGATGGCATGGCAGCAGGCCCAACACACATTAAACTAAGCCACCAAAGAAAAGGTGGAGTGGTGTTTGGCACCACTGTCATAAGGCAGGCAGCAGGTAGCGTAGAGGATGGTGATTCGGTGTCTCAGGAAAATAATCCCTGGATTATCATCCTCTGAAGATGTTTGAGAAGGTGGGGTTTACGCGGCTGCCACATCTCTTAGCTTCTGATTAACCTGGTGTCTTGCAGTACAACGTTTAGCAGACACATGATCCCCAACTTGTATAATCAATGACATTGCCAGATGCAAGAAGACCTGAAAAAGGCAGGGGCCCGTAATAGCATGTACTTTACCATTGACATCTGGACTAGTCAAATCACTACACATGCCTACCTCTCCCTGACAGCACACTGATGACAACTGAACGAGGCAGGAACATGCTATAAGTCTAATGGGAAAGCAGTAGGAGGAGGTTACAAATGGATTGTGCTGTACAGTCATGTTATGGATGACAGCCATATGTAGACCCATAAAGTAGCAGAAACAAGGACAATGCCGCAAGGCTGGAATATAGGGCACAAACAGAGCATCATTCATCCAGAGTTCTTTGTAAGAGATGGTTGAACAAATATGGTCAAGGCAGGGAAGGAGGGGGGCTTTCATGCAATCAGATGTTTTGCACACTCGCTGCATCTCTTTGTTAGAGACTCCCTAGGAAGCAATGGAAGTGGTAGCCATGTCTTGAGGAAATTGACTGAGAAGTGCTGAAGAATAGCAAGGTATTTACTCTGGAGTTTGAAGGGTGAGTGTGAGCTACCTGAAAACAGGAAGCAGCAGGAACACCTGCAGACCAACTCAAGCAGGATGTTGGCACCAAGTGGAGTTCCACTTATGCTGGAGAGGTTAGTGGAGCAACAGGCAGCCCTCCATCAGATGTCACTGGAGACCGAGATTGGCATCAAAGGCCTTCTATGTTGCCAGGATTGGAGAAAGATCACAAAGGTGATAAGAACATAAGTTATGCCATACTGGGTCAGACCAAGAGCCTATCAAGTCCAGTATCCTATTTCCAACCGTGGCCAGTCCAGGACACAAGTACCTGTCAGGTTCCCAAAACGTATACAGATTCTATGCTGCTTGTTCCAAGGAAGAGGAGTGGATTTCTCTCACTCCACTTTAATAATGGTTTATGGACTTTTCCTCCAGGAACTTGTCTAAACCTCTTTTAAACCCATCTACACTGGGTATACAAAGTCCTAAAGCCCTTAAAGAATACCATCGAGGAACTGAGTTCCATAAGAGCTATCCAGAACCTTCTCATTCTAGTAGTGAAAGAGTTTTCAGCAACGACAGGAATTCTCAACAGAGAATTTGGTGAAGGTGTCATTCCTGCATGGTCAAGTAAATAAAGGAGGATGCTTATGTGCTAACTGGTCTCTCTGATCTGTGGGTAAAAGGAACTATTGCAATTCACTTCCTTATAGACATGAAAAACTGGTGATTGAGGAGGAAGAGACAGGGGAGGGAGGCGATGGTGATGTAGCAGGAGAAATAATAGATATGGTGGAAAGCAGTGCTGGTATGATGAGCACTACCCTGTTACATACCACATCGCTCTTCCCAGCTTTCCATGCCAGTGGCGGATAAGCCCCAACAAGGGAAAATCTTTGATGATGAAACACTAACTATAATACTAAGCAGCAGAGATCAGTCTACCATAAGTTAGACTCCTACACAGATTTCAGTGATACCCTACCTTGCACATCGAGGCCATGCACACAGATTCCTTGGCATACTGGGCACATAGGTTGGCGGTATGGCTAGACCCGGCCAAGGATGCTCAGCATTCCTGTCCTGCCCCCCAAGTAGTGTGCCCCAAGTGAAGATATCTGCCCCATTGCAGGCAATATTGTGGCTCCCCATTGTTAACAGCTAGCATTAGAGTTGGCGGAAAAGCTAGTGTTTCTGAAGAGAAACCTCCCCTTGTTTGGTTTCCCTTCGTTTTCATGTGACTAGGAGGAAGAATGAATGTAGAGCTGTACCGAGGTGCAGAAGTCCACACTCTCTGCCTATGGTGTCTAGCTGTGTTTTTGACAGTTTGAACTGCAGTCCGTCTGGGATGGTGCCCATTTCCACTGACTACCTTTCAGCACCCCCATGCCAAAACTGAAAAGAAAAAAGTAATGAATATAAAAAAGAAAAAACAAAATCCAAAACAAACCGATAGGAAATAAAGCTGAAAAAAGGTTTCCGTCTGCTGCTGGTGACAGTTTCACTGTCCTGCCATTTCTGCCATGGCATGCCCTTTTCTTTAAGTCTTACAACCAAAAACTAAATTTAAGAAAATGATTACAGAGAAAAGAAAATACAATCTATAAACAGAAAATTACTTCAAAGAAAATATTAACCTCCCCCAATCATCTAGCCCACATAAAGGAGAGGATAAACCTGCCATATAAAATAAACAATGACCTAAAAGGTCAAATCAAACATGTAGACTCATGGTCCAACAATCTACAAGGTAAATCACTTGTTACATCAAGCTCCACTACTCCACCACTACCTTATCTTCAAGAAAATCTTCCAGCTGAGCAGGACCATAAAAATTGTATCTATTACTCTGAAAAGTCACCAGGTATTTGCAAGCAAAATCCAAGAAAAAAAGTGGCATCCACCTGTGATTGCCATGATTTTAAAGCTAAAAAAGCTTTTCAATGAGATTGAGTAAACCTCGTCACATCAAGGAAAACTGATACTTTATGGCCACAAAAAGGAACATGTTAGTGGCCTAAGTTCTAATGAAGGCCTCTATTGTTGTGGCTAGCTGATGCCACTGCCGTGCCCCCCCCCCCCTCCTCCCCATGGCAAATGTACTTTTAAGTCTTTGCAGAATGGTCTTCCATTTTCTGTGGCTGTTACCACAAGACTTCGGCCTGGCTCCAGGGACAAAGTCTCACAATAACAGCTGTGGTTTGTGAGAACTCTGCCTGGACCCAGCAGCAAGAGGTGAAGGCTGCTCGGCCTGAAGAAAAGAGAAAACTGGAGGTGGTACAGCAAAGACTTAAAAGTAAGTTTCCCCCTCTGCCTTCACTGCTGTGTAGGCCCCCTTACAGCCTAGGCTCATCTGCATTGCCAGGGGCTACTTGGGCAGAATTTACACTACTGGAAAACATTTATCCTTTAAGTATTCCTGAAGCATCATATTTTTATCCATCTCCTGGGAGAACACAATCAAAAGAGTGGCTCTAGCTGCAATAATATCAGTAAACCAAAAAATAAATGCCTTCAAATACAATGAGACCCTTTAGCCAAACAGAAACACAATAAAAAGAGACTCACCTAAATGTCTGGGAAAAAAAAGGCAGGTATGTCCAGGTGCAGACATAGTTTCACAAACGCAGACGTGCCTGATATGGATGTGTTGGGGGGGGGGGGGCATCTATATAGCCATCCCCAGAATAGTATCTCAGATCTCAAGCACCTAGAAATAGCCTACTGGTTAGAGTAGTGGGATAGGAGCAGGGAAGCCAGGGTTCCAATCCCACTGTTGCTATCATCATAATTCTACTGACTGATGGGATACACTCTCTGGATGTTTTTCAGACTTATTTCTTCCTGGAGGCGGTCTGACCTTAGACATGACTCCGGACATCCAGGACATTTCTGAGATCAGGCAGTGTGTCCAGGTTCCTGGGAATGCTGCAGCCATGCCTCCACTATGCCCCATTCAGACTTGAACATCCACAGACCCAGCTTCTAAAATGGCTCTGGAGGTGGCTCTGTGCTTTGGATGTCTCCATGCCTGTTTTCAGATGTCTAAAGCAAGAATGGAGCTCCTAAAATAACCCCCGTAGTGACCAATAAGATAGCACTGTCCATATTTTCAATCATAAAAAAACATTAAGATATGCCATACTGTGTCAGACCAAGGGCCCATCAAGCCCAGTATCCTGTTTCTAAGAGTACCCAGTCCAGGTCACAAATACTGGTCAGGTTCCCAAAAGGTATATAGATTTCATGCTGTTTATCCCAGGGGTAAGCAGTGGGCTTCCCTGATCCTCTTTAAAAATGGTTTATGAACTTTTTCTCCAGGAACTCATCTAAACCTCTTTTATTAGACTGTAAGCTCTGATAAGCAGGCACTGTACCTCACAGCACTGCTTATACATTGAAGCACTATACAAATGATTAGTAGTAAACCCAGCTACACTAACAGCTTTTATCACATTTTCTGGTAATGATTTCCAGAGTTTAATTATATGTTGAGTGAAAAAATATTTCCTTCGATTTGTCTTAAATGTGCTATACTGTAGCTTCATTGTATGTCATCTAGCCTTTCCACTTTTTGAAGAAGTAAACAACTCATCTACACAGGGCTGTGCCACTCCCCTCAGCTGCTGCTGCTGATTCCATCTTGGGAGGGTGGAGGCAGCGGCAGCAGCAGTATTTCAAATGGTGGAACTTTTTGCCACTGCTTTCCCTACAGCAGCAAAAAGCGACCGCTTTTTGAAATACTGCTACTGCTGACTTCTCCCTCCCACCCCCCCTCCCCCACGATCAAATCGACGGCAGCTGAGGGGGCACAGGGCCCAGCACGTGCAGTCGGTACAAGGATCTTCAGCACTGCCCCCTAGTGCCCCTCCCCCCGAAGCCTTTAGAAGCGCCACTCCTGCGAGTGCCAGGGGTCTGCTGGCAGAAGCCCAGAGTGGAGAGGGGGAGTTGGTATTGAAGAGTAGGCCGGCGGAGTATGTATGCATCACGAGTGCTTTGGATAGCCATGTGCCTGCAGCCCAGAAGGAAAAAATCTGGAAGAACGAGTATGTGGTTATTTTCTCCCTACATATTAGGCAGAACGATGTGCACTGTGAGTGTTCAGGCTGCCGCAACAAGTGCAAGTTGGTTTCTAAGAAGGCTGACACCATCCCCCGGATGATTGCAAATTGGTGTGCAGCCTTTCGTATGCTGGCCAGCGTGGTCAGACAGAAACACCAGGAGCAATGCCAAAGGCTCTTCAAATACCAGGACTGTATTTGCAAGGCCTACAGAGTGTACGGTGGCACTGCCTGACTGGAGTATGATGAACAGTTTCATCGGAACATGGCGGGTATTAAGAGGCTCAGCTGGGACAGAAAGGACATTGACCTGTGGATCTGACTGATGACACAGAGTCAGCAGAATAACAGAGCAAGCGGGATCCCAGCAGAAGGTTGGCCCAGGAAGTGCATAGGGTGGCAGCAGCAGCCCTTTTCAGGGGACAACAGGCCCAGCACCGGAGAAAGCAGTACCCTCCCTATCGCTCCCATTCCCCCCTCACATCGGGGCCTGTGCAGGCTGTATAGTGGTGGAGCATGCTGACTTAATAATACCTGCAAGTACAGACATGCCTGCGCCACATTGGAGAGGGAGACCCTCAGCTCAGATGCGGGAAGACGTATAGTGGGGGGGCCCCACAGCATCTGCAATGAGGCCAGCACACTGAGGCTGGCTGCTACACCTATTAACATCAGGAAGCTGCATTGGAATTTGGCGGGATATGATCAGTGGAAGGTGCAATGGTTAATCAGTGGTTTTATGTAGGGTTTCAATATTCCTTACAATGGCCTTCCAGGCCCACGGGCGGTGGGGAACTTACAATCTGCTCTCGAGCGGAGGAAGGGAGAGCAAAGGAAGCTTGTTAAGGAGTGCAAGCTGGGCAGGATGCGGGCCCCTTTGAGAGTAGGCCCATCCCGAACCTGATAATTTCCTCGTTGGGCCTAGTCCCGAAGAAGGAGCCGACGGAGTACTGGCTCATACACCATTTGTCATATCCTGATAGCACATACGTGAATGACCATCTGGACCTAACGGCATGCTCAGTGAAGCACACCTCTGTAGACCAGGCCCTGGAGTTGCTCTGGGGCTTGGGGAAGAGGCATGGCTAGCAAAGATGGATGTTGAGTCTGCCTTTCGGCTGCTGCCAATACATCCAGATAGCTTCCACCTGCTGGGGTTCCACTTCGGTGGGTGGTACTATGTGGACAAATGTCTTCCCATGGGGTGCTCCATATCCTGTACCTATTTTGAGGAGTTCAGCTCTGCCATCCAATGGGTGATCAAGAAGGAGATGCACCAAGGAAAAATTATACATAATTATCTGGATGATTTCCTGATCATGGCAGGCGACAGGCGGGGTTGTCAGCACAACCTGAGGACATTTCAAAGGAAGGCCAATGAGCTTAGAGTTTCCCTTGTGGTAAATAAAACTGAAGGGCCGGCACAGCAGCTGTCCTTCCTGGGGATAGAAATTGACACTACAGAAATGGTGACGAGCCTTCTGGCAGGTAAAGTGGCAGACTTGAAGGCTGCAGTCCAGATGGCTGTCGCCACAAAGAAGATCACACTGAGACAAATGCAATCTCTGATTGGGCACTTGAACTTTGCCTGTCGGGTGATACCCATGAGTAGGACTTTCATTTGGTGGCTAGCGGGTGATACAAAGGGTGTTTGCAGGGGACACCACTACATTAGGGTCAATGACACGGAGGACCTGAGGGTGTCACAGCAGTGCCTGCTACACTACAGTGGGAAGAATATATGGAGGGTGCTCTCCATTTGCAGCAGGGACCTGGAACTGTTTACAAATGTGGTGGGAAGGTTGGCTTTGGTATTTATTTCAGTGGTCAATAGTGTCAAGAGAGGTGGCCAGTGGAGTGGCACAAAACCGGTGTAGCCAAGGATATAATGTTCCCTGAGATGTTCCCGATCATGGCAGCCATGGTCATCTGGAAGCCCCAGTTCACAGACAGGAGGATAGTTTTCTATTCGGACAATGCGGCGGTGGTGTTCACCATTAATAAGCAAACAGCAAGGGTGGAGAGAGTGATGAGGTTGGTCAGGAAGCTGGTGTTAATAAGCATGGAATTGAATGCATTTATCATGGCCAGCCATGTCCTGGGGGAGAGCAATGAAATAGCTGAAGCTCTTTTCTCATTTCAAGCTCCAGCGCTTCAGGCAGCAAGCCCCCAACACCACACCCAAGGTGGCACCCATGCCCAAGGAGATGTGGACCTTTGGAGACTGAGCGCTGGCAGAATGTTGATGGCCTAACTGGTCAACCAGTACCTGGAAGGCCTACTGGAGAGCCTGGGGCAGGTTGCACAGCTTCGCCAAACATGAAGCTTTGCAACCTAGCCTAGTGCAAGGAGTGACAACTGGGCTCTTGCTCGAGTTCCTGACATGCTTTCGGGCAGACTGAGCCTTGATCGGACAAGCCAGGCTGACGCTGGCAGGGGGGGGGGGCCTTCTTCCTAAAACTAGGGGAGCTCAGGGATGTGACAAAGGAGTCGATAGTCAAGAAGGCGCTCCAAGGCCGGACAGTCATTGACTGGTCACTCTGCCCATGCTGAAGGGGGTCATGCTATGGGCAGCGACTATTACCAGAGACGGGTTCGAAAAAAAACTGTTCAGCTAACTACATTGCTGAGGTTCTTCAGGGCCTTCCACATGAACAAAGTTCTGCCTCAGTCCATGATGTACATTGCAGGCCCTGCCGTGCAGGTGGAGGATGCTGCAGTAGTGGGGGACAGGGCGCACTTGTCAAAGACAGATCGGCTCAGGAAGGGTAGATCTGTATGGCTGAATGTCACAGCAGTATGGAATCTTTGCCCGGTTGCGGCCGTGCATGAGTATCTGTGGGTGTGCCTGCCGGTGGGGGACCTCCTGTTGTGGCATTTGGATGGATCCTGCCTATCCCAGTATCAGTTCAGGATCCTGTGGCTGAGGGCAGTAGAGAAGGCGAGGTTTGAGCTCATTGGATTGACACTACACTTCTTTAGAATAGGGGCGGTGACCACAGCGCACAGCTTAAGCCTGGGGGCTGGTCAGGTTCAGGCCATCAGGAGATGGGCTTCAAACAGGTACAAGCTGTGCATCAGACAGAAACAAAGTTAGCTAAAGCCGTTTCCCTTTTGCTCATTAAGTCGCTGAGCGATTTCAGTCTGGATTGTAAGGCATTCCTATATCTACTGGGCAAGATGAAGGGCAGCCAGGAGATATTTCAGCAAGAAGCTCAGCTACTATCCTGACAGTGTGCACATACAATGGATGGGCAAGAGAGGGATGCGATGGGACCAGCTAAGGCCTGCGCTCACTGATCAGCAACAGTCCAGCCACCTGCTGAATGTCATAGTCCTACACCTGGGTGGCAATGACCTAGTGTCCACTAAGGGCATAGATCTCATCATCAAGATCAAGGCGAATATTGTCTGAATGCACGTTGAGCTGGGGGCAAGGGTCATCTGGTCACAGATCATCCCCTGGCAACAATGGCGAGGGTGGGGCCGAATGACCAAAGGGTATGGAAAAGAGCAGGAGAAAGCTGAACAAGGAAATTGGGAAATTCATACAGGCACTGGGGGGATGGTAGTGGACCTTAAGGGTATATTGGTGGGCGGGTGATGGTGTACTTGGGGGACAGGGTCCACCTGAATGAATTTGGTTTGGAACTGTTCATTGAGGGCTTACAGCGGGCCATCGGTTCAGTACTCACTATGGGGTGAGTCAGGCTGTGCGTCCTCCTGATGGCAGGACCTCTGTGAAAAAGGGAGGGGAGAGGTATCACTAATAGGAAAAGGGGGGAACCCAGGTACTGATCCAGGGTGACTAGGTTCGGTGATGGGGGAGCCAGGTAACAGGCACAGGGATGCCTGGTCTCAGTCACCAGGAGCAGAGAACAAAATGGGGGCACCCAGCCGCCAGCACGGAGTGGGTGGTGATGGGGTACAGGGGGCAAGGCCTTGGCCATGGCGTGGGGGGGGGGGGGGTAGTACTAAACTCATGCGCTGGAGCTGGAGCACTTTTAAAACCCCCTTGCGCCAAAAAGGTCAAGGGTCCCTAATTTGCATGCACTCCACAAAAAATCTTTAATATTGTAAAAATCTTTATGACATGTAATGCTGATATGAAATAACCTTACCTTATTATAAAATGTCTAGTTACAGTCAGGCACGCGGGCAGACATGGCCACAAAAAAAGGGGGGATGACTACTTACAACTCCGATGTATAATGTATGGAAGAGCTGCAGTGCGTCGCCCAGTGTTGAAACCAGACTGAAAAAGTGAAACCAAGACTGATAGGGTTTCTTTTTTTGCTCGAGCATCTGATCATTCTTGTAAGTCTGGCTAGCATGACAAAATAAGGTAAATTTATTTCATATCCTATGCTGCTGTTTGCCTTTTAGTTTATTTAGAAACTTCTCTGGTTTGGAATAGATACTTGAATTATGGACTATTTTTGAGTGGAGTACAAAAAGTGCATGATCTTCTAAGGTATAAGGCCTCGCAGCATTTGCTGGCCCCACCCTAAGGTCCTGTTCCCAGACACTGTAGTGGGTGGTTTTTGTAGCTGTACATGAAGATAGACCCTTACTTAAAAAACAGTTACATAAATAAATATGTCATTCAGTATAACATCACTATGCCTAATAAGGGCCAATACATCGAACACAAAGGGCACTTAGAAATATCAATTGCCTCCAATATCAGATGTATCACATTAGTATATGATTGTTTTTCACATAGAAAATTGGTGCAATTGTGATCAACCATAATCACTAGGGATGTGCATTCATTAGTAAGTATTCAATTTGTCAGTGTGCATGCTAAATCAATTTTAGGGGAGGAGTGGCCTAGTGGTTGGGGCAAGGTACCACAGGCCAGAAGGTCAGTGGTTCAAATCCCACTAGAGGACAGCAGCCTTGAGCTGGAAGGACTGGGGTTTCTAGTCCCACAGATGCTCCTTGTGGTCTTGGGCAAGCCACTTAACCCTCCATTGCCCATGTTCCCTGTAAGTATTAGTGTATGTGTGTCATATCCCCTCATGTTAAATGTATCCCCCAACCACTTTGACCCAGTGAAAAGCAGGATATAAATACAGCTAAATAAATAAATTTGTATGACGTATTTGTACAATATTAATATTAGATAAATGAACTTTATACTTTGCTTCAAACATGCTTGAAGCAAATAATCAAATATTATAAAAAATACATTTCATGCACGTTAATATACAAATTAATATATGTTAAGCGATTAGCACACATTAAAAAGTTTTAACACACGTCAAAACCCCCTTGCACCAAAAAGTAGGAAGTAGTCCGTAATTGGAATGCACACTTATTCTCAATCCCTTCTCCCCTGTGTAACATTATCGTAACATCAGTATGTAATTTGTACATAGTTTTCCCTGTTCTCTCTCCAAGTTGTTCTCCCTGTTCGATGTAAACTCAAGAATCCCTTGTGGTCCTCGAATCGTTTTGTTAATTGTAAACCGCGCTGACGATAAAGAGTGCGGTATAAAAGAAATGTTAAATAAATAAATAAAATAAATAAATAAAACATTTTTATTAAAACCAGTATGTGAAATGAACCAAACAACCATCCAAAGATCAGTGTAGAAAGGCCAAACTAACCAAAAACAAACCAAAAATACCTGACCTGTGCACATCCCAAGTAATCACAAGGGATACATTACTGACTAATAATTAAGGCTTCACGTTTAAACTATTTTAATTATCACACAGAGAAGAAAGCATTAACAACAGAGCATTTTCTTACCTGAATTATTTAAGGATGAATTATTGCAGATAAAGCTGTCACTCATGTCACCAAAAACAAGCAGCAATAATTGAATGGAGCTTCCATTTCCAGCAGCTCCAATTGTTCCAAGTATCATAAGAAAGATGTCTAATCTGCCTGCATATCGAAACTGAGAAATTATAAGCACATTATACTCACTAAACATAATTACTGAATTGTTTGTAAAGGTTATCATATGACAAACAGTGGTATTAGTCTAGGAATTAGACAACACTAGGGATAGACAGAATATCACCCTAAAAATTCAAGCTTCTGTGGCACAATAAGGGTAATTTTATAACTGGGCATCTAGCTTTAGGAATCCACAATTTGAAGCCTATTTTATAAAGAAAAGCAGTGCCTACCTTTCTTTATAAAATAGGGGCATAAATGGCCAAAAACGCACATGAAATCTAGAGTTCCCATTTGTTACCTCTTCAGTCCATTGAGAGGTTACTGAGGGCTTACTGCGATTCTGTATCCCACATGGAAGAGATGTGTAAGATCAAGTACAAAGATGCGGTGTAATCTGTGAATAAATCGCGCCCGATGGATAACCATGTGGAACATTTGGCTTCCTCAACAGTTAAGACTACTAGCCAATCTTAGAGGTATCTTTCTCTCTCTTTGGGACCTCTTTGAGTCCAATTTTGAGGACTTCTCCCAGTCCTCCCACTCAGGTACTGGGAAAGAAGCAGACCAAGTCCCAGCTTTCTAGTAATTCTCTTACCTAAGCTGTTTCACTGTGTTGGGTATTTGGATTTGTGCCAAGATCCTACAAATACAAGATCTGATAAAGAGAATTTACTCAAGGATATCTGCAATATTGTTCTTTCTGCAAATCCTTTGCTTCAATCATTTACCCAACAAGTCTCTGCTTTTTCTCAAGATATTAGGGTGAGATTTTCATTTCCAAATGAGAAACAAAAAGTTCTTTTTCATTTGGAAAAGTAGGCTTTGTCATTCCAAAGCTTTTCATATTAAAGATAAGATATTGCTTCATGACAGGATGAGCTTTTGGAGAATAAGATGAGGTCAAAAATTAGGCATTTCATGAATTTCCCAAAAACCCATTTGCTCTCACCCTATATTTTGTTTAAAAAGTATTTGTATGAAGTACTTGGTGTTGATGTGGAATCTATTTTAATTTCTTGGCTTGTTTATGTTCCAGTAACTGTTTCTCTGACAAATGAGAAGGGGGAGCTGACCCGGTGATTAATACTGATGAAGGAAATTTGACAGCTTCTTTAGAATATTCTAATGATGAGATTGCCAGCAAAACTCTCCCTGTCTCATTTATCAGAGAAGAGGACAGAATTTGGATTTTGAAGTTAAAGGACTAACTTGTTCTCTGATGTTTCAAAAATTCCTCAGGACCACAGATGACAGTTTCTTCAGTTAAAGTCTAAGGTTCTGTCTATGGGTACCTCATTCTTTCTTAGGTTTCTTTGTAAATGTTTGGGTTCTTATCAGGGGACTAATTGTGTATTTTTGACCCTCTCCAAGTAGAGAATCTTTTGAAAGACAAAAAGAATTTTCTTGATTTGCTGATTAGGAAGATTGGTTGATTTTGTGTCCAGTGACTAATTTTATTTTAAATTTGCTCTTTTATTTCAATGGGAGGGGGGGGTGTTCTTTTTTTTTCTTCCTTCGTTGGTTGCCTTCTCTCTTCTTGATGTGGGTTAATGTTTGGTTCTAATGTGGTAATGATTGTATAATGGAATGCTGCTGAGCAATGTAACTTTTTTTCTTTTGTATGTATATAGATAAATTAATAAAAAGAAAAATCTATTCCAGAGTTAAATCAATAAGCTAAGGTGGTTCGAGAAGGCTGGAAGAAAAAATATATTTGACCTCCAAAGTAAAAACTTCTCATGAGTGAGTAGTGGAATAAAAGAAGGAATAAAGCAATCATGCAAGAGCAACCACTGGACCATAGTTTTGTAGTTCTAATTCTTGTAGGAATGAATGACCACAGTTACACTATTGCTAACAGCAAAAGAAAAAGGAGGCCATGTTCCTCATGGGAGTAGCCTAGTAATTAAAGCAGTAGAGTGAAAACCAGGGAAGCAGGGTTCAAATTCCACTTCTCCTACAGACACTCCTAGCAAACCACGTCACTTCTCTGTTTATTAGCTCAGATACAACTTAGGGGTATGTTTACTAAACCGCAGTAAAGGAGCAAGAGTGCTGTTAGTGCATGCTAATGGTGCACTTATGCCCTTAGCGCATCCAAAACACCGCTTTAGCACACACTAACGGAACCAGCATCATAAAGCGCCCTGTGGGCAGAGAGTAGGCATCCACGGAGCGGAGAGTGGGGGTCAATGAGCAGGGAGTGGGCGTGAACAAGCTTGATCCTTTAACGAAAAGCACTTTAATGGCAGGAACCCTAACGCAAATCAAAACCTCATGGGAAGGGTGCATTTTGAGGAGAGAGAGCCTGTTTTAATGTCTGCAATGTGATGAACAGACAGGGGAGCCCAAGAAAGTGATAGTAGTGCTCCATTAGCAGCAACAGCATAGTGTCCAAGTATAAAAGGGCACTATGTTGATGGTGAATATGGGGCAAAGGAGGGTGCATGTGGGTCATGCAGTGGGGGCCGCTGGTGCACAGGGCAGACCAGGCAGTTGCCTAGGTGGCACATAAGAACATAAGATTAGAAAATATGCCAGACTGTGTCAGACCAAGGTCCATCATGCCCGGTATCCTGTGTCCAACAGTAGTCAATCTAGGTTACAAGTACCTAACAGTTGCCCCAAAAGGCACACAGGATCCACAGTAAATATATTGGGCAAGCAGGGGATATTCTAGGCTTCTCTTTAGTAATGGTTTATGGACTGTTCCCCAGGAACCTGTCCAAACATTTCTGAAACCCAGCTACACTAACTGCCTTTATGACATCCTCCAGAAATGAATCCCAGAGTTTGAATAAGCGTTGACTGAGAAACTATTCTCTCCCAGTAGTCCTCAATGGGTTACACGGTAGCCACATTGCATGTCCCCTGGTCCTACTACATTTTGATGGCGTAAACAATCGATCTACATTTACCCAATCCATTCCAGTCAATATTTTATAGCCCTCTAACATGACACCCCTCAACTATCTCTTCCCCAGGTTGAAGAGACATAACATTGGCAAGCAGTGATGGGGTCCCTGGAGAGGCTGATGGTAGTAGGGGGGATGTGTGGCCATTCATGTATGCCTCCAGCCCCACCTCCAGACCCTGCATCCTAGGGACCTGCCAATCCACATGTTGGCTGGCCTAAGACTGCTCACCTCCAACACTGACAGCACATGGGCATGTCAGTATGGAATTGGGGGTGTTGGCGTACAGGGTAGCAGCACCCACCTGCAGCAGACCAAAGTCATGCCTGGTCCAATGCGCCATGCACAGTGCAATATGTACCAAGATCTGTCTGATGGGAAGTATGTCACCCCCAGGGACTGTTGCAACCATGTGGCAGCACTATGGTGCATTACACACAGTTGGTGGGTATATGAGTGGAGGGTCACGGCTGTGGCTCATGCAGTACATGTCCCTGTGGCTACATTTTTGTCCACAGTGCAGGTACAACACCAACATGTGCAACCCCCAATGATTTGGCCAGCAAGGGTACAAACATCCACAGAGACAGGCTCCACTATCCTCAGCTGGATGGAGAGTTAGGCTGACAGCACCCACACACTGAGTGTGCATTAACATCAGAGCACACCACTAGCTCCTGCACAATGAGCACACCTTAACAATGCTTGAGCTGAGACTGGGACCAGAGTGGCAGGCAGGAATGCCAACCATCCCCGTTTTTGCACAGTGCGTCGATATGATTGTGTGTGTATGTCTATCCATTGTTTTGTGGCTTTCTACATCTCACTGAGCCTCGCAGTGCCTAAGTTGTTACCAGCTTTAGTCTGCAAATGTACATGATGTGGAGCAAAGTATTGTGGGTATGGACTGAAACAGGGCAGATTGGCCAGAATGTGTCTACTTCGGGGGTAGGGTCAATGGCTGAGACGTCATAGTGCCTGACTGCCACCTTCATGGGCCAGGTGGCCACAGCATGCCATGCTGGGAGGGCACTCTCACTCTGACCGAGCAGTGACCATGGCATGGCTATGTATCCACATAGTGCTATATAGTTCCTTGTTCTAGTGATGTGAGTGCACTTCCTGTCCTGGGGGCCCAATCACTGAACCAACTGCTGGGTGTCCATGTTGTATATCCCATGCAATGTGTACCAACCAGCGGAGTGTCCGCAAGTTGTATGTGCACGGCTGGAAAATCCAGTGGTGGGCAGCAGGTTCAGTCTGACTGTGCTTGCTGTGGGTGAATTTTAGAAATAAGTGGTTGGGACGTGAGGTATTCCAGGTATACTCCCAGTGGTACAGGTAGGGCCGGCAGGATCCTAGTAACAAACCCATGCCAGTATAGATGATGCCCCCCCCCCTCCCCGTAGTTGGAAGCCATGGCATCAGCATTGTAACACTGAGGATTGACATGCACTGTTCTGGGTGGGTCCCTGTCTAACAGGGCCAGATGTGACTGGCACATACAGCATGCTGCAGGACACAAGGTGACTAGTATATCACACCACAGATAATAGTGGTGATGGGGATGGGGATGGGCAGCAAAGACCATCTCTAGGACTGTAGATATGGGGGGGCCTGTTGCTGGGTCTCATCCTCACCCTCAGGGTGACTACAGAAACTGCTCAGTAGCATAGTTTGTAGCTGCTCTGTGCTTGTATCACATACTGTCAGTGCATTTACTGAGCTGAGGTGATGGATATATGCATTCTCCAGTTGGTGATCAGTTGTAGACTGCTGTTCTGCATGTGCACTGCATCATGGGTACTGGTGGGGCAACCCTATGCTGGCACACACAGCAGACATTTTAGGCAGTGACCCGCAGTCTCTTTAAAGCCAGTCATTGCTGTGCAGAGAAGTGCAGAGGTTTAGCCTACTGGTTAGTGCAATGTCTCTATAAGGAGAGGACAGGGGTTTGATTCCTATTTGTTCTTTTTGTGACTGTGCTACTCAGATTATTTTCATGCCTATAACAGTCAGGGCTCTGCACATCAGTGCTGGCAGCCCATACCACCCTCTCCTCTGCCGCCATCCTTCCTTCAGCCCCTCCATCCGTCTCTGTCAGCTGTGTGCAGTCATGTCTTCTTGTGCAAGTTGCTATACCATGGCCTACACTGGTATTCTTCTCCGCATTTCGGCTCTTCACACTCACCTCTCCTGTGCCTGATCTGCACGTCTCTACTACTACTCTGTCCTCCTGTTGCTGCAAACATCCTGCCGCTTCTGCCTCTGCTGGGGGAAACATCTTCACCATCCTATGGCACACACTGACATTGCAGCACTTTACATTGGCACCACCCTGTACATCGGTACAGCTGCCTCCCACATGCTTGTCCACTTTACTGGCTGCCCCATAGGGTGCCAACTGATACAATTCTCACCTGTCCTTCCTTCCATCACCTTTACATTGACATTCCTTGGTGCTCTAACCAGTGTTTGGGTTACAGCCATTTTCGTGTCTTAAGGTACCTGCTTCACACCTTAGGGCACCTTGTCTCAAATTAGGGCACCTTGTCTCCCCTTAGGGCACCTTACTTGTCACCTTAGGCACCTTGTCACCTTACTGTGCCTTAAGGTGCATGCTTGTCACCTTACCATACATTTTCCTGTTAGCGCACATTACATGGCCCAAGACGCCCTAACACCAGAACGCCCCCCTAACCGCCCACTGCCTTATATGGCTTCAGGCATGTTAACGCTGCCATTACCGCCTGTGACTTACTGTGGTTTAGTAAACATACCCCTTAGTCCTTCTTATGCCTGAATCAAGCAAATTCATTCTTTCTCTCTTCCTTTAGGAGTCATAGGGGTCTGTCTCCTAAACCGCAATATCTGCAGGGGCATTCCCAACTGTTTCCCTGCAGTTACTTCCTCTACAGTAGAAGAGTGGCCTAGTGGTTAGGGCAGCAGCCTAGAAACAGAAAGACCAGAGTTCAAATCCTACTAGTACTCCTTATGGCCTTGGGCAAGTCACTTATCCCTCCATTACCTCAGGGGTACAGATAGACTGGTGAGCCCTTGGGGACAGAGAAATGTACACAGGTACCTGAATGTAACTTGCCTTGATCTTCTCCTGGAAAGGTATGAGTTGATTAAATACCACGGAGGTTTTGCACTTACTACATTCACCCATGATCTCTGTATCTGTAAGTAGCACAGGAATTCCCACAGTGACTGCCAATGCAGGGATCACAGGATCCATGGAAAATGCAAGGAAGTAATTGCTCTGTCTACTGTTCCCCCTGTTTCTCCCCCTCCATCTAAAATCTGGCAGTGACACGGATTGGGCAAAACACAGAACCAATGATAGTAAAAGGTTGTCCAATCCCAAATTATGGTATCACCTTAAAGTGAAACGTGTACACATCCAATAGACACAGAAATATATTTATATTCATTAATATTTTGGTGAAAATTTTAAAATGTGCTTCTACTTACAATTTGGATTGAACTGACCACATTGGGCTTTTCAGTTTTTTTCTTTTTTCCATCCTCTATACTGTAAAGGAAGCAAGTTAAAGTTTAAATTTCTCATTTTCAAAATAACACGCAGATGCAGAAGGCCAGCACAGAAGTCGCTATCAGCTTTTAATGACTATTTGCAGCACCCCGATAGCGTGCGACTTTAGCACTGGCATGCAGAAAGGGGCTCATATGCAAATTAGCCACACATTATCCATACGCTAAGCTGTGCTCAAATGGCAGCCTTAAACTGGGAGAGCAAGCCAAACACATGAGCATAGACATCGGCACTAGTTTGGCATTCTCTCCCAGAGAAACAGGGACACCGGGTAGCTAATTTGTATATGAGCCCCAACAGTATTTTGATGGCATCAGGAGCTTTCTCTGATGATTCAGACATTAGGGAAAGCCCCTGATGCCATCAAAATACTGTCGGGGGGGCTAGTGCTCCTGACAGGAAGCAAAACCTTGGTGGCCCATTGGCCCCGATCCCTCCGTCCCCTCATCCTCCCGATCCCACCATCCACCCAAGTGAAACCTTGGTGGCCCAATGGCCCCAATCCCCCCATCCCTCCAATCCTCCCAGTCACCCAAGTGAAATAGTCCCTGGTGGCCCACCAGCCTCAATCCCACCACCCGCCCAACCAAAAATAAACCTGGCGGCCCAACGGACACAAACCTCCCACACACCCAACTAAAAATAATCCCTGGTGGCCCAGCAGCCAAGAACTCCCCACCCTCCCAACCACAAATAATCCTTGTGACCCAGTGGCCTTGAACCCCCCACCCCCTTCCAGTACCTTTACAGATGAGTGGGGGTGCTGCCAGTGCACTACCTCCCCTGCGCCGCCACCTTGGAAAATGGCAGCGCCTGGCCCCATGTGGTAATCCTGGGATGTACCGGTCAAGGTTAGACTGCCATATAAGGCATTTTCTACCTTATATTGCCACTGTGTGGGCCCCCTTTCTGTCTGGGATGCCCTGCATTGTGGGGGCTGCTTTGGCAGAATTTACCCCACTGCTTTAACTAGTACAGAGTAATCTGGTTCTTAGTTGCCTGCCTATGCTATTAAAGTTCAGAAAAAAGGGGGTGGGGAGGAGTAAACAGAGGTGATAAGGGCTTTTCAGCTATAAAGTGTCACTATCTCATCTGGTCATGGATGGGAAAACCAATGTCTCAATTATACTAGTTTTAAAATGTTCGATCATTGTAATTCCAAGTGCCTTTCATCCTTGTGTATTCCTGAAGTTTCCTTTAAGTACCTTAATTATAAAGTTGTCAAGGAAGTGATCTTCCTTTGAGAAATGTTGTTTAGCTATTGAGCTGCAATTCTGTTTTACTCTGTAATATTTTATGATGTGTCAGTGAAGATTGATAGGCCTCCTTAATTTTTGTCTCACTAATAGATTTTTAGTTTCGTGGGATGAGAGCCAGAAAAAATGATATTATATGGAGAGCTCACGGGAGAGAGGAAGTGAGGAAAGAGACATCAGAGCAGTGTGTTGTTAATACAGTGGAACCTCAGTTTTCGTGATTAATCCGTTCAAAAAAGTCTGACTAAAACTGAATATATGAAAACTGAAGCAATATTTCCCATAAGAAATAATGTAAATCCAATTAATCTGTTCCAGACACCTAAAAATATTAACAAAAAATACATTTAATAGAGAATAACTATATTTTTACATACAGAAAATAATGAGAAAGAAATATAAATGACTAATGAAATGGATAAATGAACATTTAACATCACTTTTACCTTTATTGAAGACTTGTTGGCATATGGAAGACAGTCAATCAGCAAGAGAATCAAAATAAAGAAAATACCACTTCTGGCCACAAGATGGTGATCCATTTTCAATTATACGAAAACCAAGCCAATGTACGAAAACTGGGACAAAATCTCGACGAAAAAAGTCAACGAAAACCGAATCGTACGAAAACTAGGGCATACAAAAACCGAGGTTTGACTGTATAGAGGCCGTGCTTGAAATTACTGAGCCTGAGAAGGAAGAGGCCATTGGCCTAGGAAACCACTTTTTCATCAGACTGGAAGAGAGAGGGAAGGGAATTTGGCCCAGACAATAATTTTTGTTTTAATACCAGCACTGCTATTTGACCAATTTGATTTAGCTGGGTAACTTTGAATGTCTAGCACTGAATCTAAATGATAACATAGTCCCACAGGTGGTCCTTGTGGTCTTGGGCAAGCCACTTACCCCTTCATTGCCCATGTTCCCTGTAAGTATTAGTGTATGTGTCTCTTATCCCCTCATGTTAAATGTATCTCCCAATTGTGTTGTGACCACTTTGATTGAAGGATAAGGTGGTATACAAAACTGTCTAAATAAATAAATAACAGCCAAGGTTTAACCCTGCCCCAGGAAGCCCTACAGTCCTCCTTTTTTTCTCAGGCTAAATTTTATGCAGACTTCTATTTGCTTGGCCAAAATTTGGCTGGTTAGTGGGACTGAAATTTCAAACTGCATGAGTAGTTTGATCAACTCCATACTTCAATTGGACAAGCACTTTGAACATAAAGCCCCTTAGGATTTGATTGACTCAGATTTGGGACTGAGAACAATTTCTAGCAGAAATTTGTTTGACAGTGTTGGTAAAGCAATATAAGCACATCCTATATTAAACATTAGAGAAAAAGAGGTTTAGGGGCCCTGCATGTTTCAGAACCTTCATTTGAGTCCTCTTAGACTATAACCTACTTTGAACTACATCATACATTAGCATCGCTGCAAAATTCACGAGCCTTGTTTCCCATTTCCGAACGTGCAGATACATATGGAGGGTAATTTCATGAAGTCGTGCCTGATTAACATGCGTTTTCATGCATCTATTTTATGCCTATTTAATAAAAGCAAGTATACTTCATTTTTTAAATTACTAGCCTAAGTGGCAAAGAATGCACCTTAAATTAAAGCACGGAGACTTACAACAGCCCCCAGAGCCGGTATAAATAATTGCACCTAGTTTTTGCAAGTATGCTAGTTAGTATTTTATATGAAGTGATTTACATATGGAAGTGGCCACTTATGTGGCTAAATGATTAAAATACTGACATTTACATATCTTGTTAGTGCCTGAAAATAGGCATTTCCTTATAAATTACTCCCATCGTATCCATGTTTTAGGGGACCTTTTCATGACTGCAAATCATGTTTAATTTTCTTACACTGAAATTTTGGATAGCGATTACTTTTCTAATTTTGTTTGAGATGTCAGTTTTAAAAATGGCTGCTTAAATGTCCATCTTAGATCTCAGCTTGCACTGGTACAAAAGTTTCTTTTATCAGTCCCTCCCCATAAGAAAGAACTGAATAGACTAAGGGGTATGTTGACTAAATAGCGGTAGAGGTTTCCGTGAGATATCAGAGCCGCGGCCCCATTGAAATCAATGGGGCTGTGGCTCTGATATCGCACAGAAGCCGCTACTGCCATTTAGTAGACATATCCCTAAGGTATATGCATAAAAGTTACATACATGGCATCCTCAGGCACATCATTTTCCAAAGAAGATCCTTTTCTTCTTTTGATCATCTTAATGGCAGAGTCCTTCCCCATGATTTTAATTTATTAATCTGAAATATGATAAAGAGATCACAATATACTTTCATTTTAATCATATGTGTGTCATGAAAAATTACAGAGGTGCCCGTTTACTAAGTCACACGAAGAAACATCAACATAGCTTGTGTTTAGTGCCAAAAATTAGCACGGGACATGTGGCCAACCCATGCTAACTCTTGGGGGCGTTCCCAGCAATTCTCCATGCAGTTAGGACAATTAGAAGCATCTTACTGTGCTAAACCTGCACCCATTGAGGAAGAGATACGTGCACCATGCTAACTGCTATATTGATGATTGGCGTACATTCATGATGCCTGCACTAATCACAAAGTGCAGACAATGTCCATTCTCTACCCCTAATCCATCCAATCCTCACCCAATCACATGCTAAGTAGTTAGCTCGGGATTTTTACTATGCTGGCATTTTTGGTGCATAGTAAGAATTAATCTGGCCCCACGCCAAACCTCCCACTAACCATTAGCACACATTAGTAAACACGCCCCAGAATATTCTAGAAATGTCACAATGCTCGTATTATTGACTTCCTACTTGACGTCCATTTTTATGCATCAGTGTTTTCTTCATTTCTTTATCAAGTGGAATTGATGATAAAATATTGTTATTACATTCATGGTTGTATTGGTACAATTAAAAGATTATATGAACATTTTCAGAAACTGATCATAATTCCACCTCAAAAGATATATGACAAACCATACTACAACTGTGCCTTATAGGATAGTTTTTCCAAATAGTTTTGTTTACACATATCTTAAAAGGAATGAACCTTGTTTGTAAGTCAGTATTTCTGTCTAACATTTGATTTCCCATTCCCTAGTTAACTGGAACATTTGGTGCCCTGTGCAGTATATTATATTACCATGAGTTAATTACTGCTATGAGCTAATTAGCTTTCCTGGCTTCAACCAGTATCACATTAATTCATTTAACACCAGTAAGCACATAAAACTCTGTATCCTCAAATCCCTCGGGTTTTTTTTTCTCAAACTAGTGTAGTCTTACTACAGATAATGCATTTCCCTGGGTAACCATACAGATTTTTGGCAGTGCTGAATGTTATCAGTTTGCTATTGCATCTAAAAACTGAATCCTCATAGATTGAAAACCAAACATTTGGCAGTATGGTCAGCGAATGCTTAACCAGATGCAATGTCGCAATCCACCTTCCCCTTTACAGATCTGTTAACTGCCCCCCTCCTTCCCATTCATAGGTGATGCAAAGTGAGAACCAAAGGTTGGAAATGGAATAATTTAACTGAGCTGGCCTCTTCCACACTGGATAAAGTACAGAATGAAAGAAGATTCAGCTCACGGAAAAGATTAGGTTGTAACCTGAATGCCAGATAGCAGCTCTTGGAGTCTCCTACTAGCTGCTAATGCTCCCGCTGTATTTATGAAGGTCAATGCACCAATATCAGTAGATTGTATGTACTTTGGACTTCACAGAAGAAGCCAATAAAATGCATACAAACTATGGCGCATGCTTCTTAAGCCGGGCTAACGGTTAACCGGTGCTATTTGTAACTAGGTCCCATGTGCTAGTCAAACTACACTGGCTGCCCATGGAACAGAGAAGTGTATTCAAGCTATTGGTCTTGACATTTAAAATATTAAAGAACCAAAGCCCAGGTTACATGCAAGATTTATTGGTATGGTATCAGTCGGGTAGGGAACTATGATCAAGTCAGGGATGGTTATTGTGGATTCCTGACCCACAGCAGAGGTATAGAGGGGCCCGATATTCAGTACTGGTGGCTAGTGCGATTACAGCTGCTAGCTGCCGACGCTGAACATTAAACGTGGATATTCAATGCTGGGGTCATATGCGGCCCCAGCATTGAATAACCAGGGTCACCGCACAGCCACAGATGCCGCAGAAGCTAACCAGATAGCGGTGATATTGCACCGCTGCCTGGATAGCTGCCATGGGTAAAGAGAAGCCATCTTTTGCTCTGTCTATCTTTACCCACAGGTAGCTAACCAGGCAGTGATGCAATATCGCCGCTGGCCGATTAATGATGGGTGCCACTCCGGAACACCCCCAACACACCCCAATGCTAATCATTTAGTGCCGCTGAATACGGGTCTGCAAACTGTGTAAATGCCTTTGAATATCAGGCCAAGAGGTGTTTTTCACTGCTGCCCCTACTTAGTGGAATAAACTCCCCAAGAGGTTGAGGAAGGAGCAAGATTTATTGGCATTTCATAAAGCCTTAAAAACATATCTGTTCCCTTAGATGCAAGGAGAAGGGAGGTAGGATTTGAGGGAGCCAGGTTGCTGGCGGTAATGGGTGTGAGGTACAGTTCTCTTTTTCTGTATGGTAATCCATTTGTTTATTGTCTTCTATAACTGTGTTTTCGATACAAGGATGATGGTTACTTTTATTCTTATGTCTGTACACCGCCTTGAGTGAGTCTGCATACGGCAGCATAGAAAAATGTTTAAATAAATAAGAAAGTGAATGAATAAATAAATAAATGGAACCTAGTTGCAAATAGCATGGGTTAACCATTATCCCAGCTTAGTAAAAACATACCCGTGTTTACATTACCAAAAGAAATAAAAATAAAATCCATAGAAATCTCTGATACTTTAAGAGTTCATCATTATTGCTAGAATACCATTAAAATGCATAAGCAGCCACTATTTAAATTTAAGACGTATAGTGCAGATTTCCAATTAATCCCAGATCAATGTAGATTACAAACAATAAAATACATAAATAATTAGAAATTTATAATCAACTATTGCCAGTGCATGAGAAAATTGCTCACAAGTATTTCACTTTACCATAAAGACTTTGTGAAACGTTATCCAGCCCAAACTCCTGCAGCTTTCTCATTGGCTACTGTTTAGGTCAGAAAGAAGAATCAGAACTAGAACGCTGTGAGTGTGATTCACATACTGTGACGAAGTTTAACTTTGGTAAAGTCTGGATGAAATTTCAAACTGACAGTACAAATGCGGCAGGAAACGATGCTCACTGCTTCACTGCGAGCAGGTGGAGGCAATTTTATAATAGAGCACTTAGGTGATGGTAAGTGAAATGGCAGAAACATTTGGGAACTGCTCATTGCATCCCAAAACTAGACATACTAAATACTGTCCAAAACCTGTAAATAGTTTGATATTAGAGTTGTTCGGAGATTTATGTTAAGACCTCACTGTTATATTAACAATGTTACTGTATATAGTTAAAAAGAAAATGTTCCTAGTAACTGAATATATACTTGTTACTGTAATATCCAAATCTTTGTTTTCTGTAAACCGCTTTTGATCTGCTGGAAAAATACGGTATAAAAATTTACAATAAATAAATAAATAAGAAAGAAAGTAAGTGACCCGCGTTAATTGTATGCCTTGCAGTTAGCATGGGACGCTCTGACTGCAAGGCGCTCATCCCGCCCACTCTCCATCCCTAGACCATCCACTTTCCAACTCAATGCGTGAAGCAGAAATTGGGCCACGCTAACCCCATACTAAATGTTACCATCGGTTCTGAACTAACTGCTTAATGCCCTTTAGCAAAAGACCCCCTATGTATCTTTAAGATAGCCTCACAAATCCTGCAGAAATCATTGTTGAAGTATGCAATAGCTACATCTTTTATACTCTATGCATATACTTTGTGACTGTGCCCATGCATTATCCAAACTCCTCTCTGATTTCAGAGTCTGCATGCCAAAAGCATTCATTTTGTTTCGTTTCTTTTGGGGTATTTTCTCCAAATGGGTTGGTTGCTTTTAGGGGGGGTGTTGCTTTTAGGTGATGTCATAATTTGGTGGTGTTTGATTGGTGAGAGTGGAGTTATCAGGCGCGTCACACGCTGATTTTGATGTAGCGGGAAGTTGAAGGAAGCCATTGTGTAGTGCTTATTTTGGACGGCGAAGCTCCTGACGAAGCCGTACCACGGCGAAACAAAAGCTTTTGTAGAGCGGAAGTCGTAAGTTAAAGTGGTTTGAAGACAAATGCTTTTGATGAAGATTGTTTTAAAGCTTGTTTCCCGCGTTGGAGGTGGCGTGAGCGCCAGCCTATGTTCACTACACGTCTGTTTGGGCGGCAAAGAACCCAGCCGGCTACAGAACTCAAGTTAAAAGATAAGTTTCTTGTATACTAGGACGGTGCTATTTATTACGTTATTACAATTTTTGTAATTATTTATTTTTGCAGGTCTTTTACCTGAGTTGCCAGGGCTGCGTTCAGCCGTATTAGTACTTTGTGTACAATTTGTTATTGACGCTTTTAAAATTTGGTAGTATGCATGTGCGAGATGGCTGTGTTAGAGGGTGAATGGTGAGTTAGTGTGTTTTTTCAAGTAGATTTAGATAAGATTTTTCCCATTGGTTAGCTGGTGGTTAATAAAATATGGTATTGGTGAAAAGAAGTTAGGAATTTGGAGGAGGCTTGACCGGTGATGTGAGCGTCTATGGTGAATTTCGCCACATGAGGGGTTGTGCCATCTGAGGTCATTATGCCTGGTATTGATATTTGAAGTTATTTTGGGAGTTGAAGTTGTTTAGACTTTTTATGTATACTTGAGAGTGCTGGTGTTTTGTTTGGGGTTAGTTTTGCACATTGCACATACCATGACAGGACTGGCCCATCCAGTAGACAGGCTAGGAGGCTGCCTAAGGCGGCAGATCTCTGTGGGTGGCAAGCCATGTGCTTTGGCATACATGGCCTGCTGTCTCTATCCTACACACTGCCCCTATCCTACCCCCATGCTGAGCCGTGCCACGCTGCCCCATTCCACTGCCACTGATTCTGATGGTGGGGGGTGGGGAGGGGGACAGCTAGATTCGGCAGCAGGCCATGTGCTTCAGCACACATGACCTGCCACTTCTGAACCCCCAAAGTTATGTCAGAGGGGGATCAGAAGCAGCAGGCCATGTGTGCCGTAGGACATGCCTGCCGCAAAGCTGAGCCACATCCCCGCTCATCCCTGCCACCGGAATCCATGGTAGCAGAGCTCAGCACAAGTTGGGTGGCATGGCTCGGGGGGAGGGAGAAGGGGTGGCGGCACAGTCAGGGCTTCTGCCTAGGGCAGCAGAAACCCTTGGGCCGACCCTGACCATGACAGTCATGTACCTCACTTCTAAACCAGGATACGTAGCGTATGATCTCAGACTCTTAAATTTACTGCTAATGTTTGGCATCATGCTAAAAAGAGCCTTCTTCTGGAGTTCATGAGATGTTAAGTGTATGGGTAATTTATCAAGGTGTGCTTGGAAATCTAGTTTCCCATGTTTATGGAGTTTTTCTGTTTTTTCTTTTTTTTTCAAAGGAAATGTCAATATTGCACAATACTGATAACAAGGGGTGGGGGGGTTCTGTCATTTTGAATTAGAAAGTTTAGTTTATTGTATATGCTTGACTATTTTTAAATAATGATTTTCCAAGCAGTTTACAAATAACAATAAGAAAATAATAATTTAAAAGAAACTAAACACTTCGGGCCCGATATTCAATTGGGATGGCTATGCGCCGCAATGGCGCATAGGCATCAATGCCGACCTCTAACCCCGGAAATTCAATGCTGGGATCATAAGCAGCCCTGGCATTGAATATCCAGGGTCACCGCACATTCTCCAATGCTGCAGAAGCTAACCGGGTAGCGGCAATATTGCACTGCTATCCGGTTAGCTCCCACAGGGTCAGCTTTTGCTCTACCTAGTTTTACCTGCAGGTCTCTAACCGGGTATTAGTGCAATATTGCTGCTAACTGGTTAGTGACTGTCACAGCCCATGACATGCCGCGGAATGGCCACAACATGCCCCGATGCTAAGAAGTTAGCATTGGGGTATATAGAGGCATTAATCTGGGATATTCAGCGGCAACAGCTGTGTTAGTGCCGTTGAATATCCTGTTCAGCAGCATTTACATGGTTTACAGGTCAGCAAACCATGTAAATGCCTTTAGAATATCGAGCTCTTAGTTTAAAATGAAAAGAAAAGATGAGAGGAAGGAAGAAGAGAATCAGTGAGCTCTTCAATGCAACCCAAGAGTCTAGCCATAAACCAGCTCAAGAAAAGGACACAAAACAACATAGAAAATGCTGTTTTCATTTTCCATGTCATTTCAAATGAATTCACATCCCTACTTTGAATGTGCTTACATGTGGGTTGCATAAAGGTCCATGCCATCTTGTCTCAGCACTTAACTCTACCTGCATAAACCTTTGGGTAATTTTATAACACTGATTTATGCAAACTGGTAGTTGACTTTAGAGTAGGAGTGTTCTGAAGGTTTGGTGAACTTTGGGTAGAGTCACGATTTACATGCATATATATGTGCATATTGCATACCAACATTTGCACCTGTTTCCGACCAGCCATAAATGCCTGCACCTTCCATTAAGGCAGGATTTATGCCAGTATTTCATGAAGACACATAGGAACTTTTGTGTATTTATAAATTAGGCAAAAAATAGGCTCTTTCCTACCTAATTATTCCAAGCAACCTATTATAAAATTGACTCCCATATTATATAACACTAAAATAAAAGTAAAAATGTTTTCTTTTGAATGAAATACTTTTTGTCGTATGTTATGTTACCTATATTCAGAGTTCTCCAGTCATCAAGACAATCAGCAGTCACGTGAATCCTTTATCCTCCTGATACAAACATAGTACACACACACACACACATCATCACACTTACATTTTCACACATGCACAAGCATATACATTCATGTAATTACTCATTTCATTCTTTCATCCCTCCCACAATAACTATGCCTATGTAGATTTTCCTTCCCTAATATTCTATATGGACCTCCTCTCTCTATCTCCTCGCCATTCCCAACCTTTCCAACAAGAGAGCTGGGATTTTATGTTTGCAAAATCAGAGCCCAAAGTCAAGAGGGATCTGCAAGCATCAGGTTGTACCCGTTTACCTCTTTCAGTTCACACTACAATTGAATCTTTCTATCAGAAGATAATTCTACTTGCCATGCGTGGAATCACAGAAGTTTCTGTTTTCTCTGTCATTCTACATATAGGAATTTGGAAGCCAGGGGTTGAAAGAGAAAATAAAGCAGACATAGTTCTTCCAACCTCTCCCCCCGCCCCCAGTCAACAAGAAGTCACAAACACAGAGAAAGATTAGCACAGAAAATTCAACTCCGGAAAATCCAAAATATAAACATTTTCCCATTAACACTTATAGTGAGTGGGGGTCCATGCGGTGCAATAAAAAACATTGTGCATGCCCCCATGGAGACAGAAGAGTGGGGACTGCAAACAAAAAGATAAAGGAGAATGAAGCTGGGAAGGACTGCAGAGGGGGCAGAGAACTAGAAAGGCTGGAAGAGAAGCACCGGGATAAAAGGGGACTAGACAGCTTCCCAAGCAGATGTTGTATCCTTAGGTGCCAGAGCCACTAAGCATCTGCCTGTACACTTTCTGGTTCATTATTGTGTCATATGCTACAGAAAATCAAAAGCAAGAAGTGTCCTCTGAACTGAGGTGCATCCTGGTATTGGCAGCCATTGCCGCTGGAACAGCAGATCCGGAACATCACATGATCAAGAGGAGATGGAGAAACATTCGCAGCACACAAGAGCAATGAGGCTACGCTGGCAATGGTTGAAATGAATGGCAACAGGACCTTGGCAGATATGAAAGCGGTAGAATGAAACAAACATCGAAACACAGAAAGTGATGGCAAAAACCATACACTATATCCAGTCTGTCTATGCATATATACCAGCTACTAAGCTCTGTAATCCCATCTTCTCTTCTACTATTACTACGACTTACAATTTCTATAATACTACTAGGCACACACAGTGCTGTAACATACACCTACTAGAGTCACCACATATCAGGTCAATATATGCTTTGGGTTAAGATTGGTATTCCATGAGTCACCACCACAACATGCACTCTTGAGGAAGTCACATGACGAAACATGATTGTATAGGGTGAATCATGAGTGGTCTGTCAAAGAAATAAAACCAACCATTTGTCATATCAATATTGGTGTAGTGTCGTGGACTTAATCACCTCACTGAGCGGTTGCACATATACATAAGAGACAGTCACTTTTCCACAGAGTTTATAATCTGTTCAAGATGGACAAACAGAATAAGCAGGGGACTAGGATAATTCTTAAGGGAAATGATTAAAACACACATGGGTACAGACGGGAGAATAAGGGGGTCAGCATCCGAATGCAGCCTTAAAGAGGTGAGTTTTTAGCCTGGATTAGAACTGGATCAGAGATGGAAGCATACACACTGACTCAGGTAGTCTATTATAGGAATATAGTGCAGCAAAATAGAACAAAGAGAGTCTGGAGTTCACAGTAGAAGGAAAGGCATAGCAAAGCTTAAATGATTTTCCACTCAGGCACATTTCTTTTTTTGTTCCATCCAGATGTATAGGAAGGGACATACTTTATCAATAAAGTTAAGACCGATCCTAGAGTTATTGATGACATGCTGCATTTATAACCTCACCCATACATAAACCTTATAAACTAACCAATTTATTGAGGCATGAACTTTGGAGGGGCAAGAGTTTACTTTGTGGAGTGGAGGAGTGGCCTAGTGGTTGGGGCAAAGTACTTCAGGCCGGAAGGTCAGGGGTTCAAATCCCACTAGAGGACAGTAACCTTGGGCTGGAAGGACTGCAGTTTCTAGTCCCACAGGTGCTCCTTGTGGTCTTGGGCAAGCCACTTAACCCTCCATAGCCCATGTTCCCTGTAAAATAGTTATCTCCAAGTTATAATGCCCTGTTCAATGTAATTTCAGTTTGTTCAATGTAAACCACACTGATGCAGAATAGCACAGTATATAAGAGAATGTAAATAAATAAATAAATTCTTATCCTCAAAAGTTCATACCTTGATAAATTGGTTAATGTAAAAGGTACCACTGGCCTCTGTCATTTTTGCTACTCCTGACTAACACGGCTGCCATCCTAGCATTTTCAACATGTGGGACAAGAGAGGCTTGTGAAGGGCTCCACTGGAATTGATGACAGTGGGGACAACAGTGACGGCGGGGATAGGTGTGGGGGGAGGCAACACAGTTATCATTCATACAGGGCAGCAAAAAAACTAATACCAGCCCTGAGAAAAGGGCATGGATAAAAGTGATTTGCTTGATGAGCGAAGTTGCCAAGGAGAGGGTTAGAGAGAGGTAAGAGAGGCGAGGTAAAGAGGAGCTGCACTTGTAGGTGAGTGGGAAAAGTTTAAGCTGTATGCGGAAACAGATAAGGAGCCAATGAAGTAATTTAAGAAGAGGGATTACACTACATGAGCATATAAATACTGGTGGAAGATTAACCATGCAGCCATGAGTTTTGAAAAGATTGAAGGGGATATAGATGATTCAATGGGAGATCAGCGAAGAACAAGTTGCAATAGTCTAGACAGGAGGTGAGAAAATAGATAGGGGTCTTGGTAGTGTGTTCATAAAAGAAGAAACAAATTTTGCTGATGTTGTAGAGGAAGAAATGGTAGGTTTTAACTCTCTGTTGGATACGTGTAGAGAAAGAAAGAGAAGAGTCCAATATAATCCCAAGGTTGTGAGCTGAGGACATAGGGAGGATGACAGTGTTATCTACAGATATGGAGAAGGGGAGAAGGGAGGAAGGGAGGAAGTGGGTCTGAGGAAAAATATAAGAAGCTCCCCCTTGGCCATATTCAGTTTTAGACAGTGGCGGGACATACAGGCAGCAATGTCAGATATGCTGGCTGAGATTCAGACCTGGATTCCTGGACTGTTATCTAGCGTAGAGAGGTAAATCTGAGAGTCATAAGCATAAAGATGGTACTGAGAACCATGTAAGTAAATCAGGGCAGGAAGGGAATGAGTGTAAGAGAGAAGAGAAGAGGTTCTCAGTGTAGATCCCTGAAGTGCACCGACTGAAAGAGGGATAGCAGCAGAGGAGGATCCACCAGAGCATGCACTGAAAGTGTAATAGGAGAGATACTGTAAGAAGGAAACCAAAGCAGAACAGGGCCTTGAAATCCAAGAGAACAGGGTATTGAGGAAAAGGTGATGATCAACAGTGTCAAAGCAGCAAATAGGTCAAGAAGGATAAAGATCGAGTAAAGGCCCATAAATTGGGCCAGAAACAGGAGATTTTTGCAAGGACTGTTTCTGTTGAATGTAGAGGACAAAGGCCAGATTGCAGTGGATCCAATGTGTCTTGAGAGGAAAGAAATTTAAGACAGCAGTTGTGAACAGCATGTTCAAGTAGTTTGGATACCAAAGGGAGGCGGGAGATGGGTCAAAAACTGGAAGGACAGGTAGGGTCCAATTAAGGTTTTCTGAGGAGCAATGTAGCCACAGCAAGTTGGAAGGCAGCAAGAACAATCGCAGTGGAAAGTGATAGATTAAGGATATGATAGATGGAAGAGATGACAGCAGAAGAGATAGAGCTTAGTAGATGAGTAGGAATGGGACCAGAGGAGCAGGTGGTGAGTTTGGAGAAGGGAAGATGTGCAGTTTCATCCTAAGTGACTTCAGGAAAGGAAGAAAAGGAAGAAAGGGGCAGGGGTTGAAGGAAAAGTTTGAAATTGAAGCAAAGAGAAGGGAAGATGGAGTTGACCAAGTGGAGAACTCAAGACTAATCTTGCGAACCTTGTCATAGAAGTAGTCAACCAAAGTCTCAAGCAGAAAATGAAGGAAGGGTTAGAGGTGCAGTATATAAAAAATGCAAAATAAATAAATGAAAATAAACAAACAGAGATGGAGTCACTTTGAGGAGAGATTTGAGCATAGCAAATAAATGGCAAGGATTGGAGGAAAGAGTTTGATAGATGGACATTGTACGCTTGCTTGGCAATTGCTATAGCAGACTGGAAGGAAATTGGCAAGAATTTGAAATATATGAAGTCAGCATGGGCACGTGATTTTAGCCAAATATACTCAGCAGAGGAACTTAAGGTAGTAGATTTGGAGGTCATCCAAGGTTAAGGTACAGTACACTTCACAAGACATGAAATGCATGACAGCATGCAAAGCAGAGGGGAGTATAGTGTTGTAGGAAGAAAGCGCCTCATCGCCAGACTCAGATGAAACAGTGGATGTGAAAGGAGACAAGACAGCAGTACAGAGAGCAGAATAAACAATAGCCTGAAGATTCCTAAATATATTGGTAGAGATTGGGTGTGGTGAGGGTTATTTAAGAGGGAACATTAACAGATGATGGCTGGATAGGGGAAGAACTGAGGTGGAGAATTTTGAGGGTGAGCAGTTGGAGATATAAAGGCCAAGGCAGTGGCCATGCTGGTGAGTTGAAGCAGTAGAATACAGCTGGAGGTTGAATAATGAGGATAAGGCAAGGAGCTTAGAGGCATAAGAGTCAGAGAGATCAACAACATGAATGTTAAAATCCTCAAGAATGAGAGAAGGAGAAAATGACTGGAGGAAGAAGGAAAGTCAGGAGTCAATAAATGTCAACTACCTGGAGAGATAGAAGAGCAGGGCTGGCCAAAAATCAAGCAAACTAGGTGGACACCTAGGACAGAAGCTTTTTTTTTGGGTGGGGGGTGGCAAAGAGCAGGGCATTCAAAGCTAAACAATAGATTCTGACAGTCGGGGGGGGGGGTAGTAAAAGGCTTAAGGTTTGACAAGTGCGCCAACACCTTGAATCATCTCTGGAGTCAGCCCCACTGAAAGTGTAATAGGAGCAAAGTAAATACAAAGGGAATTGGACACTGAAAGAAGAAAAGGAGTGAAAATGAAGTGGAAGAAGGGGTTGAAACCAGCAGGAAGCAGGGAGTGGCAACCCAACACCACCACCATGGCCAATGGGCAAGGTGTATGGGAGAATGTGTAGCCTCCATGGCCAAGAACAGCAACTGAAGCAAAGTCATCAGGGAGAAGCCAAGTCTCTGTTAAGATAAGGAGCATTAGAGATAAAGAGATCATGAATATAGTTAAGTCTGTTGGAGGCAGAATGGGCATTCCACAGAGCATATGATAAAGCAGGAAGGAAGGAGAGGAATATGAATACGATTTGAGGGGTTGCGTTTGGACTTGCATAAGGAATAAGAGAGATGCCTAGGGGGACCAGAATTGTGATTGACCTCCCCAAATGAAAGAAAGAGATGGAGCAGGGGCGGAGCCTGATGTCCAGCGGGTTAGACGCTTCGCGCTGAAGCTCCCGAGAGGCCTACTCAGAATCCTGACTTAATACCTACATAAACTCAATTTTTTGCTCCGAACTTACCGGGATACCTCGGGGGGGATGGCGGCCCATAAACCAGCGCGCTTGGACTTCGGGTCTCCTTCTTCTTCACACGGAAAACGCTCCAAAACAGAGGTGTCTTCCCCACAGAAGATGGTTCCACTTCGGGAAAACCCCGAAATGCATCAGGAGATCTTAGAGGAAATATGCGGCGTGAAGGAACTGGTGCAGTCCAATGGAGAAGCGCTTCGAGCCATGCGAGAAGACTTCGGTGTGCTCCAGGACCGACTTGAAAGTCTTTCATTACGGCAGGACAACATGGCGGGGGTCCTCGACTCGCACGCGGTGCGCTTGGTCAAACTGGACAAGGCTGAGCGCCAGATACAGAATCTTCAAAAAGAGTTAGAAGATAGCAATAATCGAGCCCGTCGCAACAATGTGAGGCTCCTTGGAATACCGGAGGGGGCGGAAGCAGGAGATATCAGAGAATTCCTGCTCAAAACTCTTCCCTCCTTGCTGAAGATCACATTTCATAGAGACCTGGAAATTGATCGAGCACATCGTGTTCCTACCCATATGGCGCTCAACCGAACGACCCCCCGGCCTATTATCTTTCGATTACTACGATATCAACAAGTGGAACAAATTCTAAATGCTGCCCGGGCGAATCGTCATCTGGAGTTTGAAAGTCATAAAGTCTCCTTCTTCCCTGATTTGGCAAAGCCCACAGTTGACCGTCGGAAGAGACTCCTTGCTTTTCGCCCTCGACTTCAACAGCTACAGGCTCGCTTTGGCCTGTTGTATCCAGCGAAGCTCCGAGTGACTCTCCACAACCAAACTAGGACATTCGAAGATCCTGATCTACTATCAACATTTTTAGACTCTAAAGAAGCAGAGCAGATGCGTTAACCCAACAACTTGGACTTATTATCTGCCGGCTCTGTCCGCCATTTTGAAGGGCCCGACGCGGTGGTCATAGCCAAGCACAGAGACTGCCTGGACTTTTCTTTCTGTCTTTATATGACTTTCTTGGTCTTCTATCCCTCCATGATGTGCCTCGGTTGGATTCGGAGCACGCACAGTTATACAGGTTATATGTTTTCAATTTCGGCCTTCTCTGGGGTTTCTCCCCGCAGACACATGGTCACCAGTAATTTCTGGGGTTCTGCTTCTTCTCTACCGCACTGCGGTTCTTATTTTTTAATGTGGGGCGCTTCATTGTATTACATTAGCTCATTTTCTATCATGTCATGTGTACAGCCAGATACAGTTACTATGAGGGACATTGTGAACTTATGTGCGTTATCATGTTCTTTTTCAGAATTTTTAACCTTGCTCAATGGCCTTATGTAAGATCTTATCACTTAACGTAAAAGGCATCAATAGTCCAATCAAAAGAAAGAAAATTCTTAGCTATCTTAACCATGAGCATGCTGATTTAGTGTTTCTCCAGGAAACGCATCTAAATTCCGCTGAAACACTGAAACTCAATGCTAAACCTTACCTGGTGGCTGCCTATTCTCCCGCCGTTTCCAAACGGTGTGGGGTAGCCATTCTGGTTAAGAAGTCTTTGCAAGCTACTGTAATAGATACTAGCTCTGATAAGGAGGGTAGATGGGCCCGTGCACATTTTAAGGTTGGAGATAGTGAATTCACGTGTATTTGTATTTATGCCCCGAATGTGGATAACCCTGCTTACTATGCAAGTATTGCGCAGTTGGCACAGGCCTCTGCCAATACTCCATTAATACTTGGTGGCGATTTCAATCAAGTGCTAGACCCTTTGATAGATAGACAACCGCCTAGAACGAGTAGTCCACCCAAGAGTCTTGCTACCCTTACAGCTCTGATGCAAGACCTTGCGCTAGTAGATATATGGAGGCTACTTCACCCCTCCGACTTAGAGTACACCTTTTTTTCTGCCCCCCATCACTCACAATCTAGAATAGATTTCTTTCTCATTTCCAAAGCACTGATTTCTCAAGTGGACACGGCTAGGATTCATCCTCTCCATATTTCTGATCATGCTGCCATATCTTTTTCATTGCATGTCACTACGCGAGATGATCATCCCTGTGCTTGGTTTTTTGATAGATCCCTACTGGATCAAAAAGATTTTCAGGTTGACATAAAGGCCGCTATCCAAGATTATTTTCATTTTAACTCACCCCATGACACAGCGAGCTGGGCTTGGTGGGAGGGTTTTAAGGCATCTATCCGTGCTGCTATAACCAGCTATCAAATTCGACAGGGGAAACAAAGAAAGCAACACTTACTGATTCTAGAGCAACAGATACAAGCTGGGGAGCGTCTCCTTACGTCCCGTACTGACCCATGTATTTTACTCCGTTTACAACGCCTCCGCTTTCAATACAATCAGCTTTTATATACTGCTGCTGCTAAAAATATTGAATCACAACAAGGGTTGTATTACCGGGAAAATAACCGTGCTGGCAAATTATTAGCGAATGCCCTGAAAGGTCAAAAAGAAGCCAAGCGTGTTACCGCTCTCCGTAATCCGTCGGGGGGGGCCTGGTCACTAAAGATACAGAAATCTTAGAACTCTTTCGTGATTTTTATACTCGGCTTTATCAATCTGAATGTGATTTTGAGTCAGAAGTATTTGAACGATTGCTCTCAGGGGTACAACGACCGACCCTATCTGACGAAGATAGAGAGGCCATGGACAAACCATTCACTTTATCAGAAATTCATTCTGCTCTCAAGAGATGCGCCACAGGTCGAGCTGCCGGCCCGGACGGTCTCCCTGCTGAATTCTACAAAACCTTTAACGCTGACTTAGCTCCAGTTTTGAAACTTTATTTTTCTGCTCTGGCCGAGGAGGGATCTCCTTCTGGGTCCTTTTCAGTGGCAAATGTAATAGTTTTTGAGAAAGAGGGGAGAGATCCGCAACTAACAGCTAATTATCGTCCAATTTCCCTCCTAAATGCGGACTATAAAATATTTGCCACCATTCTCTCCACCCGGCTCTCTGATAGGATGTCTACTTTAATACACCCAGATCAATGCGGTTTCATTCCCGGTAGATCAACCGCTGACAATGCTCGGACTCTATGTCATGTACTGACTACCGCAGTTAATCTTGATCGACCATTTGTTGGCCTCTCACTTGATGCTGAGAAGGCCTTTGATCGCTTAGAATGGCCTTTCCTGTTTGCAACTCTCCGCTGGTACGGATTCGGAGAAGGTTTTCTCCGTTGTCTCCACACCATGTACGCACAGCCTACAGCCAGTATCTGTGCTAATGCTTTAAAGTCTCAGCCATTTCCCCTTCAACGCGGTACTCGTCAGGGATGCCCACTGTCTCCACTTCTTTTCGATCTTGCACTCGAACCCTTAGCTTTACTAATCCGGCAATCGGAGGAGATTCATGGAGTCCCCTTCTCTCATAGGGAAATTAAAATTTCAGCATATGCTGATGACCTTATGCTCTTTGTCTCTTTAGACTCGGTGCCGGCTGTCCTAGAGCAAATCGGTAAATATTCACAACTCTCGGGGTATAAGATAAATTGGACCAAATCGGTAGCCTTTCCATTAAATCCTCTGATTCATCAAGCAGATATGCAATCCTTTCCCTTTTTATGGCAACCTCGCATGGTCAAATACCTTGGGGTCCACTATTGCTCTCCTTTGGAAGACGCTATTTCCTTTAATGCCAAAGACTTAACCTCTAAAGTCCGGGCGCTTACTCACCGTTGGACTCCTTTAACACTTACCTGGTGGGGTCGCCTAGAAACCATAAAAATGATGATTGTTCCTAAAGTGAATTACATTTTAGAAATGTTGCCCTGTCTCCTACCTCGACGTACATATAAAGATTTAGAGGGCCTTCTGACTAGATACTTATGGCAAAACAAGACACCTAGGATAGCGAAGCATAAGTTGCAAGCTGATAAGGAAAATGGGGGTGTCAGATTCCCTGATTTCCTGAAATATCACCATTCTTTTCTTCTCAAACAAGGTGCTCGTTGGCTGGAAGATCTAGCACCGAGTAGACCTGTGTGGCTAGACATAGAGGAGAACCTTTGCAAACCGTTTCCTCTTACTTCTCTCCCTGGTATGACTCTCCCATCAGACTCCCACTATCCACCAATGCTTTTAGACACTTTAGGTGCCTTTAATACTCTTATTCAATCTCTAGACTCCCGATTCTGTCCGTTAGACAGACTCCCGCTCTGGTACAATACTCGATTTCAAATACAAAATAAACCGATGGCGTGGAGCCCCTGGTACACTAGGGGCATTTGGACCCCTACCCAGTTGTTCCATGATGGTCGCTGGAAAACTTTTAGTGAATTGCAAATTGAATTTGGTCTCCCAGCGAAACACTACTTTCAGTTGGTGCAACTACAGCATTGTCTTCGGAGTGCTAAGGTGCTCCCGCCATCGGAATCCCCTACCCAAGACTTGTCGGAGACTATCCGATCTATCGGGAGCTCACCGGGTGTAGCATCTAACTTTTACAAAACCTTAAGTAATGCTGTAAATAGAGGTACCCCTATAGCACAGAAAGCATGGGAGCGGGAACTGCATGTAACTTTGACCCCGGAACAATGGAGCCTTGTCTGGAGTAGAGTGACACGGGTCTCCAGATCCGCCTCACTCACTCAGACACTCTTCTTTCTAGCCCACCGGTGTTTCTATACTCCTGACAGATTAGCCAAATGGAACACCTCCCAGGGCAATAAATGCTGGACATGCCATGCGGCCATTGGTTCACTAACTCATGTTATGTATGAATGTCCCGCACTACAGTATTACTGGCGTCGGGTCTGGGGCCGTATCCAATCTATTTTGCACTTTCAAGAGCCCCTGTCTTGGAGGATAGTGGGACTCCGCTCAGCTGCGGGGATCCCCTCTCTTCCAAAATCGGCTTACTTCCTTTTAGACTTCATGCTGGGCATTGCTATTTCCCTAATTACGAAATACTGGAAAAATAGCTCCCATCTGAGCCCCAATGAATGGTGGAATCATGTCTGTCTCTACAGTAAATATGAACAAATACCTCGTATGTTCGCTTCTTCCGTTCAGACCCCCCATCATCTGTCTAAATGGAAGATGCTCAATGATTATGTTCACACCGCTAAATGCTCTCATCTGACTGTTTAAATTTGTATAAATCTCTGTCACATGATCATTCTGTATCGCAGATGCTATTTATGTTCGTTTTGATGTACAATTACTGTTGTTTGGAAGCGCTCACATGCTGATACTGTCGGCTTAGAGAAGAAGCAGGGGGGTGGGGGGTAATAGGGTTTGCTTTTCCTTATTGTATACTTGTTTTGTCTCCTTTGGTGTGTTGTTTCTTTTGTTTGTTGCAAAATGAAAATAAAAGTTTAAAAAAAAAAAGAAAGAGATGGAGCAGGAGCGTATGTGGAAGAGAAGAGGAGACATAATGATGAAGAGGGTAAAGTGTTCTCAGAGAGAGTGGAAATGACTGAATGAAGGGAAGAAAAGGATTAGCAGATGGTAGATAATTCTTGGATAGACTATTTGCTTATGTTGCTGCTTTAGAATGGAACAGTTTGCCAAATGAGATTAAGAATATTTCTAACCATATAATGTTTCAACAAACTCTTAAAACAATTTTATTTAGGAGCTTTTGTTAGATTGAAAGTGCTATGAAACAAATTGTTGTCTGAATTGTTTTTCTATGGGCATTTGCAAATCATTTGTTAATGGTTCCTTAATCTGCTTAGAACTAGTTTTGCGTAGGCGAGCTATAAATGGCTGTATTAAATTAAATAAGATAGAAGATAAAATGGCTTGAGAGGTAAATAAGGAAGGGAGTGGGGTGTGAAGTTGTTTACAGGACGGGAAAAGATTGGGGAGAGTTATTTTCAAGAAGAGAAAGTAATGTGGAGTCAGGAATAGATGGGAAAGAGAAACTGCAGATCTGAGAAGATGTATGATAAGATATGGGAAGGAAGGAGGGGACGATTCATGGGTTGTGGTGCATCTGGAAATAATGGTGTTAATGAGGCCAGGAATGGCTATAAGAAATTTAGATCATGGGGTAGGTGGCTGAGCGGAGAGTGTGAGGAAAATAAAAAATCAGCAGGTCAAAAAGAAGATATTAACTTAGTGACAGTGATAGTATCAGGAATTGATTTTCTTAGAGAATAATAGGAGAGATACAGGCAGAGAGAAGATAAACACAGAAGATTCAGAATGAAATACAGTAGCACACAGACCAATCGGAAAGAAAGAATGTTTATTTTCTCTCCTGCCTTCTAACCTCAGAAAATTCAGAACGAACAAGACACAGGTAACAAATAGAGTAACCAGAGTGAAGCACCAGATCCCCTGTCTGTCCCGTGCTTTCCTGAATTCAGATACAATCCTCGTCTCCACCACCTCTGCTGGGAGACCATTCCATCAATCAATAACACAATGCAATTATCAGAATTACACCAAAAAACACTCATACATAAAAAATAAACAATTCATATTACAAAAATGATACAATACCATGTTTAATTATTTCTTAAATTATTATTTATTACATTATATTATTAAATAATATATCTTCAATCAATACAAGACACAAATAACAATCATTTATACAACAATAAATATAATCCCACACACTTTTAAACAAAGCACTATTAATCAATATACCCGTTAGATGTTCCAAAACATATCATTCAAAAAAATATATTTGAATGGAAAAAAAAAACAAAATATTCAATATTCATTCAATTACATATTATACCAGGGGTGTTACACAACCCATATTTAAATAAAATCTTGTAACATGTGAATATCTCCTCATTGGACAATATATCCAATATATCTAAATCGCCTATTGTCTTCTGGATATATCACCAATTCTCTTTTATATTCGATAGCTACATCCCCTCACTCTCCTCAAAACGGTATCGTCTCATTGGACGAGCCAATCAAATCGTCTACAATGTTGCAGTCATATGGTTCACTCTGGGGCAGCAGCAGCAAACTGATTTTCAAGATTCATTGTGGCCAGGACATTGCACTCTGGACTGGCCCTATGTTACTCTACCCCCTCCTCTCGCAATGTGAGACACAGGTAAGGGCACCATAGTGCCTGTGCCAAGCACGAAGACGCGCATGTCCTGGTCCATGCTGAATCTTTAAAATCAATTTGCTGCTGTTTCTGGTCCGACTCTGGCCTGGTTTGAAGCATAGCAGCAATGGCAATGCTCTCGCACCTATCTGAAGTTGGCACCAGAGGCAATTGCATAAGTTACCTATACCTAAATGTGGGCCTGACCTTACCTGACAACTCTTTTGCAATACTGCTCACAAAAATGCTAAAAAGACCCAGATTGTGCTGGACTGGACCAATCCCTGTGGCACCCCACTTGTAACATCCTTATCCCTAGAGTGAACTCCTTTTACGACTATCCTCTGTCGTCTCCCACTCAATCAGTGTCTAACCTAGTCAGTCACTTTAGGGCTCATACCAAAGACACCCAGTTTATTTATAAGCCATCTATGTGAAACTGAGTCAAAGGCTTTACTGAAATCAAAGTACACCAAATCTAGTGCTCACCCTTCATCTAACTCTCTGGTCACGCAGTCAATAAAAGGAGTCCTCCATTCTTCCACATTGCCCAGTCAGTTGCCACAGAATCTCAGAAAGCACTAGCTTGTGTTGGGACTATATTAAGTCTTTCAGGAACAGCCTTGTATAGCCTTTTTTGTAACAAAACATGAAGCACATAATTGTGTTGTTGCCCCATTCCCACACTGGTTTCTGGTGGACAGTGGCACTCTACAGTAAGTGTGTGGCATGCTCAGTGTGCCCTAGGTTGTTATAGATATCATTTAGAGCAGCTAAGATTCCGTGCGGTCTATCAGTCTTCTAAGTGGGTAATTATGTAAGTGACTTGATTGTGTAGAACAGTATTTCACATGCTTAAATAGGTGCTAAGTAAACACGTGAGCCAATTTCATTAGGATGACTGGGGCTTAAACTGAAATGTCTAAACAAACCATTTTAATTTATGCTGACAATCATTGGCACAAAAGTATGTGCACTGTTTAAATGCCTGTGTGCTAAAAATATGCACTTAAGGTTATATTGAGTTTTGTGACACCTAAACCAGACACATAGGCCCTCATTTTCGAATGCAGGTTGTGGGGCTGCACATTCCACCAGGACATGCAGCCCCGCAATCCGCCTAGATCCTATTCCTCCATCAGTTCTCTCCATACATCCTGTGCTTCAGGATGAGGAGAGCCAGCGGGAGGCGGGAGGCAGCGCAGAGGGGGTGAGCCGATTCAGGTCACTGCCCTGTATGTGCTGCCGGACCTGCTGGGATATGCTGCTTATTCAACCTCAGAGATGCAGCATTTTGTTGCCGATCGGGGCAGACCGCCCGATCCAGGCTGCAGGAGGCCAGCCTTGGGTCGGGCAGAGGGGAAAAGAGGGGCCAGGAACACGGATGCCTAGGGCACCTGCGGGGAGGACGTCCCCGCAGGTGGAAGGGGCACGCTGGGCCCAATTCTGACTTCCTAGAATTTAATCCTAACAGAATAGGATCCTAACAACCCCGACTTCAGTGGGGAGGTCAGGATGGCCCCCTCCCGGAATGGGGCTCATAGTCTAGGCATTGAGGAGCCAAAAATCTGTGCTTAGATACATGAACTATGTGGTGTGGCAATTGTATTATTCAAAGTGTGGAATATTTAAATCCCTCTCTATGTATAATACCATACAGCAATGTGTACTTTGGGCTCATTTGGGCATTCAATTACACATCTAAAATTTAAGCGTGCATGTGTATAATGATAGCTCATGTGTAAATTTGGAGATATATATGCACACAAACAATTTCTGTGCATAGTAGGTGCACAATCACGACAAAAAACAAAAAAAATATGGTTCAAATGCAATGAATGTGACAGAAACCTTGGTCATGCACATCCCTATGGGAAAGTAGGGGCGTGTGTCCATGATCATGCATTGGGTTCATTTGGGTCTCTGAACATTTAGGGCCCGATATTCAGCGGTGACAGCTAGCACTGCTAAAACAGCTAGCCGCCACTGCCGCTGAACTTTAAACCCAGATATTCAGTGCCGGGGCGACAGTATATCCAGGCCCAGCATTGAATATCTGGGTTGCCTGGATAGCCAGGAAGCTAATCGGGCTGCAGTGATATTCAGCCGCTGCTTAGTTAGCTTCAGTGGCAAGACTTAGGCCAACCTTTACTGCATCTGACTTTCACAACTTAGCAATAACTGGGCAGCAGCTTAATAGCCTATCTAGGGGAATTAACACGATTAGCAGCTCGGCTAACCCATGTTAATCCTTTTGAATACTGGGCCCTTATGTGTACATAATTTTATATGCGCAAATAACTATGAATTAATGTGCATACAACTGATTTAACACTTTAAAAAGTCCTACTGTGCATACAGTGCATGCCTAAGAATACATATGTGAAAAGAGCCATAAAAATGTTCAAAATCTTGAAAAATTCATTTTAGACGAGCACAAATACCCCTGTAGGAATGGGAGGTGCAAGCATCTATGGGTGCTTTATTCATTGGCAATTTTCAAAGTGGACGTATGTGAATACTTTATTTTATTTATTTACATTTATTTATTTATTTACATTCTCTTATATACCGCGCTATTCTGCATCAGTGCGGTTTACATTAAACAAACTGAAATTACATTGAACAGGGCATTATAACTTGGAGATAACTATTTTACAGGGAACATGGGCTATGGAGGGTTAAGTGGCTTGCCCAAGACCACAAGGAGCACCTGTGGGACTAGACACCCCACTTCCACTTTGAAAACTGCTGCAAAGACTAGGTAAAAAGCACCCAAAGACTTTGTACTGTAACTGTGTGGCCATGATGACAATTGACCACATATGCTCTCAAACATTGTTAAAGATGGGTACAATTAAACATATGCTCCTGACAAGACTTGCTGCACTTCAAAGTTCTTTGCAGCTTAAACATTTTGAAGTTCCGATTATGGAACAATTGATATTTTGTCGTCATGACTTCTTGGGCCTACAGATGTTTGTGATTGATTAGATGTGTGCGGACTGCCGCAGGTGGGATTAAGATAGTTATTGTGATGATGTGAAGGCTGCAGAGCCCTTTAAAAGTAGAAAAAACTCTGAGATTTGTTCCCACAAGCGGGGGATGGGATCACAGAAGCACATTTCCCACAGAGAGAATGAAACCAAGGCACATAGAAGCAGGGTTAGCTTGAAGCCACACCCAACCTCTAGGACAGCTGCAAGCAGAGAGAGGGTGGGGTCAGAGAAGCAAACAGTTCACAGAACATATAAGCTGCGTCACACAGGAAGTGGGGAGAGAGAGGAACGGGAGCTGGAGAATCAGCTGAGAGTTGATTCCAGAGCTTCACACACACGAGGACTAGGCACAGGATGGTGCAAAGGAAATTGCAATGCTAAAGGGAAACTAGCAAAACCCCGAGGGCAAAGTTTCTTTGAAGAATCAGCTGAGTGGGAGGAGGAATCAGGTACTGATCAAACGGTATGTGCTCAGACACCAGAAAGACTGCAAAGAAGGTCTGTTCAAAGGCAGGACCGGTTGCAGGCTAGGAGCCAAAGGAAAAGGCCAGTAAACCAGGGAAGGAAGCAGGATTTCAAAGCTGTTAATTCTGCTAAGCCCAGAAGGACTGACCACTACTTACAAGGCAAGTGCAAAGGGTGTGGGCATAGAAAGAACCGGCAGAGAAGCCTGGATTTTACCTCTGAATCAGAATATAGCAGTTCTAGTCTTGAACCTCCACACAGATATTATAGGAAGCCTGTTAGGAGGAGAGTTACTGCTAGTCAAGAAGCTTTTGCATTTCCTGATGAGAAACTATTAAGGGGGAGAAAAGCAAAAGGTTCCAACCCAGTTACAGAGGGGAACCGTGAGCTAAAGTGGAGAAACCTTTGTAAGCTTCTGAAGAACATACAACAGGTTAAACCAGAGATTACCCCAAGCTCAGAGCCATACAATTCCCCAACAGAAATGGACGTAGACTGTCTCTCTGATAAATCAATGTCCTCTGCTGAATCGATGGATTGCAGTCTCTGTGTGTCTAATGTATAAAGCTTTTCCTTTATGCTGTATGAAACAAGTAAGAAGACGTCAGGAGTTCAGATATCATTGTATGCTTGGAAAGCAGACAAGTGGATAAGAAAAACCTCATGTGAAAGCCTAGCTAGTTTTATTGCTGCTGTAACGTCAGTTGAAAAAGCTAGTGGTTTAAAAGCTAAGAGGTAGCACTCTGAGTATTATTTATTTATTTATTTATTTTACAATTCTTATATACCGCACTATTTGCAATCAGCGCGGTTTACATGTAACAAAAAACATCCGACAAAATGCATATGTCTGGTCATTACATTGAACAGGGAATGGGATTTGGAGAACAAGTATCAACTATATAAAGGAACTTGGAGAACAAAGGTGAACTATATACATAAGAAGTTCAATGGAAAAGGCTCCTGTTTGGTGTTTTACATTTTTGGGGACGAACTAATGTTTAAACTTGAAGTCAGCAAGGAAAGTAAAGCTTTTCATATTGCCAAAGTTTGTGAGTAATGCACAAAGATACTTCTACTGCATTTGTAAATACTAGAAAATACTGCTATCAAGGTTGAGAAGTTTATGGAAGAAATTCACCTTGCACATTTTGGAGAAGAATCCTATACCTTTGGTTGAATCTGTTTTACCTTTCTGGAATTTTGCCACAAATGATTTCCTTACAGAAAATTAAAATAAAAGCAATTTATGTTATAAATTGTCCTGTGCTCCTTCTATTCGGACTGCTAACAAAAGCAAACCACAACTACAATTAAGGAGGTGATCCACCGTCTCTCATCAGGCAGGTGTCTATACCAAGTAGCACTATAAGTGTCCAAACAGAGACAATCTGCCGTGCCACCTCTAGGGGCAGTGCGGTGAGAGCGTTGGAAGGCGTCACATTATATAGGTTGGTACAATACCAGATTTTTCATTTAAATATGATATTGCCTAACGGTCTGAATTTAGATATTGATTGAGGTGTATGCTATAGGAACATAGAACATGATGACAAAAAAAGACCATAAAAGCCTTCTCTAGTCTGCCCATTCAAACCAACAGCCCAGTCTCTACCACCACTTCTTCTACTTAAGAGTACCTCAGTGCTTCTTCCATGCTTTCTTTAACTCAAATGTTGTCCTTGTCTCTACCACTTCCAATGGGAGGCTGTTTCATACATCTACTGTTGTTGTGTGCTGTTGGTCAATATCAACTCCTAGGTTTTCTTGGCAAGATGTGACCAGATGTATATTGCTAGGCCTTTCTTCCATGAAATAAGTCTGCAACACCTGGCATTACAAGGTGGTCTCCTATCCAAGTACTAGCTGGGCCTAATGCTGCTTAGTTTCTGAGATCAGACTCAAGAGCATCACCCTGGTGTGGCAGGAAGTGATCCTGTAACTAGGACCTGTCCTCCAGGTGATGTAAAACCCTCTCGCACCGAGGAAGTTTCTCCAGGGCCATGTGCCCATGAGGGAAGGGTTAGGAAAGCCGTTATAGTTGGTGATTCGACCATTAGGCATGTAGATAGCTGGGTGACTGGTGGACGTGAGGATCGCCTGGTAACATGCCTGCCTGGTGCGAAGGTAGCGGACCTCACGCGCCACCTAGATAAGGTCTTAGATAGTGCTGGGGAGGAGTCTGCTGTCTTGGTACATGTCGGTACCAATGACATAGGAAAATGTGGTAGGGAGGTTCTGGAGGCAAAATTTAGGCTTTTGGGTAGGAAGTTGAAATCCAGAACTTCCAGGGTAGCATTCTCCGAAATGCTTCCCGTTCCACGTGCAGGACCCAAAAGGCAGGCAGAGCTCCGGAGTCTCAATGCGTGGATGAGACAATGGTGCAGAGATGAGGGTTTGGGATTTGTTAGGAACTGGGGAACATTATGGGGAAAGGAGGGGTTCTTCCGAAGGGATGGGCTTCACCTTAACTGGGATGGAACCAGGCTGCTGGCATTAACCTTTAAAAAGGAGATAGAGCAGCTTTTAAACTAGATATTAGGGGAAAGCCGAAAGTCACCCAAGAGCGGATGGTTCAGAAGAATGTGTCCTTGAAGGATACTACCAAAAGCAGAGAGGTTCCACAAAAGAGTAAAAGTAGCCCAAATGGCCTCGAGTATGGAGCAGACAGAGCTTAAAGATCCCAAATTACCCATGTCTAACAATAGCCAAATTAATATGAATAAAATACATTCTCTAAAATGCTTGTATGCAAATGCTAGAAGTCTAAAAAATAAGATAGGAGAGTTAGAATATATAGCACTAAATGAAAGGTAAGATATGATTGGAATATCAGAGACATGGTGGAAGGAGGACAACCAGTGGGACACTGTGATACCTGGGTACAAACTATATCATAATGATAGAGCTGATCAAATTGGTGGAGGGGTTGCTCTCTATGTTAGAGAGGGCATTGAGTCAGAAAGGATTAAAGTTTTGCAGGAAACAAAATTTGCTGTAGAATCTCTATGGATTGAAATTACATGTAAAAGGGGGAAGGCAATGGCAGTGGGGGTGTACTATCGAGCGCCTGGCCAGAATGATCAAATGGATGATGAAATGCTCAAAGAAATCAAGGAAGCTAACAAATGTTACAGCGCAGTAATAATAATGGGTGATTTCAATTACCCCAGTATCGACTGGGTCAGTGTCACGTCAGGACATGCTAGGGAGATAAAGTTCCTAGATGAAATAAATGACAGCTTCTTGGAGCAGCTGGTTCATGAACCGACCAAAGGGGAAGCCATATTAGACCTAGTCCTTAGTGGAACACCAGATCTAGTGCAAGAGATAAGGATGTTGGGGCCACTTGGCAATAGTGATCATAGCATGATCGCCTTTGATTTAGTTAGTGGAGGAGGGATAGTAAGGAAATCCACAGTACTACCTTTTAACTTTCGAAAGGGAGACTATGATAAAATGAGGAAAATAGTTAAGAAAAAACCAAAAGGAGCAGTTGCAAAAGTTAAAGATGTACATCAAGCTTGGGTGCTGTTGAAAAATACTATCTTGGAAGCCCAGACCAGCTGTATTCCACGCTTTAAGAAAAGTGGAAGGAAGTCCAAAAAACTGCCAGCATGGTTTAAAGGTGAGGTCAGAGAGGCTGTTGTTGCCAAAAAAGCATCTTTCAGGAAATGGAAAAAAGAGCAAAACGACGAAACCTGGAAACAGCACAAGCACTGGCAAGTCAAATGCAAGGCAGTGATAAGGCAGGCAAAGGGAGAATTTGAGAAGAAGCTTGCTGCGGAAGCAAAAACACGAAATAAAGACTTTTTCAAGTACATTCATAGCAAAAATCCTGTGAGAGAGTCAGTTGGTCCATTAGATGATAAAGGGGTTAAAGGAGCACTAAGAGGCGACAAGGCGATAGCGGAGAGACTGAATGAATTCTTTGCTTCAGTCTTTACTGAGGAAGATGTAGGGATGTTACCCATGGCTGAAGTGGTATTTAAAGGTGCGGAAGAATTGAAGGAAATATCGATACATCGGGAAGATGTATTACAACTATTAGATAAACTGAAGAGTAGCAAATCACCTGGGCCGGATGGTATACATCCAAGGGTGTTGAAAGAACTGAAATATGAGATTGCAGACCTGCTATTATTTATCTGTGAACTATCATTAAAATCATCTCTAATACCTGAAGATTGGAGGATCGCCAATGTAACACCAATTTTTAAAAAGGGTTCCAGGGGTGATCCGGGAAACTACAGACCAGTAAGCCTGAAGTCTGTACCGGAAAAAATGGTAGAAACCATCATAAAGAATAAAATTACTCAGCATGTAGATAGTCATGGCCTAATGGGAGACAGCCAACATGGCTTTAGACAAGGAAGATCTTGTCTTACTAATCTGTTATGTTTTTTTGAAGGTGTAAATAAACAGGTGGACAAAGGTGAGTCGGTTGATATTGTGTATCTGAACTTTCAGAAAGCCTTTGACAAGGTCCCTCATCAGAGACTTTTGGCAAAACTAAAGAGTCATGGGATAGGAGGCAGTGTTCTATTGTGGATCAGGAACTGGTTAAAAGAAAGAAAGCAGAGGGTAGGGCTAAATGGCCAATTTTCCCAATGGAGAAAGGTGAATAGTGGTGTACCTCAGGGATCTGTGCTGGGTCTGCTGCTTTTTGACATATTCATAAATGACCTGGAAAGTGGAATAACGAGTGAGGTTATCAAATTTGCAGATGACACAAAACTATTTAAAGTTGTTAAAACCCAAGAGGATTGTGGAAAATTGCAAGAGGATCTTAATAAATTGGAAGAGTGGGCATCAAAATGGCAGATGAAATTTAATGTGGACAAGTGCAAGGTTATGCACCTAGGGAAGAACAACCCAAACTATGGTTACACGATGCAAGGTTCCACATTAGGAACCACCACCTAGGAAAAAGATTTAGGCGTCATTGTGGATACCATGTCAAAACCCTCGGCCCAGTGTGCAGCGGCGGCCAAGAGAGCAAATAGAATGCTAGGTATGATAAGGAAAGGAATGGAAAATAAAACAAAAGATATTATAATGCCTCTATATCGTTCCATGGTGAGACCGCACCTTGAATATTGTGTGCTATTCTGGTCGCTGTATCTTACAAAGGATATAGTGTTATTAGAAAAGGTACAGAGAAGAGCCACCAAAATGATAAAGGGGATGGAAGGATACTCCTATGAATAAAGGCTAAAAAGGTTAGGGCTCTTTAACCTGGAAAAGAGACAGCTGAGGGGAGATATGATAGAAGTCTATAAATTAATGAACGGAGTGGAACGGGTAAACGTAGATCGATTGTTTACCTTATCAGAATATAGAAAGACTAGGGGACATGCAATGAAGCTACAGGGTAAACTATTTAAGACTAATAAAAGAAAATATTTTTTCACTCAACATGTAATCAAACTCTGGAATTTGTTACCGTAGGATGTAGTAAAGGCTGTTAGTGTAGCTGGGTTTAAAAAAGGTTTGGACAAGTTTCTGGAGGAAAGGTCCATAAACCATTATTCAGAAGGGACCCAGGATATCAATGCTTGACCCAATACAAGCATTGTGGAACCTGTGTCTTTTGGGGAAACTGCTAGGTACGTATGACCTAGATTGGCCACTGTTGAAAACAGGATACTGGGCTTGATGGACCTTGGTCTGACCCAGTATGGCATATCTTAGGGAGTGGAGGAGTAGCCTAGTGGTTGGGGCAAGGTACTTCAGGCCAGAAGGTCGGGGGTTCAAATCCCACTAGAGGACAGCAACCTTGGGCCAGAAGGACTGGGGTTTCTAGTCCCACAGGTGCTTCTTGTGGTCTTGGGCAAGCCACTTAACTCTCCATAGCCCATGTTCCCTGTAAAATAGTTATCTCCAAGTTATAATGCCCTGTTCAATGTAATTTAAGTTTGTTCAATGTAAACTGCACTGATGCAGAATAGCGCGGTATATAAGAGAATGTAAATAAATAAATAAAAAATCTTATGTTCTTATGTTCATTCACAGTATGAAGGACATAGCCCTATATATAAATAAATATTGTGCCTGTCCCCTCAGGGCAGCCAAAGCATCCCCACTCCTGTCATGGTATTTAGAGTAACTTTTGGATAAAGATGATATTGTGGTCTTCTTACCTAAGGAAAAATAAGGCATAGGGGAGAAAGGTCTATTCCAGTTCCTACAATTAAACCGCTAACTTCAATATGGTTAAACCTGCCTGGCCATAATGTAGCACGACAAAGAGGCCAAGATGGAAACAAAAATTTAATTTGCAGATTCTTCAAATAGAAGACAAAATTTGCATATAAAGAATGATAAATTAGTAATCACAAAAAAATGTACAATGTCATTTCATTCACCTTTATCTTGTTAGAACAGCACAATAAAACATTTCCAATCAAACTATAAACTCATCTAAATACCTTTGAACGAAAGAAACTGTCTTCAGTAAGTACAGATTTAACTTGCTACAAATTTTAACTTCAAAGCACTTTTCAAAGTTCTGACTGTTTTCCAGAAATCCCCGTTACTGTTTCCTTTCAAAAATATTAGAATCAGGGGGAAGATCCAAGATGTCCACATGCAGGCATTTGTCGGTGTAACGCTTTCCTAACATGGTAAGAGGAAAGCCAAAGCAGACAAAAAGCCTTCCAATGCCCCGGCGGCATCCTCTTCATACCCCCTGCAGGGGCCTCTTGACCCTTACCTCACACATGCATCGCACCAGCCAGGTGATCCGGCAATTCAGAACCCCATTAACCGTTTTTCAGAGCTTGAATGCTCATCAAGCAGTTCGGGACCAGACATCTTGTCCCAAGATCAGTGGCGTGCCTCGAAGATTGTAATGGTGGAGCACATCTGTCTCAGTTGTTTCCCGAGTTGGTGAACCGGTAACTGTAGGAGGGAAGGCTCCGGGACAGCAGGGAGAGGCGAGGGCTGCCCTTCTGGATCAGCGTTCCAGCAACCTATCACCTTGAGGCCTTATTGCAGATCCTGCTGTCAAGCCGATGGTGTCTACTTTCTCAGCGATAACACTGCAAGCCTTGGAAGCCGGTGCTGGTGGAGACCATCTGGACAGCCATAGTACAACTTGGGGAATCTTTGGTCCACAGGTACATACTATGGCTGCACAGTCTCAGGCAAATACAACTTTGCTTCAACAGTACAAAAGAAAATTCAGTTTTGCAGAGCCTTACCTTGCAGCTTTCATTAAAGTTTGGTCGGGTGGAAGATTCTGCAGAATCCTTTTGTAAGGAAGCTGTTGCCATGAAGGCTAGGACTGAACGATTAGAGAACTTTTCTCAATATCAGAATTTTAGATTAACACATTTTCCTAAGTCTGCTGTGATAAATGCTAAAGAAATGTTTAGATATCATTTATTGAAGGTGTTTGAGGTTCCAGCAGAATCCCATCCCCCAGTCTCTAAGCTTTATTATATGCCTACAGGTTGTAGATCATCAGGCATGGGTGATATATCAGGTATGCAGCAGGCAGACTTGTTGGATATCTCTGCAATTTTGGAAACGTCTGGGCTTGATGCTTATATTTCGTCCACCATTTTTTTTCCATTTGATCATTTTATTAAGTATTTAGTATCATTACAAACATCACTTAACATGTATCAAACTACACATAACATTTATGTATCAAACTTCCCACAGCATTTGTATTTATTAACAAGTATATATTCTATTAATTCATATAATATTACTCTAAATACTCTTTATATCATTCCCTTTCTAACCAGCCTCTCCCACCCTCCCCCGCTCATCCATCCTCATCCATTATTGAATTAATATCCTCTCTCCTTTCACCAAATCACCATTTATCCTTCCAGTAAAACTTTATTTAAATTTTATATAAAATCCCTCTCATATTTTCTCTAGCACTCCCACTCATTCTTCCTTCCATTTTTTCAACCACTTACACACATTCTTCCATTGTTCCACAACTTTCTCACCTGTCCCCCTCCTCATCTCTCTCAATCTATGCATCAAACACATCTCTGCCACTCTTTTCACAAATGCTGCCTTATGTGGCATGGATTTCCCCTGCCAATGTTGTGCTATTTCATTTCTAGCAGCTACTATACAGTGATGTATCACTCCACTAACTCTCTTTGGAATGTCCACATCTAACTGATGTAGTAAACAAATCTCTGGCTTTCTTTGTATTCGATATCCTGTCATGTTATATATCAACTCCAAAATCTCAATCCAAAAGGCTTGTATCCATTTACAATTCCACCACATATGCAACCAATTCCCATTCTCATTGCATCCCCTCCAACACTGATCATTAATCCCCCTTCCAGCTCTTTTTTTACATACTGGAGTCCAATACCATCTGAACAACAATTTATAAGCATTCTCTTTTACCCTTGTGGCTATGGATATACTTGCCACTGTTCGTATTATCCCATTCCTCCTCAGACCATCTTATCTCCAAATCTTCTTCCCATTTTATCATGTATCTCAATTTGTTATTTCCCCCCCTCTCCATTATGCTTTTATAAATTCTGGACAAAACTCCTTTCTGCCCCAAATTTCCTAAATACACAATGCTTCAAAACTGCCCCCTATTTTCCCAGAGATCATGCCACACTTTTGATTGTTTCAAAAAGTGACTCACTTGTAGATAAGCATAATAATCTCTATCTCCTAATCTATATAGATCCTTAATATTTTCAAATTCAAAAATGTCCTCTTTACTCACTATTGTTGAGATATATTTTAACCTCACCTTATCCCATCTATTCAAAATGCCCATCTCTGGTCCTTGTCTGCTTTCAAAATAGGCTTCAAGAGGCATACACTGTGAGTACCTCTTATTTTGTATTAATCGTTTTCTATTTTGTTTCCAAACTTGTAAACTATTCACTATTAGAGGATTTTGATTTTGATTTTCTAAATGAAGTCTACCTCTCCAAACTACTTTGATTAGACTTTCTCCCTTAAAAAACCTTCCTCCATTTGAACCCAATGTTTCTGTGTTCCTCGATGCCACTCATAAATCGCTTTTAATTATGCTGCCTCGTAATATTTCCTAAAGTTAGGCACACCTAACCCTCCCTCTCCTTTAGTTCTTTGCATTATATCCATTGCTACTCTCCCCCTTCTATTTTTCCACATAAAACGATTAACAATTCTTTGCAACCTTTTTAACTGGTGGTATTTTAATTGGTAACGTCTGGAAGACAAATAGAAATCTTGGTAAGAGCATCATCTTTTCATCCACCCTTTTGATAACTTTTACTTTATACATATCTTCTGACAGAGACTGGTTTCTCAAAGTTTTCTTTTGGAAAAGATCTACCTTAATTTGATATTTTACTATTTGTGTATTCCCTGATCTTTCCCGGGAAATTCAGCAGAGGAGGAAGGACTTTCTCCTCCTTCAGCCTGGAGTCCAGCAGTTGGGAGGGGGGTGTCAATTTTTCCTCAAGTTTCCTTGGAAGTGCACTGTTAAATTACAATCTTTTTCCTATTTTTTTTGACCTGCCCCCAACTGCTTGCATTTCTGAATGCACAGAGGTCTGCTGTTGCTGAGGAAGCTCCCACTGTATAATTGTAATGTTTGGTTGTATGCCTGTTGATTTCCTTTAGTATTGCTGTGTAATTTGTTTCCTATAAAATTCTTCCCATAATGTTGTGGATTGTAGTGGGGGGCAGTATGGGTGTGATCTTGTATATGGTCTTTTCTTCAGTTGTAGCCTTTTTTATTCTTATTGCTATTTCTGTTCTCTTTTTCTTGACAAGTATATATTATGCTTGGTTGTTTATACTGTAAATTAGAAATATAATAAAAAAAGAAATATTAAAAACACCTTTCTCAGTGTAGTGCACTAGGTTATTCTTACCACTAGAGCTCTGGAATTTAATACTACAAATTAAATATCTTGAATCTTCCCAAAGAAGTGCTGCAGTGCAGATGATTCCTGATCCCTTCAAGTGCAAGCATATCTCACTTTCATTGACTCATGAAAGATACCTCTCTCCTTAACACATCTCAAAAGAGAAATACCTTAATGACTCATGTTCAGAAGTCTTTTGCTGAACTTTGTATAAGTATTTCCCCAATTGAAATGAAACCCTAGGGCCATGTTTGCTAAGGGGCATGCCAGGGCATGAATGGAATTTAAAAAGGTGCTAGTTTCTGCAGCTCAACAACAGTAAATGCCTGTTCATGCCTCTGATACTTTTCACTCCTTTGAAGATACCTGCCAGTAAGTTGAAAAAACAACAAAAAAAAGCATTTCTCCTAGGACAAGCAGGATGCGTCAGCCGCACCTGGTGACATCATCCGATGGCACCATAGATGGAAGTGCCTTCCTGAACTCAGAACGGTTATCCTTTCTGAGCATGTGCCAAGGTAGCCCTAACTCCTGGCCCGTCCCTATCTAGCCAGACAGTTTTCATTCTTCCACCTTGCCAATAAGATGGAACTCTTAGCTCTCAAAAAAACAAAACAAAAAAAGACCCCTACCCTCAATATCAGAAGAACCCCAGAGAAGAAACCTGCACCTATAAGGAAGTTCCAAGGACCTCCCTGAAGGACCGCACAAGGTACAGCATGACCAAGCCGGGATTCAAAAAATGCCCCAGCTGCAGGAAGAAAATGAGCAGTACTGATTCCTACGATCATTGTGTCCGGTGTCTTGGCCTCCACCACAAGGTGGAAGACTACCTGCACTGAGCACGGATGTCACTCCGTGCATAGAAGTCACAGTATCACACACTGAAAGATTACTTGGTGACCACATTCACCTCTGCAGCCCTGCTCTGAGGCCATTCTGTCAGACTGCAGCAGTGGGTCCTGTTGAACGCTCCTGCAGCTAAGGATGTGCCTACAGGGCCTCCATCCACAGCCGCACTTCTGCAGAGAATACCATACCTTTGGCGAACCAGAATCCACACCTGCAGGCCGCACCAGACCCGTCTCCTGCAATCACCGGCAACAGCCCCGGACCCAGACTCCATCATGGCCATCTTGCCATTGAATGTGTTGTCGCCACCATCTCCACCCCCCCCCCCCCCGATGCCATTGGCTGGCACCATGGCAATGGGGAAGCCCAGAGAAACCTTTCCATGACACAGGCAAGAGCATCACACAATGCTCCGCCCCCACAGTGCCAGTAACTGGGGCAATGGAGAAGAGGGGACAGAGAAGGACTACACAGTGCCGATGCTGAAAGCCTCCATTGGCACAGACATGCAGGGCATCCGGCTCCATCAACGCCGAGGAGATCCCCAGCACCACACTGATGGAGCAGAAGGGGCAGCCCTGGAAAATGTCACAGGAGGGATTCCAGCTTCAGCGGCAGCAAAAGCCGCCCTGTGAGCATCGCAGGTGCCACGGCCATAGCAGGCACCACCACAGGCATAGACGCCACCACTATGGACACTCCAGCAGTCCCTCAACCTCTGGATCTCTGCCAAAGTGGCACAGCAGCCACCGTGGGGTAAGCCTTAACTCTACATCAAAACACCTCGGCTGCCATCCTCAAACTCCTGCAGGGCCTGTTCCAACAGAAGGGGGAGGAAGGGCTCGGGGGCTTGGCAACACCACCTCTGAATCAGAGGGGGGCAGAGAAATCCCTGGCTCCCGCTACCCAAGGGCATTTTCCATCTCCACCGCTGAATTATGAGTCCTCGAACCCCACAGACAGCTGAGAGGAGGCGGCGGCCACACTGGGCTTGTCAGGCTCTGGGAACCCTCTCACCTCTTTGGAAACAGGGTCCAAAGCCTCTCAGTCTCAACCACAACCACCTCCTCCACCTGAGGACCTCACCTACCCTAAGTTCCTGCGGAAGGTGATGTCCCAGCTCACCCTCACACCGACCGACCCACCGGATGCAAAGACCTACACCCAAGGGGCACTCAAGTATCTCAAACCCCTCAATATGCTCGTCACTCTACCAGTCCACTATCTATGCAAGACCACATGATGAAACTCTGGCTCATGCTGGCCTCAGGTCACGCCTGCTCATGCAAGCTCGAATCTAGGTACCATGTCCGGATCATACCAGCATTTTCCAAGACACAGCTCCCACATCAATTCATCGTGGTGGAGTCCACCCTCAAATGAGTCAAGTCCTCCTGCAAACAAACCAACACCCCATTGGGGCAGGACCCAAAGCTCTTAGATGGGGTTGGTAAGAAGGTCTTCCAAGGGGCCATGCTGAACGCAAAGATCGCAGCTCACCAATTCCAACATACCTTGTTCCAGGATACACAGCTGCAAAACTTCAAAAGCACCCTGACAACCCTGCCTATGGACACACAAGTGACCACCGCAGCAACCCTGTCAGACCTAACAGAATGTACCAAACATCTTAGAGCAGCCTTCGACGCATTCGACATAGCCACCTGCACGGCTGACACAGCCATCTACACACGATGCCTAGCCTTGCTCCGGGCCTATGGCCTGCGGGAGGACACGCATGAACGCATAGCCAACACCCCCTGCATGGGGGACTCACTGTTTGGTGACAAAGTAAAGGACAATATTAATGACATGAAGGAATACTGTACCACCCTGCAGACCCTTGTAGAAGAAGGTCTCAAACATAGCAGTAGCACCACAAATCTTTCGCATCCTCCAGATGTAACAATTCTTACAAGTGGCAAATGTCACATTACAATCCACAACCATATCAGTCCTCCTACCAGCAGAAGTACCATCAGAGAGAGCGCACAAGCAACAGAAGCAGACCGCTCCCTCATTCGGAAAGAGCACCCCCTTCTTTTGACAACTCGTCCCCAGCAGGTCCCTTGACCGGAACCCCGGTGGGAGGTCGACTCTCAGCCTTCCTTAACATCTGGTCCTGAATCACAATAGACAAGTGGATCCGCACGATCATAGCAGAGGGAAGAAAGGCTGATTTTACAAGGCACTTACATGTGACCACCTTCTCGGCTGTTCCTCCTGCTGTATATCAGATATTTTGATTTGAATGTCCCTTTCTGTGGCCAGATATCCTTTCTAAAATGTGCTTTTATAGGCAGCTTTAGGAATCATCTGTTATAAAATTACCCTCCATGTGTCCCTGCTTAAATGTAATGAGGGGATGAAATTTGCTGCACATAGTCATTCTTACTCATTCCCAAAGAAGCAGCTCTGGGGTCTTGCTTCCTGTGCTGCTTTTCCTTAACTCTCATGTCCCTTCACAGTATCTCACAGGTATTCTTTCCTTTGACCTTTCCCTGATTCTGGATGGTCTTACTGTCTTGGGTAGCTAGGCAGCTTCTCACTCACATACACCAAGGTGGCTCTGGTCTCTCGTATGTCTCACACTGGCTCTGTGAACTTCTCAGACTGGTCTCTCACTCACTGAATCTGGTTCCATTAATGATCCCTGGAGCAGGCATAGCCGATGGCACTTAGATTGGCTCAGTGACACATGTAAGTGATAGTATTCTCTAACATACATGTGTAGATTTTGCCCCCCCCCCCCACTCTCTACCTAAGCACTGCCCCTGTCTGAACTCCTATAGCACTTATGCACGTGCTTACAGATAGCAACCGACCCAAGCACGTGCATAGGTGCCATTTCACACACATGCAACTTGTAGGTTTGCCAACTGGCTCCAGATGCGCCCGACAGGCTTGATCCAGTCCTGGGTTTACCCCATTGCATGCAGTGACTTGTAGTTTTCCTTTTCTTATGGAGTGCAATGGAGAAAGCAGAACTACATATCCCTGCATGCAATAGAGTAAACCCAGGACTGGATCGACACTGTTGGGCCAGTTGGCAACCCTATGCGCAAGTCATTTCATATAAGGAGTTATGAGCATTTCACATGCGGAACTCTCCACATGCTCTGTATCAGGGGTGGCCAACTCTGGTCCTAGCGCATCACAGTCCAGCCTGGTTTTCAGGATGTCCCTAATGAATATTCATGAGGCATATTTGCATCCACTGCCTCTCACTGCATACAAATATATCTCATGAATATTCATTAGGGAGATTCTGAAAACCAGGCTAGATCGTGGTGCACTAGGACAGGAGTTGGCCACCCCTGCTCTATATAGAACTAGTCCCTTTTAGGGTTGCCAACTGGCTCCAGATGCGCCTAACAGGCTTGATCCAGTCCTGGGTTTACTCATTGCATGCAGGGACATGTAGTTCTGATTTCTCCATTGCATTCCATAAGAAAAGCAAGGACTACAAGTCCTTGCATGCCATGGGGTAAAACCAGGACTGGATCAAGCCTGTCGGGTGCATCTGGAGCCAGTTGGCAACCCTAGTCCCTTTGTGTGTTCACTAGATTGCACAAATCCGTTGCTATGGGGCTGTTATAACAAACCATATGTTAGAAATGTGTGCTGAGCTTTAGCATTTATGTCCATTTTTGTTACAATATTTTCTATACCGCTTTTTGCAGGGGTGCATCAGAACAGTTTATAACAGTACAAAATTGTTTTACTCCCAATGCAGTAAAGTAGTGGCAAGCGATTCACCGTGGTATTAATAACTGTATGCAAACAAACAAAACTGGCACACAGCTGTGGTAATAGTGCAGTTTTCTCCATAGGGCATTTTTTTCTTGTTTTAGATCAGTACATCAACCAATTCCCATTCAGTACTGGATACTAAACAGGGATTCACTCTTGCATTGACAGGAAAAAGTAAAAAACAGCTTTCTCCCTTTAGGGAGGGTACCAGATTCAGCCCTTAACTAGACAGTTACCAAAGCTGTGACCCCCCCCCCCCCACCACCACCACTGGACCAGTAATACTTACCTGGTCTCAGGGAAGCATCCTGTGGCTTCATCTTCCTCCACTGACATTTTAGAAAACCAGCTCCCTTATTTAGCATTATGACCTCTAATGGTGCATTCCAGTTTACCACCAGGCATCAGACACTGGCATTTTTTAAAATGGCAGAAGTGGAGGCAGGCTTGCGTGAGCATCACTGCTGGCTCCTACCTTTCAATGAGTTGGGGATGGGGGAGCTTTGAGGACCACATGAGCTATTAGAGATTTTTTGTGGAGTGAAGGAGCCTGAGCGTTCCACTCAGGGACGGCTCAAGGCAATCTGCTGCCTGAGGTGAGGGATGAGATGGTGCCCCCCACCAACCAAAATGCCGATTAGATATAGAGGAAATGCAAGACGTTTGCACACCAAGGAACTAAAACAAAGAGTGAGAACCACAGAACAGTTTATAAAATTCAATTATAACTCATTTTCATTTTGTTGTTATAAACTGTGTTATGGTTCTTGCTTTATCTTTTTGAACATATATTTTACATCCACAGAGCCCCCTTCCTCAACAGTGGGTACAGAGCAGAACCAGGACTTTTACCCACAGAATTCAATATCTTAAAAAAAACAACATTATCCAGTACTAGGTATATTGTGAACTAATACAAAACCCTACAACAAAGTCACTGAGTATCTATAGAGCAAATCTACTATATCATACCATACCAGCACCATACCAGCACCAACTTCCAAAATTCACATAAGGAGGCCACCCAAAAAAAGCAGCACTGTAAATACTATAATGGACCCTGAAACATCCAAACACTTGTTTGGAAAGCTGAACAATTCAGATTACTACAGTCCAGATCCCTACCTACAAACTCCATGTTAACAGAACACCTGGTTTTGGTCACACACTCATGACACAGACCCTCACCAGGTACAGAATAAGTGACCATAACCTAAAAATAAACATATGCAGACAAAAATTAAACTGCAACCCCAATAAGCCAGATTCTGCATACAGTGCAATACCAGAGAAATAGAAAGAGATGCATTTCCATGTACTGTATGAAATATAAAGACAGCACCACGCCTGGTCATTAAAATGAAAATAAAATTCTCTTCTAACTTTGTTGTCTGACCATTTTATTCTCTGATCATGTAGGTCCCAATCTGAGGTTTCTGCTTTCCTCTGTCTCCCAGTGCACCCTCCTGTCTACTTCCCCCCAGAGACGGCACGAGGGTGATTCAGGGCCATGTGAAGAGACTCACTGCAGCATCATTTGCATAAATTTAGTATACTTTATTTTAAAATGTACATGTCACCCATCTAAAATCCTAGGTGGCTTCTAAACATACACATGCAATTTAGTAAAACAATGTTACAATAAAACAAACATAATAATAAAACATTAAATTTGATTAATGAAAAGCCACTTACATAGCCCAACCCCCCCCCCCCCCCTCCCAAATCAAGCCATTATAAGTATCTGCACATCAGATTTGTTTTGCTATGAGCAGATTATTGATGAGGAGGGAAGATATAAAATGAGAAACTAATCCTGGTAGCCATGAATTCGGATTGTGCTAAAGCTGGAAGAGTCCGTAACTCAGCAGCAGCAAAGCTATCAGGCTACTAAACAAAATTAAATTGAGACATTCCCTTAAAATTTGAAATTTCCTTGAATATGAACTCACAAAATATTTTAAAATTTCAGTCTGGCAGCATAAAGAACGCAAAACTGCAAATCTCAAAAACAATAGATATCCCAATACCTCCCCCAACCAACACCCTACAGTTGACCTCACCAAGAACCCAGAGTACAAGACCCATAAAGCAAATCTACTATTCCATAATAGCAATAACTTCCAAAACTCACACAACATGGAGTGTACCCAGAAAAGGGCAACACCACAAATATTGCAGTGGGCCCTAGAACATCCATATTTCTATTCAGAAAACTGAACAAGCCAGACTACTACAGCTCCCTACATAGAAACTCCATGCGAACAAAATATGTAGCCTCAGTCACATATGCAGAACAGAGGTAGATCTTCACCAAGAAGGGAATATATCAGCAGAAACTAAAAACAGACATCTGCAGTCAAAAAAATGCTTTTACCCATTACTGTTAGGTTTATAGGATTTCTTTCCCAAAATTTTACTTTACTGTAGAGTGAGGTGAAAGAACTCTCACACACAGGCATCTGCATTGTCGGCAAAAACTAACATAATGGCTCAGGCAGCTGTCTTGCCACGCTGAAATGCGGTTACTGCAGTGGGATGTAACTGCCTCCCTGCAGTTAGCCTACCGCCCTGCGTAATCAAACTCTGGAATTAGTTACCAGAGGGTGCAGTAAAAGCTGTTAGTGTAGCTGGGTTTAAAAAAGGCTTGGACAAGTTCCTAGAGGAAAGATCCATAAACTATTATTATTTAAGAGGACCCGGGAAATCCACTGCTTGCCCTGGGACAAGCATTGTGAAACCTGTGTGCCTTTTTGGGAACCTGCCAGATACTTGTGACCTGGATTGGTCACTGTTGGATATAGGATACTGGGCTTGATGGACCTTAGTCTGATCCTGTATGGCATTTCTTATATTCATATGTTACCAGTGCAGAGCCTAGGAAACATGCTGCTAAATATGCCAAACAAGAGGGGCTCAACAGCATCCATGCAACATCTCCCACTTCCACAAAAACAAGAGCGACTTAGCACCTCAACACAGCACTTCCCACCCTCTGAAAAGCAAGAGGGACTTTGTGACCCACAATACAACCCCTCCCACTCCAACATAAACACCAAGAAGGGCAACCCCACCATAACTCCTGAAATTGCACACTGGACCAGCATGGTGTTAATGTAAATGTATATTCCGGAAAAATACAAAGGAAATGCAATATGCTCGCAAATGAAGGAATTAAAAGAAAAAATGAGAATCACAGCATAGTTTATAATACCATATTACAACTCATTTTATTCTGTTATAAACTGCGTTATGGTTCTCAGTTTTTCTTTTTGAATATATTATATTCTGCATCCACAGAAACCTCTCCCTCGATAATGGGTGCACAGCAGAAGTAGGACATTCACCCACAGATCTCAATATATTTTAAACAAATCTGATTCTGGGCATTTCACTAACAAGCATTCTCCAGTAGCAGGCATATTGGGAACTAATATAAAACTCTAGAAGTCACCTAAGATCTACAACGCCAAATCTACCATACCATTACCAGCATAAACTTCCAAAACTCATACAAGGGGCCTAGCCAGAAAAAAAGCAGCACTATAAATACTGCAGCAGGCCCTAGAACATCCATACACCTGTCTGAAAATCTGAACAAGTTAAATTACTACAGTACAATATAGATCCCAATGTACAAACTCCATGTTAACAGAACACCTGGCCTCAGTCACACACTCAAAACACAGACCTTCACCACATACAGAATAAGTGACTACAAGTTAAAGTAAAAATAAAAATATGTAGACAAAAATTAAACTGAAACTCCAAGAAGCCAGACTCTGCATGCAGTGCAACATTAGATAGAGATGCAGATCCCCCTACTGTGTAAACTATAAAGATAGCACAAAGCCCAGTCACTAAAATGAAAATAAAATAATTTTTCTACCTTTGTTGTCTGACCATTTTATTCTCCGATTATGCTGGTCCCGATCTGAGGCTTCTGCTTTCCTCTCTTCTCTTAGCTCTCTTTCTATGGTCTGTAGTCCATCTGCCATTTCTTCTCTCTTCATTTGTTTTCTTCACTTTCTTCCATCAGCCTATTTCCAGTCCCAGTAACCCTTCCCAGTATCAGCCCCCTTTCCAGTCCTCCCCTCCCAGTACATTCCAATGTCAACCTCCTTGCATTTCCATGACTGTCACTGATGATCATTCCCTTCCAATCCCTCTCCTTCCCCACTGTCCAGCCCCTTCTAGTCCAAATACCATCACAGGTATCAGCTCACTTCCACTCCCAGTGCCACCCCCCCCTGTCAGCTCCCTTCCAGTCACCCTATCCTCTGTCCATCCACCTTCCAGTGCCATCCCCACATGTCAGCTTCCTTTCAGCCCCAGTGGCCCTTCCTTTCCAGCATCTTCCCCATTACCCAGCCCCACCCTCTTCCCAGCCCCACCATCTTCCCCCCTACCAGTCCCACCCTCAAGTGTCAGCTCCCTTCCAGCTCTCCCTCCAGTACCATCACCAGGCGTCAGCTCCCTTCCATTCCCCTACTCCCTTCCCTAGTGTCATCACCCTTCCAGTCCCCATCCAGTACCATCCTCAAGTGTCAGCTCCCTTCCAGCCCTTCCTCACTTCCGCCATATCAGCTCCCTTCCAGTCTCCTCCTTCCCCCTGTGTCAGCTCCCTTCCTGCCCCCATCCCCCCAGGTGTCAGCTCCTTTCCTGACCCCTCCTTCCCCTGACAGCCCCTCTCAGCATCTACTCCCTTCCAGTCCCATTCTCCCATCCCCCACATTAGCCCATTTGTAGCCCTAGCCCCCTGCCCCCCCCCCCCCGTTTTCTTCCAGGGCCAGCAGCTCTATCCTCCCCTCCCTGCCATCAGCCCATTTCCAGTTCTAGCCCCCAGTCTTCTTCCAGGGCCAGCAGTTGTCTCCTCCTCCCCATCAGCCCATTTCCAGTCCTATCCCCCCCATCGGCCCATTCCAGTCCTAAACCCCCCATCAGTCCATTTTCAGTCCTACCCCCCCCCCCAATCATCCCACTACCAGTCCTAGGTCCCCCAATCAGCCCATTTCCAGTCCTAGCTCATTTCCAGTGCTAGCCCCCCGATCAGCCCATATCCACTGGTTGCCCCCCCCCAACAGCCCATTACCAGTTCTAACACCCCCCGATAAGCCCATTACCAGTCTAGCCCCCCAATCAGCCCATTTTCAGTGCTAGCTCCCCATCAGCCCATTACCAGTCCTAGCCCCCCCCAATCTGCCCATTTCCAGTGCTAGTCCCCCCCCCCAATCAGCCCATTTCCAATCCTAGCCCTCCCACCGAGTGAAACAGGAAATGCTGTCATTTACCCTCAGCACGCCGCTGGGCTCAACTTTAACAGAGCTGTGGGAAAGAAGAGAAACAGTGTCCTTTCTCGTGGCTCTGCAGAGCTGGGGTACTGGGCTTTGGGCCAGTCAGGCAAGTACGGGGCCTCCCAGGGCAGCAGCGGGAGCGGCGGGAGTTGAATCTGCCACTGCCGAGAAGCAGCAGCAGCTTCTGCGCCTTTTTTTTTTTTTAACTTTAAAGGCGGAGTGAAGCGGCTGTTTTTGCCGCCCCAAAAAATTTTCTGCCTGAGGCCTCATTGTAGAGCTGCCCCTGGTTCCACTTGGGTGACCATTGATACCTTTTTAAGAGGGAGGGGGAGCACTCCAAAGATAATTGGAGATAGCAGGGACTTCTTTTCAGCCAGTGTAATTAAAAGATCATCTGAGGTAAAGTGTTGCACTTACCTCAAATGATCATTTATCTCCAATGACAAAATCTGTAATCTGGCTGAAGAGCAGTGGTAAAGCTTCAGCACTAAAGAGAGAGTAAACACACTATGCTAATGTTTTTTCTTTAATAGGAAAAGGCATTACCGATTCTGCCAATTTGCAGCTGATCATGTTTTTCTCTAGTCTAGCACAATGCTTTTACTGAGGAATTATTTGCACTGAAACCCTTAAATCTCGGGTAGGAATATTAGCACAGGAAAATGCTGAGTAGATCCCCACACTAAAGGATAGTACTGCTTATTACTTTGGCCCCTAAGTGAGAATAATTTTTAAGTATTTGAAATATCTCAGTCTTCTGGTTTCACTGAGCTGTCAGCTCTTTCTCTTGGCAAAGTCATCTTATTATAAGCATACCGTCAGAAATGGCAGCTAATGGGCTTCATTCATGACAATGAAGGGGTTTCTGAAAGACCAAGACATTTATCACACTCTTGAGTGGTAGAGCACAGAACCAAACCATAAGACGGAAGCTGACTATGGGCCCGATTCTGGGACATGGGTTGTGGGGCTGCACGTCCTCCTGCAAGCCATCCGGGCCAGATTCCCCCTCCGGCTCTCCCCGTATGTCCTGAGCATCAGGACAGGGAGAGCCGGCAGGGGACGGAATGATGGGCGAGGGGGGTGAGCTAGCCCAGCAGGACGTACAGGGCCAATTCAGGTCACAGCCCTGTACGCCCTGCCGGGACTGTGGGGACGTGCTGTTTATTCCACCTCTAAAAATGGAATAAGTAGCACAAAACCAGTGATCGGGCCCGGGGCCAGCAGTGGGTCGAAGCCACGGGAGTCGGAGGCACCTGTCAGGAGGACATCCTCACATGCGGCAGGAAACGCTGGGCCATCCTTGAGCCCGATTCTGGTTACCGCGGGAACGTTTTGTTCCCACAGTCCAGAATTGAGTCCAAATGAGCTCAACTTGTTTGGGGTCATCCGGACGACCCAGACATACTCCTACCTGAATCAGGCTCCACACTTAACAAAACCATAGTGATTTGAACAGCCATTTAGAAATGTTAATTATAGTATGGACTGAAAACAAATCCATTCCAGGTAATCTTTTAACAAGATAGCAAACTTTTTCCCCAGTATTAAATGGTCTTAATCTTATATTTAATACTATTTTCCTATATTGATTCCTCTGACTAAAGAATTACTATACCTATATTTTGTTATGGATACATTAATATGACTTTACTCCTTGTCCTGATTGCACTGGGAAACTGCTCCATAATAAAATGGATTAGTCCATTCACGTAAATGTGTAGCCTCTGTTTTAGGACTGCCCCTACTGAATAGATCCATGTCCAATACCTGGTCTAACATTCTTGTTCTTCAAAATCCACTTCTGGCTAGCATTATAAGCTACTCCTGGGCAGTTAGCCGATATCTCTGAAATGGCAGTATAGCTAAACATGAAGTACCCATTTCAATAAAAAAGGTGCTCTTTGTGGAAAGAAGCTTACCTGATCCCGAATGAACTGAGGGGACTGCTTTCAGTAGGTGTTCTGCCTGGGCACAAAGAAGGCTGAACAAGTCTCAGCTCTGTTAAATATAGTCTGTCGGGCTACTTTACGTAATGTCCTAATGAGTCATTTCATCTTGCTTGCCAAGTATAAGAATAAAAAAAGAAGATAGGCTCAGCAATTATTATATTGCATTGTACTTCTGACTCAGAGGTGAGAAGCCAAAGGATGCCCCCATCCCCCCCCCCAGCCATATGATGACATTTCCTTGCAATCAAAGCTTGAACTGCAATGAAAAAATAAAATAAGAGGAGCACGCTTCTCAGCGAGCAGCTTTAATTTCATGCAGCACAGGGAATCCAGATGCTATCAGGATGTTGCTAGTGGCTAAAGTTGCAAGAGACGACACAGAAAGGAAAGGGCTAGTAGTATTATCCTTCCTTGCTGCCCCAATAGTTTCAGCCCTGCTTTCTGTCTTGTGGACCCTTTTTTCCCTAAGGTGAATACATTTGAATGATAATATAGATTTAGGGGCTTATACTAAATGCCTTATTCAAATTTTGTATGTTCACAATCCAGCACTTACGTGTCAATGGCATCCATGTGTGAACGACTGTTTTAGAAAGGGTTAAATTCACAAATGGATTACAAGGCAGCATGTCAGTGCATGGTTAGGGCATAGCCTAGGAGGGACAAAATTTATACATGCATTCATTATTTTGGGATTTCATTTTCAAGACTCGTTCACAACTTCTATGTCTAAAATCAGGACTTTATAGGTGGAAATTGCGTTTACATATGGATTTTAGCTCTTGCCTTTCTCAGAGTTCAAGGTGAGTTATATTCAGGTACTGTGGGTATTTTCCTGGGCAGTGGAGCATATCCCCTGCAGCCACTGTCTTCAGAGGGGTCCGCCAGTGCAGGCTGCTACACTTGGGGGGGGGGGGGAGGGACTTATTTCACCTCTGCAGTGGATTAAGTCCCCTGTCTATCCCAGCAACCCCAGAAGTATAGGGCCTTCACTGGAATAGGGCCTGCACATCCGGGTTGGGGGTCATGCCTCCAGCCCGCCTTTGCTCCTCTTCTGGCCACCCCCTTTTGCCCTCATACAGAGCTCCCCACACATCTCAGCAGTATGTGCAGGGAGCCCTGCACTCAGAATCGGGTCTAGGAGAATAGCGGGGGATGGATGCCCATGTTGGATGTCCAGCCTCCGCTATTCGAGATCGGCATGAGTAATTTCCTAAATTTAGGAGCATAAAAAGTGGGTGGCAATAGGCCAGCTTTAGGGCAGGGAAAAAAAATTAGGCGCTCAGCACTGATTTTCAGGACTAGGCACCTAAATTAGGCTGATAAATCTCAGCAAATGAATGGCAGGCCTAAATTTTAAGGTCCTAAATTAGGATGAATTGTCAGCTGATACTTAGGCTCCTAAGTGTGGCTGAAAATAGGACAGAAATTTAGGAGCCTAACTTAGGAGCCTAAATTTATGAACTCAGCTTTTTTTTTTTAATATTGGGCCCTATATATTTATTCCCCAAGTTATCCACTTCTGGATATACACCTGCTCCATGACATGAATAGGGATTTAAAAAGTATTCTGCTTGGCCATCCCTTTACAGGAGAGATTTAGGGAATGTCCCCTTTAATCCCACAATGTTTATTTCTGCTTCTGAACTGAAATGGAGCAAAGGCGTCGTGCTAGGTACTTAGGAGCGTCTGCATGGCTAGCTCTGCAGAACGGCCCAGAGACAAGTGTAACAATGACACGTGCATGTGTTTGCTGTGAAATGCCAGAACTGACCCAGGTAAGTCGCTGGGCTTCCCTCATTGCTTTTTGCCGTGAGTATGTTTCTGAGACAGCTCTGCCCCCTGCATCTGGATAAGTGTTTTAGAAAACAGCTCCACGTTCAGCAGAGCTGTTCTTAAAGTCCTATTAGAAGTGAGGATGTCTTGACCTCTGCATCTCAACTCTGATCTTCATGTCTTATTCAAAATGTACCTTTTTATATCAGGAAGGCATGTGTATGTCCAAAATTGTCAACGTCAAGATTTATGGCTGCTCCCTGGCATATATAGGTTTTCAAAAAGTGCTCCTTTAAGTCAGTCCATTACAGGAGGGATTAAGGGGGTTATCCTCCCTACTTCCCCATTGTATATTTTCCCCTCCAATTGAAATGAAATGAAGAAAGCAGGCTCTGCAATTAGTTGGTGCTATCTGTACATGTAGGCTTGCAAAATGGCCACATACATGTTTAAGTGCCTGCACATACACCTGTAAATTGTGAAGTGCTAACTTCCACATGTCAGTGGCAGTAGTAACATGTGGAACATGCCAAATTTCACCCATTGATTTTTTTCCACGTGTAGTTTTGCAAAATGGCTCCTCTGACTCCATAGATCAGGAAATGCACATGTATCTCTGAACTATTTTAGACAAGGTTCCATGTTTAGCAGAGCCTTTTTTAAAAATACTGCCAAAATTGTTAATGTTGGGACCTCAATATCTCGATTCCAATTTCCATGTACTATCTAGAATTTGCTGTTTAGTGTTAGAAAAGGGTAAAAGCTTCCAATACTCAGTCTTATTTTCATTGGGCCCAATTCTGTGCCACGAATAGCAAGGATGAACATTATTCGTACCTTCTCCAGCCACATCTAACTTCCCCACAGGTTGTGCAAGGAAGTTAGACGAGGGCGGGGAAGGGGTGGCTCGGGGGGCGGAGTCTGGGCAGTCGCTGGCCCTGGACGTCCAGGGCCGATTCTAATGTCGGCCCTATACATCCATGGCCAGCGACATGTGCAGGGACGTTATTCCACCTCTGAGATGGAATAACTTCCCTGGACGTGTTTTTTTTGTACTGCGGGGACACGGATGGGGAAGGGGGGCCAGAGGACATTTCCCGCAGCCCGACCCTGGCCTTAGTAGGCCAGGTCGGGGGTCGGGCTGTGGGGAATAAACACTTTTATCCGGTGGTCGGCGTCACAGCTTTTAAATGGAGCCACAGTGCCATAGCGCCACAGCTCCATTTAAAAGCCCTTACTGAGTTAAGTTGGGCAAGTCATGTATGTGCAGGCTGGACTGAATTGCAGTTCCGACCTGCACATACATGACTGATCGCAATTCTGATCCCACGGGGCTAGATGTGCCCCACAGGATCAGAATGTGATCCCCTCTGTATGTCTGGTTCAGAGCAGACATACAGAGGGACTCTACGTCCGGAATGGAATGAGCCCTATTGTCTCTGATAAAGGTGCAAGCTTACTTTGATTTATTTAGATGTGGTGCAATATTTTCATAATATCATACAAAATCTTTAACGTAATTATTTGCCTTCTGTCACAGTTATTTAATTGCTAACACAGTATGGCATTTTTTGTGTTACTGTACTGGTACCATTAGATTATTTCAATGTTGTTATTTCAATGAGACTATAATTTCTTTTCTGATCAGTCATAGAAGACGAAAGAGCTCTATGTTTTTACCTTTCCCTTTATTTGACATCCTTCTATATGAGCAATGCTGTTTATTGTGTAGATCTGGTTTACCTGGTCTAGCTGATCATGTGTGCATGAGCAGCTGATAGCGCACAGAGCTACATGCCATCCACATGTCCATCTGCTATTGTGTGACATACTTGCTAGGGAATCCAAGGCATAGCAGGAAATGGACTTGTGGTGCAGTTGTGGCATTGAGTAGAGCCAGTGGAGGGGAGATCAGACCCCACTGATTGAAAGTGGCAGATTGGTGGTAGTGCTCAGTGGTATGGCTTTCAGAGACACCTGGCTATGGCACAGAGCAGAATGGGGACGTAGCAGTGAGTAGTGTAGCCAATGTGGAGAGTGGGCCATGTGGCCCAAGCGGATGTGCTGCCAGCAGTATGACCTGGGGGGAGTCAAACTCCTGGGAATAGGTATGGTAAGGAATGCCTGGAAAGAGGGATAAGATCGGGAGCGAAGGAGGAAGTAACACAGAAGGGGGGGGAAGGAAGACATCACAGGGGGGAGTAAAAGTACAGGGGGATATGCAGAGTTCATGGGTGATAACGTGGGCTCCCCATAAGGATAGGCATGCCTGTACCTCCTCTCTTGCACACATACATCACACCCATACCTCTCACCTCTTCACACATATACAGCCATCAACACCCACATTCACTCCCATAATCACCACCAACCACATCCGCACACATAGCCACTTGCTCCCAGCCATACGTATACATGCTCACACTACATAGTTGCACCACCGCCAGGGCCAGCTCAACCAAAAGTAGGCTCTCCACTAGGCCTATGGCAGCACCACTAGTGGAACACTGACTAGATAAAGGCCTTTCTGAGGAAGATATTCACTGGCAGGTTTATTTATTTATTTTATTTAGCATGGTCAAGGCAGTTTACATATAACAAAGGTAAGTTTTACATTGAACTTATGTACAGATAACTAGTAACTATATACAGTTAGGTAGGTATTGCAAGATATCTATCCTTGTTAATGCGGTCAAGCTATGTACAGTACAGAGAAATCAACGTTGGTTTCTTGAGTTGATTTTTATGGTTGTTGATGGGTTTCATGGGAGTGGGGGGGGGGGGGTAAAGTGTTTGGCAAATAGAAGGGTTTCCAGACATTTTTGAATGTGGGTATTTATTTAAACTTGTTTTTTTTTATACCGCCTTTCTACCATTCAAGGTGGTTTACATTTAACAGGGGTGTAGCAGGGCTGTAGTGGGCCTCTGCTGTCTAAACATTGTAACAGTAGATCAGGATAACAATATACATTGTTCTCAACTATTTACAATATATTAAAACTGAATCATAGTATTTACATTGTGATTAGATAGATAGGGCTTAGTACATATTTACATTGGGTTGAATTTGTGGTTCCAAATGTGTTTTATATTCTTCTTGGAAGATGAGTGTCTTTAGTTTTTTGTTTTAAATTCTGTTGTTTCTGTGCATGTTGATGGTAAAGAGTTCAAGAGTGTGGGTGCAAATAATGAAAGGGTACGGTTGCATGTAGATTGCTTACTCTTTAGCTTCTGGGAGGGGATTGCGAGTAGGTTGATGGAAGTATTTCTACGTGACCTTTCATTTGGAGGCTTTGCGAGCAGGGTCTGGAAGCAGTTGGCTGATTCATTGTGGAGTATTTTGAAAATTGTAGTAAGTGCCTTGTACTTGATTCTGGCTGTGATGGGAAGCCAGTATAGCTGGATCAGTATAGGGGTTATATGGGCTCGGCGAGGATCTCTCCAAGGTTCCAGCAAAAAGAACGGCAGTCGAGGACACTTTGCGTCGACTTCTGCAAATCCAAGCTGTGATTCCAGTTCCATTACATCAGATGGGCATAGGGCGATACTCCATCTCCTTGCAAGGAGAAAGAACAAAGGCATCCCTGAGAGGTTCCACAAACTCTAGAGCATAACCATCGCAAATTATCTCTAAGAACCCATTGATCTGTAGTTATTTTGACCCAGGCACAGTAAAAATGCCGCAGGCGACCTCCTATTGGAAATTTCTCTACCTGGATCTGCCATATCTCATTATGCTTTCTTTTGACCTGCACCTGAACCTGCAAAGGAACCACAGCCTCCTCCTCTTCCTTCGTGAAAGGGATGGCCTCTTGGCGAATATCTTGATCTTTGATATGGCACAAATCTAGCAGCTCTATGGCAATGAAAATCTCTAAAGGGCGACTTTGAAGGCACAAATGCTTTCAACCCTTTAAGCCTATCCTCAGGAAGTCTAACTGGTTTAGACTCCCCCAAGTCCTTTACCAACTTTTCTAAAGCCTCTCCAAACAAATGTTTACTCCAGAAAGGAAGACGACTAAGCCTAGCCTTTGAGGATACATCTGCTGACCAATTACGCAGCCATAATAAACAGCAAGCTGCTACTGCTGAAACCATACTATTAGCTAAGGCTCTAACCAAATCATAATGCACATCTGCTAGATATGCTGCTCCTGTTTCCATCCTATTTCTAACATTTGTGCCAAATCTGGTACCACAGACTCCGCTAAGGCTTGCACCCAATGAAGGCATTCCCTTGCAACATATGCTCCATAGACGTCTGCAATGCTAAAGCATCCACCTCAAATACCTGGCGCAGTAGAGTTTTGCTTCTCTTATCCTGCAGATCCTTTAATAACAGCTCCAACTTCAACTGGAATAGTTGTCTTTTTAGCCACAGGAGAGACTAAGGCATCTACTCTAGGAAGACATAAATGTTCTCTCTCTGCCGAAGGTATGGGATATAGATGAGCCATAGTCCGACCCCTGCATAGACCAGATTTCAGTGAATCCCATTCAGCTTCTATCATTTGCATAATTGCTCTATGGATAGGAAAAGCTGTCTCTGTGTTACAAATTCCCTGTAATAAGGGATCCTCTAACATCTGGTCCTTAACTTGTGAATGTGAAGAACCTCAAGGGTGTGAGTAATTATACCCCCCAAGCTCTTCCTTTCACAAGACCCTCACAATATGCTCTCTCTCTCTCCTACTAGGCTCTCTATGTCCTCTGGTGCAATATTTTTTCTCATTTACACCTGAAGTCCCTTCAAGAGGATCTTCTGATTCTCGGGACACATCTGAGGCTCCCTCTAAAGTTAATACTGATGGAGCCAACTGTCCAGTGGACAAAAGAGAATCTTGTTGAATATTAGGGGATAAAGAAGCCTCTTGCTGTCTTAAACCTCTATGTTTATGTTTATGTTTATTTAAAACTTGTTATACCGCCCAACACCAAAGGCACCTGAGCGGTTTACAATAAAAACTTAAAACAATTTAAAAATGGGGCTGCAGGAAAAGAAAAGGAACGCCAATTAAAATAAGCTTCATTAAGTAAGCTTTCTGCATTAATAGCCGGGGAAAGGATTTTAATCCGCCTATGCCGCACTCTATGCTTGCTCTTTTGCTATTAATCCCATCTGAGAAACTTCAGCCTCCTTAGAATTATCCAATAGAGTGTCTACTCTAACTATTCTGCCTCTAAAGTATCCTGGCTTTCAGTCATTTTGAGCAGATTGCTCCCTGCCTCAAGATCAGCCTGTTCACAGGGCCCAGCACAGCCCTAAAGCTGACAAACGTCCCCTACAGAGCACACATGCAGCACAAGCAGATTTTGAAGGCGTTGTTATTTAAAAAGCAATTGTTCTTACCCGCAGTGAAATCGCCGAGGAAAACAAGTCAGAAAACACACCCGAATTGGAAACTTAGCTTCCCTCGGCTTACAACAAAAGTGAAAGTAAAATTGAAACCGGTTTATGGAAGAGCTGCTCCTGCAGCTGCCTCCTGGCAAATGTTGAGGAGAGCAGAGAATAAGTGACAGGCCTGATCAACGTCACTAAAGCACAGCAAGGGGCACTGACATCAGCTGTTATAGATGCCCGATGGCTAAGAATCGCTGAAACCATTAAAGTTCCAAGGAGAAAGACTCACCGGCAGAGCCCACCCCCGGCAGAACCGGATTGGGCTAAATAAGAACATAAGATATGCCATACTGGGTCAGACCAAGGTCCATCAAGCCCAGTATTCTGTTTCCAACAGTGGCCAATCTAGGTCATACGTACCTAGCAGTTTCCCCAAAAGACACAGGTTCCACAATGCTTGTACTGGGTCAAGCATTGATATCCTGGGTCCCTTCTTAATAATGGTTTATGGACCTTTCCTCCAGGAACTTGTCCAAACCTTTTTTAAACCCAGCTACACTAACAGCCTTTACTACATCCTCCGGTAAAAATTCCAGAGTTTGATTACACGTTGAGTGAAAAAATATTTTCTTTTATTAGTCTTAAATAGTTTACCCTGTAGCTTCATTGCATGTCCCCTAGTCTTTCTATATTCTGATAAGGTAAACAATCGATCTACGTTTACCCGTTCCACTCCGTTCATTAATTTATAGACTTCTATCAAATCACCCCTCAGCCGTCTATTTTCCAGGTTAAAGAGCCCTAACCTTTTTAGCCTTTCTTCATAGGAGTACCCTTCCATCCCCTTTACCATTTTGGTGGCTCTTCTCTGAACCTTTTCTAAAATCGCTATATCCTTTTTAAGATACGGCGACCAGAATTGCACACAATATTCAAGGTGCGGTCTCACCATGGAACGATATAGAGGCATTATAATATCTTTTGTTTTATTTTCCATTCCTTTCCTTATCATACCTAGCATTCTATTTGCTCTCTTGGCCGCCGCTGCACATTGGGCCGAGAGTTTTAACATGTTATCCACAATGACGCCTAAATCTTTTTCTTGGGTGGTGGTTCCTAATGTGGAACCTTGCATCGTGTAACCATAGTTTAGGTTGTTCTTCCCTAGGTGCATAACTTTGCACTTGTCCATATTAAATTTCATCTGCCATTTTGATGTCCAGTCTTCCAATTTATCAAGATCCTCTTGCAATTTTCTACAATCCTCTTGGGTTTTAACAACTTTAAATAGTTTTGTGTCATCTGCAAATTTGATAATTTGGAGGAGGAGTGGAGTGGAGGAGTGGCCTAATGGTTGGGGCAAGGTACTTCAGGCCGGAAGGTCGGTGGTTCAAATCCCACTAGAGGACAGCAACCTTGGGCCGGAAGGACTGGGGTTTCTAGTCCCACAGGTGCTCCTTGTGGTCTTGGGCAAGCCACTTAACCCTCCATAGCCCATGTTCCCTGTAAAATAGTTATCTCCAAGTTATAATGCCCTGTTCAATGTAATTTCAGTTTGTTCAATGTAAACCACACTGATGCAGAATAGCACGGTATATAAGACAATGTAAATAAAAAATAAAATAAACAAATAAATATAATCTCACTCGTTATTCCACTTTCTAGGTCATTTATGAATATGTCAAAAAGCAGCGGACCCAGCACAGATCCCTGGGGTACACCTCTATTCACCTTTCTCCATTGGGAAAATTGGCCATTTAGCCCTACCCTCTGCTTTCTATCTTTTTTTTTTTCCAATTCTTTATTTTGCAGGAAATCAACATACTCAAATACAACACAATAACAACTTGGTTCCTGAATAACCCCCCCCCTCCCTCCCCCCCCCCCGTACTCAATTTACTCAGTATAGGAGGTCATCACACTTCAACACCAACGCATCTTTATCATCCATAAGCCGGAGCTTTTAACAATGAGGCCCGTTCTGCACCCAGCTCCATCGCCCTCCACACTAGCCTCTAACTATGCACACATGGAAAAGAAACATTAATAGTGATATTAATCACTAAACACTAAACAACCGCAGCCACCCAGAACCATCATCCCAGGTCCCCCAACTCCCCCTCTACCTCCCTTATCTCCCATCCCCCCTCCAGTTGAGGTACGGACCCCAGGTCCTTTGAAAGTGAAACAGGGAATTTTGATTTAGTGCTGCGAGGCGATACATCAAGGACAGGTGCTCCACTTTCATCTGAACCTCTACAAGGGTAGGCACTATGAGAGACCTCCACCGCCGTGCTATTAATTGCCTAGCTGCAGTGCACACCACTCCACTCCATCCCTTACCTTCCTTCCCACGCTCCTCCTCTTCCACATTAAGTAATGCCAGGCAAGGCCCCACCCGTCTATCCACACCATACACCTCTGACAGCCAATCCCCCACTCCATGCCAAAGGGGGCTCAGTAGAGGGCACCCCCACCAAATATGGAGAAAGGAGCCGACTTGCCCACACCCTCTCCAGCACTCCGCCATCCCCCCCTTCCACTTCTGCATCCGTTGAGGCGTCATATACCATCGGTACAACATTTTATAATTATGCTCCATAATACCGCTGGATATCACCCCCTTGAATAGGCCCTTACACACTCTCCCCCATTGCGTTTCATCCCAACTCAGGTTAAGATCCATCGCCCACGCTCTCCGATGAGCCCACTCACCCCCGCCCTCTCTCCCCATTGCCCTATACAATTGGGATACGAGGCCCTTAATTTCTCTCTTATCCACGATCCCATCAATATCTTCACCCTTTGGCCCATTCCCTCTCCGCGCTACCTCTTTACTGTAATGCAGAGCTTGTACAAATTGGAACCTATCCGTCTCAGGCAATTGAAACTCCTCTTGCAGCTCCTCAAAACTCACCCATTCACCATCCCTTTTAAACTGTCCTACCCAACACAACCCCCTCACTGCCCATTGCCGAAAAGTGGGGTCTTCCCTGCCCGGCGCAAACTCATGGTTCCCCACCAACGGAAAAAATTTAGATCCCGCCCTACTACCATACCACTTCATCTGCCACTTCCGCCAGTGTCTCAGGGTTAGGGCAACGTACGGATTCTCTAGTGGGCCATAGAGAAGGGCCCCCCTTTTATCCAAACCTTCCCATCCAAAACCTCACCTGCGGGCAACCCCTCCCCCTCCAACCGCACCCATTCCGCTGATCTTCTCAGTAACCATTCAAACACCCTTCCTCTTTGCCAGCACAAAGTATACTTTGTGCCACTCTGGGCCTGCGGCTCTTCCAAATGTACTTCATCACCCTAGCCTGCAACTGCCGTAAGTACCCTCTTGGTACTGCCACCGGGAGGTTCATGAACAAGTACAGCAACCGGGGAAGTATTATCATCTTAACCAGGTCCCTCCGCCCTAACCAGGAGATCTCATAGGACCCCCAATCCTCCAACGCCCTAAACATTTTTACCTGAGCTACCTCATAGTTTTCTCGGAACAATGCCTCACACTTTGAGGTAAGCTGTACTCCCAAGTAGCGAATGCTACCATGAGCCCATCGAAATGGGAGATCCCGTCTCATCCTGCTCTCTTCCTCCTTACCAATAGTCAAGTTCAATATCTCAGACTTGGTGGCATTCATACGGAAACCTGAGATTTCTCCATACTCTTTGAGTTCTTCTTGAATGGCCGCTAACGTCCTATATGGTTCTGTAATAAAAAACAACACATCATCTGCAAACAGAGAGATCTTATGTGTATCCTGCCCTACACTCACCCCCCTTACGTCCCCTCTATCTCGAATCTGTTGTGCCATCGGTTCCATTGCCAAAATAAACAACAGGGGTGAAAGTGGGCACCCCTGCCGTGTACCCCGAAATAGTTCAAAACTCTTGGATATGGCACCGTTTATCTTCAGGCAAGCTATGGGTGCCTGATATAAGGTCCTAACCCAGTTCAGAAACGCCCCCTTTATCCCTACCTTCTCAAGCACCTTAAATAAAAACTCCCAATTCACCCTATCAAAGGCCTTCTCAGCATCCACCGCTAATAGGGCCATTTCTTCTCCCCGCTCCATTCCTCTCCACATCACATTCAGTGCTCTCCGAATATTATCCGACGTGTACCTCCCTTGGATAAATCCCGACTGATTGGGGTGTATTAACCGCCCCAGATGAGGCCCCAGCCGGTTCGCCAGGACCCTCGTAAAAATTTTTAAGTCCCCCCCCAGTAGGGAGATTGGACGATATGAGCTGCATTCCGCCGGGTCTTTCCCTTCCTTATGCAATATGCTAATTCCTGCCAAGCGCAGCGACGCTGGCATTGGCCCCACTGTACTGAAAGAATTATACATGCGAGCCAACGGCCCTACCAAAACCGCAGCAAACACCTTATAAAATTTGTTTGAAAATCCATCTAACCCCGGTGCCTTGTGTCCCCGCAGTCCCTTAATCACTGACAATACTTCAGATTCCCTAATGGGCGCAGACATTGCCATACATTCTTCCTCCTCAAGATGAGCCATCGTAACAGCATCCAAATAATCTTTTATTTTCTCCTCAGCTACCCCTTCTTCTGGTGTATATAACTTCTGATAAAATTGTACAAATCTCTCTTCTATATCGGCTCCATTCCAGAGATCTTTCCCCCCTTCATCCCTAACTCTTACTATTGTATTTCTCGCTTTCCTCCTTTGTATTTTGCGTGCCAGCATCCTCCCTGCTTTATTGCTAAACTCAAAACTCTTTTGTTGCAACATGGAGATTTTATACCGGATCTCCTGCATATTCAATTCATTCAGTTCCCGTTGTAGTGTCCTAAGCTCCTTAGACACTTGCACATCACTCGGGTTCTTTTTCAATTTGCCTTCCGCCTCTCCAATCCCTGCTAACAGAAGAGCCTGCTGCTGCAACTTCATCTTCTTCCGATGTGTTCCTACAGCAATAAGATTGCCCCGTACTACTGCCTTCAGGCAGTCCCAAACCGTCCCCGGTGCGCAATCTCCCGTCTCATTCAACAACAGAAATTCTGCTATACTTTCAGTAATCTGCCGCACCACCTCTTTATCCTCTATCAGGGATTCATTTAGCTTCCACCACCCCCTATTAATTCCCGGGCCCCCCATATGCATGGCACAAAGCACTGGAGCATGGTCCGACCACGTGCGCTCTTTGATCTCACATTTCTGTACCGCCGCCACCAGGGAGCGGTCCACCAAAAGCACATCAATGCGAGAGTAAACCCCATGCACCGCCGAGAAAAACGAGTAATCCTGCTGCCCACTGTGTAATTCCCTCCATAGGTCAACCAGATCAAGGCTTACCATAAGCTTTTTCAAACTAGCCCTATGTTGCTTGGACAATGAGGATGATCCCCTGGACGTATCTACTCGGGGGTCTAAGGTCACGTTAAGGTCTCCACCCAGGATTAGCTGACCCTCCGCCACCCCAATGAGTTTGCACTGGAGCTCCTGGAAGAAATGGCACTGTTTAGTATTCGGGGCATACACATTTACCAGGGTATATAATTGCTGGTCCCAACGTAATTTAACAATCACAAAGCGTCCCTTTTTATCTCTAATTATTTCCCCACTTGTCCTTGAATTCGCGCTGATAACAGGATCCCCACCCCTCCTTTCTTTCTCTCCACTCTATTTGATGCAAAAAACTGTTGTGGATACTGGGGGTGACTCACCCGGCTCTCATCCTTAAATAGAAGATGGGTCTCCTGAATAAAAACAATATCTCCATGCAGCCGTTTACACTCTTTCATTAACAATTGACGCTTTGTAAAGGAATTGAGGCCTCTAACATTCATTGACATAACATTTATCTCCGGCATCCTGACACCTTGCCCCCCCTACTCAGCCTCCCTCCCTCCCTTAAGCTATATCCCCTCTCCCCCCACCCTCCTCCCCCCCAACCCCCCCTCTCTCCCTAGTCCCCCGCCCACCCCCTTCCCCCCTCCCATCACCGCCCACACCCCCTAGCTCCACTAGGAGCCCTTCCATCTGACCGTCCGCCCACCACCCCTCCCTGCCTATTACTCAATATTACCCCCCCCCTTCTCCATGCTTACCCATCACCATGAGCAACAAGACCTCATTCCTCCCCCCAGTCTCCTCCCCCGCACCCCCCAGTCCCCTGCAAACCATTCAGTACACTTCTTCACACTTCCAATCAAGACATAGACACCACCATGCCCCCCACCCCAATTATCTATACCAACATGCAATCATACATTATTACAGTCCTCATTTTTGCATTCGTTGGCGTCGCAAACTTCTGGTTCCTCCAGGCATCCGGCTCCATTGGTGCTGTGTCTCTTGCCCCCGGCCTCTCTTATCCGGCTGGTCTTGGTGATTAGGTGCCATTACGGGGAGGTCAGCCCACCCCGCTTGCTTCATGCCCGCCACTGCCGCTTCCACCGAGTGGGCAATCATTTTTTTTGTATTAATTGTGAACTGTAGGCCCACCGGAAACAGCCAGCGGTACCTCACATTCTCATCTCTCAGTCTCTTGGTCACCGCTTGATAGTCCCTGCGCTTCTTGATGGTGAGGCTCGAGATATCAGCAAATACCTCCACCTCTGCCCCTTGCCACTTAATTTTGCCCAACTGCCTGGAGGCTTTCAGCACCAGTTCTTTGGATCTGAATTCGTGCAGGCATATGACCACGTCTCGTGCCCTATTCTCTCTCCTTGGCCCCAGGGCTCTGTCAACTTTAAGACAGACGCCCTCTACATCCATATCTGCCGCTTTGAGGGCCACCCCACAAAACTCCTCTGCTAGGGCCACATAGTCCGCACCGCCTTCACTCTCTGGGAGTCCTCTTATCCGCAGATTTGAACGCCTTGATCTGTTTTCCAAATCTTCCACTTTCTGCCACAGATCTTCCTGCGCTTCACCGAGAGTCTCTACCCGCTGTTCGTGGGGGGCCCATTTCCCTTCCTGCTCTTCCAGCCGGTTTTCCACTTCTTCCATTCTGGACCCCAAGGATGCCATTTCCTCCCTCATCTCCTGTATCCAGCCGTGTACCTCCTTCCTCATCGATCCCAGCTCTTGTCTCAGGGAGTCCATCCACTCTCTTAAATCAGATCTCAATGCCTGAATTTCACTTGCCGGGAATCCCACTGCTGCCCCCTCATCCTGGTCTTTTTGCTCACTGCTAGTCATTGCCGCTTTCGCCCTGGTGCTTTTAGCATTCCCGGTACGCTTAAAAGAGTAGGCTTTGAGGTCCATAGTAGACTTTCTTGCCGCCATGTGCTCCCGTTGACCCCCAGAGGCTCTTCTCTGCGGCCCACACCGGAGAGGAAGGAGGAGAGGGGGGGGTCCTCCTCTCAGGGCCTCTCTCCACCCAGGCTCGGCTACTGCCCCACCAGTCCCGTACTCACTCTTCAATCCGTTCGGGGGGGGGGGGAGACCTAGTGGCTGCTGGTTTGGCGCAGCTCTTGCTGTTCTGTACTTGTGCACTACAATCAGCTGGATGAGTCGGTCCCCTCTCCTGCAGTTGCCACGTGCTCAGCCAGCCACTCCGGCCCTGCTCGCTCCCCCACTGCTCCGTCCGGTCAGGGTACCCCCTCCGCTCACTCTCCGCTCCGCTGATCTGCCTTCTTTAGGGCAGTCCCATCTGGGCAGTCTCTACTCACGCCAGCATCTACGGGCGACTCTCTCTCTCTCTCGCCCGGTGTTCACTCTGGGCCCGCACGGCTCCGATTCCCCGGCTCCACTAGTGTTCAAGGTACTGCCGCCTCCTTCATTAACTTCGTGGGGGGGGGGAAGGTATAGCTTAACCCCCCATGCGCTACTTCGCGCTGCTCGGCACTCCAGAGGGCTCTGTCGTGTCGGTGAACGGGTGGCTACGGCGGAGCTCGATCAGCGCGCCGCCATTCCCTCGGTCAGCGTCACCGGAAGTCTGCTTTCTATCTTTTAACCAGTTCCTGATCCACAATAGTACACTGCCTCCTATCCCATGACTCTTTAGTTTTGCCAAAAGTCTCTGATGAGGGACCTTGTCAAAGACTTTCTGAAAGTCCAGATACACTATATCAACCCACTCACCTTTGTCCACCTGATTATGCACTCCTTCAAAAAAACATAACAGATTAGTAAGACAAGATCTTCCTTGTCTAAAGCCATGTTGGCTGTCTCCCATTAGGTCATGACTATCTACATGCTGAGTAATTTTATTCTTTATGATGGTTTCTACCATTATTCCCGGTACTGATGTCAGGCTCACCGGCCTGTAGTTTCCCGGATCACCCCTGGAACCCTTTTTAAAAATTGGTGTTACATTGGTGATCCTCCAATCTTCAGGTATTAGAGATGATTTTAATGATAGTTCACAGATTACTAATAGCAGGTCTGCAATCTCATATTTCAGTTCTTTCAACACCCTTGGATGTATACCATCCGGCCCAGGTGATTTGCTACTCTTCAGTTTATCTAATAGTTGTAATACATCTTCCCGATGTATCGACATTTCCTTCAATTCTTCCACACCTTTAAATACCACTTCAGTCATGGGTAATATCCCTACATCTTCCTCAGTAAAGACTGAAGCAAAGAATTCATTCAGTCTCTCCGCTATCGCCTTGTCGCCTCTTAGTGCTCCTTTAACCCCTCTATCATCTAATGGACCAACTGACTCTCTCACAGGTTTTTTGCTACGAATGTACTTGAAAAAGTCTTTACTTTGCGTTTTTGCTTCCACAGCAAGCTTCTTCTCAAATTCTCCCTTTGCCTGCCTTATCAATGCCTTGCATTTGACTTGCCAGTGCTTGTGTTGTTTCCAGGTTTCGTTGTTTGGCTCTTTTTTCCATTTCCTGAAAGATGCTTTTTTAGCAACAACAGCCTCTCTGACCTCACCTTTAAACCATGCTGGCAGTTTTTTGGACTTCCTTCCACTTTTCTTAAAGCGTGGAATACAGCTGGTCTGGGCTTCCAAGATAGTATTTTTCAACAACAGCCAAGCCTGATGTACGTCTTTAACCTTTGCAACTGCTCCTATTAGTTTTTTCTTAACTGTTTTCCTCATTTTATCATAGTCTCCCTTTCGAAAGTTAAAAGGTAGTACTGTGGATTTCCTTACTATCCCTCCTCCACTAATTAAATCAAAGGCGATCATGCTATGATCACTATTGCCAAGTGGCACCAACAACCTTATCTCTTGCACTAGATCTGGTGTTCCACTAAGGACTAGGTCTAATATAGCTTCCCCTCTGGTAAATTCTTGAACCAGCTGCTCCAAGAAGCAGTCATTTATTTCATCTAGGAACTTTGTCTCCCTAGCATGTCCTGACGTGACACTGACCCAGTCGATACTGGGGTAGTTGAAATCACCCATTATTATTACTGCACTGTAACTTTTGTTAGCTTCCTTGATTTCTTTGAGCATTTCATCATCCATTTGGTCATTCTGGCAAGGCGCTCGATAGTACACCCCTACTGCCATTGCCTTCCCCCTTTTACATGGAATTTCAATCCATATAGATTCTACAGCAGATTTTGTTTCCTGCAAAACTTTAATCCTTTCTGACTCAATGCCCTCTCTAACATAGAGAGCAACCCCTCCACCAATTTGATCAGCTCTATCATTACGATATAGTTTGTACCCAGGTATCACAGTGTCCACTGGTTGTCCTCCTTCCACCATGTCTCTGATATTCCAATCATATCTAACCTTTCATTTAGTGCTATATATTCTAACTCTCCCATCTTATATTTTAGACTTCTAGCATTTGCATACAAGCCTTTTAGAGAATGTATTTTATTCATATTAATTTGGCTATTGTTAGACATGGGTAATTTGGGATCTTTAAGCTCAGTCTGCTCCATACTTGAGGGCATTTGGGCTACTTTACTCTTTTGTGGAACCTCTCTGCTTTTGGTAGTATCCTTCAAAGATACATTCTTCCGAACAATCCGCTCTTGGGCGATTGTCGGCTTTCCCCTAATATCTAGTTTAAAAGCTGCTCTATCTCCTTTTTAAAGGTTAATGCCAGCAGCCTGGTTCCATCCCGGTTAAAGTGAAGCCCATCCCTTCGGAAGAGCCCCTCCTTTCCCCAGAATGTTCCCCAGTTCCTAACAAATCCAAAACCCTCATCTCTGCACTATTGTCTCATCCACGCATTGAGACTCTGGAGCTCTGCCTGCCTTTTGGGTCCTGCGCGTGGAACAGGAAGCATTTCGGAGAATGCTACCCTGGAAGTTCTGGATTTCAACTTCCTACCTAAAAGCCTAAATTTAGCCTCCAGAACCTCCCTACCACATTTTCCTATGTCATTGGTACCGACATGTACCAAGGCAGCAGACTCCTCCCCAGCACTATCTAAGACCTTATCTAGGTGGCGCGTGAGGTCTGCTACCTTTGCACCAGGCAGGCATGTTACCAGGCGATCCTCACATCCACCCAGCTATCTACATGCCTAATGATCGAATCTCCAACTATAACGGCTGTCGTAACCCTTCCCTCATGGGCACATGGCCCTGGAGAAACTTCCTCGGTGCGAGAGGGGTTTACATCACCTGGAGGACAGGTCCTAGTTACAGGATCACTTTCTGCCACACCAGGGTGATGCTCTCCTGTCACATGACCTCTCTCCTCCATGGCAACAGGGATGCTGCCAGACTGGAGGTGGGACTTCAGGACTATATCCCTCTAGATCTCGTCTATGTAGCTCTCTGTCTGTCTTATGCTTTCCAAGTCTGCTACTTTAGTCTCTAGAGAACGGACTCATTCCCTGAGAGCAAAGAGCTCCTTGCACCTAGTGCACACGTAAGACCTCTCACCAACTGGGAGAAAATCATACATGTGACACTCAATGCAAAAGACTGGAAAGCCCCCATCCCGCTGCTGGACTGCTGTCTGCATCTTAGTTTTAAGTTTGTGTTTAGATCTAAGTTCTTTACTTACTAAGGGTTGCTACGGATATTTATTAATAAAACTGTACCTAATACGTGTAATATACCTTGTTCACCTGAAGCTTAACTAATCTCAGGTCCTTAGTGTAGGACTGATTTGGGTAATGAGCTTCACCTGAGAGCACCTCCTGTCTTTTAAGATGTGTAAGTACCTATAAAGCTACGATTATCCCAGGGGAGGGAGAGAAATAACACTTATTAAAAGAGGGCTGCTACACACTGTCTTGTGCTGCTGAGGTAAGCTATATTCTGATTTGATTTAAATTATAGCTCTTAGCTGCTGCTAGGCTCTAACTTCTTATGAAATTTAAACTACAAGCTCTCTGCTGGGTTCTAAATTTAACCAGAAAGCTCTCTTCTGTGTTTTAAATTTAAACTAAAAGTACTTTGCTGATGCTAGGCCCTGAGTGACTATTAAATTTAGACTACAAGCTCTCTGCTGGGTTCCAATTGTAACCAGAAAGCTCTCTTCTGTGCTTTAAATTTAAACTAAAAGTACTTTGCTGTTACTAGGCCCTGAGTGACTATTAAATTTAAACTACAAGCTCTCTGCTGGGTTCCAAATGTAACCAGAAAGTTCTCCTCTGTGTTTTATATTTAAACTTAAACTGCTGCTACTAGGCCCTGACTGATTTAACAAAAAATAGTGGGTTCACAGATTAATTAGCTTTAATACAAAGAATTCCTTTTAGAAAAATTACCAGAAGTATATACTCACAGTTGCAGATCTCTCTTCAGAAGTAACAGTCCCTTCTTCTAGTCCTTCAAGACCTTTTAATAAATACCTTTCAATCAGTTTGTTTTCTAAAACAGCTCTGGGGCAGAATGCTGTTGACAGAAGGATACAGCTGCAGGGAATACCCTGCTTTAAACAAACTTTTCTCTATACCAATTTATTTAAAGGACTGGAATTCTCACATAAAGGGCCCAGCTAGGCAAGGCTCGTCCCCTCCCTGCTTGGAGACGGAAGATACTGGCTTGGAAATAGCATGGCATTCCCTTTTTGGGATGATATCACCAAATCTTGGAATTCTCAGTCTCCAGTCTGCTGGAAGGGGATGTAGGTCTGTAATCAGGGGCGGCCCAAGGGGGGTGCGGGGCCATGTGCGGAGACTGGGCGTGGGGCCTCATTTTCATAAGGAGCCTCATTTGCATAAAAATTTGCATAATGTTACCATACACTAACTTTTAGTAAACATGCCTCTTAATGAGTGTATGGATAAAAAAGGCTAAAAGATTTCTACATTACTATAATCCAGTGCCAACTGCCAGGCACATTAGGAACTACTACAAACTGCCCATTTAGAACCCATAGCAAACCCACCGTATCGTAACAGCACTACCAGGACTCACAAAGCACCATTACCTATCAAAAGGCAACACTGCAAATATTAAACCAATAAATTTCAGAGAATAACAATACATGACCTACTGGGGAAAGAGAACAAGTGGCAATGTCAAATAGGAATTACATAAACAGAATACCTCAGCTCAGTTACACATGCAGATCATAGACCATCACCAAACAAGGAATCACAACTTAGAAAAAGGAAGACAATAATTAAAATGGGAACCCCAAAAGCCAAACTTGGAATGTACAACAACACTGTAGAAATAAAACTATAAATTAATTTCCTCTTGTACTAAAAGCGCAGACGTTAATGATGCATATTTCCCAGAGCTGACATATTCCAATTAATAAATTCAAAATAAAGAGATGATTTTTCTACCTTTTGTGCATTTTTTTTCAGTTGCAATTGCTCCAGCCACTTTCTTCTGGTTTCTTCGTGTCTTCTACTAACTCTCCATTGTCTGCTGTCCATTTGTCCTTTCTTCTCTCTTCTAGTTTTTTTTCCATTCTCTCTCTACATCTGCTTTAACATACTAATCTTTCTCCTTTTGCTCTTTCCTCATTCCTATTTCATCCACTCAAATTTTACCCCTCCATCCTCAATCCCCAATTGCTCTCCCAATACCCGGCCAATTATAGATTTGTCTTCCCTCCCACACAAAATATTTTTCCCCTCTCCATTTCACTCTCCCAGCCCCATCCCATTCTAATCCTCCCCCAACATCAGCTCCCTTCTAGTTCCAGCCCCACCCAGCATCTGCTCCCTTCTAGTCCCCGCATCAGCCCATTTCCAATCCTATCCTAGCCACACCATCAGCCCATTTCCAGTCCAAGCTCCCCCATCCATTTCCAGTCCTATCCGAGTCCCTCCATCAGCTCATTTCCATTCCCAGCCCCCCATCAGCCCATTTCTAGTCCTTTCCTAGCCCCACCATCAGCCGATGTCAAATCCTAGCTCCCCTCCACTCAGCCCATTTCCAATCCAAATTCCCCATGAGCCTACTTCCAGTTCTAGCCCTTTCATGAGTCCATTTCAATCCAAGCCCCCACCACAGCCCATTTCCAATCTTACCACCCTCCAACAGTCCATTTCCAGTCCTATCCTAGCCCCTCCATCAGCCCATTTCCTGTTCTAACCCCCCCCACTCAGCCCATTTCGTGCTAGCTTCCTCCCCTCACAGACCATTTCCATTCCAAGCCCCCCTCCCCATCAGCTATTTGCAGTTCAAGTCCCCCCTTCCACTCAGCCCATTTCCAGTCCTAGCACCCCCCCCCAGCCCATTACCAGTCCTACCCCACCCCCATAGCCCATTACCAGTCCTAACCCCCCCATCACCCCATTTTCAGTCTTAGTCCCCCATAGCCCATTACCAGTCCTAAACCCCCCATAAGCCCACTTCCAGTCCTAGCCCCCCCATAGCCCATTACGAGTCCTAGCCCCCCATAGCCCATTACCAGTCCTAGCCCCTCCATCAGCTCATTTCCAGTCCTAGCCCCCCCCCATAGCCCATTACCAGTCCTAAACCCCCCCCCCCCCTCTATCAGCCCACTTCCAGTCTTAGCACCCCCCCATAGCCCAGGTAGATTTTAAAATAAACAAACTTGCTGCTGCTGTCGCTGCCGCCATGGCAGCAGTAAAATCGAGCGTCCCGTGAGGACCCCCCTGCCCAGCAAAGTCCTCCATGCGGCCTCAGTCCTCCATGTGGCTTCAGCCTGCGGGGCTGATAGGAAACAGGAAATCCTGTTTCCCATCAGCGCCAGCAGCTTAACAGAGCCGCGAGGGAGAAGCTCTCCCTTCGCGGCTCTGATAGCCAGCACTTAGGGAGCTGAGGCCGCATGGAGGACTCTGCCGGGCAGGGGGGTCCCTACGGGATGCTCGATTCCACCGCTGCCACGGCGGCAGCAGCAAGTTGTTGTTTTTTTTTTAAATTTACTGGCAGATGCAGAATGTTGTTTGCTCGGTGCCCCCTGAAACGCGGGGCCCTGTGCAGACAACATTCTTGCACAATGGACGGGTCAGCCCTGTCTGTAATCGTACGAATAGCGTTTGAGAGAGCATTCCAGGCTAAAGGTGCTTACAGTTCGAAGGCTTGAACACATGCTTGTTGGGTTGATTTTGTTCTTGTGTGAGAGACGATTAAGGTGTTTGTAGTGGCTTGTCACTGGTTATGTTGCGGTGTTTGGAGCAATGTGCTTAAGTGCAATGGGGGATTACTGTTGATTGTTTTGTTTATTATTAGAAGCATTTTGTACTTGATTTGAAGTGGGAGCCAATGCAGTTGTTTCAAGGTGGGTGTTATGTGATCATATTTTGATGATCCCGTTAGGGTGTGAGCCGCTCTGTGTAGCACTGTATGGAGAGGAATCATGGATGAATGAGGCAGGCCTTGGTCAATGGAGTTAAAGTAGTCCATATGCAGCAGGATTAGTGCTTGGAATATTGAGCGGAATTCTTGCAAGGCGAGGAGGGGACGTAGTCATTGGAGGGTTCTTATTTGGTGTTATAGAGCTTTCATGGTGTGCTGTATTTGTGATTTGAGGGAGAGGTCTGGGTCCAGTACTATTCCAAGGTATTTGATTTCGGGTTGTATCTTTATTTTGTTTGTTTTGTTTTTTTTATTTAAATCTTTATTAAATTTTTCAACATAAGAACATAAGATATGCCATACTGGGTCAGACCAAGGTCCATCAAACTCAGTATCCTGTTTCCAACAGTGACCAATCTAGGTCATACATACCTAGCAGTTTCCCCAAAAGACACAGGTTCCTCAATGCTTGTATTGGGTCAAGCATTGATATCCTGGGTCCCTTTTTAATAATGGTTTATGGACCTTTCCTCCAGGAACTTGTCCAAACCTTTTTTAAACCCAGCTTTTACTACATCCTCCGGTAACAAATTCCAGAGTTTGATTACACGTTGAGTGAAAAAATATTTTCTCTTATTTGTCTTAAATAATTTACCCTGTAGCTTCATTGCATGTCCCCTAGTCTTTCTATATTCTGATAAAGTAAACAATCGATTTAGGTTTAACCGTTCCACTCCGTTTATTAATTTATAGACTTCTATCATATCTCCCCTCAGCCATCTCTTTTCCAGGTTGAAGAGCCCTAACCATTTTAGCCTCTCTTCATAGAAGTATCCTTCCATGCCCTTTACCATTTTGGTGGCTCTTCTCTGTACCTTTTCTAATAATGCTATATTTTTTTTAAGATAGGGTGACCAGAATTGCACACAATATTCAAGGTGCGGTCGCACCATGGAATGATACAGAGGCATTATAATATCTTTTGTTTTATTTTCCATTCCTTTCCATTTGATACCTAGTATTCTATTTGCTCTCTTAGCTGCCACTGCACACTGGGCGGAGGGTTTTAACATGTTGTCTACAATGACGCCTAAATCTTTATCCTGGGTGGTCATTCCTAATGTGGAACTTGCATCGTGTAACCATAGTTTGGGTTGTTCTTCCCTAGGTGCATAACTTTGCACTTGTCCACATTAAATTTCATCTGCCATTTTGATGCCCAGTCTTCCAATTTATCAAGATCCTCTTACAAGTTTCCACAATCCTCATAGGTTTTAACAACTTTAAATAGTTCTGTGTCATCTGCAAATTTGATAACCTAACTCGTTATTCCCTTTTCCGGGTCATTTACGAATATGTCAAAAAGCAGCGGACCCAGCACAGATCCCTGGGGTACACCACTATTCACCTTTCTCTATTGGGAAAATTGGCCATTTAGCCCTACCCTCTGCTTTCTATCTTTTAACCAGTTCCTGATCCACTATATTTACATCATCACCCCTCTACCTAACCCTCTACTCCTTCCTCCCCTCCCACCCCCACCCTCAGTTATATATTTCTTTACAAACAGTTCCCAGAGTGCTTTGAATTGGGATAGTATATCTCTCTGAATTGCTGTCAATTGCTCTATCCCATATATATTCTGCATGCGTTCTTTCCAAGTGTCTGTCATTGGGTCTGTGCCCTATTCCACCCCAGAACAATCTTATATCTCTCAGCCACTACACATATTCACATTAGTTTGCCTTCCTTCCCTTCCCATCTAACACCCTGTATTCCCAACAACACATTTTTAATGCCCCATTCCACTTTGGGTCCCATTAATCTTTCTACTTCATGATGTAAATTCACCCAGAATTCAGCGATGTACTGGCAATCCCACCACATGTGGCAATAATTCCTTTTCTCAGGGCATCCCTCTCTAACGGGTATCACTGCCAGTTCCTCTTATTTGGTGCAAGCGTACTGGATTAAGGGACCATCTATTAGCAACCTTATAGGTGTTTCCTATGTGACTAACTAATATTAGGTCCCCTCCCCATCTTTTAAATAGAGTCTTCCACGTCTGTGGGTCTAGTTCTTCTCCCAGGTCTGTTTCCCATTTTATCTGAAAATTGGACTTCCCCTCTGTATGGGCCTTGACCAGTAATTGGCAAATATATAGTAGTTTCTTTTTCAACCCCTTTACCCCGCACAAAGTTTCAAATTCAGAGAGATCCTGTTGTATCGCTCTCTTCCAGGCCTCTGATGCCAGCCAGTGGTAAGCATGAGATACCCATAATAGTCATGTTTTATAATCCCATAATTTTCTTTTAGGTTGTCAAAGGAAGCTACATAACCTTCTTTACAGACTTGACACACTCTCTGTAGACCCTTGCTTTCCCACTCCCTAAATAGGGGTTTGGTGAGGCCTGGCTGGAATATTGGATCTCCCCTAATCGACTGTAGCAGTGACTTATCCCTCCTTAAGCATTGCACCTCTCTCTCCCTCCTCCACAGTTCTTCTATCTGTTGTGCATATGGATTTGCTATCTCTCCTTTGGCATTGGTCAACCAAGGATGGTATTTTAGTGGGATTCCAACTACCTCTGCTTCTGCAAGGCGAACCCATTTGCTCTTACTACTATCTTGTCACACTGCTATGTTTGTCAGCTGGGCGGCCAAGTAATACCTCCACATATTAGGGACCGTCAAACCGTCCGCCATTCGGTATTTATACATCACTGTTCTCGCCACTCGTGGGGGTTGGCGGTTCCATATGTAGTGGAACACCTTGCACTGTATTCTATAAATATCCTTTTTCAGTACTGTTACCAGGAGTGTTTGAAACAGGTATAGAGCCTTAAGTAGTATGGTCATCTTCATACTTGCCACTCTTTCCAAACATGACAGTTTAAACATAAGAACATAAGATATGCCAGACCAAGGTCCATCAAGCCCAGTATCCTGTTTCCAACAGTGGCCAACCTAGGTCATAAGTACCTAGCAGTCTCTCCAAAAGACACAGGTTCCTCAATGCTTGTATTGGGTCAAGCAGTGATATCCTGGGTCCCTTTCAATAATGGTTTATGGACCTTTTCTCCAGGAACTTGTCCAAACCTTTTTTAAACCCAGCTAAACTAACAGCTTTTACTACATCCTCCGGTAACAAATTTCAGAGTTTGATTACACATTGAGCGAAAAAATATTTTCTCTTATTAGTCTTAAATAGGTTACCCTGTAGCTTCATTGCATGTCCCCTAGTCTTTTTATATTCTGATAACGTAATCGATCTACATTTACCCGTTCCACTCCATTCATTAATTTATAGACCTCTATCATATCTCCCCTCAGCTGTCTCTTTTCCAGGTTGAAGAGCCCTAACCATTTTAGCCTCTCTTCATAGAAGTATCCTTCCATCCCCTTTAGCATTTTGGTGGCTCTTCTCTGTACCTTTTCTAATAACCTTTTTAAGATATGGCGACCAGAATTGCACACAATATTCAAGGTGTGGTCGCACCATGGAACGAGACAGAGGCATTATAATATCCTTTGTTTTATTTTCCGTTCCTTTCCTTATGATGCCTAGCATTCTATTTACTCTCTTAGCCGCCGCTGCACACTGGGCGGAGGGTTTTAACATGTTATCCACGATGACGCCCACATCTTTGTACTGTGCCCAGCTCTCTAATTCTTTAGATATCTTTTTCCACAAGGGAATGTAATTTAGTCTATATAGTTAAGAGTTGTTGGCGCTCAGCTGCACCCTTAAGTATCTAATTGGTCCCTTTGCCCTCTTAAATGGGAAGTTGTTCCACAATTGCTTTTTCTCAGCTCTTTTTACTGTGAGGTTGAGCACTTCCGTTTTATCTAGATTGGCCTTAAAGCCTGATATGGATTGATAAGCTTGCAACTCATTTTATACTGTGTGTAATGTTGTTTCCTGTGTTTACTGAATCCTTTGAATTATATTCACCACCCTCTTAATGTTATCCCCTGCTTGGCAACCTTGAATAAATCCTCTTTGGTCTAGATTAACTAAGTCAGGTATGTATTTCCCAATTCGAGCAGCCAACACTTTGGCCAGAACTTTTGTGTCTAAGTTTATCAATGATATTGGCCAATATGAGAAGCACAAGGTTGCATCCTTTCCAGGCTTGGGGAGGATGCTTATACCCACCTGTCCCTTGGTGTTGGGCAACCTACCACCCTCCCCTACCTCGTTAAAGATCTGCACCAGCCATGGTACCAAATCTTCTTTAAAGGTTTTGTATACCCTGGCTGTTAGCCCGTCCAACCCTGACACTTTATCATTCACTAAGGACCTGATTGCAGCGTCTGCCTCCAGCGGAAGTGGGCTGATCTAAATGCATTTGGGCCTTCGCGGAAAGTTTGGGCAGTGTCACTTTCATTAAGTATTTCTCTATCTCGCTGATGCTTCCCCCTTCTTCATTGTGGTACAGCTCTTTTTAGAACTGTCCAAATTCTGCTCTTAAATTCTCATGTCCCCAAACCCCCTTTTGTGATCTAATTTTTGTGACCGCATATGTGGTTTGCTGTATCTTGATGCTTCTCGCCAGCCACTTCCCTGGCCTATTGCCATGTTCATAGAACCTCTGTTTCACCCATTGGAGCTGAAAGGCCAAATAATCCAGCTGCATCTCCCTCACATTTGTCCGTGCCACCTCCAGAGCCTGCTTGGGGACAATGTCGCTTCTAAGCCTATGTACCATTTCCAGCTCTTTTAAATGGGAATATGCTCTCTATAGTTCCTGTTTCTTCTTTTTCTTTTGATCAGTCCCCTAACCTATGAACTGCCCTCGTAGGTTCACCACTGCTAGCTCTGTTTCCCCATTAACATTATTTTTAAAAAATTTGCAGATGTCTCCACGTAGTGTTTCTACCTGCTTGTGGTTTTTTAATAAAGTATTGTTCATTCTCCAGTATTTTATCCCTAGTTGCATTCCCTACCCTCTTAGCTCCATCCAAACTAGTCCATGGTCAGACCATGTTATAGGTTCATAATCCCCTCCAGCCATAGCCTGCACCAACTGCGAACTTAAGAATATCATATCTATCCGAGTGTATATATTATGTGGTATGGAGTAAATGAAGTACACTTGGCTCTTTGGGTTTTTTTCCCTCCATCCATCAAGTAATTGCCAACCATTCAACAGTTCTACCAGATTTTTCTTATACATTTTCTCTCTACCGATCTTGCCCTTTGAGTGCTCCTCAAAGTCTGGGTTATGTATGGTATTAAAGTCACCCGCCAAAATAACCAGGCCCTCTATGAATCCCAACAACGTTGTCTGCAATTGTTTAAAGAATGATCCTTGTCCCTGATTAGGTGCATAAATGAATATCAAAGTTATTAAGCTCCTCCTAACTTTTCCTTTTTTTTTTTTTAATTGAAATTTCAACCAACTTACAAAGCAAGCATAAAGAAACCACAGATGTATTCATAAAGGCAAAATCAAACAAACATTAAGCAATAGACACAATCAAATAGCAATACATCATCATAGCCCACAATCCGGGGAGATACTTAAAGAGAAAACAAATCACCACAAAGAACAAATAGAGCGAACTCTAAATTATCAGGCAGCATTACTAACTTAACCCACCCACCTCCAGTTACTAATTACCCTGTCGTTCCTTGTCAGCAAGAAATACCTCAAGCTGAGAAGGATCAAGAAAAACAAACTTTGAACCTTGATACAAGACCAAACATTTGCAAGGATATCTAAGAAAGAAAGTAGCAGAGATAGCGAGCAGTCTAGGTTTAAGGGCCAAAAAGGCCTGTCTCCTAGTCTGAGTCGCTCTACTAATGTCTGGGAACATTTGAACCCTGGCACCACAGAACAGAGCTGACATATTTTTGAAATAACTACGAAAAACAAGCATTCTATCCTGGTCTGAGAGAAAAGATACCACTAAGGTGACTCTAGAGGAAATATTATCCCTTGAGTCCTCTAGGAACTTGGTAAGGTCCAGGGCATCCATGCCCTTAACCTCATCAAACCCAACCAGAGAGCCCGTAACCAACTTCTTACCAGTAAGGTAATATAACTTAGAGAGAGCAATGGAGTCAGCCGAAGCCAGCCCCAAAACCTCTTTGAAATACTTTCTCAGCAAAATTTCAGCAGAAAGCAAATGAGAAAAGGGAAATTCAACAATCTAACATTTTTTGCTCGAAACATATTGTCATACTGTTCCATCTTATTGTGCACATACAAACTTTCCTTTATATGAGAAGAATTGACAGCTGCAAGAGCCTGACACTGGGTTTCACACTTAGCAACCTGTATAGAAATAGTCTCAACCTTATTATCCACTTCAGACATCCTAGTGGTAATCTCAGAAGAGAAACCACAAAGCTGTATTACAGTGGGCACCAAGGTGTTTTCAATACGGGTTACCACTTTCCAAATATCTGCCAGGGTGACCTGTTCATCCGGGACCACCCTGGCTTCATCTGGAATGGGCGCCCATATCACTGGTTTTAGCTTTTCCCCAGCATCTATCGGGGTACTCTGCTGAAACTGAGTGCCCGACAAAGCGGGCAAAGGTGGAGATACATATACTGGAGGAGATGGTGGTGACTGGTCCGGGGAGCTAAGAGATACCGGGGACGAACGTAGAACAAGAAAGTCAGGGTCAAGTGATAGATTGGTGTTAGTCACTACCTTAACATGTTTGTCCATGGGTCCAACAGCAACCTCCGTTTGCTCCACCGGCAGAATCTTCTTTTTTCTTTTACCCATCTATCCAGCAGCTACAAAAAACGCAGCACTTGAACCAGCTCTCCTTCGTGGCTCCATATGCCCCTTGTATCTAGCCCCTTATATCGCTGCCCCGACTAGCGCCTCCGGCTGCGCCTGGCCTACCAAGCTTTTAAAGGGGCCCCTGATGACATCGGGGCCGGCGGGAAAGGAAGCCCGATGTCTCCGGACCTCAGCGCTGCCTCCAACCTCTCTCCCAAAGCTGCAACTAACTTTTCCTTTTAGGGTGATGTATCTTCCCTCTTTATCTGTCAACACTGCTATCTCCTCCCAAGGGACTGTGTTATTTAGTAAAAGGGCCACATCCCCTTTTTTCTCTTGTCCCTTGAGGGAGGCACAGTATATTCACTGGAATTGTTTCTGCACTAATAATTTATGGGTTTGCATTCTTAAGTGTGTTTCTTGTACGCAAATGACCGACAATTTCAATCTCTGCGCCTCCTTAAATAACAATTGGCGTTTTCTTGGTGTATTTAGCCCCTTCACATTAATGGAACCAGTCTTCATATTCCCCATTTAACACCGTTTTTTGTGTTTACCCCTGCACTCCCCTATGTGCTGTTTCTCCCCCTCCCGTCCATCTCACCCTTACCCCAGTTTGTCATCCTTTCCTTCCGAGTCGCTCTGCAGTTGGCTCCCGGTGTCATTACCTGCTTAAGATCCCCATCTCCCTTGCTATTTTTTACCCCCTATTTATACTTTGTACTTTATACCTCGCTCCTCTCGTTGATCTGCCACCCTTGCACTATGGGGTCTCCCCTGCCATACACCGCTGCTATTCCTCAATTATATATTCCATTTATCCCCCTTTCATCCTTCCTTCCATTCACTCATTGTACTTCATGGGTTAGCCCCCCTCCCTTCCATCATCCCCTCTCCCCCTCATTGCCGTGATTCATTCATCTTATCCTTTACTCCTACATCTTCTTTTCCATTCATGCATTCCCTTTCCCGCACACCTTATATGTCCAACCTTCTCAATTTTTTTTTTTTTTTTTTAAATCTACTGAAGTTAGGTCAAACTTCATTTATGTCCATTTGGCGCCTTTCAGGCCATCTCATTCATTCCTGGAGTTGCTGCTTCCGCTTGCCTGTTCTCAGGGCCGGATTTACCTTGAGTGAGGCCCTACGCCAACAAAAATTATGGGCCCCCAGCAGGGGCGGCCCAAGGGGGGTGTGGGCCTCATTTGCATAAGGGGCCTCATTTGCATAAATATTTGCATAATGTTACCATATACTAACTTTTAGTAAACGTGCCTCTTAATGAGTGTATGGATAAAGAAAGACTAAAAGATTTAAAAGACACATTAGGAACTACTACAAACACTGCCCATAGTAAACCCGCCGTATCCTAACAGCACTACCAGGACTCACAAAGCACCATACTCTACCAATCAAAAGGCAACACTGCAAATATTAAACCAATACATTTCAGAGAACAACAATACATGACCTACTGGGGAAAGAGAACAAGTGGCAATGTCAAATAGGAATTATATAAACAGAACACCTCAGCTCAGTTACACATGCAGAACATAGACCATCACCAAACAAGTAATCACAATTTAGAAACAGGAAGACAATAATTAAACTGGGAATCCCAAAAGCCAAACTTGGAATGTACAACACTGTAGAAATAAAACTATACATTAATTTGCTCTTGTACTAAACAAAGCGCAGACGTTAATGATGCACATTTACCAGAGCTGACATATTCCAATTAATAAATTCAAAATAAAGAGATATTTTTCTACCTTTTGTGCATTTTTTTCAGCTGCAATTGCTCCAGCCACTTTCTTCTGGTTTCTTCGTGTCTTCTGCTAACTCTCCATCGTCTGCTGTCCATTTGTCCTTTCTTCTCTCTTCTAGATTTTTTTCCATTCTCTCTCTACATCTGCTTTAACATACTAATCTTTCTCCTTTTGCTCTTTCCTCATTCCTATTTCATCCACTCAAATTTTACCCCTCCATCCTCAATCCCCACTTACTCTCCCAATACCCGGCCAATTGTAGATTTTTTATCCCTCCCACACAAAATATTTTTCCCTTCTCCATTTTACTCTTCCAGCCCCATCCCATTCTAATCCTCCCCCAACATCAGCTCCCTTCTAGTTCCAGCCTCACCCAGCATCCATTCCCTTCTAGTCCCTGCATCAGCCCATTTCCAGTCCTAGCCATCCATCAGCCCATTTCCAGTCCTAGCAACCCCCCAACCCAATACCAGTCCTAGCCCCCCATCAACCCACTTACAGTCCTTAACCCCCCATCACCCCATTTTCAGTCCTTAACCCCCCATCACCCCATTTTCAGTTTAAGCCCCCCTATAACCCATTACCAGTCCTAACCCCCCATCAGCCCACTTCCAGTCCTAACCCCATCAACCCATTTCCAGTCAGCCCCCCTTAGCCCATTGCCAGTCCTACCCCCCCATCAGCCCACAGCCCATTACCAGTCCTAACCCCATCATCCCACCTCCAGTCTTAACCCCCAGCCCATTTCCAGTCCTAGCCCCCCCATAGCCCATTTCCTGACAGCCCCCATCAGCCCACAGCCCATTATCAGTCTTAACCCCCCCCATAGCCCATTGCCAGTTCTAAGCCCCCCCAACAGCCCACAGTCCATTACCAGTCCTAACCCCATCAGCCCACCTCTAGCCTTAACCCCCCCCAGCCCAGCCCATTTCCAGCCCCAGCCCCCCCAATAGCCCATTACCAGTCCTACCCCCCCCACCATAGCCCATTACCAGCCCTACCCCCCCCCCAGCCCATTTCCAGCCCCAGTCCCCCCAATAGCCCATTACCAGTCCTACCCCCCCCCCATAGTCCATTACCAGTCCTACCCCCCCCCCCGGCCTAAAGTAAAATTTAATTTAAAAAAAAAACCTGGTGGCTGCCGCCGCGGGGCCCCCTCTGCTGCCGCGGCAGCACGGACTGACCCGCGGGGGCCCCGTCTACAAGCTGAAGCCGTCGGTTCGGGTCAGGTCGGGTCGGTTCGGTTCTCCCTCCCTCCCTCCCTCCGTGCAGGCTGCAGGCTGCAGGCTGTGAGAGACGCGAAGGGAGAGCATCTCCTCGCGTCTCTGTTAAGCCCGCAGGGGCTGATGGGAAATTTCCCATCAGCCCCTGCGGGCTTAACAGAGACGCGAGGAGACACTCTCCTTTCGCGTCTCTCACAGCCTACAGCCTGCAGCCTGCAGCGAGGGAGGGAGGGATGACCCGACCCGACGGCTTCAGCTTGTAGACGGGGCCCCCGCGGGTCAGTCGGTGCTGCCGCGGCAGCAGAGGGGGCCCCGCGGCGGCAGCCACCAGGGTTTTTTTTAAATTGTATTTAAAAAAAATGAACTTGTTCTTTTTTTGTGGGCCCCTGCCGGCTGTGGGCCCTACGCCATGGCGTACATGGCGTATAGGTAAATCCGGCCCTGCCTGTTCTGCCTCTTCAGTCTCCAATTTCCTTCACTTCTCTGCCATGCAGACTCCTTGTGCGATAATGTAGTTGTGGCTTCTTGAATATCCTCTACTTCTTTTGAGCCCAAAGTCCTTCAGTGCCATGCATGCTTCTACTCTGTTCTTAATCCTTACCATATGGCTGTCTTTGGTAATAGCCATCCCAAACAGGAACAGCCATCTATATTTAATTCCAGCCTTTCTGAGTTCTTGTGTGACCTCCCGTAACTCCTGCCTTCTGTGAAGTGTGGTCGGTGATAAGTCCTCATTGATCTCCACTTTAAGAGAGTCCCAATCAATGACTCCTTGCTTGCATGCCCTTAGTAGAATTTGCACCTTTTTGTGTGTAGTTGTGAAAGCACACTATGATGTCTCTCAGGAGGTTAACCTTCATTGGACCTAGCGCTCTGTGGGCCCAGTCCAAAAGAACGCCAGGCCTCTCCGCTTCCTCCCATATCTTTGCGATCGCCTCCTGGACTACATTGTGGCAGTCTGTGTACCCTTCATCCTCTGGGATACCTCTAAAGTGGAGGTTGTTTCATCTATTTCTGTTCTCATGTCTTCTATTTTGTCTGCCATCATTTCCTGTGCTTACTCCAGAGCTTTCACTTGTTTTATTAAGGCCTTACCTGAGTTAGCTCGTTCCTCCATCTTCAATGCCTCTCCCAAATTCAGACATTTCAGAATGCATGTCTGTCACCATCGTGGCCACATCATTTCTCAGGAGTTGCATTTCCGTCTTCATCTCTGCCATCCACTGCCTTAGCTGACCCGCCTGCATGTTGACGGCATTTTGTTTCTCACCTCCACTGCTTTTGGTTGACTCTTCTCCTGTTCGGCACCATTTTGCATCTGCTGTCGCCATTTTAGGGGGATCTTTTTTGGTGCCCCCAGGGCAGTCAAACGCATAATCAGTGAGATCTACCAGTTTCTTTTTACTAGTCATTCCTTCTCCAAGGAGTGGGGTATTTAGCTCTGTAAAACTGGTGTGCTTGATTTCTCTGGGGTCTTACAGAAGTATATAATCATGGAGGGGTTAGCGGAGCCCAAGTCCTAAGCTTCCATCGCTATCAGTGATGTCATCAAAAGTTTATTTTGTTATTGTTTATGGTGATGGAGTCTGGAGGGGTGAAGATGGTGTCTTTAGTGATGAAAAGAGCGTCATACTTTTTGTAGTTGATGGTGAAATTGTTTTTTTCTAGCCATTAAGACCTCATTGAGGCATTGTGTGAGTTTTGTGTAGGTGGATTGTTTCTGGTCAAATGGTGCGTGGAGCATGATGTCATCCATGTAGACGTGGAAGTTAATATTATGGGTTCTGATGATTGGTAGAGTAGTTGTAGGTAGATGTTGAAGAGCAATGGAGATATGGTGGATCCTTCTGGCACATCTTGTGTCTGCCGATATAGGGGAGATATGTTGTGTCCAATTTTTATTTGTTGCTGCCTGTTGGTGAGGTAGGATTTAAACCATTGCAGTATTGTGTTTTGAATTCCAGTGGCTTGTAGGTGTTGCAGAAAGATGTGATGATTTACTGTATCAACAGGGGTTGATATGTCAAGAAATATCATGATGTATCCCTGTGTTTTCTTCTATGTTCCTTTTATTAGTGTGTATAGGAGAACATAAGATATGCCATACTGGGTCAGACCAAGGTCCATCAAGCCCAGTATTCTGTTTCCAACAGTGGCCAATCTAGGTCATATGTACCTAGCAGTTTCCCCAAGAGACACAAGTTCCACAATGCTTGTACTGGGTCAAGCATTGATATCTTCGGTCACTTCTTAATAATGGTTTATGGACCTTTCCTCCAGGAACTTGTCCAAACCTTTTTTAAAACCCAGCTACACTAACAGCCTTTACTACATCCTCCGGTAACAAATTCCAGAGTTTGATTACACGTTGAGTGAAAAAATATTTTCTTTTATTAGTCTTAAATAGTTTACCCTGTAGCTTCATTGCATGTCCCCTAGTCTTTCTATATTCTGATAAGGTAAACAATCGATCTACGTTTACCCGTTCCACTCCGTTCATTAATTTATAGACTTCTATCATATCTCCCCTCAGCCGTCTCTTTTCCAGGTTAAAGAGCCCTAACCTTTTTAGCCTTTCTTCATAGGAGTATCCTTCCATCCCCTTTACCATTTTGGTGGCTCTTCTCTGTACCTTTTCTAAAATCGCTATATCCTTTTTAAGATACGGCGACCAGAATTGCACACAATATTCAAGGTGCGGTCTCACCATGGAACGATATAGAGGCATTATAATTTCTTTTGTTTTATTTTCCATTCCTTTCCTTATCATACCTAGCATTCTATTTGCTCTCTTGGCCGCCGCTGCACATTGGGCCGAGGGTTTTAACATGGTATCCACAATGACAATGACGCCTAAATCTTTTTCCTAGGTGGTGGTTCCTAATGTGGAACCTCGCATCGTGTAACCATAGTTTGGGTTGTTCTTCCCTAGATGCATAACCTTGCACTTGTCCACATTAAATTTCATCTGCCATTTTGATGCCCAGTCTTCCAATTTATCAAGATCCTCTTGCAATTTTTCACAATCCTCTTGGGTTTTGACAACTTTAAATAGTTTTGTGTCATCTGCAAATTTGATAACCTCACTCGTTATTCCACTTTCCAGGTCATTTATGAATATGTCAAAAAGCAGCGGACCCAGCACAGATCCCTGGGGTACACCACTATTCACCTTTCTCCATTGGGAAAATTGGCCATTTAGCCCTACCCTCTGCTTTCTATCTTTTAACCAGTTCCTGATCCACAATAGTACATTGCCTCCTATCCCATGACTCTTTAGTTTTGCCAAAAGTCTCTGATGAGGGACCTTGTCAAAGGCTTTCTGAAAGTCCAGATACACAATATCAACCGACTCACCTTTTTCCACCTGTTTATTCACTCCTTCAAAAAACATAACAGATTAGTAAGACAAGATCTTCCTTGTCTAAAGCCATGTTGGCTGTCTCTCATTAGGTTGTGACTATCTACATGCTGAGTAATTTTATTCTTTATGATGGTTTCTACCATTTTTCCCGGTACTGACGTCAGGCTCACCGGTCTGTAGTTTCCCAGATCACCCCTGGAACCCTTTTTAAAAATTGGTGTTATTGTTGCGCCCGGGTATTTTGCAGTTGGGTGGTTTGTTTTTTCTTAAACATCCATGTAAGTGTCTAGTAAAGTTAAATTCAGTTTCCTATGTTTTTTATGAACCAGCCCAACTTGTAGCTCTCATTAATGCTAAACGTTCGGAGACCCCGGCTGTTGACTCTCCAGTACTCTCATAATTGTGTAACTTAGTGTGGCAACTTGCTTTACCTTTCTTTATCATTTTTGGTCAATTAATTATTTGGCTCCTCCACTTTTTTGTGGGCTAGGGTGGAAAACGTTTGGTTTATTTGCTTGTTTCTGGGTTGCTCCAGTTTCTTTCTATATTTATTTCTGTGATGTTTTCCTGTTTCTTCAAGAATGTTTGTAACTTCTTGATATATTGTAAAACTTTGAAAAAAAAAAAAAATTGGTGTTACATTGGCGATCCTCCAATCTTCAGGTATTAGAGATGATTTTAATGATAGTTCACAGATTACTGATAGCAGTTCTGCAATCTCATATTTCAGTTCTTTCAACACCCTTGGATGTATACCATCCGGCCCAGGTGATTTGCTACTCTTCAGTTTATCTAATAGTTGTAACTTCCATTGTCCTGGCATGTGACCTTGTTGAACTATGGATTGTGTGAGTTTCGTGATTATTTTTATTATATTTATTTATTTAACATATTTTATATACCGCCTTTCAAGATCTCAAGGCGGTTTACATAGAACAGAACTTTGTTTACATAGAACGTTTTTCAAAACTATATACAGGTTTACATAGAACAGAGTTTCGCTTACATAGTACGTTTTTACAAAACTATATATAGCAATGTTTACTGTGCTTACATTTAACTGTTTAACTATTTACATAAAATTTGTGCTCTGTTTGGTGCCTAGGGTTCGGTCTGTTAGGTGGTAGGCAGTCCGTTTCAAGGATGGTGGGTTATAGAAGAATTCGGTAAATAGGTGTGTTTTCAAGAGCTTCCTGAAGGTAGAAGCTTCTGTGGTGGGGGCTGAGTTCCTGCTTCGTTACTTTGATCTAGCTGACCGGGCATGGGTCAAGGGGGGATGCTGTGGTGTTGAGTGATACAATTTAGGCTGTGATGTTGTCTTCGCTGATGGAGGCAAAAGTTGTCCAGGAGGTGTTGAAGGTGTGGGTTTGGGTGGTAGGGGGAAGGCTGGAGATTTGGGTGAGGGGGAGGAGTTGCATATATTGTGCTAGGGTTTGGTGGTTTATGCTGAGATCGGATTGGTTGTTGATAGGGGGTTTCGTGAGCTGTTAACAACATCAAAGAGTTATCATGGTCTGTTAAGGGAGCTAGTGATAGTTTGGAGTGATAGGCTTGTTTTGCATTATCGGTAGCATTGCGGTAGTTATTCTCTAGTGCTGTGTCGAGTTGTTTATCTGAGCGAGTGTTGTTTTCCTCCATTTTTGTTCCAGTCTTCAGAGCTGGGATTTTAGTTTCCTGAGTTCATGATGCCCTTGTTTTCTTGGTTGTTGAGGAGTTCATATTTGAAGTGGTGGTTGCCGTTCTTTCTATGGTGGAGTTCCAGTTTGTTATAATGGCATTGGGATCTGTTGTCTCCTTTTCCAACTCTGGTAGTATGTTCCTTAGGAAGGATTCCTTGTGGAAGCATTTGAACTGTTTGGTCTTTGGTGAGTAGAGCTGTTTGTGGGTGTGTTAAATGGGAGGGGGAAGTGATCAGGCTGTGATCTGACCATGACATGTCATAGTGGCATATTGAGTGTTTGCGTGTATTCTTTTGTGTATTGGTGAAAATCAAGTTGAGGGTGTTGCCTTAGTTGTGTGTGGGGGATTGGATGAGCTGTTTGAGGTCCATGGCTGTCATGGCTTATAGGAAGGCTGAGGCTTGTTGGGTGGTGCTGAGGGAAGTTGAAGTCTCCCAGGATGAGGAGGTCTTTCATCATTCTGGTGCTTTCTAGGAATTTGCTAATTAGGTGCGATAGGTCTGAGGTAGCGGTTGCTGGAGATCTGTAGATGAAGCAGATTGTTAGTTGTTTGTTGGTGATGGTTATGATTAATACCCCTCCTCCTCTCCGTTCTGCTTGTGGGCAGTGAAAGAGGGTGAATCTGTCTGGTGAAAGTTGGTTCAGAAGCACTGTGTCTGTGTCTGTGAGCCAGAATTAAGTCATGCAGAGTAGGTCAAGGTGGTGTGTTGTGATGAGATCTTGTATGATGGGTATTTTGTTTCTTGCTGAGTGTGCATTTATTAGTGCACAGCATTGTGGGGTTTATGGTGTGGTTGTTATCTAGTGGAGCTTCTATGAGGCGTGGTGTGTTGTAGTGTTTGTTGTGCTTGTGGTAGGCATTTGTGGGTTTGCATGTGGTGTGGGTATGGGGGAGGTGTATGTATGAGAGGGGTGTATAGAGGATGCATTTGGTGAGTAAGGGTGTGATGGTAAGTAGTGAGTAGTATATGGGTAGCATGGTCAGCTTGTCTGCTGTTGAGACTAATGGCTTTTTTGTTTAGCGAGGGTGCGTCTTTGTTTCTCCTGAGTGTGCGATCTGAATGCTGTTTCTTGCTTCTAGTCCGGGTGAGGGGCGGTGTGGGAAAACCTCCCCTGTTTTTGGACCCTGCGTAGGGCCCACGCCTATTGGCACTTCCAATTTGAACTACTGCTATGGGGGGCCCGATTGGCCTTGGCGATGGGGAGCGGGAGGGGCTTACCTGCCCACTTCCTTCTGCTGATATCGATCGGATCCTGGGTTGATATAGTTAAAAGGGATTGGCGAGGTGGACACTATGAAGAGTGATTGAAATTTAAAGAGCATTTCTAAATATTTCATTTTATATACCATAGCTTTAGAGGGTATAAATAATGCTATAGAGTGCATGACTCTAATCTGGAAAGCTGATTGGCCGATTGTAGACTAATTTGAATGTAGCTGATGATATCTTTTTCTATATTCATAGGAAGACACCAAAGAAAGTGAGATTCTGATGTTTTTCTAGAGGACTTGCTGATAATAACTTGGTCTTTTTAATTATTCTTTGCAACATTTGACAAGTCATAACAAGTGCCTTCTGTGCAGTACTGTGTCGGACTCTGGAAGAGAATTATCTACAATTCAGCTGTGCATTTTAAAGCCATGAGAAAGTTCTTTGTAATATATATTGCATTGTGTTGTTAAAAGAATTTAAAAATTTTCATTTCAAAACTGTAATGGATCGAGAATGAGCATATGAAGGTTTATATATCGTATGCCAGCATATTCTTTGCTTTTGAGGTCCACTATTAAATTATGTTTAATTTTGAAACAGGGGTGTTTTATATATATAACATTTTGATGGATTTTATTCATTGATCTCCTGGGAAAAATATATTAGTCTCATTGTAATAGAAACATATTACACCTCTCTTTATAAAAAAGCACTGGCTACCTATTTAATTTAGAATATGGTATAAATTTCTGATTCTAACCCACAAAACCCTGCATACAGGCTCCCCAGGGTATCTGTTCTTGCAAATCTCCTTATACACTTCACTGTGTCTATTATGTTCTATTCATACAAATCGATTGCATCTTCCCCCCCAGTTAGTAAGGCCAAATAGGAGTTTATCAGGTAATACGCCTTTTACTTTAAGGCACCTTCTCTATGGAGCGACCTATCCCAAGCGTTGAATTAGAATGCTTTCTTAAAACCTTTAAAATCTCCTTAAAAACAGACTGATGAATGTTGTCTGGAAATGTCATCATCTCTAACTCACTTTCCTATCACGCTCATGGAGTTCTAATCTCTGCTTTGGTTCATTGAGTTATGAAAGCCAAATAAACCATATTCGATGCATAGCAATTTTAGGAAATATTATTATTTATGCATAGAACAACATTCTGTCATATGCGCGGATGTTATGCTCATGCAACTGTGAAGTGCTGAACTGTATGGTGCCTTGGAGTTGCATATGCATAACATCCACACATATGATGGAATGGTATTCTGTGTATAAATATTAATATTGATATACGCTCAATAGCATTCCATCATAGACGCATGGTAGGTACCAATACAGCTGCTTCTAGCATAGATGACTGTGTGCATGCGTTTGGCATGTACACATGGATATGCTCACACTCTCCTTGTTTAGTGCAGACTTTTTATGCACAGGGTATTTGCATGCTGTTTGCTTACAGCATTGGCGAGCAAAGTGTCTGCATTAAACTCCATTAGGAAACCCTGCACTGAGCTTTAGTGTAGCGCTCTAGCACAAGTAATCTGCATTGAGGCCTCTTGTGTACATCAGTCACTACTGCCTTGGCTTCCTTACCCAGAGGCAGTTTTCAGACAAATGTAGATAACACCATTTGAACTACGTAGTTCGCCACTTCCCACTGTATAAACCTGTACTTCCCAGCACTACCAGACAAAACTTGGGATCTTTCATGCAGAGTTCCCTCTGAGGGAACATAATACTCTGTTGGGACTCCCAGCGACTCCAAAAGCATTCCAACCTACTCCAACCCACCTCATAAGAACATAAGATATGCCATACTGGGTCAGACCAAAGGTCCATCAAGCCCAGTATCTTGTTTCCAGTAGTGGCCAATCCAGATCACAAGTATCTGTCAGGTTCCTAAAAGTTCACAGATGCCATGTTGCTTATCCCATGGGTAAGCAGTAGGGTTTCGCAGAGCCCTTTAATAATGGTTTATGGACGTTTCCTCCAGGAACCTGTCAAACCTCTTTTAAACCCAGCTACATTAACAGTTTTTACTATATTTATTTATTTTATTTATTTAATTCTCTTATATACTGTGCTATTCTGCATCAGTGCAGTTTACATTGAACAAACTGAAATTACATTGAACAGGGCATTATAACTTGGAGATAACTATTTTACAGGGAACATGGGCTATGGAGGGTTAAGTGGCTTGCCCAAGACCACAAGGAGCACCTGTTGGACTAGAAACCCCAGTCCTTCCGACCCAAGGTTGCTGTCCTCTAGTGGGATTTGAACCCCCAACCTTCCAGCCTGAAGTACCTTGCCCCAACCACTAGGCCACTCCTCCACTCCTATATGCTCCACCAACGAATTCAAGAGTTCGATTACATGCTGAGTGAAAAAAATAATTTCTCCAATTAATCTTAAAAGTGCTACATTGTAATTTCATCGCATTCCCCCTAATCTTTTTACTTGGTGAAAGAATAAATAACCAATCTATGTTTACCCATTCCACTTCATTCATTATTTTATAGACCTCTGTCATACAGTAGCTCCTGTTAGCCATCTCTTTTCCAAGCTAAAGAGACCTAATCTTTTAAGCCTTTTGTCATAGGGGTATTCTTCCGTCTTTATCATTTCAGTCTCTATTTTCTGCACCTTTTTCTAATTCTGCCATATCTTTTTTTAGATTCAGTAATCAGAACTCCACACAGTATTCAAGGTTTAGTTGCATCATGGAGCGATATAGAAGCATTATAATATCCTTTGTTTTATTCTCCATTCCTTTCCTTATGATTCCTAGTATTCTATTTGTTTTCTTGGTTGCTGCTGCTGCACACTGGGCAGAGGAGTTCAGCATATTATCCACAATGATGCCCAGATTCTTTTCCTGGGTGGTGATTCCTAATGTGGAAGCTTGCATCGTGTAACCGTCGTTTGGGTTATTCTTTCCTAAGTGTATAACTTTACACTTCTCCACATTAAATTTCATCTACCATTTGGATGCCCAATCTCCCAAGTTCTCAGGGTCCTTTTGTAATTTTCAGAGTCCTTTTGTGATTTAATAATTTTGCATCATCTGCAAATTTGATCACCTCACTTGTTCCCATTTCCAGGTAATTGATGACATTTAGGACATGGTATTGTGGATCCAATTCCAGCTTCTTTTACCAGTTCAAAGCATAAGCAAACAAGAATTATGTAGACACACTGTATCAATGGCTTGATCTCATAACTTCAATTATCTTCTGAAAGCAAGCTTCTTTGGAGAACAGGAAGTGTTGGAAGAATGGCGCTACTCTCTGCTGGTATCTTTTGTTCCAATGATCTCCCCAGGGTAGTGGTAGTCACAAACTCAGAAGCCCGATTTGGTGATATCTGCTCCCCCAGACCTCCCAAATTGTCTGGTATAATCCTGTCCTCTCTAACTGATCCAATTGATTTGTGTCTATATGATCTACTAGAGTTAAAACCCTCCTAATGTCTCCTTTCAGCATTATGAAAATGTACAGGGGATCTTCTCTTTTTGGGTCTTTGCTCTACCACTCACCACGGGCAATCCCTCTTTCTCTTTCTCCTCCCTTTGTGTCCTAGAAAAGAATCACTCTCTTTCTCAAGTTCACGCTTCCATTTTGATACTCACAACTCTGCCAATTGTCGACAGAAAAAGGTAGTTCCTGCTTTACAGATTACAGAGGCATTTATCTGGGTAGCAGCATCAATGGCACTATATGAATATTCTTCCAGAGTAAAAATAAAATAAATGTCTGCCTTAGAGTCAGTGCTGACTCCTAGGGACCCAGCAGCTCCTGGGTTTTCTTGGTGGTAGATTGCCAGCCCTTTCTTCTGAGGCAATGGAGGGTTAAGTGTCTTACCTAAGGCCAAAAGGAGTAGTAGTACGAATTGACCCCTTGTCTCTTGGTTACCAAGCCAGTGCTCTAACCACTAGGCTACTTCTCCACACCTTCCAGAGTACCTCGGCACTATTTGGATTGTGCGGTATAGGGGCAGAGCATAGGCAGATCCTTATATTATCTTGATAGTGGTGGTATTCAGTCTGCTATCGGGATAACCATCTTGGATTAGCTGTCCAGATAGCAGAAAGACCATTGTCTCTCTCTGGATAGTGGTGGCACTCACTGCTCTAAATGGATAACAGCACTGAATATCTGGATTATTTTAGCTGCAGTGCCTAGAATTATAAAAACACCACCAACTACCGCAACTGAATATTAACCCATATATATTTGTTAGTTTTTCGGGGGGGGGGAGGAGGAGTTGCTCAGTATAGTACCAAATTACTCCATGAATTCCTTTGTGGGACTACAAACTCTACTTCCTAGATTATCCACTTCTTACATGCTAATTTATTCAAACCTTTCTCAAGAGCATGAACATTTACATTTCACTTCCTCATGAAAGAGATTAGAAAGAGCAAGCAATGAATGACTTCAGTCACCTAGCTGGTTTCCCTGTTTTTTTCTGGGGACAATCAATTGCACCCATGTAGCCATCTGACCACAATCTAAGTTTGAGAAATGTTATATAAATAGAAAGGAGGAAACCCCACTGGGTCTCAGAGAGGATTACGGGATTTTATACTCTATGCCCATGTCCTGCACATACCCCTAATTCCACCTACTGGCAAACTACACATCTTCATGCCAAGATGCATACTTTGATGCTGGTTGGTATTTTATAAGCAGATTTTATTCACATATGTGGCCATATATGCATGGGAATGACTTTATAAAATTAATAAAATTATCTGTTTAAAGCTTAAGTTCCTAATAAAATTACCCCAGCTTTTCCTTACAGAGTCTGCATATGTTTATGTATTTTCTATGCTTGCTGTGAAGCATCTCATCTACAATCCCCAGCTCTAGGCTGCTACTATCAGTCACTCATCTTCAGGTTGATCCTCAAGTGATTCTTTACTCTGTCCTCATCCTTCTTGACCTCTCTGCTGCTTTTGACATTATTGACCATAACCTTCTCCTCGATACCTTTTCTTCGCTTGGTTTTAAGGGCTCTGTACTATCCTGGTTCTCCTCCTATCTCTCCCATCGCTCTTTCAGTGTGTGTTCTGATGGCTCCTCCTCCTCTGCTATCTCACTCCCAGTTGGTGTACCCCAAGGATCTGTCTTGGGTCCACTCCTTTTCTCTCTATATACTCAGTCCCTTGGTGTGCTTATCTCTTCCCATGGCTTTCAGTACCATCTTTATGCTGATGACTCCCAGATCTACCTCTCTACGCCTGAAATCTCTCCGGCTATACAGATCCGGATCTCTGCCTGCCTTTCTGACATTGCGGCCTGGATGTCTCACCACCGCTTGAAATTGAACATGGCCAAGACTGAACTTCTTATCTTTCCCCCTAAAACCTCCCCCCTCTTCCTCCTTTCTCAGTCTCTGGATAACTCTGTACTCCTTCCTGTTTCCTCGGCTCGCAATCATGGTGTTGTCTTTGACTCTTCTCTCTCCTTCTCCACACACATTCATCTGATAGCTAAGACCTGCCATTTCTTTCTCTATAACATCAGCAAAATCCGTCCTTTCCTTTCTGAACACACTACTAAGACGCTTATCAACTCCTTAATCACCTCTCGTCTTGACTACTGTAACCTACTCCTTTCTGGTCTTCCTTTGAATCATCTCTCTCCCCTTCAATCTGTTCAGCACTCTGCTGCGCGGCTAATCTTCCGCCAGCCTCGTCATGCCCACATTATTCCTCTTCTCAATTCACTTCACTGGCTCCCTATCCCTTTACGCATCCAATTCAAACTTCTCCTACTGACCTATAAATGCATTCACTCTGCAGCTCCTCACTACCTTTCTTCTCTTATCTCTCCTTAAACCCCCCCCCCCCCCCTCGGGAACTCCGCTCTTCTGGCAAACTCCTTCTATCTGTGCCCTTCTCTCTTACTGCCAACTCCAGACTTCGCTCCTTTCACCTTGCTGCACCTTACGCCTGGAACAAAGTACCTGTATCTGTATGCCAGGCACCTTCTCTGACCCTTTTCAAATCCAGGTTGAAAACTCACCTCTTCGCTGCTGCTTTTGGATCTTGACTCACCTGATCTCCTTTTTCTTTTACTTTCCCCCTTGTTTTATCCCAGCCTACACCTTCAGTGTTGTCTGTCTTGACTAGATTGTAAGCTCTACGAGCAGGGACTGTCTCTTACATGTCTGTGCAGCGCTGCGTATGATGTGTAGCGCTATACAAATGCTCAGTAGTAGTAGTAGGTTTCTCTTCACCTCTCCTTAACAATTCATGTTTCAAGTTTGGATCAATGTATGGTGCCCAGAGTAACACTTTTGTATTTCACACTCAGTTTGTACAATTGCCCTTATTTTTCCTTGTTCTGATTCTTTAAATATTTTTTTCTCTTGTTTTGCAAATTCTATTGCTTCCTTTGTTATGTGTACAGGTGGATTTTCACTCATTCCTTCTGTTTGTCAAAATACTTGTCCAAGTTTAAGAATAGAGGCTATTTCTGGACATCTACTTTCATATTTCTTTCTTGTTTTTTAATTACGATTTTCAAATTTTACAATCCAAAATATACAGAAAATTCCCACAGCGTAATATATAAAACTTTCATATTTCAGCATTTTTTGCATGTTTGGGTCTGTTGATGCTCTTACGTAGACCTGGAAACCTATGATAGTAGGTATAGTACTATGGGCCTGATTTTTGAAGCCCTAGGCGCATACTACACATGTAAAGATGCCCTTACCCTTGTAAAACCGCCATAATGTGTAAACCAGATATTCAACAAGGTAGCTTGAATCGGAGAGGCCCAGCTACCCGCATAGCGCCAAGCGCCGAGGCTCAGGACGGAACAGGGATGTGCTGTCCTGAAACTCGTGTAAAGTGGATTTCCAAAAGCCGTGTGCACCAACATTGGACATCACTAACCGCGTAAGCCTAAGTGACATTTCCTTGCGCATACGACTGCTGATGGTGTGTGGCAAAGCCATGTACATCAAGGAGAGCATGTGCAAGCTAGTACCTAAATCATGTAGAGGTAAAGTGTTGCTGGACCATCCTAAAAGCCATGTGGGCCATGTACATGTTGCTCCAGAGGTGAAGACATTCCCACCATGCCTGGGCACAGTGGAGAATGCGGCAGGCCGTGTGGATCCATCAGCAGGCAGTAGCCCAGAACCTGAAGCGCAGGTGCTGTGCCTCACATGTACACAGACCCAGGGTGAGCTACCTGCAATTGATGGAGGAGGAGTCTACCAGAGATACAGACTGGATGGAACAATGATAAGTGAGTTGTGCAGCATACTCAGTGTGGATCTGGAGCCCTCCACTTCCAGAAGCCAGGCCCTGCCAGTGGCTATGATGGTGACCACTGCTCTGGGATAACTGGCAACTTCCAGCATGTGATGGGGTGACAGTTGGAATCACGCAGTCTACTGCCAGCCACTTCATAAGTGCCTTCACCAGAGCCCTGCTGCAGAGGATGCGCCACCTCATAGCCTTCCCCTGGACACAGCAAATGAGACAGGACACCATGCAGGCATTCTACAATGTCACTGGGTTCCCATCGGTGCTTGGATGTATAGACTGCAGTCACATTGCACTGCAAGCACCACAGCTGGAGCAGAGGGCATATCGGAAAAGGCACACATCGATGAACATGCAGGTCAATGTAGATGCCAATATGGACGTCACTGATTTATGCGCCCGCTTCTAGGGGTCATGCCATGATGCACTTGTCCTCGCCAAGTCCAGCTTGGGACAGGTAGCAGCCAGGGGTCAGCTCAGAGATGCATGACTGCTAGGTGAATGTGCACATATGTGAGCCCCAGGGCAGGCCCAGAACATCTGCCTACTGTAGTATGATGCTATGTGTAATGCAAACAGGAGGTGATACAGTATATGTGCTTCGTATGTATCACAACACATGAGCACCACTGCGTGCACATGCTCTGCTGTTCCACAGATCCATGCGCACAGCAAGCCATGTCGCACATTGTGGAATCAACCAGGGAAAGTCCCATGGCCAAGAGCAGAGAGCATGCACCAACATGTCATATGTGGGAGAGCACGGGCTGGCACCATGTAGTGCAGCCACATGGCAGCAGCCCATTTAGGGCACATCCATGTCTGCCCCCATCCCAGCCAGCAGACCCCCAACCACATCTCCATGCCATGTCCCTGACCCCCCTTTCCAACAGGCTAGCCCATGCCACCATCCCCCATTTGCCCTACCCCAAATGCCTGACTGCCGCACAAGCCATATATTATTGTCCTCTCACTGCCACGGTGTCTCTGAATGTTACATATTGCACCCCACCCCACTAGTAGATGGTATGTTGCATGCTGTCCATAACAGCCCATAGATCATAACCAACACATGTCCCATGCTCATGTGCACATCTCACATTTCCCACAAAGACGACCATGGATATCCCCTGAGGACCTGGCTGCTGACTCCCAGTGCACCACCCCATGAGCCGGCAGGAGGAGCGGTACAATGCCACCCATCAGCATACATGGGCGGTTGTGGAGTGAGCAATAGGGGTGCTGAAGAGCCACTTCCGGTGCCTCGACAGGAGTGGTGGGGAACACCTCTACAGCCTGGAGCATGTATGCCAGATATTTGCATCTTGCTGAATACTCCACAACCTTGCACGGATCCGGGGATTGCCGGATGCAGAACCCATGACTGCAAAGGAGTGGGAGGCCACAGAGGCAGCAGATGGGGATGGTGAAAAGACTGGGAACCAGCAACAGGCCTGGGCACTGGCCCACAGTGCACGGCAGATATGAGACAGTTTCTGAGGTGACTGCCACACACCATCACTTGGATAGGATACACACATTCACCAATAAAGTGCTCGCAATGACACTACAAGTGCAGAATGTTTATTTTCCCCCTTGTGTGTCCCCCTGCCCCCAGGCTTGCAGCCGGCCTTGGGTGCTTGCTGACATGTGCACTGTGATGCAGTGGAGTGAATTCTGATGATGTGCTGACAGTGTCATCATCCTCCCCAGCAAGGCAGGCCACTGCACATGGTTCAGGGCTACCAGGTAGTTGATGCTAGTGCACAGGCAGCCACAGCACCCACCCCCTGGGCCCACAGACGGCCCACCAAACTGCGCAGGGAACCAGCAATTACCACCTGGTATGCCATCATCTCCCTCATCAGATGCAGGTGTCCTTCCAGATGGTGCTCCACTCGCAGTCAGTGTTCCTGCCATGCCTCAAACTCAGCCTCCCTAGCCTGTGTGGCTACCTGCAGGATACCATGCAGCTTGGCCTGTATGCCTTCGGTGTCAGTCACCAGATGTGCACCCTCCTGCAGTAGTTCCTGGTCCACATCTGTGCTCCCTGCATCAATAGGGTCATCTATTTATTTATTTATTTATTTATTTACAGGCTCTTATATACCACGCTTTTCAGTATCAGTGTGGTTCACAAATAACAAAATTTTGCATCAGAACAAAAGATCTTGTGCTTACATTATAACAGGATCGTGAACTTGGGACTATAACAAGGGTAACTATATACAAATCAACAACATTTGTTGTTGTAAAACTATTTACAGTTTATATTACAAGTTGGTAATCATAATTCAAAAGACCTTGTAATCAATAATCGTTGTGAGTGTGCCTGATGGCGGATCTGTTGTGTACTTAAGAACATAAGATATGCCATACTGGTTCAGACCAAGGTCCATCAAGCCCAGTATCCTATTTCCAACAGTGGCCAATCTAGGTCATACGTACCTAGCAGTTTCCCCAAAAAGACACAGGTTCCGCAATGCTTGTACTGGGTCAAGCATTGATATCCTGGGTCCCTTCTTAATAATGGTTTATGGACCTTTCCTCCAGGAACTTGTCCAAACCTTTTTTAAACCCAGCTTCGTCATGAGTTAGGTTGTTGGAGTGTCAGAGGCTGCGTGAGTGAGTTGAGGTGCGGGAGGTGGTTGTGTTAGGTTAGGGTGGACGAAGTGAAGGCTGAACAAGGATGGTGAACTGTAGCTCAGCGAGTAGGGCATCATCTGTCTCCACCTCCCCAGAACTGGCAGACACACTGGCCTGCTCCACTGCCCTGGATGTCACACCGGACTGCACCGCCGCCCTGGCAGGCACACCAGCCTCTGTGGCTTTTCTGCATCCCAGCTGCACACTGGCATCATCCGCGGTGGATGGTGAAGCTCTTTCTGATGCATTGGTTACAGGCTGTAAGGGTTGGGTCCCTGGCAGGCCTGTGGGAGAGTAAATGTGGCAAAGGGTAGTGTCATGGGTTGCTAAGTTGGTCTATGGGGTGCCACCAAGTCCACAACAGAACTGGCAGTGAGATCCCCAGTCTGCACTGACCTTAGCCCCCACATCACCCATGGACTGACAGACAGACAGGCAGGCCCTGGATGGAAGGAACCATGGTGGGGACACATACATGGCCATCATGGTGCCACCCAGGCCATGGGGCAACCCCTACTAACCTTTCTGTGTGCCTGAGGTGGGTCTATCGAAGCCCGCAACCCCTGAGACAGAGACCTCCTCCACAAACTGCAGCACCTGTTCCTCTAGAGGGGTGAGTCTGCACTGCTGCACAGGTAGCAGCCTGCTGTTGCTGGTCCTTTTCTCCTTCACAGCCTGCCGTACCATCCACCACCAATGTAACACCAATTTTTAAAAAGGGTTTTAGGGGTGATCCGGGAAACTACAGACTGGTGAGCCTGACGTCAGTACTGGGAAAAATGGTAGAAACCATCATAAAGAATAAAATTACTCAGCATGTAGATAGTCATGGCCTAATGGGAGACAGCCAACATTGCTTTAGACAAGGAAGATCTTGTCTTACTAATCTGTTATTTTTTTTGAAGGTGTGAATAAACAGGTGCACAAAGGTGAGTCGGTTGATATAGTGTATCTGGACTTTCAGAAAGCCTTTGACAAGGTCCCTCATCAGAGACTTTTGGCAAAATTATAGAGTCATGGGATAGGAGGCAGTATACTACTGTGGATCAGGAACTCGTTAAAAGATAGAAAGCAGAGGGTAGGGCTAAATGGCCAATTTTCCCAATGGAGAAAGGTGAATAGTGGTGTACCCCAGGGATCTGTGCTGGGTCCGCTGCATTTTGACATACTCATAAACGACCTGGAAAGTGGAATAATGAGTGAGGTTATCAAATTTGCAGATGACACAAAACTATTTAAAGTTGTTAAAACCCAAGAGGATTGTGGAAAATTGCAAGAGGATCTTGATAAATTGGAAGACTGGGCATCAAAATGGCAGATGAAATTTAATGTGGACAAGTGCAAATTTATGCACCTAGGGAAGAACAACCCAAACTATGGTTACCCGATGCAAGGTTCGACATTAGGAACCACCACCAAGGAAAAAGATTTAGCCGTCATTGTGGATACCATGTTAAAACCCTCGGCCAAGTGTGCAGCGGCGGCCAAGAGAGCAAATAGAATGCTAGGTATCATAAGGAAAGGAAGGAAAAATAAAACAAAAGCTATTATAATGCCTCTATATTGTTCCATGGTGAGACCACACCTTGAATATTTGCAATTCTGGTCGCCGTATCTTAAAAAGGGTATAGCAATATTAGAAAAGGTTCAGAGAAGAGCCACCAAAATGGTAAAGGGGATGGAAGGATACTCCTATGAAGAAAGGCTAAAAAGGTTAGGGCTCTATAACCTGGAAAAGAGACGGCTGAGGGGAGATATGATAGAAGTCTATAAATTAATGAACGGAGTGGAATGGGTAAACGTAGATCAATTGTTTAAGTTATCAGAATATAGAAAGACTAGGGGACATGCAATGAAGCTACAGGGTAAACTATTTAAGACTAATAAAAGAAAATATTTTTTCACTCAACGTGTAATCAAACTCTGGAATTTGTTACCGGAGGATGTAGTAAAGGCTGTTAGTGTAGCTGGGTTTAAAAAAGGTTTGGACAAGTTCCTGGAGGAAAGGTCCATAAACCATTAAGAAGGGACCCAGGATATCAATGCTTGACCCAGTACAAGCATTGTGGAACCTGTGTCTTTTGGGGAAACTGCTAGGTACGTATAACCTAGATTGGCCACTGTTGGAAACAGGATACTGGGCTTGATGGACTTTGGTCTGACCCAGTATGGCATATTTTATGTTCTTATGTTCTTATCCTCTACATCCCTGTTGTGGTGGTGGACGGCATTGAATCTCTTGACGATGTCACGCCATGCTGTCAGCAGTGAACTGGCATCCTCTGCTGCAAAGAGGGCAGCATGCTGCCTAAGGATATGCCCCAGGGCCATAGAGGTCTCAGAGGGTGTTAAGTTTGCCTTCCAGGTTTGCTTTGGCCCTTTCTGTGCTGTGTCTGCCATTGTGCAGCTCAGGTGCTCTGGGATCGTTAGGTTACCCGCACAGGCCTTTTAACACGTACGTGGATATGATGTTGCAGCCACATCATGCCTCATCCAAAGGCATATCTGGTATCCACATAGATTCCTGAGCACCAACGGTATGAAAATCTGTGTGACAGTTATCTGCTGTAGGATGCCATAGCCACACACCACGCGCGATGGCATCATATGCATGCATTGACACCCAGATGGTAATACCCGGGTAGGACAGATAGCACAATATGTGTGTATGGCCAGCGCGGTGTGAGGACAGGCATACAGTGTCACTCTGATCATGTGCCCCCTCAGGGCAGGGGGAATTCTGCCTCGTGTAATGCCTCTGTGCCACACCTGTGCTGACCAGCGATGGCATACACACCTTGCACCAGTAAATTGGTGGCACCACCACCTGTTCTGCATGGGTATGGCACTGAGGCACTACCTGCGCCAGGTGATAGCTTTAGCCACTCTGTACAGGTATGGCACAGAGCCGCTACCAATGCAGAGCTAAGACTACCGCTGTTCTGCAGGTGTGGTGCCTCTGTGCCATACCCATGTGAACAGATGTGACCCACAGGGCACATGCCCCATGCCCATAACCCCCGAACCCCAGCCCTGCCCCCACAAAACTGACAACAGCTTGTGATTTCAAACTGGGGACAATTTATTGCGAATCCTATAACATGTACAACAATGGCAGCAACAGCAGAGGTCTACACATCAACAACAGAGGTCTACACATCAATGGGACATTGTGCACCCATGTCCGTGGCCATTATGGCCCATCCCAGGGCAATCCCTGGCATGGGGATGGCCTATAGCGCAGGGGAGACCTGCTTGTGCCCTGTCACTTCAGCAGTGAGAGCATCCAGATGCATGTCGATTGTCCGTGCAGCTGCCCTCACATCCTCCCTGAGGAGCCGCACCTCCACCACCAGGGCAGTCAGAGCCCAGTCAACAGATGGCCAAGTGGGCGGTGGCGCAGAGGGGCCTGGTGTGGCACGGGTCTACTGCACATCATGTACAGTCCATGCCAAGCCCTGCGGTGGGCACATGGCACCCTGGGATGGACATGGGCAGATATGGCTGTGGACTGCAGGGCACAGCCGGAGGTGCAGTTCCTCCTCTGGCCCCCTTGCCAGGTGCCTGCTGGCTGTGTGCTGCAGTGCTCTGCCATACCTGGAGCGCTTGGAGGATGGTGACTGCATCCCAGCTCCACCCCCTCTGGGCCCGCCTCTGCTCCAGCTGCAGGGGACAGCTCTGGTTCTGCTACCTCCTCCTCAGACTTCTCACCCTGCCCCTAACCCTCTGATCCCTCCTCCTCCTCCCTGGACTCCCCATCCTGCCCCTGATCCTCCAATCCCTCCTCCTCCACAGACTCCCCATCCTGCTGCTGTGCCATGGTCTCCTTGCTGTCCTCCCCCTCTGTGGTGCTGTCTTCCATCGCAGTGCCCTGGACCACTCCTTCCTGTCACTGCTGGAAGTACTGCTGGAATCTGCACTTCGTAAAAGCTGTGCTGGCGCTTTACCACTCCTCCGGGTTGGTGCCCATGGTGGGCCAGCATTGTCCGGGACTTCCCTTGAACTGACTGTGGGGGAAAAGGGAGGGGGATTAAATGTCCACACAGGCGTGGTCCTAGGGTGGGACTGGCACATCTCTAGAGGGCCTGCACATGTGCTGCTCAACCCACCTTCTGTCCATGGGGGTGTGCTGTCCCACAGTGCACACTGCATACCCTCCCCTTTGCCTACCTCCAGCCAGCATGCCCAGCGATGGCTTGTGGGACCCCACCGGTGACAGACACCCACAGGGGGCAGCGTGGGCAGGTGCGCAGTGTGCATTTGGGCCCATCACTGGTGATGTGTGCCCCTGTACCACTCTTCCATGCCATGCCCCAGCTATATGTGTGCACACCTCCATATATTGGGTGCTGGCTGGTGCACACATGGGATAGTGACACTGGGGGATGGCAAGGCTACCCCAAGCACATTCCCATCATTGTGTACAGGGGATCCCCCACCAGATGGTCTGTCTACACCTGTCTGGCAGCCATGACTGTCACTACCTGCATATGCTGGGTTCCACTGTGCACCCCACTGACCTTCCTCAGCTGCTCCCTGATGTGTTGCAGCTGGTTTGGTCACTTCCAGCGCAGTGTCCTTTAGTGGCAATTTAGGGCCTCCAAGGTGCATTACATGTCATAGTCACTGTGGGAGAGAGGGGAAGAGGGCACACATGGGCTCAGTTGTGTGCTTCCACATTGCCTATTGTGCCTACCTGTATCCTGCCTCCGTCTGGTGGTCACATATGACCCCAGCATTGAATATTTTGGTTTAAGGGTCAGCAGGTATGGCTATGCACCGTAGCAGTGCATAGCCTGCCCAAATGAAGATCAGGCCCTAAGTTCTTATGAGTAAGGACTGTCTCTTACAGGTCTCTGTACAGAGCTGCATACGTCTTTTAGCGCTATACAAATAAGTAGTAAATAGTAGTAGCAATGAGATTGGTCCATTCGTAGATGTACAGTGGTGAAGGCAGTGATGAATCAAAATCACATATGGACTATGCAGTCATGTATATAGATATATTGATAGATAAAGCATAGTTACTTAACTGTAACAGGTGATCTCCAGGAACAATAGGAATTTAGTTTTCACATGTGGGTGACGTCAATACCAATAGAGCCCGCGTGGGAACACTCCCTAGCATCCAATAGGAAAGCTTTTGGGAGCACTCCACTGCGCCTGTGTGGCTGCCTTCCCACCTTCGCAACTCCCTCTCTTCAGTTGAGTTTGTAGTTGAGAAAAAGGAGACTAAGAGAAGAAAACCCTACAACTCCTAGGGGAGGAGGGTGGGTTGTGAAGACTAAATGCCTGCTGTTCCTAGAGATCACCTGTTACAATTGAGTAACTATGCTATCTCCAGGAACAAGCATGAATGTAGTCTTCACATATGGGACTCCCTAGCTCCCAGATGCCAGATGAAGTGACCTGAGAACCAGTGGAGGTTCGCCTCAATGTAGGTTTCAAGAAATCATGGATCCCTCATGGATGTCTGGTATCGTCAAAGTCTGAGACGGAGGGTAGGAGTTGCCCCTAAGTCTAAAAGAGATGCTGGAGAACAGCCTGTTTTATGTCTATAATGTGGAATGTTGTCCATAAGTTATGACTATGTAGGTCAATGTAATTTGATTGGGGACTGAGTGGCTTAGGGAAAGCATCATCGTTGATTAATGGTTTAGGTTTTTACATATAATGATTGGCTAAGGATTATGGGTTGATGGAGGGTTGTTCTGCATCAGTATTAGATGTTTTTGTTAGGGATTTGACTATAGAGAATAGTTCTCTTGGCCTATTGATAGATTTAGTAATCAGCGTCGTGTGATATTCTTTTTTCTTGTCCTTAATCACTTCTTTATATGCTTTAAGCATTTCCATGTATAGATTGTTATCATGGTCAGATCTTGAGCATTGTCACAGCCCCTCCTAGTGGCAGCATGAAGAAAGGAGAGGGCGGACACTTATTGTTGGTTGAAGAAGGAAAAACGTTTCTAGACCAGCTGCATCATGGTCTTTGTAGTCCCACTTCATAAAGAAATAGTTGTGAGCCTTGTGCAGGGTTAAACTTAAATGGTTTTTATTCCCTTTGTTGTGCAAAGGTTCTCCAGGAAGACAAAAACAGAATGTACCTTACTTCAGGGTTGATGCCAAAATATTTACAATGTCAGTAACTGTTACAGGCGCTTCACAGTTCTTTGCATTCAAACAGGTTTTCAACACCAAGAGGAACAACAAATACAAAACTTCTTCTTTCAGCTTAGCAAAAGCAAAAAGATATGTTAAAGCATGTCCTGCCGGTTACAATTCTGTGAGAGACTCTAGACTCTTGGCAACACAGAGTGAGCAGTCCATCGGGTGCTCTAACTGCAACGGCTCTGGTTCTACCACCTCTATTTGCATAGGTTCCTGTTCAGCCGTGTTGTCAGCTAGTCCTGAGCTTTCCCTGGATAAGGCAGGTTGTAGTTCAATAGATCTCTCCAATATTCCCCAGCCTTGCTGGTCTTGGTTTGGCAAATAACTGCTATGGTTTTTTACTATGCCTCTCTGTAAAGGTTTCACAAGCCTTTCCCAGCTTTGTTTCCTATCAGTACGGCTCTCTGGGTTATAAGCTTTTCTAGGAGCTGGCTCACATCTTGGAAAGGAAATATAACTGTACCTTGGATCTTTGAGACGTGTTCTGCTGGTATTTGCTCTACCTGGCAGTCTCCTTCTATCACCATCTTCCCTGAAGACTGGCTCCTGGAGCTTTCTGGAACGGGCTTGTCCTCCCTGGAACTTAGCTCTTCCTTGTAAGTACTCCAAGCTTCTCTGCCTTTCAGTATGTGAGGTTCCTCTCTCAGGTCCCCTCTCAGTTCCTCTCTGAACTTGTGTTCCTCCCCAAACTTGTGGTCCTCTCTGAGCTTGAGGTCCTCTCTCAGCTCGTAGTCCTCTCTCAGTTCCTCTCTGAACTCAAGATCCTCTCTGCTTTCTTCCTTCTGAGCACTGTTTATAAAGCCGTTTCTCCACTGAGCTTCCTGGCTCTCTACTCAGGTGTACCTGATTAGCTCCTGCATTCTCAAAACCTGGGTGTGTCAGCTTAGCTTCTGCAGCCTCGTGCCTGCTCCCTCTAGCTGCACTTTTAGGTAACTGCACCCTCTGAGTCAGTTGCTTTATAATAAACAGTGTTTTTTTCTTTTTTTTTTTGTTATTATATATTTTATTCATTTTCAACACATGTAACTACAGTACAAAACGGTTATTAACATAGCAGGATCCAAACAGATTCCTATTAATCAGAATAACAAAACAACACAATAACTCTAACAAGAACCATTATCAGGCCATGCAAGCCCGCCGCCCCCCCCCCCCCCCCCGCTCAATGTGGTTGTAGCAGCTATGATTCCACAGAGTAGATTTCACCAGATGTCGTCATAAAACATAACTTTGCAGAGCTGTCCATTTCTTACTCAGTTTACCAGACCCTTGGTTTTTAGCTATATAGAGTTCTTCGTAGGTCTTGTGTAGGATTAAGAGATTCCACCAATGCTCAAAACAAGCTTTGTCAAGATTCTTCCAGTGTATTAAAACTATTTTAAGCGCTATCCCGAGCATTAAGTCCAAGAGCTGACTATCCCATTTCATCAAAGTAGGCTCCAGAGCTATGGATTTATATACTACTATCCGATAGGAGATAGGAGCTTGTAGGTTCAAGATTTGCGATATGCGTTCCCATACTCTATTCCAATATATTTCCAGGGATTTACAATGGAACAGCATGTGCGCCAGTGTACCAATATCCATGTTGCAGGACCAACATCGATTTCCCTCCTGCAGCGTCCATTTCATTTTCTTAACCGGTGTAATATGTGCCCGATGTGCTATAAAATACATAGATTGTGTGAGAGACGCAGCTCTTGTGACACGTATTTGAGTCCCCCAAAAAGTGTCCCAACTCTCTGGAGTTATATCATCGCCGGTTTCAGTAGCCCACACCGACTGTATCTTAGTGCATATCTTGTCACTTTTAGACCGGAGAATCGCTACGCATCTCGAAACAGCTTTAGTGTCTGTTTGCAGTTCTTGGAGCTTCTGTCGCAATGGCCAATCGGTACGTATCAAGACCGGTGATACTCCTGCCTTGCTCAAGCAGTGTCGAAGTTGGCACCATTGGAAATAGCTTGCGTTAGGCAATCCAAATTCCATTCTTAATCTGTCAAAGGTTTTAAAAGCATTTCCGCAGATCAGTTGTCCGATGGTTATAAGACCCTGCTCCGCCCATTTTTTCCAGAAGACAGGCTTCCCTCCGATGGTAAAGCGCGGATTCAACCACAGGGGCATATCTGTGGAGAAGTCTTCACCTCCATCGATACATGATGCCAGTAGTCGACAAGTAAGCTGCGTTTCCAACACAATAGCATTATTTGGTGTCGTCTGGTCTACCACTGTGCCAATCATCGTCTGTGCAGGCAGGGGGGAATGCAAAGCGCGTTCCACATTCAGCCATCTGGGCCCCTTGGCTATGTCTTCTGTATCGATCCATTGAGCACCTTGTTTCAAGATAGAGGCGGTGTGCAGCCAACTGAGATCTGGGAAATGAACACCTCCTTGTGCTCTAGGCAACTTCAATTTCCACGCGGCTATTCTAGGTACTCGGTTGCCCCACAAGAAAGCTATCAGCTGATTGTTCATTTTCTTATAGAAAGCTGGCGGGAATCGTAGGGGGGATCATGCTTAATATATAGCTGAGCTTGGGCACCAACATCATTGTTATAGTCTCCAGCCTACCCCACCAACTCAAGCGTAGAGGGGTCCACCTACTGACGTTATCATGTACTATTTCATGACACGCTCTAGTATTGAGTGCTATAGTCTCGTCCATAGTGGTACCATAGGTCACTCCCAGATATCGGAAGGACGACTTCTCATATTGAAAGGGGTATCCACGTACCGTTTCTTCATTGACCCAATCATTCAGAGGTATGATTGTTGTTTTATTCAGATTTACTTTATATCCGGATATCGCTGAATAAGTATCTATAAGCTGCAGAACTTCAGGAAGGTCTGATGGCTGCAGGAAAATGAGCAGGTCATCTGCATAGGCGGACAATTTACAGGGACCATCAGCTAACTCAATTCCTTTGATGCTTTCCTTCTGTCGAATCGCTATCAGCAAGGGTTCCAGAGCTAAGTTAAAAAGCATCGGGGACAGAGGACAGCCCTGCCGGGTTCCTCTTTGCAACTGAAAGGGGGCTGAGAGGTGCGAGTTAACCGCTATGCGAGCTGCGGGTTTGGTGTATAACAACTCAATGCTTTTTAGGAATTTCTCTCCCATCCCGAACCAACGCAGAGATCGAAATAGAAAGGACCACTCCAGTCGGTCGAAGGCCTTTTCGGCATCCAATGCTAACCCTATTAAGGGCTCGGCCATAGTTTTGGCGGAAGTCAGCACATGCGCCAATAGTCTCCCATTATCCGTAGTTGATCTATTCTGTATAAATCCACATTGGTCTTCATGCACCAAATCTTTTAAGATCCGACCTACTCGGTTAGCAAGCACTTTAGCATATATCTTGTAATCAGAGTTTAGGAGGGAGATGGGTCTGTAGTTCTCTATCTTTTGCGGATCCCTGCCCGGTTTCGGGTGAATTACCACCACGGCCTCTGCTAAAGCACCAACCTCTGGGGATTCATCATGCAGGCCACTGTAATAGATCTGCAGCATGGGAGCCAATTGAGTATGATATTTGTTATAGAATTCTAAGGGGATGCCATCTGGACCAGCGGCTTTACCACGGGCCATCTGTTTGATCGCATCTTGTATTTCTGTCACAGAGATCTCTTGTTCCAGTGTTCGGCTTTGGTAACTGGACAGTTTGGGTCCTACTATATTGGAGACAAAATCTTCAAAGGCTTTGTCACTACATTGTGTATCCGAACGGTATAATTCCTCATAGAATTCTTTACAGCGGTCTAGGATTTTATCAGGTCTTAACAGAAGGCCCCCGATTTTATCTTGCATCGCGGCTATAGAGGTCTTGCAGCTCTTTGGTTTGAGCTGTCGAGCCAATAGGGATCCAGACCGGTTGCTTTCATAGTAGTATGTACTACGTTGCAACTGGACGCTACTTAGTGCTTCTTTGTTAAGGATAGCATTGTATTGGTATCTCAATTTTTGGAGTCTAAGTAGTATCATTGAGTCGGCTCTTTTGGTAAGTAGTCTTTCCCCGGCCTTTATTTGGAGTTCCAGTGCATCCTTTTCTTTTTTTCTGGCTTTACGCCGTTTAATGGTATAAGTGGTAATGTGAGCTCGCAATGTCGCTTTAAAGCCTTCCCACCAGCTCCAGATGGAGGTATCACCGGGCGTGTTATACTTAAAATAGGTCTCAATTTCCCCGGTCAGGAAATGTATGAGGGAGTCATCTGCCAGCAGGGATTTATCAAATGTCCATCTAGGTGGAACATGTTGAATACATTTGGTATCTAGCACTAGGGAGATAGCGGCGTGATCCGATACCGTTGCAGCATATATCTCCGCTGCCAGCACTTGTTGCATCATCTCTGCAGACAGTAGGAAGAAATCGATCCTAGTTTGTGTATTATGCGGGATGGAATAAAATGTATAGTCCCTTTCTTGGGGATGGAATATCCGCCACGGGTCCACCAAGAGAAGCTCTGCAATTATTCCTTTGAGAACCGCCTGTGATTTGATCTTATCTACAGCTCGATAGGGTACACGGTCCAACAGTGGATCCAAAATGACATTAAAGTCGCCCCCTAATATGATATTGGTGTGAGCTACGGCTATTACTTCTTTAGCTATCAGTTTAAAGAAATTAGGATCGTCCAGATTGGGCGCAAATATATTAAAGAATGTATAGAGTTGTTGATTTATTTTCATAGTCAACCTGGCCCATCGACCCTGAGAATCAGTCTGTGTGTCTGTAATAGCAGATTGCAAGAATTTACGTACTAAGATTATCACCCCCCCCCCTTTGCGTTGCGTGGAAGAAGCCGAGGCTCCCACCTGGAAGTATTTAGAGGTTACTTTCTGAGATTCGGTATCTGATAAATGTGTCTCTTGCAAGAGGGCAATATCCGCTTTTTTTTGCTGACAGTACGCTAGGATCTTCTTCCGTTTGACTGGGCCTGTAATGCCTTTTACATTCAATGAAAGAACTAGGAGGTCACCAGACATCAACACTGGAGTGGGCTATTTTGTAGGTGGAATCTATCGAATGGATAGATCTGCTTTGTACAAGCTCGTTTGTATATGCGGAGGGCATTGTACTAGACTGGACTGACACATTTAACTGCACAACTGGCAAACATAGTTTCGCTAAGGTGAACACCATCCACTTAAACAGATACCAACCCCGACCTCCCATTGCCACCCATACAGCTCAAACAGGAGTATCTGGCTTTTAAATCTATTTAGTACAAGGAAAATTCAGTCAGTGTAGTGTTTCTCAAGGCTTAAAGACGTTCTAAAATTTTGCATGAAAGCACGGCCGCACCCCCTAAATCCATGCTGAATTCTCTTCGCAGCGTTATTACAAGAGAGTTCATAGGTAAGTCCTCAGGTTTCCATTCCACATTTGTCCTGGAGGAAAGTTTTCAATTTTTCAGCTTCAACAAAATTCCTCGTCTCATTGTGTAGCGTGACCCGCATGGTTCCTGGGTAGTACAGCCCGTATCTTGCCTGTGCACTTTGCAGCATAGGTCTGCAGGCCAGCAACGCTTTCCTCCGATCTACCGTCTGTTTGCTCAAATCCGGATAGAGTGCCACTTTGTGTCCCTGTATTTGCAGAGATCCAGCTTTCCGTGCAGCTTGAAAAATCTGTAGGACCTGTGGGTATCTCAATACTTTCATAATGAGAGGGCGTGGGTATCGGGTATTTTCAGCTTTGTGCGTGGGGATACGATGGGCCCGTTCCAGCTCAAAAGGCCTTGCAAAGACAAGCTGCAGCATCTCTGGCAAACTTTTCTCCAAAAATCCGATCGGATCGGTGCCTTCGGAGCCCTCAGGGACTCCAACTAATCTGATATTATTTCTACGGGCACGGTTGTTTTGATCTTCAATCTGACTTTCCATGTGCCTGACTCGCTTGATCAGAGGGCCCAATTGTTCTAATGCAGCGCCATGTTTCTGAGTTTGCAATTCAACTGCACTGAGCCGAGTGGTAACGGTGAGGAGTTTCTCCTTTACCTCTATTAAATCTTCTTGGATCATATTCAGTGAACTAGCATTAGCTGCAATCATTTCTTTAACGCATTTCAACTCCTGCAACACTTCGCGTAGGCCACCAGTAGTCACTCCCTCCTTCTCTCCCGCGGCCATTTTCTGCGGGGAGCCTACTTCGGGTTTAGACCGTTTCGCTGCTGAGCCAGAGCCTTGCTGAAATTCCAGCCGGGCAGGCTTCAGAGACGCCATCCAGCAGTAACCCGATGTTAGTGATAAATGAAGGGGGTACAAGCATCAATTTAATGCCGAGATATGTTCAGGATTCTTGGGCAGCAACGGGAGCATAAATTCAGGCGTCCATTCTGTTCAGTGGCTGGCTCCGCCCCCCCCCCCCCCCAACAGTGTTTTTTTCTAAGTCTATAGCTTCAATGGCTTCAGCTTCATCACAGCATCTCCATTTGTACTCAAGTTTTCTTAGTTTTTGTTTTAAATTTCTAAGCTGAGTAGTATACCATATTTCGGATTCTCTTTGTATTTTTTGCTATGGGATAGTGGTGCTAGTGCAGCCTTTGAAATAGTGGTGTTCCTGTTGCTTAGAATATTGTCTAGATCACTGATTGTTGTGTCTAAGTGAGGGAGAGTATCATCCAGAAATGTTTGCTTGTCGAATGACTTGAATTTATTTTTTAATTGAGTATTTTCTTTAGAATCAGTGGGTGAGGGGGAAGCTGGAAGAGTAAGTTCTAATAGGAAGTGATCTGTCCATGGCATAGGGAGTGATCTAGGTGGAGAGTAATGCTTGTCTTGTAATGTAGTTTTTGGGAGAAAAATTAAATCTAAAATGTTTCCTTTTATATGGGTAGGTATGAGAACAACTTGTTGGAAGCTTATGTCTGATATGGCATTTATAAAATGAGATTCATGCAGGGATGAAAGGTTAAGATCACCAAGAATCACGTGGGATTTGTGTAGAGTTGATGTACATGTTGATTCTAATATGGATGATAGGTTGTCAGGACTGGGAGAAGGGGGTCGATATATTAGTGTGATTGAGATATTTTTATTTTCAATAATTATTGCATCTATGCCTTGAATGTTTTTACTTGGGTGAAGGGGTGGTTTTTAGGTCCTTTTTAGCTAAGATTAGTACCTCTCCTCCACGTTTATCTGACCTTGGGCATTGGAATATGTTATATTCAGGGAGAGCTTATTGATTAACTAAAACTGTATCTGAGTTGACTAACCATGTTTCAGTTAAACAGAGTTAGGCTCATTCCATCCCAGATGTACGTCTGGTTTGACCGGACGTACAGAGGGGATCATGATTCTGATCCCATGGGGCACATCTAGCCCCGCGGGATCAGAATCACGATCAGTCCTGTACCTGCAGGCCAGAACTGCGATTCAGCCCAGCCTGCATGTACACAACAAGCCTGACTAACTCAGTCGGGGCTTTTAAATGGACGATGCCATGGCGTCCAGTTGCCATGTCACCGCGGCTCAATTTAAAAGCCACGATGCTGGCCGCCGGACTACAAAGTTGATTTCCCCACAGCAGGGCCGGCCCGTCCATTGAGCAAGAATGTTTTTTGCACAGGGCCCCGCGTTTCAGGGGGCCCCGCGCAAAGAACATTCTGCTTTTTTTTTTAATTACATTTAAAAAAAAAACCTGTCTCTGGCTGCTGCCGCGTCCGTCGCAGCAGCGGCAGAATGGCGTGTCCCGCGGGGCCCCTTCTCCTCGTCGAGCCCTCTGCAAGGGCTTTCAGATTCGCGAAGGGAGAGTGCTCCCTCGCGTCTCTGTAATGCCCGCAGGGGCTAATGGGAAATTTCCCATCTGCCCCTTTAGACGCGAGGGGCTGATGGGAAATTTCCCATTAGCCCCTGCGGGCTTTACAGAGACGCGAGGGAGCACTCTCCCTTCGCGAATCTGAAAGCCCTTGCAGAGGGCTCGACGAGGAGAGGGGGCCCCGCGGGACACGCCATTCTGCCGCTGCTGCGACGGACGCGGCAGCGGCAGCAGCTAGAGCCAGGTTTTTGTTTTGTTTTTTTAATTTGCCGGAAGGGAAGGGAAGGGAAGGGAAGGGGGGGGGCTGATGGAGGCTGTCTGGAAATGGGGTGATGGGGGGTTAGGACTGGAAATGTGCAAGGGGGGGGGTAAGGACTGGACATGTGCAAGGGGGGGGGGTTAGGATGAAATGTGCAAGGGGGGGTTAGGACTGAAAATGTGCAAGGGGGGGGAGTTAGGACTGAAAATGTGCAAGGGGGGGTTAGGACTGGAAATGGGCGGGGGGGGGGTTAGGACTGGAAATGGGCTAGGGGGGGTTAAGACTGCTAATGGGCTGGGGCTGATGGAGGCTGAATGGAAATGGGCTGGGGGGGGTTAGGAATGGAAATTGGCTATGGGGGTTAAGACTGGTAATGGGCTGGGGGTTGATGGAGGCTGACTGGAAATGGGGTGATGGGGGGTTAGGACTGGAAATGGGCTGGGGGGGGTTAAGACTGGTAATGGGCTGTGGGGGGCTGTCTGGAAATAGGGTGATGGGGGTTAGGATTGCTAATGGGCTATGGGGGGGGTTAGGACTGCTAATGGGCTATGGGGGCGCTAGGACAGGAAAAGGGCTGATGGGGAGGGGTTAGGACTTGAGGTGGGCTGATGTGGTTAGGACTAGTAATGGGCTGTGGGCTGATGGGGGGGGTTAGGACTGGCAATGGGCTATGGGGGGCTGACTGGAAATGGGCTGATGGGGTTAAGACTGGAAGTGGGCTGATGGGGGGTTAGGACTGGTAATGGGTTATAGGGGGGGCTTAAACTGAAAATGGGTTGATGGGGGGCTAGGACTGGTAATGGGTTGGGGGATTGCTATGACTGGAAATGGACTGAGTGGACGGGGAGGCTTGAACTGCAAATAGCTGATGGGGAGGGAGCTTGGAATGGAAATGGGCTGTGAGGGAAGGGAGCTAGAACTGAAAATGGGCTGATGGAGCAGCTAGGATAGGACTGGAAATGGGCTGTTGGGGGGAGCTAAGATTGGAAATGGGCTGTGGTGGGGGCTTGAATTGAAATGGACTCATGGAGGGGCTAGAACTGGAAGTAGGCTCATGGGGGGGCTTGGACTGGAATTGGGCTGAGTGGAGGGGAGCTAGGATTTGACATGGGCTGATGGTGGGGCTAGGAAATGACTAGAAATGGGCTGATGGGGGGCTAGGATTGGAAATGAGCTGATGAAGGGACTCAGACTGAAAATGGATGGGGGAGCTAGGACTGGAAATGGGTTGATGGGGGGCTAGGACTGGAAATGGGCTGATGCAGGGACTAGAAGGGAATGGATGCTGGGTGAGACTGGAACTAGAAGGGAGCTGATGTTGGGGGAGGATTAGAATGGGATGGGGCTGGGAGAGTAAAATGGAGAGGGGAAAAATATTTTGTGTGGGAGGGATGAAAAATCTACAATTGGCCGGGTATTGGGAGAGTAAGTGGGGATTGAGGATGGAGGGGTAAAATTTGTGTGGATGAAATAAGAATGAGGAAAGAGCAAAAGGATAAAGATTAGTATGTTAAAGCAGATGTAGAGAGAGAGGATGGAAAGAAAACTAGAAGAGAGAAGAAAGGACAAATGGACAGCAGACGATGGAGAGTTAGCAGAAAACATGAAGAAACCAGAAGAAAGTGGCTGGAGCAATTGCAACTGAAAAAAAATGCACAAAAGGTAGAAATATATCTCTTTATTTTGAATTTATTAACTGGAATATGAAAGCTCTGGGAAATGTGCATCATTAACGTCTGCGCTTTGTTTGGTACAAGAGGAAATTGATTTATAGTTTTATTTCTACAGTGTTGTTGTACATTCCAAGTTTGGCTTTTGGGGTTCCCAGTTTAATTATTGCCTTCCTGTTTCTAAATTGCGATTCCTTGTTTGGTGATGGTCTATGTTCTGCATGTGTAACTGAGCTGAGGTATTCTGTTTATGTAATTCCTATTTGACATTGCCACTTGTTCTCTTTCCCCAGTATTCTCTGAAATGTACTGGTTTAATATTTGCAGTGTTTCCTTTTGATAGGTAGGGTCTGGTGCTTTGTGAGTCCTGGTAATGCTGTCAGGATGCAGCGGGTTTGCTATGGGTTCTAAATGGGCAGCGTTTGTAGTAGTTCCTAATGTGCCTGGCGGTTGGCACTGGATTATAGTAATGTAGAAATCTTTTAGTCTTTCTTTATCCATACACTCATTAAGAGACATGTTTACTAAAAGTTAGTGTATGGTAACATTACGCAAATATTTATGCAAATAAGGCCACTTATGCAAATGAGGCCCCGCACCAAGTCTCCGCACATGGCCCCGCACCCCCCTTGGGCCGCCCCTGCCCCACAGCCTGGCCCCCGATCTGGCCTCCTAAGACCAAAGCTGGGATGCTGGGAATGTCCTCTGGCCCCCCTACCCCATCCGCTGCCCAGGCATGAAAAAAAAAACCATCCAGGAATAACTTCCCTGCACAAGTCGCCAGCCCTGGATGTACAGGGCCAACATTAGAATCGGCCCTGTATGTCCAGGGCCAGCGACTGCCCATTGCCCGCTCAGACTCCTCCCCCAAGCTGCCCCTTCCCCACCCCATCTACTTCCCCCACACAACCGGTGAGGAGGTTAGACACCGGTGGGGGCAGGCACGAATAGCAGGGATGGACATTCTGTTGGGACGTCCATTCCCACTGTTTTTGGCACAGAATCGGGCCCAGTATGTCTCGTTTGTTATCATTAATTAGGTCCACGATTGCTGGGATTTTGTTTCTTATGGATCTAGCATTTAGTAGGATACATTTTATAGGATATGTTGCGATTGTTGTAGGTTGGAGAGAATAATTACCTTTGAGGGTAGTGTCTATGATGGCAGAATGGTGCAGTTTGATAGCAGAAAGGAGGGCTGTGTCTTTGGGAGTATTGTATGATAGGCATTTGGTAGTGTTGGGTTGTAGCAGGTTGCAGAGAAATGGTGAGTGGAGATAGGAAAAGGATAATGCTGAGGATATAGTTAAGCCTGTGATTTGCCATTTTTGGAAGCAGAATGCCAAAGAGGTTCAGAATTGCAGAATTTTGGTCTATTAATGTGTCTCTTATCTGTGTGCTGGTTTGAGGAAACGTGATACAACGATTGATATTATACTCTAGTATATATGACAAACATGAATATTTCTGTAAGTTTCAGAGAATTCAGAGAAAGAGCATGGTATAGCAGTGAGGATTTTACAAGAGTATCTGACAGAAATAGATCAGTGGGAGTTAAGGCACAATGCTATTGAAATGCAATCAATAATGCATTTAGATGGATGCAGAATCATGGTAATGAGCAAGATCACATACCATGATTTGCTCGGGCAAAATCGTTATAATCAGATACATTAAAATCTAGATTCTTTAACTGCTCATTTGGGGTACATGTATATACAGGATGGTACAAAGCAAAGTAGAAACATAGAAAAATGACGACAGAAGAAGCCCACATGACCTATCTAGTCTGTCCTTCCATATCAACAACTACAACAGTCCCCTTTTTCCTTTAGAGATCCTCTGTGTTTGTCCCATGCTTTTTTGATAGAAACAGAAAAAGTAGAGCTGGCAAAGTAACACAGGTTGTACTAGATTATCTAAAGGCATTTACAACCATTTTGCTTAGATTGGGTGAAGATTGATGTGGTGTTCTCAGCGAGTATGTCATTGCAACATTGCGAGAGTCTGATGAAGATGTAGTCAGTACTCAGGCAATTGGATTAAAGATTGAGATGCCAGCATTCATGCCTAGGTTTCCCGCCAAAGGACCCTCTGGTGAGGCTCTCAGGCGTGGGCCTGCCAGGTGCAGATGCACCAAGGCGCGACACAGTTTTTAAAGATGCAGCAGGCAGGCTGGCTGGAACTTAGTTCCGGGCTGTTTGGAGGTCTCGATGGGGTGTGAGGAGGAGCTTACCTCCCTGCTCTCTTCTGGGCTCCCGATCGGTCTGGCATGTTTGAGAAAGGACTTGAGAACAGCGCTGCACAGTTTTTAAAGATGCAGCAGGCAGGCTGGCTGGAGCTGTAGCACCAGGCTGATTGGAAGCTTTGGTGGGGAGCAGGAAGGAGCTTACCTCCCTGCTTGGCTCTGGATCAGTCAGGCGTACTTGGGAAAGGCGCATGTTAACTGTGACCGCTGCTGTTAATATGGGTACACTTACCACCTCTGCAATGGCTGTCGTTAAGTTCACTAACACTAGATGTGCGGCGCAGTGAGGTGCATCTCCCCATGGTAACTGCAGGGGGACATGCCGGGCATGCCCCCCACAGCCAGTGTAGGACTATGCCATCTCCCGTGCTAATTTTGGGGGCTTACCATTCTACTCAACAGCACTTAACAACAACAAACCATTCTCTAACTTATCAAACTTTAGTAAACATGACCCCAAATGTTGTACATGACAAGCATACCAGCAAAGAGCAAAATGTTGGAAGAAAAGTGCTTAGTGTACAAGCCTACTCTGCAAAATTATAAAATTATCTCTACATAATAAATCACAGCACTTAGATTATACCTTGTCTTTGCAGTACTCAGAAATCATGAAGATTGGAACCATTTTAATTTCACTTTATGGAGAAGTACCATTAATGATATTCACTTCAGTTATTTTTACACAGTTTTCGAGCATTAATTGATGTTTAAACAAATGGATGATTTGGCAAACCTGTATAATGGGTACATGAAGAACATATACAAAGTTTTGATTCATGCAGAAACTCTTTCTCTGCCACAGCACAGAAACTAGCACAACAGTTCCCACAAGATTTCTTTTGAGTGATAGATATGAAAATCCGTAAAATGTAAGCAACTCAGAGTATACCAAAAAGTTCCAATCACCTCTTGATCTATAAGATACAGGTTAGAGGGAAGAACATAAATTGGCATGCAACACCATGCAGGTCCTTTTTACTTTTTACACCCAGGTTTTCTTACTCACGAGTTGCCTCCTGCTCGTTCTACCACTACTGATATTTATTTCTATAGTGCTATTAGACATATCCAACACTGTACACATACACATAAGAGACAGTCCTAGCCCCACAAACATTGTGATTTGTTCAAGACAAATATACAGAACAAACAGGGTACTCCACCATCCCTCAAATTGCAGAACCAGTATGCAGCGCTGGATGTGGGGAAGGTAAAAATATCCCAAGAATGGGAAGAACTAGACCACAATCACCCCAAAGTTGCTGAATCAGTAACCACAAAGAAGCAAATAGTAGGGGGGCGGAGCCTGGCTTTTGGTCAAGATGGACATGTAAGAGCTGTGCTCTGGAGGGCAATAGTCAAGAATCTTGTCTTCTGCAGTCTTTAATCAAATAGTTCCTACCTACTTTGATACCATTCGATCCCGGATATGTCAGGCCCCAAGTCGACGAGGCTGGATTATCAAGTATCTCAAAACACCAGCGCAAAGAGAACCAAAACGGAACCTCTCTCCCCTCACAAGATGGCGGTCATCCAAAATTATCCTGAGTCCTTGCAGGAACTTCTGGCTGAGATTCGGGCAGTCAAAGACTTGGTCAAATCTAATGGAGACACGCCGTGCACAATTGGAGTGGAGGAGTAGCCTAGTGGTTGGGTCAAGGTACTTCAGGCCAGAAGGTCGGGGGTTCAAATCCCACTAGAGGACAGCAACCTTGGGCCGGAAGGACTGGGGTTTCTAGTCCCACAGGTGCTCCTTGTGGTCTTGGGCAAGCCACTTAACCCTCCATAGCCCATGTTCCCTGTAAAATAGTTCTCTGTGTGCTGTGCTTTCCTGTCTAATCAATGTGTTTATACCTCAAAAATTTCCTGTCATGATTTGACAATTTCCAATCTGTAATCAAAAACTGCTGCTGATCGCTGGAAGTAGCGGTATACAAATGTACACTAAATAAATGCAGGAAGATATTAACGCCTTGAAAACTTATTTGGAGTCAATTACGGCTCGTTAGGAGAACGTGGTGGCTTCACATGGGGAGAGGCTCAAGGCCGTTGAGAAGCAGGCTGAGTTTATACGTTCACTGCAAAGAGAGGTGGAAGACGGTAACAATTGTTCTCGGAGGAACAACATAAGAATACTGGGAGTTCCTGAGGGTGCAGAGGGCCCTGATATGGTGTCCTTTTTGCAGGCTATGATTCCAGGTGTGTTAAAGGTGAGGTTTTCCATGCCATTCGAGATCGAGCATGCCCATTGAGTGCCTACCTAGTCCGTGGCTGCGGGCAAGTGTCCACGCCCAATCATCTTGAAAAAATTTTGCATTTTCAACAAGTATCACAAATAATAGGAATAGCCAGAGCACTTTCTACTTTGGAATATCAGGGACACAAATTCCTGTTCTTCCCAGACTTTGCGAAGGCGACAGTGGATCGGAGGAAGAGTTTTCTGGTGCTATACCCATGCTTATTGCAGCTGCAGGCCCGTTTTGGGCTGCTTTATCCTGCCTGCATGAGAGTCACGTTGCATAACCAGACCATGACTTTTGATGATCCAGGGGAGTTATATGCATTTTTGGAAGACAAGAAGTCGGCAGTGATGCAGTGAAATTTACCTTGCAGTCTTGTTTGTAAAAGTTACACGGCGCTTGCTATATGGGCGTTGGACTGGTCTGAGGTTGTGAAATGGCATTTTGTCCATGCAGAGGTGACATTCAACCATGCAGTTTTGATATATGCTGGGACATTTGTTCGGTTTCTTTTGAAGGAGCTCCAGGGGACTATCCTGGTCAAGATGTTTTTCCTACTATTTCTCTCTTTTTTCTTTTGTGTTCTATGTTGTCTGTGATGTCCATGGCGGTTGAGAGAGTAATGGGGATTGGAAGAGTGGGTAGGCCCTTATTTAACTCGACGAGGGCTGCTCGGCCATACAGTTCTGGCATTTTGGGTTGTGGGGACATTGTCTCTACTCTTGTGGTGGGTGGTGGGCAAGATGTAATACTTTAAATGACAAAGAAGTGGAAATGTACTGGGTCATTTTGCCCTCCATGTCTGTCTTGTCCTGGTGGGCTCACCCGCTCAGATTTGTGTGTTTTATAGCCCCCCCTGGGTTTGGTGGTTTTGTGGTTTGTTTTTCAGAATTATGTGTTCTTACTATGAGCGATCATATGCAGGGGTTAGGGCTAAATTACGTTTTTTTTCTTTTAGGTTTTCTTTTCTGGGCTATAAGTGCAGCTACCACTCTGTGGGCGTTTAAGGTGTTGTTCTACAATGTAAAACTTTATTCTTGGTATGTTTTTGCAACATTTGACTGTCAATCTGAGCTATATTACCAGTATGTCTTCCTTTAAGATAATGCCCTTAACATTCAGTGAAACTAACAATCCCATTAAGAGGGAAAAGATTATTCTATATGGTCGTAAAGAAAGTGCTGACGTCTTGCTGTTACAGGAGACATACTTAAATGTGAAGGAGTCGTTAAAACTAGACATAAAACCCTTTTCTCTAGTGGCTTTTTCTGCTGCCAATCAGAAGAAAAATGGGGTAGCCATTTTAGTGAGGAAAGCTTTATCCCCTGTGGTTATACAAACTAGGTCTGATACTAATGGGAGGTGGACAATGGCTGTCATCAAAACTGGATCCACTGAACTGGCCTTAATTAATATTTATGCTCCTAATATTGATTGCCCCACTTTTTTTTTTTTGCTCCATTGCTGCCTTGGCACAAGAGGTGTCCAAATATCCAACTATTGTGGGGGGAGACTTCAACCTCATGCTAGACCCCTTTGTAGACAGGAGTCCAGTGAAAACCATTCGGGTTTCCAAGGCTCACTTGGTTCTTGTATCTTTAATGCTGGAATTGGGCCTGATAGACATATGGCGGTTGCAGCACCCTGCAGACAAAGTATTTTCTTTCTTTTCTCCTCCTCATAACCTGTTATCACGTATAGACTTTTTCCTAGTCTCTAAGGGACTCTGTTCTAGAATTAGTGAGTCCAATATTCACGTGGCACACGTCTCTGTTCATTCCACAATTTCTCTCACCCTATTGGACTCAACGAGCTATCAATCTCACTCACGTTGGCAATTTGATAGGACTCTTCTTGGCAATCAGGAATTCCGTGAGACCATCCTGGCGGCTATAGCGGAATATTTTCAATTTAATTTACCTCAAGACTCCTCGGGGTGGACATGTGGGAAGGCTTTAAAGCAAGCATACGAGCCACCATTACCAATTTTGCTATACGGCAGGTCAAACAGCGTAAAGCAGAACTTGGTGCACTAGAAAAGCAGATTAAAGTGGGAGAACATATTTTAGGCCAGAAAACTGATCCTAATATTCTGATAAGATTACAGCGCCTTAGATTTAGATATAATTCGATCTTGACCACTGAGGCTTCACAGAATATCCAAGGGCAGAAAGGGCGATATTGCTTGGAAGGTAACAGAGCTGGACGGTTACTAGCTAACTTATTAAAGGGTCATAAAGAAGCTTCTCGCATTACAGCTTTAAGGGATCCTTAGGTGCAATAACTGATTGTCAAAGACCATGACATTGCAGAGACCTTTTGCCAATTTTACGCTCAATTATACTCCCCAGAGATAGATTTCTCTGAGAAGGAGTTTGATACATTACTGACTAATATTCAGAGGCCGGTGTTAGATCAAGAAACTGCTGCGGGACTAGATAAGCAGATCACAGTCATGGAAATTATCCAGGCTATTGATTCTATGCAAGTGGGCAAGGCTACCGGACCAGACAGCCTGCCGGTTGAATTGTATAAAACCTTTTCTAAATCCTTAGGGCCGTACCTTCAACAATATTATAGACTTCTTTTAGACAATAAGGCACAGACTGGAGCGTTCGCCTCTGCAAACATTGTTGTGCTTGAAAAACCTGGGAGGGACCCTCAGTTAGTTAGTAACTATTGGCCAATTTCGTTGTTAAACGCAGATTATAACGTTTTTGCGGCCATCTTAGCTGGTCGTCTCTCCAAACTGATCCCTTCTCTGATTCATCCAGACCAATGTGCTTTACTGACGGGCGCTCCACAGCTGATAATGCCAGAGTGCTTTGTCATGTTTTGGAAGGTGCGGAGGAAACGGAGGGCCCTCTTGTGGGACTCTCCCTAGACGCAGAGAAAGCGTTTGATCAGCTGGAGTGGCCTTTCCTGTTTGCTGGAAACCAACAAACAAGCACGAATCCACGTGCACAAAGGACCCAGTAAGAAAACGTGGATTGCAGCGAAAAGACGTGAGGTAATAAACTTTTATTGCTTTGTTCAACTTCAGCCACCGGCCCGACACTGGCCGTGTTTCGTGAAAACCTTCTTCAGGGGCAAATGATGGCTGTATGTCGTATAGAGATACTATTATAAAAAGCTCTTCCTCTGAGAGCACAGGAGAGCCTGTGCAGCGATTTGCATCTAAAATCAGTGTGTTCTTAAAGTGCCACAGTGCTAATCATAACAGAACTGCAGGAAACCGCACAACTGAAATAGTAGAGAGGCGGCACCGTCGCACACGAACTCTGAAATCAAAAAGAGTTCTGTTATGATTAGCACTGTGGCACTTTAAGAACACACTGATTTTAGATGCAAATCACTGCACAGGCTCTCCTGTGCTCTCAGAGGAAGAGCTTTTTATAATAGTATCTCTATACGACATACAGCCATCATTTGCCCCTGAAGAAGGTTTTCACAAAACACGGCCAGTGTCGGGCCGGTGGCTGAAGTTGAACAAAGCAATAAAAGTTTATTACCTCACGTCTTTTCGCTGCAATCCACGTTTTCTTACTGGGTCCTTTCCTGCTTGCTGTTCTGAAATGGTTTGGATTTGGTGAGGGTTTCTGCAACCTAATCAAACTTATGTATGCGAGACCAAGTGCGAAAATCTCTGTGAATGCGACTCAATCTAGAGAATTTCTTCTAGGGTGTGGTACCTGTCAAGGTTGTCCTCTTTCTCCCATTCTTTTTAATCTGGCCTTGGAACCTTTGGCCCTATTGAAAAGGCAAAGCCTCATGGTGAGGGGCGTCTCTATTGCTGGCATAGAGATTAAACTATCTGCATATGCTGATGATCTGCTGCTATTCACCACACCAAGCTCTATACCGGTTATTTTAGAACTGATAGACAAATACTCAGGATTGTCTGGTTACAAAATTAACTGGTCAAAATCTGTTACATTTCCCTTAAACTCAAGTGTGTGTAGGACGGATCTGGAGGATTTCCCTTTTGTGTGGGAGCCTAAGATGGTGAAGTATTTGGGAGTTCAATATTGCTGCCCACTTAGTGAAACCCTACAATACAATGAAGGTGAGATCCTATCTACGGTTCGTAATATAACAGCAAAGTGGTCGCCAGTCTCTCTCTCTTGGTGGGGTCGTCTTGAGGCTATAAAAATGACTATCACTCCTAAAGTGAATTATGTTTTGGAAATGCTACCAGTTTTTCTTACAAGTAAAATTTACTGTCAAATTGAAAGGATTTTGGTTCAATTCTTATGGAAAAATAAACTGCCTAGAATTGCTCTTAGGAAATTTAAATCTAAAAAAGAAGAGGGGGTGAATTTCACTGACTTTCAGGCCTATCACTGTGCTTTTTTGCTAAAGCAAGGTTCACGATGGGTGGAGGGGGCCATAGGTATATGCCCAGTATGACTTGACTTAGAAGAAAGATTAAGTGCTCCTTTCCCCTTAAATCTCCTTCCTGGCTTGGTGTCTGTTGGGAGGTTGACGTCTCATAGGGTTATATCGGACACCCAGAAGGCTTTTCAACAATTAGCAAATGCAATTCCTAAGGAGGATTGTCTATCGAAACTAATACCCATCTGGCACAGTCCTTATTTTAAAATTAATCAAAGCTCATTCGCATGGCAACAATGGTTTAGTAAGGGCATTTGGAGTGTTGGCCAACTGATAATGGACGGCAAGTGGAAACCTTTTGCTATTTTACTAAGTTAATTTGGTTTGCCTAAATCCCTATACTTCCAGTGGATTCAATTGAGGCATTGTATAGAGAAATCCCATTTGGATATTAAATCATTATCGGATGAGTGGGGGCTGTTGAGCAAGATAAGTTCAGGGCATATGTCCTCTGTGGTGGCTTCTCACTTTTATAAACTGGTGGTTCAGAACAACAGTTCTCAGTCCATTGGTGTTCATCGCATCTGGAGAAGTTCTTTCCCCAGAATCCTGGACAAAATTCTGGAGTAAGATAAACAGGGTTTCTCAGTCTGCCTCTATCTCACAAGCTTTGTACTTTTTTGCGCACAGAGCGCACTTTACTCCGGTAAAGGTTGCTAAATGGGATAAGGCAGCTGGGAATGAGTGTTGGTCTTGTCGGAGAGAGGACGGCACTTTGAGGCATATGGTGTTTGATTGCCCTAACATTCAGTCTTATTGGGTTTCAATATGGAATCATATTCAAGAGGTGCTGGGATTCAGGGCCACTCTCTCCTGGTCTGTGGTCATTTTTCAGTCAGCAATTGGCATCTCGTCGTTACAGAGGGATTGTCAGTTTTTATTTGACTTCATGTTGGGAGTGGCCCTGCATCTCGTTATTTCTAACTGGAAACATACAGCAGAGCTTAGTTGGCATGAATGGTGGAACCGCTTGAGCTTATGCTGCAAATATGAGCAAATGCCATGGGGTGGTAGATCCCTTACACCCTCCACTTCTTAAATGGAAACGCCTTCAGAATTACATCTCCAAAGCATGATATGAGATACAATAAGGGATCATTTGTCAAATCTTCTCGTCTTTATGTAGTGGAGTACTTGGATGTTCCATAGCCCTTGTAGGCCTCGCAGGCCTTCAGCTGTTTCTTTGTTTTATATAGTTCTTGAGGGGAAGGACAGGATGGGGTGGGCTGTGAATAACCTTTTTTTTTTTTTCTTGTTAAAGAGATGTATTCTGTATTTTGTTTTTATTGTAATTTGGTTTTCTTCTGTATTTTGTTGGAAAATATAAATAAAGAAGTTAAAAAAAAGAAGCAAAGAGTAATGCTGGTTAGTGATTCTCTTCTGAGGGGTACTGAGGTGTCTATCTGTCAACTAGACTTGATGTTCCAGTTGGTGTGCTGTCTGCCAGGTACCAAAATCCGAGATACTATTAAAGCTACTGAAATGCAGGGGGCATGGGGAAAAGAAGAAGCGCTCTGGATTGTGTTGGAAAGAGGAGATGGCACTGTCATCCATACTGCTGTAGTTTACAGACGTCCGACACAAATTGAAGAAATAGATAACAAATTGATTATAGCTATTGCCAAGATAGCCACAAAGGGGGAAGCGATCATATTGGGTGACTTTAATCTACCTGGTGTGGATTGGATTACTCCTTCTGCAAATCTGGAAAGAAGCAAAAAAATCATGGATGCTCTCCAAGATGCGTTACTTAGACAAATGGTGATGGAACCAACCAGGTAAAGCTCAACGCTGGATTTAGTGCTCACCAACGGTGATAGCGTGTCGAATGTCTGCATGAATGCCCGTGAGCAGCAGCGATCATCACACGGTGTGGTCTGAGATAAAAGCCATGGTACAGGCCAATCATAGCAAACTCAAAGTCCTAAACTTCAAAAACACCGACTTCAAGAAAATGGCCGAGTACCTAAAGGAGGAGCTGACAGGGTGGAAGGAGATAAGGGAAGTGGAATTGCAATGGGCTAAACTAAAGGTGGCAATAAAAGGGGCAACAGATAAATATGTAACAAAAGTAAACAAAAACAAGAGGAGAAGAAAACCTATTTGGTTTTCCAAAGAAGTAGCTGCTCAAATAAAGGCAAAAAACACAGCTTTCGCAAAATTCAAAAGCTCACAAACAGAGGAACACAGAAATGAATACAGGATCAAACTCAGAGACAAAGATAGAAATAAGGATAGCAAAATCAAAGGCAGAAGAAAAGATGGCTAAAGATGTTAAGTGTGGCGACAAAACCTTCTTCAGGTATATTCGGGAAAGGAAGAAGATCAGAGGTGGAATTGCAGGACTAAGTAGTGCTGCGAACAGACTGGTAGAAAGTGACATTGAAAAAGCGAAATTGCTAAATGAATACTTCTGCTCTGTTTTTACTAAAGAAAGTGGGAATGAAGTAGATACCACACCATTCACAGAAGATGATGTGTTAGAACAACTTGCAAAACTGAAAGTGGACAAGGCCATGGGACCGGATAGGATACATCCCAGATACTGAAAGAGCTTAGAGAGGTTCTTGCAGGGCCGTTAAAGGATGTTTTCAACAGATCCTTGGAAACAGGAGAGGTTCCTCAGGACTGGAGAATGGCTGATGTTATACCTCTACACAAAAGTGCTGACAGGGAAGAAATGTCAAACTACAGGCCTGTGAGCCTTACCTCGGTGGCGGGAAAAGTAATGCAGGCGCTCCTGAAAGAGCGAATAGTGAACTTTCTCAAAACCAACAGGTTGCAAGACCCGAGGCAACATGGTTTTACCGAAGGACGATCTTGCCAAACAAATCTGATTGAGTTCTTTGACCGGGTGACCAGGGAGCTAGATCAGGGGCATGCGATGGATGTCATCTACCTGGATTTCAGCAAAGCCTTTGATACTGTTCCTCATAGGAGGCTTATCAATAAACTCAGTAGTTTGGGGATGGATCCTAAGATGGTAAATTGGATCAGAAATTGGTTGACTGACAGACGACAGAGGGTGATGGTAAATGGAGCTCACCCGGATGAAGGGAAGGTGATTAGCAGGGTGCCCCAGGGGTCGGTCCTGGGCCCGGTTCAATGTATTTGTGAGTGATATTGCTGAAGGACTGAATGGAAAAGTCTGTCTTTTTGCAGATGACACGAAAATTTGCAACAGAGTGGACTCCCCTGAGGGAGTGGTTAACATGAGGAAAGATCTACAAAAGCTGGAAGAATGGTCTAATGCTTGGCAATTAAGATTTAATGCAAAGAAGTGCAGTCATGCACTTGGGTAGCAGAAATCCAAGGGAAATGTACGCAATAGGGGGCGAGAGATTGGTGTGCACGGATCAGGAGAAAGAACTTGGTGTGATTATTTCTGAAGATCTCAAGTTGGCAAAACAGTGCGACAAGGCGGTGGCAAAAGCCAGGAGGATGTTGGGCTGCATACAAAGAGGAATTACCAGCAGAAAGGAAGGAGGTACTTATGCCACTGTACAGGTCGCTGGTGAGGCCTCACCTGGAATACTGTGTTCAGTTTTGGAGACCATATCTTGCAAAAGATGTAAAAAGACTGGAAACTGTTCAAAGGAAGGCAACCAAAATGATTTGGAGCCTGCGTCAGAAGCCTTATGAGAAGAGACTTGAAGACCTAAACATGTACACTTTGGAGGAGAGAAGGGACAGGGGAGATATGATTCAGACCTTTAAATTCTTAAAGGGAAATAATGAACAAACAAACCTCTTCCAAAGACGGGGAAGCTGTAAAACTAGAGTGCATAACAGGAAGCTGCAAGGTGGTAAATTGAAAGGCAATGTCAGGAAATACTTTTTCACAGAAAGGGTGGTGGATGCTTGGAATGCCCTCCCAATGGAAGTGGTGTGGGAAAACACGGTGACGGAATTCAAAATGGCATGGGACAGACACAGTGGATCCCTTTACAGCAACAGGATAAAATCAAAATAAACTGAACCATCTAATTTCTCAACAAATAGGGGTGTCCTGCATGGAGTGGTGGGTTCACCCCTAAACAGGTACATGGGGAGGGGTGGCCTGCATGGATCTGCAGGTGCACCTACTCTTGCCATCATGCTGGGCAGACTAGATGGACCATGCTGGTCTTTATCTGTCGTCATTTACTATGTTGCTATGAAGAGTATACCGAGATTCATCAAGACTATTATCTCATGCTGCTCATCTATGTCGGCACAAATGATACTGCTAGGTATCTCCCTGAGCATATCAAGAGTGGCTTCATGACTCAGAGAGAGGGTGAAGTAGATAGGTACACAGGTGCTGTTTTCCTCAATCCTTCCTGTTGAGAGTAAAGGCTGAGGCAGAGAAACTCGCACCCTGGAGATGAATGCATGGCTGCATGGATGGTGTCATCAAGAGCGTTTTCATTTCTTGAACTATGGAATGATTTTCAAAGGGCTGCTGAGCAGAGATGGAGTCCATCTATTCAAAAAGGGTCTAATTGTCTTCCGCAGCAGACTAACTAACCTACTGAAATGGGCTTTAAAACAGATTCATTAGGCATGGGTGAAGAAAGCCTCCAGGTAGGTAAAAGCCCTCAGGTAAGTAAATCATTAACTAACTCCGTAGAAATGGGTAAAAGGGGCAATATCCTGAAAGCAGAGTGCAATAATGTTCATAGTAGCGGAAATAAGATTCCACATGTTGAAGCTTTAATGCACTGTTTCTCAACCCAGTCCTCTGGGACCCCAAGCCAGTCAGGTTTTCAGGATATCCACAATGAACATGCGTGAGATAGATCTGCATGCACTGCTTCCATTGTATGCAGATTTATCTCATGCATATTCATTGTGGATATCCTGAAAATCTGACTGGCCTGGGGCTCCCCTAGGACTGGGTTGAGAACCACTGCTTTAATGGAAGAGGCTGACTTAGATTTAGTGGTGGTTATGGAGACCTGGGCTATAATTTATTCAGGAAGGAGAGGGTAGGAAGACAGAGAGGAGCGGTGGCACTCCATGTAAAAATAATATTAAAGCTACAGAAGGGGGGCATTGCAGAGCCCGAGCAGGGCGGACGCATGTTGTAGGTGCTCCCACTGATACAGGCCTCTTTGTTGTTATCGCTGGTTTATTAGCCGCTCTTACCCTCGTGTTACTTATTCCCTTATTGGCTAATGGCTGTGAGCAAGACATCACAGAGTGAGAACCCTTTTAAGATTTTGTCATATCTAACGTGCCAAAAAACGGGCCCGGCTACGCAGGGGATAAAGACACCACTCCGGACCCGATGATGGCAGAGATCCTGCAACTTAGAGCTCATGCGCTCCAAGCTTGATGCCTTGAATACAGTTCAGGCCAATTTGGGAATGCTTAACACCCAAATGTTGGAATTTTAACACCATGTGGGGCTCTTTGAGGACCGCACCAGGCAGTCGGATATGAAGTGCTATCAGATTGAGAAAAACATTGTAGTAGCTGATAAGCATGCAATAAATAATACCCGGAGTCAGGCAAAGATACAAGCCAATTTGTGCACAGGCTCAGATTGCAGTAGCATTCAAAAAGGTCTGAGCAATGGCTCCTAGTAAAACAACAGCTTTTATACCTTTCTTTTCCAGTCTAATACAGGCAAAACTCCTCATTGGCCATGGTGGCCCACTTACTCTCATCCAATAGACATCTCTGACCGGGCCAAGGACTCGCTCCCCCTGCTTGGGTCTCACTAGCCACGGGTCAGCATCTAGACATGACACACTCTGCCTTACTTTTCGCTGCAGTACATTTTGCTACATTCTACCAAGGTCACTTAGCAGAGAAACTGTGTGAAAGCATAATATTAAGAGCCGTTCTTATCAGAAGCAGAGCAAAAGCAGTTTTTCTAACTTCTACTGGCGTTTCTGCTCTGTTCAGTTATAATATTCTGAAGTGGGGGTTGGGAACTCAGGCCTAATATACAATGGCCTCCACACTTTACCAGCTATCCTAGGCTAGTGCCTATCACATTCCTCCCTTTGATTATTCTCACCTGCAAGTGAGAAAGGGTGAGAATCAAATCACACATATAGTATGCCATACTAGGGTGGAGGGATCAGTCTGTGGTATAGGGTAGTAGCCCTACGTTGCTAGGATTTGTGTAGCTGCCTTACGTTAAGTTTAGTATACGTAAGCATAAGGGGAGGAAACATGGGATACATAATCAAACAGCCACAATCAATAATACAGTTGTCAAATCATATAGCATGCCTAGTGTATAAGCAGAGGGGCAGGAGACATAGGAGGAACAAATGACACATATACTGTTCATCATAGCAATAGGCCTGTTCTCATGACCCACAAAAATAAGAACCATTCCTATTAATAGCAGCACCTGTATTAGAGGTCGATAGCAGTACATGTAGTAGAGGTAGGTAGCACATGTATGAAAATTAGCAACACATGTACTAAAGTCCAAAAAATCTGGGTTCTGAGAGCTGGCGAGTAGCAATCAAGAGGGCTCCATTCTCATTGTTCCATTGCAGTTCCCATAACAGAAGAGGAAAGATTCTGGCGGGGGTTGAGACAAGTCCGGGTATTCCCTGTTGTGCAAATACTAGGTTTGCAGGCTGCACAGGGAGGTAGGGCAAGAGTCAATTCAAAGCACCCCAAGGCTGCCGCCAGAACGAAGCAATAATAAGAATCCATAAAGAGCATAGTCTCTGGAAAAAGGGTGGAACTGTCGGCTTCCACAACAGGTAGCAGACGTAGAATTGATTGTAGGTCCTCAAGCTTCTGCTGGATGTCGACCGACTACCAGCTTTGTGGCAGGAGTAGGGCTGTAGACGTCAAAGTATCACAGTCTTGTAGGATGTCTCAGTCTCCAACATAGTCCCTCAGTAGAACACAGTTTCTCAGGATGGTGGTAGCCGTCGTAGAGTGAGCCGCAATGGAGTTTCAGGATCATTTATGGAAGTCCACGACCAAGTTCAGAAGCAGCTGCTAGAATGCAAAACTGGAGGACGTCTGTTCCCTTGACGTCCAGGAGCAGGTTGGTAAAGTTCTTACAATGACGGATCTTTTCCTCGCAGCATGGGTCGCAACGGTGATGCAGGATTAGCGATCCAGGTCCAGGGGCAACTCTCAGGAACTGCTGCTGGTTTTACGCGACTGTGATGATTCCAGGAACTGACTTCTGCCACTTTAACTGCTGTTGGGGTTGATAACAAGACGACATATGGCCCTTTACAATACGGCGCCAGCGGTGTCTTCTTCTACGCTGTCTCCCACACCGAGGCTCCAGGCTTGAAAGGATGCAGGGGCTTGGATGGGCTGATCTTGTACCCACGCATGAAGACCCTGCAAAACAGAACTTAAAACCAATAGTGCTTATCTAGTAATTTCAGATCCTATCTGTCACACATCTCCTTTTACTCTCTATACAATAGGCTACAGAATCTCAGAATCTCAAAAGGGGAAACTCCTAAAGACTTAGCAGGGGCTAAGTATATCCTATGAAGGGCTATAGGAAGAACCTGGGGCCACTTCAGGTAAACCTCTGGGCAGTTTGGACAACTTGAGATTTCAGGGTTCTATTCATACATTCTACGTTCCCAAAAGTTTGAAAGCTGTAGGTAGTATGCACCTGATAATGTCAATATCTCGGGACCATACCATATCTCGGGACTTGCTTCCTGAGGTTAACCACCCTCATTATTTGTACAGGGCCCCAGATGCATGCAAGGGTGTAAGGGCATACTTGGAATCTGGGTACACATTTAGACAGAGCCCTTTTCCTATTGTTAGTAAGAGCTATCAGTTCAGCTTTCTGTGCTGAAATTCCTGGGGCCAGGGCTGAGGACTTAACTACCAGATCAAGGGTCACCACTGCATATTTAATACAACTATGTCCATTAATGATGACAAGACTGCTTTCATCCACAAAGAAAGTTTTGTCTGGGTGGTCCAAGGGGATATCAGTTGAGTCTAGGCAACTTGAGTACACAATGTCCATTACTTCCAAGCAATCATGGTCAGGAGGGCCTGGACCGACGGGCAATAGGGTGGCTGGGTTTAGAGTTTGGCTGACACTTAATTGTAATCGAGGATTTTCACATAGCATACTTTGATATTTTAACATTCAAGCGTTGGTGAGCCAATGGCTTCCTTTATGTTCCATCAGGGTTAAAACAGAATGTGACACAGTAACTTGGAGTTCTTATCCTTGGGTGAGCTTGTCAGCTTCGCTCACCAAGAGGGCTGTGGCTGCTACAGCTCTCAGGCAAGGTGGCCATCCTATTGCAACAGGATCCAATTGCTTTGACAGGTAGGCTACAGGTCGCTGCCAGGACCCAAGAGGCTGGGTCAAGACTCCCAATGCGTTTCCACTTGATTCATGTACATATAAACAAAATGGTTTCTGCACATCTGGTAGTCCCAAAGCTGGGGATGACATCAATGCTGTTTTCAATGTTCTGAATGCTTTATCTTGTTCTGGGCCCCATTCCAGGGGGGGATCGTTCTCCTCCCTTTGTGACTTGGTACAAGGGTTTTGCCATGAGTGCAAAATTTGGTATCCATATTCGGCAGTAGCCTGCAGCTCCCAAGAAAGCTCGCACCTGTTTTCTGGTTGTGGGGGTTGGGATGCGTCATACTGCTTCCTTTCACTCAAGTCCTAATTTCCGGGTTCCTTTGGACAGATGGAACCCTAAGTATTTCACTTCTGTCTGACACAGCTGCGCTTTGGCTCTTGAGACCTTGTATCCAGCTTCATTCAAAAGGTGCAAGAGATCACTAGTAGCTTGCACACAATCAGTTTTATTGTTGGTGGCTATGAGCAAATCATCTACATATTGGAGTAAAAATTTTTTTCCCGGAGTTACAGATCTTGACTGAGGGCTGCACTGAAAATAGTGGATGAGTTCTTGAATCCTTGTGGTAATCGAGTCCAAGTGAGTTGTCCTCGTCTTCCTGTGATAGGGTTTTCCCATTCAAATGCAAACAAAAGCTGACTGGCCTTTGCCAGGCGTATATAGAAAAAGGCATCTTTTAAATCCAAAACAGTGAAATGAGTGGCTTCTGCTGGAATCCGTCCCAGGAGGGTGTAAGGATTTGGTACTACTGGATGTATGGTTTCAACTGCACTGTTTACTTGACGTAGATCCTGCACTGGGCGGTAGTCACCTGTCCCAGGCTTCTTGATTGGGAGAAGGGAGGTGTTCCAGGGTGACTGGCATTCCTTGAGAAGTCCATACTTCAGTAGTTTCATTAAGGCTGGTCGAAGAAGGGGATGCTGTTGCACATGCACTGGTTCCACTCCCGGCTTGAGGGTGACAATAACAGGGGCTATGTTCTTCGCTAGGCCAGGTGGATTATCTTCTGCCCATACTCCAGGTGGGGCTGGTGGGTATACAGGAACTGGCTGGCCTGATTGGAGATGCACTATAGAACCGCTACTCTTCTTCTCGGGGAACAGTCAGCACTATCAATTCAGCTCCTTCAATTAGGAAAACTTCCTCCACATCATTCAACTAAAGTATCAGCAAGAAGAACTGCTCTCTTCTCCATCTTACATTCACTTTCTCTGTCACATTATCTCCACAATTCACAGACATTCTGAACAACTTAATTGTGCTATATTCATGCCCGCAAATCCATCCCGTTTCTGCAAGTTCTGTTTTATATCTCCCTGGGACTGACTTGACAAAAACTGCATTTACCATGCGCAAATTCTCCTGGGCTGCTGGATCGCATGGGGCATATAGTGAGGGCTGCCTGCACTATTTGGATTCCACTTCATGTTCTCGGGCGCTGACTGTGGGTGACTCTGAACTGGTAAAATGAATCCCTGCCTGCAGTGTCACCGGTGGACTGTAGCCCCCACACGTGCTTGTCAACAGAGGAACAATGTAGATAGAGTCCTTACAATAGAAAACTATACTTTTTTGCAACATGTTATAACAACAAATCCAATAGAATGAACCATGGCTATCTGTTACGTATGACTGGAATAAAATTACTTGGCATGAAAACGAACTGTCAGCCGTAATCAGCTTGGCTTTGCAAAAGAAATTACTTTAAATCTTACAGTTTTTAGGAAGCAGATATTCAAAAAGACATTCATTCTGGATACTTTTTCCATAAAGAGGGTGGACATCTAGAATACATATACACATTTTCCTTCCTAGTTTATTTTATTAACAATAAGCATGTCTTCTATGAGGCGCTTGCCGCAGTGTATCAGGAACTAGAATTCATACACGATTAACCCCTCATTCACTCAGGATTCAAAGCACTTTCAAGCTGCGATCTGGTACCGCTGGCTCGAATGCTGCAGAGTCCTGTCAGTGTTCGTAACCACGGCTTCGTAGGGCAAAGGGAAAATAAAAGCATCCTTTCCTATTCAAACCTGAGCCCTACAGGATTTCTGCTCACTTGATCTGCACAAGTACAGGAACTCGAGTAGGAACGTAACCCTTTCCAGGCTAAGCCCAATACTATCAAGATCCACAATCCTGACTAAACATTCTTATTAAATGATATAATACATGACCATAGCAGAAGGCACATCACTATTACAAAATATTGAATAAAAACAGGTATATTTCCCTAAAATAAGCACCCATTAGCCCAGCAGCAGAACGTTGAAAACATGTCTTCATAGGGTTAAAACATTCCTCTGCATAGACACGCCTCTTGTCAGTTTTACGCTGTGCTGCAAGACGGCTGAATGAGGGAGACAGCTTCTTGATTTTACAGTGACTCTAGGTGTTTTGCGTCTTCTTCTTTCTTTTACTATTTCATATGCGGTAAAGTGTCACAAATTACCCAACGGAATATAATCCTACCCTTATACTAGGAGGGAAACTCGTGGTTTCAACAGATAACAAATCAAAGACAAATTCCCAAAGCTTCCTCCTTTTCACAAGCACTCTTCACACAGACAAACATGCTAGCATTTCCCAAATTCCGAATTCCCGGGATTACTGACAAACCAGAATTACCAGACCAAAATGGGCCGATGGCTTCGCCCCGCGCATACTCATGCAGGGGTACTAGTATCGCCCTGGAAGTTGATCAGACTCCCTTTTTACCATACCCAATGCCGACTGACTAGAAACCAGAAAAATCATTACTCACCAGATCTGGTAGCTAATGCGCTGCGCAACCAATCCCTCCTTGGGTTGAATCCTGGACTCCCCTCGGGTTCGAGGTGTTGGCCAGCCAGAAACAGCAACCTGCGGAGGCAAGGAGGAGTCTCCTCCGATACAAAAGGACCGGGGGCGCCAGAGACCCTTCTGCGGTCAGTCAGGCTCGGCTCTAGCCGGACCAAACCTGTGAGGCGAGATGTCGGGGCATATTCACTTGCATACCATCCCCCACTCGCACATTCCCGGCCAACGCACCAGGAATATGTAGTAGCTGATAAGCATGCAATAAATAATACCCGGAGTCAGGCAAAGATCCAAGCCAATTTATTTGTGCACAGGCTCAGATTGCAGTAGCATTCAAAATGTTCTGAGCAATGGCTCCTAGTAAAACAACAGCTTTTATACCTTTCTTTTCCAGTCTAATACAGGCAAAACTCCTCATTGGCCACGGTGGCCCACTTACTCTCATCCAATAGACATCTCTGACCGGGCCAAGGACTCGCTCCCCCTGCTTGGGTCTCACTAGCCACGGGTCAGCATCTAGACATAACACACTCTGCCTTACTTTTCGCTGCAGTACATTTTGCTACATTCTACCAAGGTCACTTAGCAGAGAAACTGTGTGAAAGCATAATATTAAGAGCCGTTCTTATCAGAAGCAGAGCAAAGGCAGTTTTTCTAACTTCTACTGGCGTTTCTGCTCTGTTCAGTTATAATATTCTGAAGTGGGGGTTGGGAACTCAGGCCTAATATACAATGGCCTCCACACTTTACCGGCTATCTTAGGCTAGTGCCTATCACAATATGGCAGCCATAGCTTGCATCCAACTTGATGGAGAAATTATCTAATCACAATCGGCGTAACAACATTTGCATGCCTGGCATGCTAGAGGGATCAGATATGGTAGTGCACTTAGAGTGCACTATTCCTGAACTATTGGGTCTGGCTTTTCAATTCGTGTTGGAAGTTTAACATGCCCACTGGGTGCCTTCTTGTCCTCTGGACCCATCTTGGGGCCCTCGCCTGATCATTGCCAAGCTGTTGTACTACCCACAGACACTTCAAATTCTCCAGACCTCCATGTCTAAACTCTCCTTGCTTTTGCATGGCCAGAAAATCATGTTTGTCCCAGACCTTGTTAAGACCACTGCGGTGAAGCGCAAGCAATTTTTGATCCAGCCAGTGGCTCTCAAGGATTTACTGTAGGTACCAAATATATTTTATTCTATCCAGCCTGGATGCTAGTGACCAATGGGAACCAGACTGTGTGGTACACCAACCCGGCAAAACTACAGGACTTCTTGGGCACACATGATTGTCTAGCCTATATTGCATTCCCCACAATTAAGCAGCATGCTGTAAGTCTGGACAGTGCCACTTTATTTTGTCTATTTAATCGCTCCATTACTCACATACTCTGTTGGCGCTTAAGGAATATCTATTGTACATGTTTCTCCTTGTAACATTCAATGGTTTTATTGATTACTTTTAACTATTTATATGTATGTTCCTCCAATAAATTTTAAATAGTTGTTTACACTGCTTATATAGTAGTCAATGAGCATTTATTTATCTAATGAATTCATTTTTAGTGATAATTGTTCTAACCCTTTCTATTATGAGTTCTTTAATGTTAATATCATATTTATATTTTTAATTTGTTGGATATTTATTTAGATTACCAAGTTGGATGTTCTCTGTACTTCTATATGTCATTTTTTAATTTAATTCTTTAATTTATGTTTTTAATTAATTTATTGCTATAATTTAATCGATTCATTTCTTTAGTAGGACTTGACATGGCTTATTGTATGATAGTTTTTAATCTTTGCAAATATGTTTTGTCTAGAATCGTCTCTCCCCTGATGAAGGCTATAACCGAAACACAACTGTGTCAGATGTTTGGCATTTTCATCTTCAATTAAGATTGTTCCTTGTTACCTCGCTCCATATCGGCCACTTTGGACTTTTCTGCGAGTGTACTTTGCTTGTGTTTTGGATTGTTCATCTCTCCAACCTCCACTGGGAGACTGTGCAATGCATCCAATACTCTTTCTATAAAGAAATATTTCCACATATTACTCCTGAGCCTATCCACTTTCACCTTCATCCTATGCCACCTCGTTGCAGAGCTTTCTTTAATAGAGGCTCTCTTCCTGTGCATTTATGCCCTGGAGATACTTAAGCATCTCTATCATCTATCCTCCAAAGTATAAATATTGAGATCTTTAAGTCTGTCCCCATATGCTTTAAGAAGAAGCCCTCTGACCATTTTGGTAGCCACCTTCTGCACTGACTCCATCCTGCTTATATTCTTTTGAAGGTATGGTCTCCAGAATTGCACAAAATACTCCAAATGAGGTCTCACCAAAAACTTATATAGAGGCATAATCACCTTCTTCCTGCTCACCATTACTCTCCCTATGCACCCAATCATTCTTCTGCCTTTCCTACTTGTTTAGCCATCTTAAGATTATTGGAAACAATCACACCCAGATTCCACTCTTCTTTCATGGATAGAAGTATTTCACCCTCTATACTGTACTGTTCCCTTGGAATTTTGCAGCCCAAACACATGGCCCTGCATTTTTTAGCATTAAATCTCAGCTGCCAAATTCTCAACCAACCATTCTTCAAGCTTAGCTAGATCCCTCCTCATGGTATCTACTCCTTCTTGGATGACTCCCTCATTTGGTTTGCAGCTTGTCGTGCTGTGAGGGCTTGTGTGCATCAGTGATGCTGAGAGCTAAACTATCGGTAGTTTAACTACTGGCAGGGTCTCCCAAGATGGACAGGTCTCAGCTGAGGTGCCAGACCAAGACAAATCACCCATCTGGGCAGCAGCAGACTGGGATAGTGTTGACGGTGGAGGATCACATTTCTGTGACAATGGCAACACCACCAAACTTAAATTACACGCAAGAAAGGCCTGGCAATCCACTTCTATTCATACATTCATACATCTGTATCTTACCATGAAAACCCAATGGAAAGTTACAACAAAACAAATTGTGCTGTAGTGCTGGAAGATGAGACCCCCTGGTCGGAAGGCACTCAACTAGCTACTGGGGAAGAGCTGAAGACTTTTCAGAGTAAAGCCAGCATTTATGGTGTGGTTGGATCAAAGCCCTCGGGACGTCTGACTGCTGATGTAGCTGTGCATGAAATGAGAGTCAGGAACTGTAAAGATGTCTTACACATTGGAACATGGAACGTACGAAACATGAACCAAGGGAAGTTGGAGGTGGTCAAGAATGAAATGGAACGTGTACAACTTGATCTTTTGGGTGTCAGCGAACTGAAATGGACTGGCATCGGCACTTTGCATCAGATGATTACATGGTCTACTCTGCTGGAAATGAAAGACAAAGAAGAAATAGTGTTGCATTTATAATAAAGAAGGAACTTGCAAGAACTGTAATGAAATACAATGCAGTCAGTGAACGCTTAATCTCTATTCGTCTACGAGGCATGCCTATCAACACAACTATAATTCAAGTATATGCCCCAACAACAGCTGCAAAAGAGAATGAAATTGAAGAGTTCTATGAACAAGTACAAGCTGAAATTGACAGAACATGCAAACAGGATATCCTGATAGTCATGGGTGACTGGAACGCAAAAGTTGGCAACAGAGAAGAAGGCAAAGTAGTTGGAAAATATGGACTTGGCAACAGAAATGAAGCTGGAGAAAGACTGATAGAATTCTGCAAGACCAACAATCTATTCATCTCAAACACCTTCTTCCAGCAACACAAGCGGCAACTGTACACATGGACTTCACCCAATGGATTGTATAAAAATCAAATTGACTACATCTGTGGAAGTCAATGATGGAAAAGCTCTATAACATCAACAAAGACAAAACCTGAAGCTGACTGTGGTACAGATCATCAACTACTAGTATGCAAACTCAAGCTAAAGTTGAAAAAGAGCAAACCACGCATGAATGCAGCAAAATATGACCTTGAGAATATACCACTGGAATTTAAAGACTGCCTGAAAAATCAATTTGCTCCTTTAGATACAAATGACAGAGCTCCAGAAGAGTTATGGAATGACATCAAGAAGGTTGTGTTGGAAGAAAGCGAGAAGTCTCTACAAAAGCTGAAAAAGAAAAAACGGCCAAAATGGATGATGGAAGAAACTCTGAAAATTGCCAGAAATGCAGAGAAGCTAAAGCCAGAGGAGAAATAAAGACAATCACAGAACTCAGAGATTTCCAACGTGCAGCAAGACAGGACAAGGAAAAGTACTACAATGACGCATGCAAGGAAATAGAAGCAGAAAAGAGGAAGAACAAGATCAGCTTTCCTAAAGCTACGAGAGTTAAAGAAAAAGCCCCAGCCTCGAATTGGAATGTTACAAGATGCTCAAGGTTCTATTTTGAATAATGCTGAGAAGATCAAGAAAAGATGGAAGGAATATACAGTTTTTATATGATAAAGATCAAGTGGACCAACAGCTGTTTCCACCTGTACCTTATGATCGGGAACCACTGGTGATGAAAGAAGAAGTTGAAGCAGCATGGAAAACCTTATCAAAACACAAAGCACCAGGCATTGATAGCATTCCCATAGAAGTATTACAGCAATCTGATGCAGCTGTTACCGTACTTACAAGGCTCTGCCAAGAAATATGGAAGATAATATCATGGCCAACTGACTGGAAATGATCTGTGTTTATACCAATACTAAAGAAAGGTGATCCAACTGACTGTGGAAATTATCGCACAATTGCTATGATCCCACATGCCAGCAAGATTCTACTGAAGATTATTCAAAAGAGACTACAACCATATCTGGAACAAGAACTACCTGAAGTGCAAGCAGGGTTCAGGAAAGGGCGAGGAACGAGAGACATCATTGCAGATGCGAGATGGATCCTTTAAAAGACTAAAGAATACCAAAAGGATATCTAGTTGTGCTTTATCGACTATAGCAAAGCTTTTGACTGTGTAAACCATGAGAAACTCTGGGCCACATTAAGAAGCATGGGTATACCAGAACACCTGATCGCACTCTTGCATAATCTGTACATTGATCAAGAAGCAACAGTTCGAATGGAACAAGGAGAAACAGAATAGTTTAAAATAAGCAAAGGTGTAAGACAAGGCTGCATACTTTCCCCCTACCTGTTTAATTTATATGCAGAACAAATCATCAGAGAAGCAGGATTCTATGAAGACAACAGAGGTGTGAAGATTGGTGGAAGACTCATCAACAACCTTCGCTATGCTGATGATACCACATTACTGGCTGAAAGTGAAGATGATCTGAAACATTTGCTTCTCACAATCAAAGAACATAGTCTCAAAATGGGCCTGCACCTTAATGTAAAGAAGACAAAGATCATGACAACTGGCATAATCAACAGGTTCATCATTGAAGGAGAAGAAATTTAAATCATGAACAACTTTAACCTACTTGAATCAACTATCAATAAAGAAGCAACAAACAGTCAAGAAATCAGACTTCGCATTGCTCTTGGCAGAATGGCTATGAAAGACTTAGATAAGATTCTCAAGAGCAGAGATTTCTCTCTCCATACAAAGATTTGACTTGTTCAAGCCATGGTATTTTCAATAACATCATATGGATGTGAAAGCTAGACAGTGAAAAAGATAGACAGGAAGAAAATTGATGCCTTTGAATTATGGTACTGGCGGCGAATACTGTGTATATCATGGACTGCCTGAAGAACAAACCAGTCGGTACTAGAGGAGATCAAACCTAAGCTTTCTTTAGAAGCTCAGATGACAAGACTTTGACTTCCATACTTTGGACACATCATGCGAAGAGAGAGATCATTAGAGAAAGACATCATGCTTGGCAAGATAGAAGGTCAACGCAAAAGAGGAAGGTCAGCAATGAAATGGATCGATACAATAACAGCAGCTACGGGTACCAGTCTTTCAACAATGAGCCGCCTGACTGAAGACCAAACACAATTTAGGATAGCTATCCAGAGGGTCGCCATGAGTCAACTCCGACTCGACAGCACTTAACAACAACAACTTGGATGACTACTCTATTGCAAATTCTGGTATCATTTGCAAAGAGTCAAACCTTACCTGACAGCCCTTCCGCAATCCTAACAAAAATGTTAAAGAGAATCAGAAAAAGGACAGATCCCTCACTCTCCTTATGGCGAGTTCCATTTACCTGTACCCTTTGTTGCCTCCCACTCAACCAATTTCTAATCCAGTCAGTCACTTTAGAGTCCATTCCTAGGATGCTCAATTTATTTATAAGTCACCAGTGCTATGAAAGGAAATGTGCTGCAGAAAGGCAATATCAATATGCTGGAGGCTGACTGGCACATCCCTGCTGTAAGGAGATCCTGAATTCTCTACAGGGAGAATCATTCTGGCAACTGTAAACAGATCCCACACGTAAGAGGGCCATATTGGACCTGGTGCTTGCGAATGGGAGAGTGCTTCTGATGTTATAGTGGGTGATCATCTCAAATTCAGTGAATATTGGATGGTGTGGTTCAGTATTAGGACAAGGGATAATATATTCAATTCAAAAGTGAGAGTCCTAGACTTCAGGAAAGCTAACTTTGTCAAGATGAGACAATATTTTTTAGGAGTCATTAGCAGAATGGGAACTGTTGGGGAATGTATAAAAACAGTGGGCAAAACTGAAAGGGGATATTTTAAGAGCAACAAACATTTTTGTTAGGAAAGTACATACACGTAAAAGGAAGAGGAGGTCACTATGGTTCTCAAAAGAAGTAGCTGAAAAGAAGATAGGAAAGTTGTCAGGAAAGCAAAGATACAAATGGAGTGGAGGAGTAGCCTAATCGTTAGAGCACTGGTTTGGGACCCAAGAGACCAGCATTTGATTCCCACTAGCATTCCTTATGGCCTTGGGCAAGTCACTTAAACCTCCATTGCATCAGAAAAATCCAAGTTATCAATGTCCCTGTTTAATGTATATTACCAAGTTTAAGTTACAATGTAAACTGCTTTGACTGAAAGGATTAATAAATGGAAGAAAAAATAGCCTTTGAAGTAAACTAGGGGACAAAACATTTTTCAAATGTTAGTGAAAGGAGGTTTTGTCAGACTCAAGGTTGAAGGGAGGGAAGGGAAGGGAATATGTAGAAGCTGATGAGAATAAAGCAGAATTCCTTAACAAATATTTTTGTCCTGTGCTAACAGATGAAGAGCTAGGAGCAGGACCTTTTTATGTTGAGAGTGGACTCAGAGAAATGGAGAAGAGCACATGTGGTCACTTTACACAAAAGTGGATGAGGTTGGAACCTACAGGCCGGATAGTCTGATCTCTGTGCTGACTAAATTAATGGAAACACTGCTAAAACAAAGAAAAGTGTGGCTTCTGGAGTCCAGTGGATTGCAAGATCCAATGTAGCATGTGTTTTCCTAGAAGAAGGTCTTGTCAGAGATATCTAATTAATTTCTTTGGCTAGGCAACCAGAGAGTTGGACTGAGGGAGATCCCTAGATGTGATGTACTTAGATTTCAGTAAAGCCTTTGACACTGTTCCACACAAAAAAACATTCAAAAAGATATAAATAGTTAAAATATTATATATTCCAACTCTAGGTGATGCAGCTTATGATGGACCAATGATGACATTAGAGCAATCCTGGCTGTGTAATTTCTGTTGGCTCTTGCTGGAACCAATAGAACCTCTTAATCCTGGAGGTCCATTTATATATAAAAACATTCTTTCTGAAGTCATTCTGTTTAGGGAGTCTGTTGGATCTATTGTATCATGATACTGCCTCCCTGTTTGTAAGAGACATTTGATATCAGGATTATAAATAAATTGAGCATCCTAGGGATAGACCCTAAAGTAACTGGTGACTGACTAGCTTAGAAATTGGTTGAGTGGGAAGCGACACAGGGTACAGGTATATGGAGCTCACTCTGAGGAGAAGATGCTACCACTGGTGTGCCACAGGGCTCAGTCCTTGATCTGATTCTTTTAAACACTTTTGTTAGTGATATTGCAAAGGGCTATCAGGTAAGGCTTGCCTCTTTGCAGATGACACCAAAATCTGAAATAGAGTAGACACCCAGGAAGGAGTAAATAACATGAGGAGGAATCTAGCTAAACTTGAAAAATGAATGAGAATTTGGCAGCTGAGATTTAATGTTTATTGTTTACTGTTAACTATTCATGTTAATACCAATTTGATGTAAATTTGTTCCATGTAGCCTACCTGTTACCTGTTCAATGCAAACCTGTTCTATGTAAACCAGTTATTGTTCTTGTTATATGTAAACCGCACTGATCTGAAAAAAGCGTGGTATATAAAAATAAATAAATAAATAAATAGCACTAAAAATGCTGAAATCCAAGGGAGCGGTACAGTATAAGGGTAAAGTACTTCTGTCCATGAAAGATGAGCAGGACCTGGGCGTGATGGTTTCCAATGACCTTAAGGTGGCTAAATAGGTAGAAAAGGCAACAGCAAAAGTCAGAAGAATGACTGAGTACATAGGGAGAGTAATGGTGAGCAGGAAGGAGGAGGCGATAATGCCTGTGTATAAGTCTTTGGTGAGAACTCATTTGGAGTGTTGTGTGCAATTCTGGAGACCAAACCTTCAAAAGGATATAAGGATGGAGATGGTACAGAGGGTGGCAACCAAAAGAGTCAGCAGGCTTCTTCATAAGGCATATGGGGACAGACTTAAAGATCTTAATATGGATACTTTGAAGGAAAGGCGGGTGAGAAGAGATATGATAGAGACATTTAAATACCTGCCTAATATAAATGCACAGGAGGAGAGCTCTTTGAAAGAAAGCTCTGCAATGAGGGGGCATAGGATGATGGTGAAAGGAGTAATATGCAGAGCTACACTATCCCCTGAGTCTATTTCTTTACAGAAAGAGTGGTAGATGCATGGAATAGTCTTCCAGTGGAGGGAGTAGAAATGAGGACTATATCTGAATTCAAACAGGCAGGGGACAAACACAGAAGATCTCTAAAGGTAAAAAAGGAACTGTACTAGTTGATATGGAAGGGCAAACTGGATAGGTCATATAGTCTTTATCTGCTGTCATGTTTCTGTGTTTCTAAATTATTAAAATTCATATGGGTCTAGAGAGGATCAAAAAGCAACCTCAATGAGATGAGTTTTTAGCTTGGATTTGAACTGGACCCAAGACTGTACTAACTCAGGTACGTCAGCCTCTTTCCCGTCTCCAGTTCAGTCTGAACAAACATTGGGATCCTGGTAACATGAGCACTCATTCCCAACAACTTAGGACTTCTTCTGGATCCCTGCACTCATGGACCTGACTTTGGCCTCTAGATATTGCCAACGAGCATAAACCCTTACTCTAGGGGCTGTGAACACATCCTTGCAGCATCTTCAACCCTCATTGGCCCAGGAGGCAAGTAGATCCAAACTGGAGATTGAGCTAGTGTGTCACTAGCATTCTGACATCAGGCTCACCCCAAAGAATAATGGGCCCAATATGCAAAGGTATTTACATGACTTACAAACCTGTAAACTATGTAAATGCCGCTTAGAGGGATATTCAGCAGCACTAACATGCTTTGTACCGCTCAATATCCCCAATTATCTGCCTCGATGCTAATCGTGTAGCATCAGGGCATGTTGTAGGCACTCCAGAGGTGGCACCTGTCGCTAACTGGGCAATATTGCACCGAGGCCCGGTTAGTGACCCGGGGGTAAAGGTAGGTGCAGCAAACTGACCTATCTTTACTTGTGGGAATTAAATGGGCAGTGGCTCAATATTGCTGCTGCCCGGTTAGATTCTGCGGTGGCAGAGGCTATGCGGGTGATGATGCGACAGCTTTCAACAGGACATGACATCAACTATTAAAGTTCCCCATTACTTTCAAGCATCTAGATCAATTGGATCTTGAGCCTGTAATTTAAATAAATACGTGAACCCATACCGATGGGGGGTGAATTTATAAAGGACTGGAGCAGGCAAGACATTTTCCATGGGTTCTTTATAAAACTGTTTTGTGGGATTACCCACATAAAAGGTAGCCATACAGGTAAATAAATCCTACTTTTAAGCCATATACATTTAGGCATTCCTGGGGCTGGAGAACAGGTAGGGTGTGAGTGTCTTGTTTCAAGTACAGTGCTCCACAGTTAGTTAAATCACTTCAACATCTAAGGAAAAAGACACAGTCTCTTATTTTCCAGCTGCTTACTACAATAAGCTGAATACCACTTACTGTGATAACTGCAATGAAGAAGCAGCACTATTCTGGTTCAAAATGCAGCAGGCTGAGTGTCTGAATTATCTGTTCCAGCTGGACTATTGCCGACAAGATGGGTTGTGGAATTAGCTGTATCGTTGGATACTAAGGGGCTGATTCAGTTGTAGACGTCCCACCCATGTACGGCCAGTCAAAATCAGGGCATGCAGCAGTAGCACCCAATTCTGATCCCATGGGGGCTAGATGTGCCCAAGGGATAAGAATCAGGTCTACTGGCCTGGATGTGTAGCCCGGGCCCCGATTCTGATTGTCCGCACTTCCAGCACCTACCGGGCTAACTCAGCCAGGCTCCTGAATGGAGTCGCAGTGCCATGGCGTCCCATCGTAATGGCACCGCAGCTCCATTCAGGAGCCACAGTCACTGGTCACCAGCATAAACCTCCTTTCACCATAGTCTGACCCACAATCCAGCCTTCAATGGCCAGGGTCGCACTACGGGGATGCTCCTGCACCCCTCACCTGTCCGTCACTGCCAGCTGTCACTTTCACCCCTGCATCCAGGGGGACTTCTACCACCTTTGATGTGGAATAACTCCTCCATCTAACAGGCCGATCCCCGATGTACAGGGCCGACCTCAGGATCGGCCCTGTATGTCCGAGATCATGGCCCGCCCACACCCCACCCTCGCTCTGCCTCCAAACCACCCCATCACAGGCTCCCCATATGACACCGCTGAACGTACAGGGAGCTTTTGCACTGGGATTGGCAGGGGGATGAATAGCAAGGATGTACATCCACATAGGACTACATCCCCATTATTCTTGGCACAGAATGACCCCCTAAAAGCACAGCAGAGATGGATGATGGAAGCTGAATGCTGAATGAAAGGATTGGACATTGAAAAAGGAAAGTGGATGTTGAGAGAATGTGGTGAAAGGATGATGGAATTCCAGGGGGAATAGAGCAGGAAAACAGGCAGTGGAGCCTTGCTTTCTGTTCCCCAAGATGGAGATTTTTGCACTGAAGGGAAGAGTGAAAGATTTCCGAGAAAGCTAGAGGGAACTACAGTTGACCAAAGGGGGTCACTGCCTGTACCTTGGGCTATAGCATGAAGCCAAGCAGGTCTCAAGGAGACTGAAAGAAATAGGTCACATGTACCTATTAATCTATAGGAGCAAGGTTTACAGGCCAAGCAGGAAGCTGTTTTCCCTAACTTACAATTGGCATGTCAATATAAAATATGATGAAAAACATGAGTACACAAACTGTGGGGGCAGAACAGAGAGCAGGATTGACATTTATGAGCATGCTTTATAAAATACATTTGCATCTGTTCTTTCTGGAACATACATGCAAACAATTCATCTTGAACAGACAGCACCAGCTTTGCCTGGCATAATATTATAAAATAGGCATGACATATCCACCTATATGCATTGATAGTCTAGGTACCTGTTATAAAATTAACCTCTTAAGAGCTGGCAAAATCATTTAACTGGTGAGGGACTGGTTCTACTAGCCATGGTTGCCTGAATACATGAAAGCTATGTAAATACATGTGGAAAATGTAGATTGAGAAAGACACTGCCCATCAGGAAGGGGTGGCACTTCCTGGACTGCGGGTAGAACCACTGCTACCATTAGGCAAACTAGGCAGTCACAGAGCATTGGCTCTCTGGGGGCACCCATTGCCATCGCTGCCACCCCTCTCAGGGCATTGTCACCACTGTAGGTCCCAAACACAGCCCCGCAGCACTTACCTCAAAACTTTGGTGCATGGGGGCATAAGTGGTTTCTGTCTCCATATAAAACAAAGTTGGCATTGGGCATTAGTGAGGATGGAAACAAACAGCCAGTCCAGCTGAAGTTTTGAGGTATGTTCAATGGAGCTGTTGGAGGTCATTGCAACTGCTGTAGGTCCCAGAGAAGGATGGCAGCAGCAGTAACGAGGGTCAGGGGGGACACACAAGGGATGAGGTTCTCCTAGGATGCCTCATCTCCTTGCACCAGCCAGGACTGTGGGAGAAAGAGTAGTTACTCACCTGTAACAGGTGTTCTCCAGGAGCAGCAGGAATCAGTCCTCACATATGGGTGACGTCGGCGCCGACGGAGCCCTCGCGGAGCAATTTCCCCAGCTTTCAAAGAAAGCCTTTGGGAATTGCAGCGCGCATGCGCGGTCCCCTTCCCGCCCAAGGGTGCCATCTTGCTCAGTCAGATGACATAGCTAAAAGACAAGAAAAAATTTAGCAAAAACGAAATGACAGGACTGCAACTCCGAGGGGAGGAAGGAGGGTTGTGAGGACTGATTCCTGCTGCTCCTGGAGAACACCTGTTACAGGTGAGTAACTACTCTTTCTCCAGGACCAAGCAGGAAGTCAGTCCTCACATATGGGACTCCCTAGCTTAAGGCTACCAGAGACCTCAAGCGGAAAAATGAGCTCCCTCTAGCTCAGTAGCACAGAAGGAAGGAATCTTCCCTGAAAACGCCCCCGACCGGTAGCCCAACATCAGGGCCGGAGGGTAGGAGTTGCCTAAACCTCAAAGAGATTATGGAAGACTGCCTGACCGAAAGCACTGTCCCTGCGGGACTCCCTCTCCAGGCAGTAATGGGCCGCAAAAGTCTGGCTTGAAGACCAAGTAGCAGCCCGGCAGATGTCTGCCAACGGAACAGAGCGGAGATGAGCCACTGACGCAGCCTTCACCCTAACACGATGAGCCGTGACACGACCCTCCAACGAGAGGCCGGCTGCCCCATAAGCCCAAGCGATAAAGTCAGCAACCCATATGGACAAAGTACGCTTGGAGACAGGTAGCCCCAACTTATTGGGGTCAAAAGAAACGAAGAGCTGAACAGCCCTCCTATGCTCCCGCGTACGGTCAAGGTAGAAGGACAAGGCCCTCCTACAGTCCAGGGTATGCAGGACCATCTCAGCCCGGCTGGAGTGCAGCCTGGGAAAGAAGGTTGGAAGAACCACCTCCTGGTTGAGATGAAAAGGAGAAACCACTTTAGGAAGGAACTTAGGGTGAGTCCGTAAGACTACCCTATTCCTGTAGAACCTAGTGTGAGGAGGATCAGACACTAGGGCCTGCAGTTCACTAACGCGCCTAGCAGAGGTAAGGGCTACCAAAAACAAGGTTTTCCAGGAAAGAAAACGAAGAGGGCAGGTAGCCATAGGTTCAAAGGGCAGACAGGTAATCCGCTGCAAGACCACATTCAGATCCCATTCAGGGGCTGGTGGGCGCAAAGGAGGCTTAAGGAGAAGGAGGCCTCGGAGAAAACGAGCCAAAGGGTGGCTGGAAAGAGGCCTGCCATCCACCGGTGCGTGATGTGCAGAGAGCACTGAGGTGGACCCTGACAGAGTTGGACTTAAGGCCCAGATTGGAGAGGTAAAGCAAATATTGCAAGACCACTGCCACCAAGCAGGAGAAGGGATCCTCAGACTGCTGAGCACACCACACGGAGAACCTACGCCACTTAAGAGCGTAGGATTTCCGGGAGAAGGGCCGCCTGGAGGCCAAGACGACCTCTTCCACCTCACGAGGCAGCAGGAGGGGAGCAAGGACTACCCTTTCAGAAGCCAGGCCATCAGATGAAGGGACCGGAGGTTGGGGTGTAGGAGAGTCCCCTGATCCTGTGACAGGAGATCGGGTTGAAACCCCAGAGGAAGAGGAGTGTCCACCGCCAGCTGCATTAGACGTGGGAACCAGGGTTGTCTCGGCCACCGGGGAGCTACTAGGATCATCGAGGCTCTGTCTCTGAGAACTTTGAAGAGCGTCCGAGACACCAGTGGCATGGGAGGAAAGACATACAAGAGGCCCGTGGACCATGAAATAAGAAAAGCATCCGCCGCCACTCTGAGAGGATGCAGCTGTCGAGAGCAGAATCTGGGAAGCTGCCGGTTCAGGGGACTGGCAAATAGATCCATGGTGGGGAGGCCCCACTTGAGAAAGATCTGCTGAACCACCAACGGATCCAATCTCCACTCGTGAGGTTGGAGGATTCTGCTCAGCCTGTCTGCCAGGTACTTTTCTTGACCTGGGAGATAGATAGCTTTGAGCAGGATGCCGTGAAGGACGGCCCAAGAGCACAGTCTCCATGCCTCCTGACAGAGAAGGAAGGAGCCTGTACCTCCCTGTTTGTTCACGTAGAACACTGCAACTTGATTGTCCGTCTGGACCAGCACAGACTGGTGAGAAGTGAGGTGGGAGAAGGCTCTCAGAGCTAGGCGGATGGCTCTGAGCTCTAGGAAGTTTATCTGCTGAGCAGACTCCCAAGGAGTCCAGAGGCCTTGAGTACATGTCCCTTGGCAATGTGCTCCCCAACCTAGGAGAGAAGCATCTGTTGTCAGCACCTGAGAAGGCGGAGGAGATTGAAAATCCACTCCCAGCACCAGGTTTGGTAGATGAGGCCACCACCGCAGAGAAGAGACCAGCAGGTTGGATACCTGTACTGAGTCCGCCAGGCTCCCCGTGGCCTGATGCCATTGAGTGCGAAGACACCATTGAGCAGGTCGCATGTTCAGGCGGGCATTGGGGGTTACATGGACCGTGGAAGCCATATGGCCGAGCAGTCTCAGAAATTGCCTGGCAGAGACCAGGGAATTGCTGCGAAAGTGGCTGGCTAGATCCATGAGCCTGTGTGCCCTGTCTAGAGGCAGGAAGGCCCGCGCCTGAAGTGTGTTCAACCTTGCGCCAATGAATTTGAGATTTTGAGAGGGGAGCAAAGTGGACTTTGCGAAGTTTATGACAAATCCCAAGTGCTGGAGCAGAGTCACAGTGCGATGAGTGGCCTGAGTGGCCTCTTGGGAAGACTGGGCCCTGATGAGCCAGTCGTCCAGGTATGGAAATACAAAGAGGCCTTGAAGTCGTAGATAGGTCGCCACCACTGCTAGGCATTTGGTGAACACCCTGGAGGTAGAGCATAGGCCAAAGGGCAGTACTCTGTACTGGTAATGATTTCCTCACACAACAAACCTGAGATATTGTCTGTGGTCTGGATGAATAAGGATGTGAGTATAGGCATCCTTTAGATCTAAAGAGCATAGCCAGTCTCCCTGCTGGAGGTAGGGCAGCAGGATTCCAAGGGTAAGCATCTTGAACTTTTCCCTTGCCAGGAACTTGAGGTTTCGTAAGTCCAGGATGGGTCTGAGGCCTCCTGTTTGTTTTGGTATCAGAAAGTACCTGGAATAAAAGCCTTGACCTCTCAGGTGGTGGGGCACCGGTTCCACAGCCTGTTCCTGAAGAAGACTTGCCAACTCCTGAAGGAGTAAGTCCCTGTGCAGAGGGAGTCTTGGAGGCTCCCTGGAAAGTAGGAGGGAGGTACCTGGTGAAAGTGAAGATGATAGCCTTTTTGAACTATATGAAGTACCCAGGTATCTGATGTGATGGCTGACCACCTGTGGGCAAAGTGGACCAGCCGGCCTCCTGTGCTGAGAGAAGCCAGCGGAGGGGAAGAGGCTATGCTGATGGAGTCAAAAACCCCCACCCTGCTGAGCAGGGGCCGGTGTTGTGGGCTTGGGGGCCTGCTGCCTACGGGACCTATTACCCCATCCCTTGGCCTGCTGACCCTGTTGGGGAGCTGCTGAGGCCTGATAATGAGGGTAGTGTTTATAGGCAGCCTCCTTCCTCGGATAAAAGGGCTTTTTCCCCGAGCCCTTCTTCTTCTGAGAAGGGGCAGAGGTTTTTCTGGACAGCCGAGTCCTGGTCAGAGTCTCGGTCTCGATCTGTGCAGCCTTTTCAGCCATGGGCTTGCCAAAGAGGTTTTCACCTCTGCAGGGGACATCGACCAACTTGTCCTGTACCCATGGCTCGAGGTCGGATGACTGAAGCCAAGCCTGTCGGCGGGCACCGATGCCGGCTCCGGCTACTCGAGCCGATGCTTCGAAGCCATCGTAGGCTGCCCGAGAGATAAACTTCGAGCACTCTTGAATGCCAGTGGACAAGGCCTGGAACCTCTGCAAAGGTTCCTCGGAGAGACCAGCAGAGAACCCGGCAATTTCTTTTGCCAGGTCCCGGAGATACATGCCCATATAGAGCTGGTAGGTCTGGACTCGACAAGCAAGCATAGAGCCCTGGAAGCACTTCCTACTGAGGGCATCCAGGTTCCGGGCCTCCCGGCCGGGAGGCACCAAGGAGTGCATCTTCTGACTGTTGCCGAATGGAATGGTGCGGTAGTTGTGCCTTTTGGAACCCGGGGCTCTTGCGGACTCGATAAATGGAATCGACCCGCTTGCTTAACACCGGCGCCGATGCCAGGCTCTCCCACATGCGGAAGAGAAGTCGGTCCAGCATCGGAGGAACCGGTACAGTAAAGACCTCCTTCGGGGTAGAGTCATACTGGAGGGCATCGAGCTCTTCGGCTCGAGGCTCCTCCTCGGGATCCGCGGGGAATGCCAAGGCCTTGGCCATATCCCGCACGAAGTCCAAGAACCGGGTGTCCTCCGGGGGGGACCGTCTCCGAGGTTCGGACTCGGGCGAGTCCGATGGGACGCACTGAGTCCAAAAAGTACCAGGGGACTCTTCGTCTTCCGTTTCCCAGGCTGACTCCTCGGAGGAGGAATCAAGCGGCTCCGGTCGGGCGGGCACCGATGCCCTCCGCCCCGACGCCGAGGGTGTCGGCGTCGACGACCTCGGTCCCGAATGGGAGGCCGAGGGAGACCGCGACCGAGGATCGACTCGAGCTCGCATGGACTCGATCGGCTCGGTCTCCGGGGTCGACTTGGACGTCGACGTCCCGGTGGCCGGGGCAGATGCACCGGCGAGGCCAGTGATCAATGCCCGCTGCTGGTCCATGAAGGCAGCCAAACTGCTCTCCAAGGCCGTCAACCTGAGTCCGAGCTCGGAGACCCAGCAGCCCCCGACTCGGGCCCCAATGGCGTCGGGCCCGACGTCGGCTCCTTCGGAGGTGAGTCCACGAGGACTACAGTACTCACGTGTCTAGGAGACTCCATCTCGAGACGAGGATGTTTTGAAGGCCTCTCCGACTCCGAGGACCCGGGACGGCTATCGGGGCTATGCGACCTGGCCCTCGAGGAACCAGGAGCGTCCACCGACGCCGCCCTCACGGGTTTCTTCTTCCGATGATGTTCCCGGGCAGGAGACCCCCGCTCAGAGGAACTCCGACGATGCTCAGGACCGGAGTCCCGTGATGTCGAAGCCTCTGACGAGGTCTGGGCCCGGCCGGACGCGGAATCAAAGAAGATTCTCTCTCTTTGTTGCTGCCGACTCCTCAACGCTTTAGAGGACATCTTGCCACACGGACCACAGATCATCGGGTCATGATCGGGTCCGAGGCAGCGGAGGCAGCAGTTGTGTGTGTCGGTAAGAGACATAAGTTTCTTACACCGATCACACCTTTTAAACCCGCTGGCAGCCATCGGGGGAAAAAGGGCCCCTGCGAGGTCAAAAGACATGGCAGCCAGTGAAAAAAGAAAAAATGGCGCGAACGCTAGTCACGAAGGACAAAAACCAAAAAAATTACGAACGGACTCGATACCGGTGTATCGGGTCTGGGCTGGAAAAGGATCAGGCGTCGAACCGAGAAAAGAAAAACAAATAAAATCAACTTTTTCAGCGGCAATCACAAACAGCGTCTGTAGGGCTCCGCGGAAAAAAGACGACTGAGCAAGATGGCACCCTTGGGCGGGAAGGGGACCGTGCATGCGCGCTGCAATTCCCAAAGGCTTTCTTTATAAGCTGGGGAAATTGCTCCGCGAGGGCTCCGTCGGCGCCAATGTCACCCATATGTGAGGACTGACTTCCTGCTTGGTCCTGGAGAATGAATTCTCTGGTTGAAAGCCTCACAGCATTCCGAGAATCCTGAATCCAGTCCCTGTAGCTCTAGGTGCAAGAAATCTTTAGCAGCCTGAAGGTGTAGCATCTTGTCCTCTTCAAGCGGGTGTCTTGCCAGATGAAGAGGCCAATGACTACATTGAGGTATACTGTGGCTCAGGAAGAATTTTACAGGCACTAGGGAGTGGGTCTCCTAGGTCTCAGGGGGGAGCTAGTACTTGGGAGAAAAAGCACAGGTCTAGGATCCTAAGGTTAAGGAGTAGGGATTGATTTGCACAGAATTCCATTGAGGTTCTGAAAAAGAAGGTGGAGATTACATGTAAGGATTTGTTCAGCTAGTGTAATGCAAGCTTGGAACAACTGTGATAAAGGAGCAGCCAACCATGATAGGAAGATGATTTGGTACCTTACCACAAAAGAGAGGATCTGCAATGAGGAACATAGAAACATGAAAATGACAGCAGAAAAAATATTATGGGGGTCATTTTAAAAACCTTCGTTGCAATTTGGACATCCAAAAACATCCAATAATGGAGATGTCCCTGGAGCCATTTAAAAAATGCCTTTTAAAGATGTCTCTGGTGCGGGGATGACCAAGTAAGCAGAGGGGTGTGAGAGAGGCGTGTCTAAGTTGGCACAATGGACTTACACATCCATGATCAATTTCAGAAACATCAGGTATGTCTACAACCCCAAGTTTAGACCTTTTCTAGGCACGAATAAGCATTGGCCATAAAACATCCGGCGGGTACAGAGAAGATGGCAGTCCATCATCCCCAGTAATCACAATAGCAGCAGTGGGATTTGAATCCTGGCTTCCTTGGTCCAAGGCTACTATGCTAACCATTAGCCTATTCTTAGATATCCCCCAGTCTTAAATACTATTCTGGGGATGTCGATGTAGACAGCCCCACAGACATCCATATCGCACACGCCTAAACTTGTGAAATCATGCCTGAACTTAAACATGCCTGGGGGGTTTTCCCCAGACATTCTGGCTTGGATATCCCAAATTGCACTTGGACATCATTTGTAAAATGTGCCTTCACATAGCCTGTCCAGTCTGATTGTCCAAACCAAAAACCCTTCTCCTTCAGAGATTGTCAGTGCCTGGCCAATGTTTACTTGAATTCTGATTCTGTCCTTGTCATCTCCATAGAGACACCTATTACCCTCTCTGTAAAGAAAAATGTCCTTAATTTACTCTTGAATATGCCTTATTTCACACTCATTACAAACTGGGAGTTGGGAAATTTCAGAGCTTTCATATTGCTGGGTTAATGACTGGGTTATTTTTTTTGTTGCTGTAGGAAACATTTTTATTTTTTAAGGAGCTTATATAATTGCTCTAGGACTTTCTTTTGTACCTCTAGTTCAAAGGGAAGTAAGTCTCATACTCTCTGACGTCACAATTACTTCAGAGGGGTTAGTGCCCCCCCACCCCCCATCTTCCAAATCTTGCTATGTGGAACCACTTGCATATTAGCCGGTTGACTAAGATAGAAGTGTTTGATATTGGTTGGAAGTGACATTAAAGGAAATAAAATGTCAAATTTTGGTTACATGTTAAAAGTCAACACTTATTTAACAGGTTTTTTTTTATACCGATTTATCATTTTAGTTAAAGCGGTTTACATTGTAACTTAAATTTGGTAATGTACATTAAACAGGGACATTGATAACTTGGATTTTTCTGAGGCAATTGAAGGTTAAGCAATTTGCCCATGGTCACAAGGAGTGCTAGAGGGAATCAAATGCTGGTCTTTTGGTTCTCAAGTCAATGCTTAACAACTCGATTACTCCTCCACTCCATGTATTTCTACAAAGGGAATATAAAACACCTCAAATGTATACAACATAAATTTGTAATTTGAAGTGATATAATAAACTGCTTCATATTCCAATAAAAAGTGAGGAAGCAAGCAGAAATACTCACAGGGAATCAAAGCAGAGGTGTTAGATCTCACATAGATGAGGAAAGGCAAGGGCTTGAGCAGCTCTTTTTCTCATCTCTTTCAACAGGTATAACTGGGAAATATTGTATCACCAAAGCTGTTCTCCCATTACAGCTTCTGCCCCCCCCCCCCCTTCAGACTGACAGTCATTATAATCCCAGGCAACGGACTATCTAGATGCCTCTGCAAGTGGAGGTACTGACTCAGTGTGCAAATGTCATATGCAAGTGTAGGAATTGTGAGAGGAGGTGATGACTCGAGAAGCATCTGCAAAAGCAAAAGTTACATTAATGTTAGCCTAATGACATATCCAATGCTGCTTATCCATATCGGCACAAATGATCCTGTCGAGTATCCCTCAGAATATATCAAAAATAATTTTATAGCTCTGGGAGAGGGTGAAGAAGATAGAAGTTTCATCCCCTGCACCCTACTACTACTACTACTACTACTACTATTCAGCACTTATAAAGCGCCACGCACGCAGCACTGCACAGTTAACCTACAAGAGGTAGCCAACATACAAGAGACAGTCCCTGCCCATCAGAGTCATGCTCATCGGAGCTTACAATCTAGTTAGAACAGTACAGAGCATTAGTCAGTTCTGCGGAAGGTACAGTGTGGTACAGTCTGGTCTATAGTTTGGTCATAAACGTTGATGGGGGTTAGGGTAAGATGAGGATGGAGTCAGGATCTGAATGCAACGGTGAAGAGATGGGTCTTCAACCTGGATTTGAAGAGAGCCAGGGAGGATGTCTGGTGCACAGACGCAGGTAGGCTGTCCAGGCGTATGGTGCAGCAAGGTGAAAGGAGCGCAGTCGGGAGTTTGCAGTGCGGGTAAAAGGCATTGATAGAAGTAATTTGTTAGTGGAGCGCAAATTTCGAAAGGGGACGTAGGGAGAGATAAGAGATAAGAAGTATTGAGGGGCCATAGAGTGAATGCATTTATAGGTCAGTAGGAGAAGCTTGAATTGGATGCGGAACTGGACAGGGAGCCAGTGAAGCGACTTGAGAAGTGGAGTAATGCGGGCATGGCGAGGCTGACAGATTAGTCGAGCAGCGTGATTTTGTATGGATTGAAGTGGAAGGAGGTGGCTCATGGGGAGACCAGCGAGGAGTAGGTTGCAGTAATCGAGGCGAGAAGAGATTAAGGAGTGGATAAGCGTTTTGGTAGTGTGTTCAGAGAGGAAGGGGTAGATTTTGCTGATGTTGTAGAGAAAGAATCGGCACGTCTTAGCTACAAGCTGGATATGAGCGGAGAAGGAGAGAGAGGTATCAAAGATAACCCTTAGATTGCAGGCAGAGGGAACAGGAAGGATAGAAGATCCATCCACATGGACTGAGAGGGGGGGGAAGTGGGGAGCAGTTGGGTGCAAAGACAAGGAGTTCAGTCTTGGCCACGTTCAGTTTCAATCGGCGATGAGACATCCAGGCAGTGATGTCTGAAAGACAGGCAGAGATCTTGGACAGGGTTGCCGGAGAAATATCAGGTGTAGAGAGGTAGATCTGGGAGTCATCGGCATAGAGATGGTACTGAAAGCCATGGGAGGAGATAAGCGTGCCAAGGCCTTGGGTATAGAGAGAGAAGAGGAGGAGGCCCAAGACAGATCCCTGGGGTACACCTACATGGAGCGGGGTAGGGGAGGAGGAGAAGCCGCCAGAGCATACACTGAATGAGCGATGGCAGAGGTAGGAGGAGAACCAGGATAGTACGGAGTCCTTGAAGCCAAGCAAGGAGAGGGTGGTGAGGAGAAGGTTGTGGTCAATGGTGTCAAAGGCAGCAGAAAGGTCAAGAAGGATGAGGATAGAATAGAGGCCCTTAGATTTAGCCAGGAACAGGTCATTGGTGACTTTTGTGAGTGCCGTTTCAGTGGAGTGTAGGGGACAGAAGCCAGATTGTAGTGGGTCCAAGAGGGCCCGGGAGGTGAGGAAGTCGAGGCAGCGATGGTGGACTGCTCATTCTAATAGTTTGGATATGAAAGAAAGGAGGAGATGGGTCAATAGTTAGAAGGGCACATGGGATCAAGTGAGGGTTTCTTGAGGAGGGGTGTGACAACAGCATGTTTGAAGTCAATGGGGACAGTTGCATTGGAGAGTGAAAGGTTGAGGATATGAGTGATGGAGGGGACAATGGTGAGGGAGATGGAACATAGGAGATGGGTGGGGATAGGGTCTGATGAACAGGTGGTGGGTTTGGAGGAGGAAAGGAGGAGTACGGTTTCTTCTTCAGAGATCAGAGGGAAGGAGGGGAGTAGATGAAGGGGTAGGGAATTGGAGGGTAATCTTGTGGATTTTGTCGTGGAAGTAGTCGGCTAGGGTTTGGGCAGAAAGGGAGGGCGGGATCGGGGGCGGGGGACCTTGAGGAGAGAATTGAGGGTATTAAAGAGACGGCGAGGATCAAAGGCAAGGGAGTTGGTCAGATGGATGTTGTAATCTTATTTGGCAAGTGCTAAGGCTGACTGGAAGGAGCTAAGTATGAATTTGAAGTGTAGAAGGTCTTCTGGGGAGCGGGATTTGGACCAAGCTCATTCGGCAGAATGGGCGCAGATGCGTAGGTAACGGATTGTGGGTGAAAGCCAAGGTTGGGAGTAGATCGTTTGAGAGGACGTGGGGTGGGAGGGGCAAGAATGTCAAGGGCTGAGGATAGTGTAGCATTGTTTGAAGATAATGCCTCATCGACGGATTTGGAGGATAAAATGGAGGAGAGAGATGGAGAAATGGTGAAGGAGAGAGTCAGGGGATCAATATTATGAAGGTTTCTAAGTCTGTCAACAATGAGCCGCCTGACTGAAGACCGAACACAGTTTAGGATAGCTATCCAGAGGGTCGCCATGAGTCGACTCTGACTCGACGGCACTTAACAACAACAAACAAATAGGTCGGAGGAGACAGGACGAGGTTGGGATGGCGGAAGCTGAAGAGTAAATGTTAAGAGGTGATGGTTAGATGAGGGAAGGATTGATTTGTGGAAGTTTGAGAGAGAGGAATTGAAGAAGAGTATTAGGTCAAGGCAGTGGCCGTGTAGATGTGTGGGGGCAGTGGAACAAAGTTCGAGGTCGAACGAGGAGGTAAGAGCGAGGAACTTTGAGGCATGGGTGTCGGAGGGGTTGTCGATGTGAATGTTGAAATCACCAAGAATAAGAGTGGGGGAGGAGGGATTCATAAAGGCAGAAAGCCAGGAGTCAAAGTCGGTGAGGAAGGTTGATTTGGATTTGTCAGGTGGGCGATAAATAACAGCTACTCGGAGGGGAAGTGGTGTGAGGAGGCGAATGGAGTGGACTTCAAAGAAGAGGGGGGAGTGTGATTGTGGTGGCAGGAGGGGTTGGAATTGGCAGGAGGGAGAGAGTAGGAGGCCAACGCCACCACCGCGACCAGTAGATCGAGGTGTATGGGAGAACTGGTAGCCCCCATAGCAGAGAGAGGCAATGGATACGGTGTCGCCTGGGCAGAGCCAGGTCTCAGTCAAGGCAAGAAGGTGTAGGGCATTAGAGATAAAAAGATCGTGAATAAAAGGGTTTTTTTTAATGACTGAGCATGCATTCCATAGGGCGTATGAAAACGGGAGAGTGGAGGGGGGAGGAGAGGGATATGGAAAAGGTTAGATAAGTTACGTGTGGATTTCTTGTCAGAGTAGTGTGGGGGTATATGTCTAGGATAATACCGAGATTTAGAGGGAGCAGGGTGTGGGTGGGTATGTCTGGGTGTGTGTACTCTCCAAGAGGGACATGAGGGAGGGGAAATGAGGGGTAAGTTGATGGTATCGGGTAGGTTATATGAGGGATTATTTATGGGGGTAGGGTTGGAGTTGATATCTATGGATGAGTGATTGTGGGATGAATGAGGGAGGCCGGAAGGAGGGAAGAGCGGGATGTGGATGAGATTAGATAGGGTACATGAGGAACTTTTTTTAGTGTGAGAAATTACTTAAACACGTAGTTTAACAAATAATCAGCAACAGGCAGATTAATATAAAACTATTTACACTGTGTTATTAGGTTACGAATGAAGCTCAGGGAACTGTTCCTAGGTCCGTATCTGACCCATAGTGTTCTATGAACAGAAGCATTTTTAAGCTTTTACGGAAGTCACTGGTCAGCTAAATGGATCTTATGTGAGGAAGCAGCGAATTCCACAAGGAGGGGGCATAGTTGGCTGCGTGTGGGTTTGTCTGTGAGTACTGCAGGCATGTTGAGCATGAATCTTCTCTTGGGTCTGTTGGAGCTGTTGTCCGCTAAAAGTGGAGCATGGCTGTCTGAAGACTGCTGGTTTAAAATTTTGTTGGTGGTTAGGGTGATTTTATATCTGACCCTGCTTGTAATAAGCAGCCAGTGAAGCTGTTTGAGGAGTGGCATGATGTGAGTTTGTTGAGATTTTGCTAATATGGTTCTGGCTGTATTTTGTGCCAGTTGTAGGGGGTATGGTGTGGTTGTTGGTAGTCCCTGGTATATAGAATTGCAGTAATCAAGCATTGTGTGATGACTGCTTGGCAAACTGCGGAAATCCATTGGTGGGAGGAGCTTGCATAGATTCTTTAATATGCAGAACTAGATGGCCTTGGTAATTCGGCTAATTTACAGCTGGAAGTTGAGCTCTTGGTCAAGTGTAATTCCAAGGTAATTTATTTGGGTTTTGACTACATGTGGAGTGTTTATCATGATTGTTAGATGGGGTTGTGAAATTCTTGTTTCTTGTAATGTGGATTGCTTTGGACTTGGTGAGGTTCATTTTGAGATCATGATGATCACTAACATGTCTTGACGTGATGCCTGTATGTAAATAGTTACCCCAACGTTATCCAAGTTTTTAGTGTCTGTTCTGTGTAAACACAGTGCAGCTTGCTGCACTGTGTACTGCTCTGTTTCATGTAAACCGCACTGATGTTGAATAGCACGGTATAAAAGAGAATGTAAATTAAATAAATAAATAAAATGATCCTTGAGCCAGGTATTGATTGCTGTGTGAAACAGTTGGAGATTTGGGTGTAGTCTGATGATTCAGTGTAGAAGGAGGTGAAGATCATAATATCATCTGCATATAAGAAGTAATTGACGCCAAGGTTTTTGATGATTTCACAGAGAGGTTGAAGGTATATAGTAAATAGAAGTGAGGAGAGTGCAGACCCTTGTGGTACTCTTTGATTGAGAGAGAATGGTGTAGAAGTGGAGGTGCAAATTTTGACTTTCTGTATTCGGTCTGTTAAGTAGGAGTGGAACCATTTGAGCGGGGTGCCATGAATATCAATATTGTGCAGTCTGTTTAATAGGCGTTGGTGTGAGACAGAGTCAAATGCAGCTGATATGTCCAGGAAGACGAGTATGAATCCTTGTGTTATGACTTCAATGCCTTTAATCAGAGTGTTGAGGAGGGAAATCATGAAGGTTTCTATACTGTGTTGAGGACAGAATCCATGCTGGTGAATGGAGAGAGAAGAGGAGAGTGTTCATCCAAGTAATCTTGTAGTTGTTCCTGTACAACCTTTTTCATGACCTTAGCAATGAATGGAATACTAGAGATTGGCCTGTAAGAAGATGGACAAGTAGTGTCCATATTTGGTTTCTTCAGGATAAGATGGATGGAGGATTGCTTGAGTGATCCTTGTGTTAATGAATCATTTATCATGCTGCATATGTAAGGTATGAGGTGCTTTTTCTCCAACTTGATCCATGATACAGGACAGGGGTCAAGTGGGGGAGGCTGTTGTGTTGATGACAGAGTATCCTGCTTATACGTTCATGGTTGACCAGGTTGAAGCTGTTCCTTGGTCTGAAATGGCAGATAGTGAGGGAAGTTCAAGCTGAAATTTTTTCTGGCTCCCATAGTTGGCTTGAAGATGTTGAGATAGCAATCATGGGTTTATTAGGGGCTTTTTGTGTATTGATGAGGGGTTCTTGATGAGCGAGTTTACTATGTCAAATAGCTCCCTTGACTTGTTGATTGAGGTCTTGAGGAGGTTTGTGAAATACTCTTGTTTTGTATGCGAGTTTGCAATATTTGTTTAGCTCCTGTAGATATAATGCCTGTGTGTTGCTGTCATAGGACGTTTTCCACTTGCATTCAAATCAGTGTAGTTTAGATTTCGGGTCTTTTAGGTTCTTGGAATACTAGGGAGACATGTTGTGCATTTACATTTGTTGACAGTGGGTGTAGCTTTGGTAGCAGCTGCAGTGGTGGTGTTCCACTCAGTAATTAGGGATTCTATGAGATCTATTGTAGAGCGTGATGAAAGCATGGGGGTTATGTTGTTGATAAAGTCCTTAGTGTCAAATGGGAGGAACTGGTGAATAATATTGGTGGTTTTGGTCTGTTGTTTTGGAGTCTTTTTTTGGGTGAGTACAAAGATTATGATGATCAAACCAGGGGACTGGTGATATGGAGAGAGAAACATAAAAAATGATGGCAGTTAAAGAATCTATGTTTTCATTCTGTGACTTTTCGTTCTAGAGCTTCCTTTTCATTGAAAAACATGTGACTCCTGAATATACAGATCTTAGAGATATTTAAATATATCATATCTTCCTTTTCCATATTTAGGGTATACATGTTTAGCTCTTTAAGTCTGTCCTTATACAGTATGTTTTATAATAAAGACCATCAACAATTTTAGTAACCACTCTCTGGATTGGCTCAGTCTGGTTTATACTTTTTGAAAGTGTGGTCTCCACAATTGCACAGACTCTAAATAGTGTCTCCATATACATCTGAAACCTTATCACCTCCTCTTTTATGCCAGTAATTCTTTTCCTAATGAACCCAAGCATTCTTCTGGGTTTTCCCCATTATCTTTTGTACCCATTTAGCCACCTTAAAATCATTAGATGCTATTATCCCCAGATCCCATTCTTCTTTTGTACATAGAAGAAATTCAGTCTTGGGAGTTGATATCCCCAGTTCTTGATCCTGCATTTTTAAGTACTGTATTACATCTTAGTTCTCAAACTGTAGATCATTCCTCAGCCTTTGATACTGTAGATGCCTCCTATTTTCTACACCTTCCAGGGTGTTTACCAAGTTGAATATTCTGGTATCATTCACAGTAAGTCAAGCCTTTCCCAATAGCTCCACTTCATGGTCACATACCAAAATATTGAAAGAAATGGACCAGTGATGGCAAGGGCTGATCTTTGTGGCACACTAATGGTAACAGCCCTTTCTTGAAGGTGAACTCTATTTTCTACTAGGCTCTCTTGATAGTAGTGCTCAGTGGACACTCTAATTACAGAAATAAAAACTATCCTGAGAATCATGCAATAGTCCGAAGAGTTTGCACTTCCACACCAACATGAATCCTTGGTGTCATTTATTTTGTGGACTATGGAGCAATACGTCTAGGGCCTCCACTGTTTTGTCACTATTTTATCTGAAAAGAACTACTTGTGTAAGGAATGTGGGATTGTATGAAAATTTGTGCAAGAGGCAGGTGTTAGCATATGCAGTCAAATGTATGTATCCCCAAGATCCCATAGGCACTGAGCACTACCATAAACTGCTTTGATTATAAGAGAAGGCAGTATAGAAAACCTACTAAATAAATAAAAAAAATAAAATATGCAGAGCTCTCTCATAACTGTCCTTCATTTCTGAGGCTCCCTTTTCCCAGTTTCCTGAGCCCTCTCATAAACATGATCTATTTAACATGTTCACATTATTGGTTCATGGTACTAAGTTAACACCAAGTTCTAGCAGGTATTAAATTGTTAAATAGCATGCAAGGCAAGCTTACCAAACCAGCTATTACCAAACATGTTCATACTAGCGTCTGTTTGGACTGTTAACCTGCATGGTAAGATATTGCTGCATAGTTCATTATTTTTAATGTGCATATAAGAACCATAATATGTATGCTAAAATTTATCATATGGACCTCAGTATATAGAAAACAGAAACATGATGGCAGAAAAAGACCACATGACCTATCTAGTCTGCCCTTCCATATCAACCACTATAAAAGTCCCCTTTTTTCCTTTAGAGATCCTCTGTGTTTATACCATTTTTTTAAATTCAGATGCTGTCCTCAACTCTACCACCTCCACTAGGAAACTATTCCATGCATTTACCACTCTTTCCATAAAGAAATATTTCCGCATATTACTCCCAATTCTATCCCCTTTCACCCTCATCCTATGTCCCCTCGTAGCAGAGCTTGCTTTCAAAGAGGATCACCTCCTGTGCATTTATGCCACAGAGGTATTTAAACGTCTCAATCATATCACCTCTATCCTGCCTTTCCTCTAAAGTATACATATTAAGATCCTTAAGTCTGTCCTCATATGCTTTATAACAAAGACCACTAACCATTTTAGTAGCCACTCTCTGCACTGACTCCAACCTGTCTATATCCTTTTGAAGATGCGGTCTCCAGAACTGCACACAATACTCCAAATGAGGTCACACCAAAAACTTATACAGAAGCACTATCACCTCCTTTCTTCTGCTGGCCATTCCTCTCCCTATACATCCAAGCATCCATCTAGCTTTTGCCATCACCTTTTCTACTTGTTTAGCTACTTTAAGATTATCAGACACAATCACAACCAACTCCCGCTCTTCTTTTGCGGACAGAAGTACTTCACCCCCTATACTGTAACTCTCCCTTGAATTGTTGCAGCCCAAATGCATTGCATTTTTTAACATCAAATCTCAGCTGCCAAATTCTAGACTATTCTTCAAGATTAGCTAGATCCCTCCTCAAGTTATCTACATGTTCCTGAATGTCTACTCTATTGCAAAGTTTGATATCATCTGCAAAAAGGCAAACCTTACCTGACAGCTCTTCTGCAATATCACTAACAAAGATGTTAAAAAGAATCGGACCAAGGACAGATCCCTGCAGCACATCACTGGTGACCTCCTTCTCCTCAGAGTGAGGTCCATTTACCTGTGCCCTTTGTCATCTCCCACTCAACCAATTTCTAACCCAAGCAGTAACTTTAGGGTCCATCCCTAGGGTGCTCAGTTTGTTTATAAGTCACCTGTGTGGTGGCATGGTGTCAAAGGCTGTACTGAAATCTAAATAAACCATCTAGGGCTCTCCCTAGGTCCAACTCCCTGGTCACCCAGTCAAAGAAATCAGATTTGTCCGACAAGATCTGCCTTTGGTGAATCCATGGTGCCTCAGATCCAGTAATCCGTTGGATTCCAAAAACCACTCTATTTTCTCTTTCAGCTGGGCTTGTAATAATTTACTCACCACCGAGATTAAACTAACCGGTCTGTAGTTTTCAACCACATCCTTACTTCTGCTTTTGTGTAAAGGGACAACATGTGCCTCTCTCCAGTCCTCTGGCACCACTCCTGACTCCAAAGCAGCATTGAAAAGGTCAGTCAGTGGATCGGCTAGAACATCCCCAAGTTCCCGTAGTATTCTAGGGTGTATCCCATCTGGTCCCATCGCTTTGTCCACTTTTAGTTTAGCTAGTTCCTCACGAACACAATCTTCTGAAAATCGTTCAAGATGCCCATCACTTCTGTTCCTGTTTGTGAGTGATCTCGGAGGTCCTGCTCCTGGTCCTTCATCTGTGAACACAGAACAGAAATATTTGTTAAGCAATTCCGCTTTATCCTCATCAGCTTCTACATATTCCTTCCCTTCACCCTTGAGTCTGACAATACCACTTTTGCCCTTCCTCCTCTCACTAACATATCTGAAAAATGTCTTATCCCCCCATTTTAATACATTGGCTATTTCCTCCTCTTTTTGAACCTTTGCTTTCCTGACTACTTTGCTAGCTTCTCTAAGATTTTCTAAATATAGATGCCTATCTTCTCTTTGTGATCTCTTGTATTTCATAAAGGCCTCCCTCTTTTTTCCTCACCTTTTCAGCTACCTCTTTTGAGAACCATAGCAGCCTCCTTTTCCTTTTACCTTTATTTACCATTCTAACAAAAAGTTTGGTTGCCCTTAAAATATCCCCTCTCAGTTTTGCCCACTGTTTTTCTACATCCCCCAGCTGTTCCCACTAATGACTCCTTGAGGTATTGGCCCATCTTGGCAAAGTTAGTTTTCCTCAGCCCGGCGACAGGCATGACGGCCTGGGGTCGCCCCTACCCTCCCCCCCCCCTTTCCTGACCTCCCTTCCCCCCCCCCCCCCGAATGACCAGGCTATATTCAGGTTTAAACAAGAAACCTCCTTATTTTGGGTATTAAAACTTGGAAATACAGTCTCAAACTGTTGGCCACAGCATAATCCAAAATCAAACATTATCACACAAGTGCATTATACATATCATCACTACAAACAAAACAACCATTATACATTCCTTCAATGTCATCCCCTCTCGAGAGGCACAGCCCCACTCTCTAATCAGGCCTTGACGCCCGGCAGGGATATTTTGGAAAGTTTGCCGTCAAAGCCTTTCCCTACTGCCCTCAGTCTGGATTAGCATAACCTCCTTAAAGGGCACTGCCGTTGACAACAGGCCCTTTAATTCTCTGTTCCTCTTAGCAGCAGTGTCCGGATCTACCTCTGCCCACGTCCCATCAAAGGCGTGAGCAGGGCTACATTGCTGACTCTCCATGCTCATCTCTCCCGCCGCGAAAACGTCGGGAGGCCCTCTGGACACTGTTCCTGCTTCCACTCTGGGTACTAATGGGGGACACGACAGTTCGTACATGGCCCGCTCCCCCTTTTCCATGTCTGGGCTGTGCGCTCTCTCGTAAGGGTGGTCCCTATCTCTCCTGCCAATCCCTCCCGGCAGCGACTCCTCGCTTGCCGTGAGGGTTCCCACCCTTCTCCGCTGCTATGGCCAACACGTGTCTTTGCCACAGCCGTTCGAGCGTGTCCTGTGCAGTGGTCCTCAACCCAGTCCTCTGGGGCCCACAGGCCAGTCAGGTTTTCAGGATACCCACAATGAATATGCATGAGATAGATCTGCATGTACTGCTTCCACTGTATGCAGATCTATCTCATGCATATTCATTGTGGGTATCCTGAAAACCTGACTGGCCTGTGGGCCCCAGAGGACTGGGTTGAGGACCACTGCTGTATTGCACCAAGGTAAACATCCATCCCAATTTCAGACAGATGTATCCCATCTGGGCGATACAAGCCAGCTGTGAGGTTTGCCTCCATTGTGGTGCCTGAAAGGACTGTGCGGTCCCTTCCTGACTCCATGGCCTGTTGGGGGCCATTTATTCTAGCCACAAGTCCACGATCCTGTGCTGCCAGGTCATGGTTGGGTCCTCTGCCATGCTTTGTCTGAACTTAACATCGTAGTTCAGCCAAGCCCACCCACCTAACTTCTTATGTGCCTGTGTTATGGTGTCCAAATATATGATTAGGTACTGACTTAATTCAGGCTCCCGCTCTAGCACCACACTCATAAAAATGTGGAAAGCCGATACCCAATTGTTTATGGACTTCACAATTCTCAACTTTTTTTCTCATTTCTTATCTTTTTCTTTGGTCTCTTTGGTTTCCCATTCCTGGTCCCTGATCAGCAGGGAGAATATATCGATATATTCCCTCCGCCAAATCCGTTTTTTCAACTTCCTAGGCACCGCGCTGGCCAGAGAGCTCACCAACGTCAGCTGCTGCTTCACGTCTAGCCTCCGCTCGTCGTTCGTGACTCGCTGGGAGATGACACGCTGATTGTTCTGCTGCTGATTGCCTGCTCATGCCGGCCCGTCGGGAGGAGGGAAAGAGGGCGAGCCACGGCGCGACTGACCCTTCTATAGCCGATCGCCACGCCGCCCGCCCCCCCTCCCCCCCACCGCCCCTCCCCCCCGCCCACCGCCAAGGTTTAACCCCCGGCCTGCCAGCGCCGGTCTGTGTCCGGCCGCGCTGATTCACGGCCGGATCTAAAGTCTAAGACACTCGTTTTTGAATGGATTTTATCAGCCCTAGTCCTATTACTGAACCACACTATCTGGTGATCACTGGATGTGAGATGATCTCCCACTATAACTTCAGAAACACTTTCACCATTGGTAAGCACCAAGTCCATTATGGCCCCTTCACGTGTGGGTTCTGTTACCAGTTGCCCGAATAGTTCTTCCTGTAAAAAATTTAGGATCTGCTTACTTCTATATGATACTGAGCAGGGATGTGCCAATCAACATCTGGTATTTTGAAATCCCTCATAAGTAGCACTTCTTTCCTGGTAATGCTACGTATGTCTTCTATTAAATCTCCATCCACTTCTTCTCCCTGTGAGGGAGGTCTGTATATCATGTCAATGCAAATGGATTTTTCTTTCCCTCTTTCTAGTTTAACCCACAGTGCCTCCTCTCTCCCTTTTAAACCCTGTATTTCCAAAGCTTTAGTATTATTTTTTACATATTTTATTTATTTATTTATTTCACACTGTTATATACCACACTATCTGGCAATCAAGGTGGTTTACAAAACATAAGCAAACTATTTACATTTTCACTGGTAAGCAAGACATAGGTGATTAGACGCTTTGATGTTCCATAAAAGTAAATCATGGATTTTTCAAAGGATTAGGCCTGGAAAGAGAATAGATACAGTGAAGTAAGTTAACCCTTTGCTAGGATGTGGAAGATTCTGAGTGGAACTGACCATAGTGCTCGTTGAAAAGGAACATCTTTAATCTTTTTCTAAAGATGGTAAGGTGTTTCACTTCTCTTATTACGGCAGGAAGTGAATTCCAAGAGTTGGGGCATAACATGAGAATGCTCTGTTTGTTGTTTTCTTTGCTTTACAAAAGCCAGATGGTATGCGAAGCTAGTTTTGTGAACAACCCCTTCTTTGGTGTTTGGGTTTTTAGATATTAGGGATGCTATGTGTGAAGGTGATTTATTGTGTAGTAGCTTGAAAATAATAACCAGATTCTTGTATTTGTTTCTACTGGCTATGGGGAGCCAGTGAAGACTGTAGGATTGGTGTTATATGATCTGAGTTAGATGCTTTCCTTATTACATATTGTCACAAAGTAGATGCAACAGAGCCCATGGAAATAAGCAGAAACATAGGTAGTGAGACAGATTCTGACAGTTCAGAAGAGCACAGGTCAGAATGTTGCTATTGGCAACCCAAACAAAACAGCTCACGTGCGAGGGAAACACGCCCAAGCAGCAGAAAGGCTAGGAGATTAGGAACTAATGAAAGCCAGCTGGGAGTGGGTGGAGCTGAAACGCACGTAGAAAAGCCCAGTGCACATGGAGTTAGAGAGGAGAGACACGTGGAAGAGAGACACGCGGAGGAGAGACACGCAGAGGAGAGACACACAGGATACAGTTGGAGCACGGGAGCAAGCAGTTGTGATTCTGAAAGCCAAAGACGTACTGGGGGAAACTCTAGTTGGAAGGAAGCTGAGGGCAGAGCTGGGAAAGCCAAAAAGCCCTATTCCAAAAGAGCGAGTGAGAACCCAGGTGCCTGTAGTGAAAGGCAGAGCACGGAAGCGTCAGAGCTGAGCAGAAGTTATCAGAAAGGTAACAAAGCATTTAATTGGGAAGCTAGCTGGAGGAAGCCTGAAGAAAGTCCTTATACAAACAATTGGTCTAGAAAGAGTAAAGCTGTTATACCTGAGGATAATCCTGTGTCTAGAAGAAGGTTAAAAGGCAGGAGCCGTGGAAAGCTTTTACTGGATTTTACTCCGGCGTCTGTAGCAGCCGAGGGAAGCCTGAGCCAAAGACTGCCTAAAGGTAACCCAAGTGTTTCTAATAGAGGGAAAAGGGAAACTAGTAATTCCCCCTATCTCCCACAACATTTAAGAGGCTCCCAAAGTAGATACTCTAATGAATATGGTAGCAGCATAGCAAACATTCTCAGAGAGAGAGAGAGAGAGAGAGAGAGAGAGTTCCTGAATAGTAAGGAGAGACTGTTCAGTAACGTGCCATATCATGCAAGGGAAGAATCCTTAACGGCAGAACCCAAGGAGATGCAATGTGAAGTGCAGGGAGACACTGTATGTAATGATTACATGGACTGCACGCTCACAGTTTCAGATAGTGTGTTTTCTTTGAGATAAACAAGTTGTGATTTACCAAGCTTGAAAGCCACAAAGGAAAAGGTCTTTGTATGCTGGAAAGAACTGTTTTTGAATACTTTTCATTTACCTGTTAGAAGCTGAAGATAAGCAATTTCTGTTCTCATTTTTGTCACCTTGTTTGTGCCCAAGTGGGGCTGTTTACTTTTTGTTCACCCACCCAAAAGAATCCTCCCGGAAGGGGAATAAAACCTTGTTTAAGCCTTACCTCGATGCCACGACTGATTCTTTGGACTGGCCTGTATTAATACTACATATCCCAGAGGGCCAAGCAAGGTCTCTGTGCTGGGCCTAGGCTTAACACCCTGTCTGTACTTGTGGAGGCAAGGGGGTTCATGACAATATGCAACAGTGTTTTGTGCAAGCTGTAGGTGGGGAAAGTGTCTGCTTTGGGAGGCTTTGAAGTATGCTATTGCAATAATCTATATGAGGCTTGATCATTGCTTGGATATAACTGTTCTAAGGCCAGATGGTTCAAGTAGGGGTCTTAGCCATTGTAGGAATTTAATCATAAGAACATAAGATATGCCATACTGGGTCAGACCAAAGTCCATCAAGCTCAGTATCCTGTTTCCAACAGTGGCCAATCTAGGTCACAAGTACCTAGCAGTTTCCTCAGGTTCCACAATCTTTCTATATATGGCTTGAGTGGATTTGGTTATGTGTGTGGAGACTGAGAGCTTTATTTATGGTGATCCCTAGGTATTTTATTTATTCTTTTACTGTGTTTGCTGTTTCTCCAAGGTGCATCTATGGGGGAGGAGTGAATGACTTGCCTCTGGTTATAAATATGGCTTCTGTCTTGTGGATATTTATTCTTAGGTGGTTGTTTGATGTAAGCCACTTTTCAGCCTCATGGTAGCATGCTGCAATTTGGGCTAGGTTGAGTTTTAGAGTATTAATTGGAAGGTACATCATAATATCGTCAGCATATATATGGTATAGAACTTTGTGCTTTTGAAAGATTCTGCAGAGTGGTTGAAGGTAGATATTAAATAACAGGGCAGAAAGTGCTGAGCCCTGTGGGATTCCTTGGTTTTGAGTAAAGGGCAGGGATGATCTTTGTCCAATTTTACCTGTTGGGTATGGTCCGTTAGGTATGAAGTGAACCAGGTTAGGGCTGTTCCACCAATTCCAATTTGTTGTAATCTTGCTAGAAACATACTATGATTAATGGAGTCAAAAGCTGATGCAATATCAAGGAATATCATTACTACAACATATTTGGGCTTTTCAGTACTTTTGATTAGTGTGTCGAATAGAGCTATGAGTAAGGTTTCTACACCATGATGTGTTCTGAAGCCATACTGTTACTGATCAAGGGGAAAGTTTGAGTCTAAGTGGTCCTGTAGTTTTTTTTTAACTGTTTTTTCAATTATTTTTGCTAGGTATGGTAAGCTTGATATTGGTCTATATGAGCTTGGTTGTAGTTTGTCTAGTGCATTCAAATTTAATATAGGTCATATAGATGCCTATTTCAGGAGTTTTGGCATGTAGCCTTGGGTTAAGGATAGATTCACAATTTTTTGGATAATTGGTGCTAAGACATCAAGTGCTGCCTTTACCCAAGCAACATGGATCTCCTGTGGTTGTGGTTGTGGTTGTATTGATCGTGGATACAAGTTTATCCAATTGAGATAGTGAGATTGTCGAGAGCGAGTTTAGCATTGGGAGATCATGGGGGGGGGGGGTTCTATTAAGGGGTTTGGCGGGGGTCATGTAGTTTCCCCTCATGTAACAAAGTTTCAATATCTGTTCTTCTGTGAATGCACTGCAGCATGCCTGCAGTGTGTATGGTTTTGTTCAATGTACACCGCACTGATGTGAATAGCACGGTATAAAAGAGATAACAAATAAATAAAATAAATGTAACGGAGCACATAATTTTGAACTGTAGAAGTTTGCTAGAGCATGTGTGCTGATTTGTGCAGATGGGTTGTCATTGCCTTGTGTTTTGGTTAGGGATTTTACTATCTGGAACAGTTCTCTTGGCCTATTGAGAGGTTTCATTATTAGTCTAGAATGGTTTTCCTTCTTACCATTGTTTATCTCATCTTTGTATTTGTGAAGTGTGTTCATGTATTGGAGTTTATTCTCTGTGCTTTTGGTTTCCTCCATCTCCTTTCCAATTTATGGAGGTCTTCTTAGGGCTCTCAAATTATCATTGTACCATAAATTTGATTTTCTAGGGGGTCAGATTATTATTTGTGGTCGCTGAGGCAATTGCTGCCTTGGATATGGCACTGTTCCAGGTAGTAAGAAGTGTATCAAAGTCTGATGTGTCATGGTTTAACTTTGGGAATATATATTGTAGGAATGATAACTTATCATAGGATTTGAAGCGAGATTTAGGCAGGAGCATAGTTTCTGGTTTATGTAATGTTTCATTGGATAGTAACTCAAAAAGTGATGCTATAATGATCCGACCATGAGACAGGTTTTGTTTGTTAGGTTGGGGAATAGATTTTTAATATCTGAGATGGGACAAAAAAACAGATCTAAAGTATTTCCTTTGCTATGAAATGGTGTGTTTATAATTTGTGTAAAATCCATCTCATTCATAGCTCTATTGAAAGAGAGGGCTTGGGGGCTTTGTAATCAGGCTAGATTGAAGTCACCAAGTGCTATTAACTGTTTGTTCGACCTGTCATGGGTGCATATAGTCTCCAGTATTGCACTTAGGGAGCTAGAGTCTTGTGATGGGGCTCTGTAAATGAGGTAAAATGTTGCATCCTTTATTTCAGTTAGGAGGGTGTCAAGGTCATCATAACATCTGCTATCAATTTAAATGGGCCTTAGGTTTGTCTTAGCAAGAATCAAGGCTCCACCTCTAAGCTTATTTTTTCTTGTGGTGTGAAAGGATTGGTAGTCAAGGTGCTTGAATTGCTTGATTAGGACAGTATCAGTTTCTGAAAGCCATGTTTGTTTCAGTGATAAACACCATATTGGGTTTGTTGTCATAGAGGTAATCAAGTAGTATAGGAATTTTATTTTTTATTGATCTAGCATTTATTAAGAGACAGCATATGTTAGCAGGAGTCTGATGAATAGGTGCTTTTGTAAAGCTTATAGAAACATAGAAAAATGATGACAGAAAAAGACCACATGGCCTGTCTAGTATGTCCTTCCATATCAAAAACTACAACAGTGCCCCTTTTTTCCTTTAGAGATCCTCCATGTTTGTCCCATGCTTTTTTGAATTCAGATACTGTCATCTCTACCACCTCCACTGGGAGACTAATCCACGGATCCAACATTCTTTCCGTAAAGAAATATTTCCGCATATCACTCCTGAATCTATCCCCTTTCACCCTCATCCCATGTCCCCTCATTGCAGAACTTGCTTTCAATCGAAAGAGGCTCTCCACCTGTGCATTTATGCCACGGAGGTATTTAAATGCCTCAATCATATCACTTCTATCCCGCCTTTCCTCTAGGATGTACATATTAAGATCCTTAAGTCTGCCCTCATATGCTTTATAATGAAGACCATTAACCATTTTAGTAGCCACCCTCTGTACTGACTCCATCATGTTTATATCCATTTGAAGGTGCGATCTCCAGAATTGCACACTATACTCCAAATGAGGTCGCACCAAAGACTTATACAGAGGCACTATCACCTCCTTTCTTCTGCTAGCCATTCCTCTCCCTATGCACCCAAGCATCCTTCTAGCTTTTGCTGTCGCCTTTTCTACCTGTTTAACTATTTTAAGATCATCAGACACAGCCATGCCTAGGTCCTGCTCTTCTTTAGTGGACAAAAGTACTTCACCCCCTATACTATATTGCTCCCTTGGATTGCTGCTGCCCAAATGCATGACCTTGTATTTTTTAACATTAAATCCCAGCTGCCAAATTCTAGACCATTCAAGCTTAGCTAGATCCCTCCTCATGTTATCTACACCTTCCTGGGTGACTACTATATTGCAGATTTTGGTATCATCTGCAAAGAGGCAAACCTTACCTGACAGCCCTTCCGCTATATCACTAACAAAGATGTTGAAAAGAATCGGACCAAGGACAGATCCCTGGGGCACATCACTGGTAACTTCCTTCTCCTCAGAGTGAGCTTCATTTACCTGTACTCTTTGTCGCCTCCAACTCAACCAATTTCTAACCCAATCAGTAACTTTAGGATCCATCCCTAGGGTGTTCAGTTTGTTTATAAGTCACCTGTGAGAAATGGTGTCAAAGGCTTTACTTAAATCTAAATACACCACATCTAGGGTTCTCCCTTGGTCCAACACCCTGGTCACCCAGTCAAAGAAATCAATTAGATTTGGCCGACAAGACCTGCCTCTGGTGAATCCATGCTGCCTCAGATCCTGTAATCCGCTGGATTACTACATGGAGTTGTGAGGATGTGTCTGTGTGTTGAATTTTGTGGCTTTCTCAAGGATTTGTGTCCAGGCCTTGGTTTTGTGCAAAATCTTACCAAGTGAGTAAATATATCCCTTAGGGGCATGTTTACTAAAGGTTAGCACGTGTCCCATAGAAATGAATGAGCAGTGGCTGCAGTTAATGCATCTTAAATAAATAAATGTGCATTCAGTGATGTTAACATGATTTTTATACCATTTTATCATAGCAGTTTACATGATAACAAACTTGGTAATGTACTTGGCAATGGAGGGTTAAGTGACTTGCCCAAGGCCACAAAGAGTGCTAGTGGGAATCAAACCCGTGTCTTTTGATTCTCAAGCGAGTGTGCGAACCATTAGGCTATTCTCCATTCCATTAACCTCTAGTAAACATGCCCCTAAGTGTTTATTGGTTACCTCCTGGTTTCACAGAAATTTATGGGCTCAGGGTTCATCAAAAACGTTATGAGGGTTTCTAAGTACTCTCAATTGGGGTTTTATCTTTTAGATAACACCTTAAAGTGTTTTCTACCGTAGTCCAATAGCATGAAAGCAGGAATTTTACATATAAAAACACACCCAGTGTAGCCACCTGAATGTCATTATACGGAACCTGTGTGGGATCTAACAGAACAGGGCTTGTGGGTTTATACCGATACAGGAGTTTTGATGCAATAAATGAATAATCCCAGCAGATGTATAACAAAAAGATGAGACACACATTAATTTAGCACCCTTCAAAAGGATTAGTAACAGCAATACCATACCACACTATTTACAGAACATTATATTTTTATTTAAATATTTAACATGTTCAACATTTCACATACAGTATGTGGTTCTTTGACAAAATGTAATGAGTAAAGACATTACATCAGGCACGATCCCAGCATAAAGAATGCTTCTAAAAAAATGTGAGAAAGCTGTAATGATAGAATTGAATTAGCAATAGAACCACAAATCAGTACAGATGTCAAATTTCCTATTTCAGCTACAACATGAGACTTGACAGCTCAGAGTTGAAACACCAAAGGAAACAGCAGCCGTTATCAGGACTTGTGGCTGCTGATCTCGTAACAGTTGTAATTAACAAAGACTCTGGGATAATATTCAAATTCAAGCATATATTTGATATTGTTAGCATGCTATGAATCCCAGAATTTCATAGATATCAGGTCTCCCTTTGGTTCAATCTTCTGTAGCAATTATGACCTATCTATCCAGAGCTTATTGCAGTGAGAAAATCTCTCGAAATGGAAGTTCAAAGCAGGACTCCGGTAATAAAAAGTTAGTTTCTACATTTTGGATGTTTGGATTTCTTACATGAAGTTCTTCTGAGGGCAGTTTTCCAAAAGCCATTCACCTAGGTGAAGGGGTTGTCTGAAACGTGCACACATTTTCTGCAGGTAGAAAGTACATGCATGTGCTTTCACCCACAGGAAAAAAGGCAGGAGGGCTCAGAGAAGGGGTTAGGTTCGAGGAGGCAGCAATATAGGCTGTTTTCCCCACCTTTTACCATGACACATGGTAGTTTGAAGGGAAAAAGCACCTGCAAAACTTCCTGGATACTTTTTTGCAGAGGCAGCAGCCTAGAGCAGTAGCATCCAGAGGGCGGCAAAGAGCAGAGCATTCAAAGCTTAACAACTCATTTTTAAAATGCACTGCCCCCCACTTGGTTTGCTGATAAAAATTCCTCTCGTGAGTTAGGTTACTGCAAAGCAGTATCATATAGGGATGCAGGAAGGCACTTTAAAGAAATCAACACCAAAATGACGACTTTTGTGCACAGGTAAAGACATTTACCAATGGAAAAAGGGGCTTGAAATTACTATCCCCCTCCCCCGGTAGTCATGGACGTGCAAGTTGCATCAAAAAAGTCAAATCTTCCTCCCTCCTTTACCTAATGACGTCAGTGCTTGAAGGAATCACGCTGATCTCTTATGGTTAGTTTCAAAAATGGTGGGGGAAGCTTCAAAGATGAGGAGCTCTAGTTCCTTTCTGCAACTCCTCATGCCTTGCAAAGCAGCTAGATAAACAAGGGAAATACTTAAAAAAAAATATAAAAACAAAACAAGTTAAAAGATCATGGGTGATAAGACACTGAAATAGATAACCCTCTGTTAAAATGGGACAAGATCATCAGCGTGAAAAATTTGCCCACCTTTCTGGATAATAGTTTATAGGTTAAAAGATAATTGGACATGGTATTTGAGACACCAATAGTTGTTAAGAGCTATTTAGGACCAATTTTACTGTGATCTACAAGAGGAACAAGTGAAATCCGCAATTATAAGTTCACAATTCGATATGCAGCAGCCTGCTGCTTGAAGATGGAAAATGATTTCTTTGACACTCTGAAATTAATGCCTGAATTTGTCTTAAGGCATTTGTGAAGAGAAAATTAAGTATCCCATGTCTAAAACTTAGAGATTGGTATTTGAATGATCTAGGCTCCTAAACTGGGCCCTTTGGACTTGATATTCAAAGAAAGCTGAGATCCAAAATTCAGCGACCCATTTTGCAAAAGGATTCTATGTGGAGAAATGGGACTTCTAGGTCAGGATGTTCACATTTCCTTGAGTATTTTACAAAAGGTTCTACTAAACAGCTTTCTGTAAAACATCAGCCTGGCTCCTTCTCACTCCCATAGTGGAGTCTAGCAGTCTCCTCCACTCTCTATCACATTCAATACATCAACAGTTCCCTAACCGGCCCCTTCCAAGGCTTACTGCATCCTAATAATTCCTATATCACACCCTCCAGAATACCTTTATACAGATCCAGAAGGTTCCGTTGTTCAATGACAGGATACTTATAAAGGTTCTTTGGTCATTCCTGCCAAATTGCATCCCTTAGCTGGTAAATGAGATGGTTACTGGTATTAACTAGGAGGTTAAGGAACATGCTGCAGTTGATTTGGAGGTGGAAGAAGGTGTAAAACCTGATCAGAAGATTAAGGGAGCATCCAACCTGATCAGGTGTTTGAGAAGGATGCTAGACTTAATCATGAGGTTCAGGAAATTAACTCTCATTTTAAGTGACCTTTTACTTTGTGCTGGTTCGGTCAGAAGAATTCAAGATGGAGATTTTTGCATGCTGTACTTTTTTTGGTTAGTGTGCATGGCTAATTGGGTGCACTCCCTATAGTTGCTGAGTTATCAGGTGTACTGAAAGAATTAGCACACCGCATACTAAGGGAAATGTTTACTAAACAGCAGTAGCGGCATCCGTGCAATATTCGAGCCGCAGTCCCATTGATTTCAATGGGGCTGCAGCTCCGATGCCGCAGAGAAGGTGATGCCGCTGTTTAGGAACCATACCCTTAAGTGCTGTCTTAGTTTGTGCACTGGAAAGGTAATTTTGTGACAGCATTTAGGCTAAGAAAACACCCAAATGCTTATGTTGCACCTATGTTATAATGGCAATCTATGCACCCATACACTTTTCCAAATTAGCCTACCCCAAAGATTTTGTACAAACTTATACTTGCTCCATGGCAGATGTAAGTTTGTGCATGAACGTGCTGGTAGGAATCGATGTATATTTCTGCACCACTTCAACCTCCTTCCACCCATTCCTCTGGAAGGCCTACACATACATCCCATAAAAGCACTATTTTCCATTTATTGTATAGGGCAATTTTATAAGCACCTAATTAAGGGTACAAACTACTGTCTGATTTATTCAAGTCAATGAGGGTAAACCCTGCTTTACCCAAGGAATGAAAGGCTTTTTATAAAATTACTTCAGGGGCTGTGCTCATATAAGGTAGGTACAGAGTGTTCATGTCTATTGTTATGCAACTTGAGAGAAGACATGGTTGGGGAGACGTTCAGACAGTGTGCAAGAGTTGCTGAGAAGTACGTCATGCATGTAGTAAGCAGGTGTAAATTATGTGTGTGCACCTACCCATGATCGTTGCAAGTTTTATGAGGCTATTTTAGAAAGACACAGAAGTTCCTCGGGGCCCAATTCAGAGAAGCAGGTTGTGGAGTTGAACATCCCGGTGGGCCGTGCAGCCCCACAAGCCGTCTGGACCCCATTTCCCCTCCTGCTGTCCCTACACAGCTACAGCAGAAGGACAGGGAGAGCCAACGAGGGATGGGGTCTGGGCAGAGCAGAGGTGGACCAGCCTGGCAGGACATTCAGGGCCAATTCAGGTCATGGCCATGCATGTCCTGCTAGGTCAGAGGGAATGTGCTGATTATTCCACCTCGAAGGTAGAATAATCAGCACTGGTGGGGCAATTGGGCCTGGGGATCTTCCCCAGGGCTGGGGCCAGGTGCAGTGGGGGTCCCCGCTGCCCGATCCAGGCCCTAGCTGTGTGAGCCAGGGGCACCTGCAGGGAAGCCAGCCTCCCAGGCTGTCCTCGGGCCCGATTCTACGTACCGCAGGAACATTTTGTTCCCACGGTCCAGAATTGGGTCCTAACAGGCCCATCCTGCACGGGGACATCCAGATGGCCCCCTTTCTGAATCGGGCTCCACATATTTTTATAAATTAGGACAAAAATATGGCATGCATTTGAACATCCTACCTAGGTAACCTGTCATAACATTACCTTCCACATGTCTAGCATTATGTATGCTAAAATCTTTTGAGCAGGGGTTTAACTTATCTGTTCCCAGATTCTATTGCCAACTGTTTGACCACTAGGATTTTTTCAGGATGCCCAGGCAGTGAAAAGTGAACATTATATATAAACTGTCCAGTCATAAATATATACATGCATACATTCACACACACATATGGCCCAAAGTTGCTGTCAGTAAATAAAGCAAGTTCTGTAATTTTCCCCATCTGTATATACAGTATTGAACTATAGCAGCTCTAATGTAGTCCATATTAATAAGCCTTCATTTCCATGTACGTCTCTTCTCAAAAATGCAATGTGTGCTGTTTGAGTCAATGCTGATCCTGGCGGCTCGGTCTAAGTAAAATTGAACATAATGACTAATGAGAGACTTGTGCATTTACAAGAGCATAATATGCCCCTTGTCTAGCAAGAAGTTGGCTGTGAGTCCCTTGTTCCACCACTGTTCCATTCTGAATCACTGCTATGATGTCCGCGTTCTGTATAGTTGACAAGCGATGAGCAATAACGATGCAGGTTCGACCTTGTCTAGCATTATCCAAAGCTTGCTGGACTATCTGCATTTGGAAAAATATAAGAAAAGATGGTCATTCCTTTATTATTACTTGGACATAGTAACTATTAATCTCACATCCCTTCCCACAGTAGTCCTGCTCCCATTAGCCACTGTTTGCTAGGTTTATTTTTCTCTTACCAATATATTTCCTGAAACATTGCACAAAGAAAAGCACCTTGTATGAATGTTTCCTTATTACTATTGTGCCCTGGCATGGAGTCAGATTAAAAGACTATCATGAAGTAAATCAATTAATCTATTGTCAGAACAACTTAAATTAAAAGCATTTATCTTCCATCCTGGGATTGCAACTATTCAACCAGACGACTTAAACCTAGTTAAGAAACCTCAGGCAGGAAGTCATAACCAACTGCCCCCTGAAGTAAGCACTGACCCCCAGCTCTAATAAAATGGTCCACACATGTGCTACCGGTGCAGGGCTTAGTAAACATGTGTCTTATAAGCTAAAATAGGCGACTATATGGCCTTGAAACACAGATCTGTTTTAAAATACCTCCCACATGTAAAATATTATACATTTAAAATTATATAGTAGTCATGTCAATGAGTATGTTCATTATGTTATGATTTGTTTTCAGAACATAATTTGTGATGGTCAGCATTTGTGTTGGTCAGCATTTGTGTACACCAAACAGCAATTGCAGTGAAAGGTGGACTTAGTGCCATACTGTCCACTTTCCTCTGGGTGTGGCTGAAATGCTCAAGCATTGAGCAAGAAGGCCAATTATATCTTTCAGAAAATCCATCTTTTAGAAATACAGTAAGCTAGCCATCGAATATCATCTTCGAGACTTGCTTCCGTAGAAAATTCAAGTGGTCACTGACCTTTTCACTTTCCGTGTCGAGAGCTGATGTGGCTTCATCCAGAAGCAGAACTTTCGGTTTTCGAACCAGAGCTCGTGCAATCGCAATTCTTTGTTTCTGACCTCCTGAGAGCTGCGCTCCTTTGTCCCCTACTCGTGTACTGTACCCCTACAATTTGAAAACAAAAGTGATGAAATGCTTTCGCTTTGAAACTTGCAACTTGTAAAAAGTACATGTGGCCTTTTGTACCCAAGTCTAAAAAGATTTAAACTATGCAGAGAGATACATTTTACTGTACGATTATGTTGCATAATTTGGCCAAACACTATGTGCCATTTCTCTCTGCCTATCTTGTAATGGTCCATAAAGTCATTCAGCATACGAGTGAAACCACCTCAGTTAACACTGTTCAGAGTAAATGATAATCGCGGGCTTACATTGGGCAGGCTCTCTATGAAGGCGTGGATATTTGCTGATCTAGCTGCTTCTTCAACCTCTTCTTGGGTTACAGCTCGGCTATTGTCACCGTACTGAATATTTTCGGTAATGCTGCAGTCAAACAGAATGGGCTCTTGTGACACAATACCCAACTGAGATCTGAGCCACTGCAAATGCAAGGCTTTGATATTCATTCCATCTGCAAGCTAAATAGAAAAATTAAGAAAAAGTTACTTTGCAAGAATTTCATTTTGTGGGGGAGAAGCAAAGAGAATATAGGGAATCGATATTCAAAGTGCTTTGTATGAGTAATTTTGAGGAGCTACCCAGACAAATCTTGGGTTTTATAGTTTCAGATAAAATTTAAATGGTGTGCAAGGTGGGAAAGTTAAAGTTTTATCCATAAATTGTATCTGTTCATGGGCAAATGTGTGTGATTTACTCATAGCACATATTTTGGAAGCCTAACACAAATAAAATAATGAGATGCAAAGGATGCAAGAGCATGCAAAATAACTCATTATGCAAATTGAATAATGCAGCTTGCGTGTTATTCCTGGCGGTATTATCTTTCCTCGCTGAGAGCATCGGGCCAATAATGTGCAGCCTGATGCCCCCAGAGTCTTAAAGGGACCAGTGACAAACTGCAAGCTCCACTTCACCAATTGTCCCATCCCGATCAAGCCTCAACCTTATAGTTCTCCCCACCCTCCCAAGATTTTCAGCACCATCCCTCCCCACAGTCTCAGCATAATTCAGATCCCTTTGAATCCTCTCCAGCCCAACCATTCTCTTGAACCCCTAGGGTTCTCCCTGATGTCTAATGGGGGGGGGGGGGAGGCGGCAGGAGTCCCCCCTTCCTCATTGACTCCTGGCTTGCAAATGGCATTGATACTAAAGTTAGGCATCAAGCTGCCAAATAAGGACATGCATGTGCCTATGTACCATTATAAAATAGCCCACCCACTGGCCAAGTCTCTGTGTGCTTGTATGTGCCAGCAAGCATAGGTATATGTATGTGTGTTTATACGGTTCTTAGCACTAATCAACTTAGCACAGATTAAATTTGTGTATGCTAAAATTAAGGCACAATAATGTACCAAATGCAGATCCCTAGTGCCAGTTCCATTCCTGATCTGTCTTTTCACCACCCTCTGAAACGCCTTCACATATATCTCATAAACCTAAGTATGTACAGATACAGCATTTTTATTTTATTTGGTTTATTTTTGTTGGTTTCAAAATAACACATACTATTTCACTTAGGGACCAATTCTGTCCCACGAAGAGCAGGAATGGATGTCCCAACAGGATGTCCATCCCCGCTATTCGTGCCCTCCCCGCTGGCGTCTAACCTCCCTGCCGGTTGTACAGTGAAGTTAGACAGTGGCGGGGAAGGGACGTATCGGGGACAGAGTTAGGGCGAGCGGTGGGCGGTTGCCAGCCCTGGACGTACAGGGCCTATTCTAATGTCGGCCCTGTATGTTCAGGTGTAGCGACTTGCATGGGGAAGTTATTCCACCTCTGAAGTGGAATAACTTCCCTGGACGTTTTTTTTTTTTGGCAGACCTGGGGCATAGATGATGCCTGTCCCTAGGAAGGGGGGGGGGGTCAGGCTGCAGGGAAGGCCTTTGTTGAGCTGGCATCACAGCTTTAAAATGGAGCAGCAGTGCCATGGCAACTGGACGCTATGGCACTGAGGCTCTATTGTAAAGCCCTCACTGAGTTAGTCGGGCTTTCCCTGTACATGCAAGCTGGGCTGAATTGCAGTCCCGGCCTGCACATACAGGACTGTTCACAATTCTGGTCCCACGGAGCTAGACGTGCCTCGCGATATCAGAATCGCGACACCCTCTGTACGTCCAAGTCAAACCAGACGTACAGAGGGGGTGTACATCTGCGATGGAATGAGCCTTTTAGTGCACACATGGAGGATACTCTTATAAAAGTTGCACCTAGTTAATGTGTGGATTGCTGTGGATACTTAACTTTATAAAATAGGGAAATAAGTGACTGGATATGCACAGCAAATTTAGATGAAGTTATACCAACCCAGGGCCAGTATAAATACCCACACCTAGATTTCAGAAGTTACACGCATAAATTATACAGTTTTTTACTTTATGCATGTTCCTTTCCAAAATTTGAAATGGGCATTTAGGTATAAGTCGTTGCGCCCTAACATATTTTGCTCCAAGCAGCTACACTAGTATTTTATAAAAAGTATGCATGTGCTTGATTTTCTAAAAGACACTTGAAATCCACCTAGTTAATATACAGTTTTGTGTGCAAGTTTATAAAATTACTCTTTGAGGACTATTTACTAAAACACATTGAGATTTTGAAGTTTATGCATATTAACTGTAAAAGCAAAAGCATAGAAGATGGAAAACATCAATGGCAATTGTAGGGGCTTTCCAGCATATGGGGACAATAAGCCCTGATATTATTGCATGTGGTCGCATAAAATGCATTAACTACACAGCCAACATTGAAGAAATGTTATATAGGATTGCAGCTGTTGGAGTAGAGCATAGAGGACTACGATGTGTGCACTGGAAGAAAGACCTGTAGAGGGAAGGAATAAAAATGCTCAGAGTGGGAAAGAGCAGCCGGCAACATGAGTTGAGAGCACATACGGAAGCAGAGGCCTACAGAAAGGAGAGGGTTCAGAAATAACAGGGTGAAGGTAGAATACTAGCTAGGAAAGAAGGACAGAGAAGTGGAAACTGTGCAAGATGAAAGATGGATAAAAACTAGGGCATGAGCGGAGCAGTGGGAAAGGAAACAGGAAGGTAGATAGAGGGTGTTTATGTAAGCAGCAGTGGGACAGGGCTTGGGTGAGCAAGTTAAGGAGATGAAGGATCACCTCCTACTCTTACATGTTATGTTCCTGCATGTCCGGAGAAGCAGTAGTGATGGGGAAAGAGGGATAGAGGAGGATCCTGGAAGAGCAAGTACTGGCATGCAAGGAAAGGGGTTTGGAGACGTGGAGAGGCAAGGGGGTAAAGAAGAGTGCTGAGAATGGGAGAAAAAAGGGGGGGGGGAAAGAAGAGGCATCCTACACTCCTACCCATTTTCTACGGTCTGTTCCAAAGTGGAGGTAAAGAGGTCAGTCAGTGAGGTGGCTTATTTTAGCAAACATAGTAACAAAGTAAATGACAGATAAAGACCAGTATGGTCCATCTAGTCTGCCCAGCGAGGCAGCAAGAGTAGGTTCACCTGACGCTCTGTGAAGGCCACCCCTCCCCTTGCCTTTGTTTAGGGGTATACCCACCGCTCCGTGTAGGTCACCCCTATTTGTTCAGATATAAGAGATAGTTATGCTTATTTTGATTTTATCCTGTTGCTGTAAAGGGATCCACTGTGTCTGTCCCATGTCATTTTGAATTCTGTCACTGTGTTTGCCCCCACCACTTCCATCGGGAGGGAATTCCAAGCAGCTACCACCCTTTCAGTAAAGTATTTCCTGACATTGCCTTTCAATTTACCCCCTTGCAGCTTCATGTTATGCCCTCTAGTTTTACAGTTTCCCCATCTTTGGAAGAGGTTTGTTTGTTCATTATTTCTCTTTAAGTATTTAAAGGTCTGAATCATATCTCCCCTGTCCCTATACAGACTGATGAATACAATGCAACTCACTGTACGAGTTCAAGACTTTCGCACCAAGATCCAAGAAAGGAATAGGAAAAGGCCATGTTCTGAAAACAAACATTCACGGTATTGGCATTCTTACCACTTGTCCTTCCAGAGGATCATAGAATCTCTCCAGCAACTGAACCGAGGTACTCTTCCCACATCCACTGCTTCCGACTAGTGCGAGTGTCTGCCCTTTAGTAACGCCGATGCTGAGCCCCTGTAAAACCTGAACTTCTGGTCTCGTGGGATACACAAACTGGATGCTTCTGAATTCAATATTTCCATCAAACTTACTCTAAAAACAGTACAAAGCATGAGTGCATGACGTATAGTAACAAAATATAACCTATGTTTAAAAATCAAAGGTGGGCTAGAAGGTTGCAGTCTTGGTGCTCACCCTCAAACATTGGGCACTGCCAGGGAATTTTCCATGGAGCAAGATTAAAGTAATATGAAAAATTAAAAAAAAAAAAAACAACCTTTCGATCCTCATATAGAATGAAAATACTTACATCTTTATTTTCCAAATCACTTTAAATTCAAATATTTGCACCTCCAAATGCCAACACTCAGGAATAAGGTGACTATGCTCGAGGCTTGACATTATGATCCAAATCATACTTTGTGTAGATATGATCAGAAAGGATCAACATCAGACAATGAATGTATTTTAAAGTTATTGATTATTATATGGCCTAACTGAATATATTCCAAATCAGGTATCTATTTTATATGCATGGCTAGGCAATGCCTTTCTATTTACAACGTGTAGATGTCTTAGGAAAAAATGGCTTAACGTCCATATCTATAATATCTAAAATCACTACTTATTTTTATATACTGCTTTTCTGAAGATCAGTGCGGTTTACAGGGAGCATAACTAAACTTTACATGAAACAGATGAACGGTTAACAGTTATAAATGGTACATGCACTGAATATTTTATGTAACACCAAACAGTAACTATATACAGTTAGGGAGTTGCTTACATTTGATGATATATTGAGTAGCTAGATGAGAGAGGATTATGTTATCCTGTCAAAATGTGCTTTGAATAAGAACTTACACATGTCTGTCTATTTACATATGTAAACTAGTTTTTTTACACATGCAAATTTCACTAGACTAACTTATTACATTTCTTGATCAACTTTCAAGGGTACAGACGGATTCTGCATTTAGTCTTGAGAAAGAAAATAGCAACTCCTGAAAATTAGTCAAGAAATGTTGTGAATTAGTCCAGTAAAAAGGGAAGCCACCATATTTCTTTTTGCTAAAATTTATTTAAAATGCATTCAAGTGGGCCAACAGAGTAACCATTCAACTTTAACAAATTTGTAAGTGGAAACTCCATCATGAGAAAAAAACTATTACATCAGTGTCTGTGTATTTCCTTTCATCAATCGTGTGCACTAAAAATGACTGTATATTAACAGATTACTAGCTAGTATCAGGGCTGGTGCAAGGGTATGAGGCATCCTAGGCAACGTTGTTCCCAGAGTTGCCCTGCTCCTGCCCCTGCACCCCCTGCCGCACCTCTCTGGTATGTGCAGCAGTGGCAATACATTTAAAAAGGTACCCCGGCAGGGGAACGGCCTTCTCTTCTGCTGCCACGGCGCCAGTCACATCACATCAGAGGGGGCGGAAGCGTGAAGAGCACAGTGGCGCCGGAAGAGATGGTAACTCCAGCGTCACTGCCGCCCCTCTCCAGGACATGCAATGGTGGCAATGGGTGCCCTCTGACCACTGGCACTCTAGTAAGATGGTACTTATATGTAACTGCTTTTTTATATTGCTTTATCATTTCAGTCCAAGTGGTTTATATTATAACTTAAACTTGGTCATGTACATTAAACAGGGACATTGATCATTTGGATTTTTCTGAGGCAATGCCTCGGAATAAATTTACTCTGCATGGCCCACTGCGTGAGATGACAAGAATGACCATACTTACATAGGACTGTAGGAGGCACGTTCATAGGTGGATTTTAGGTGGACCACCGGAAGTCACCATTTATGCTGGCCTTTATAAAATATGTGCATAGATTTACACCAGCTCCCAAGCTGGTGGTAATGTCAGCAGCTTTGTTATAATCATTTTTGTAGCTTTTGGGGGGGGCAAGTTTATAAAGATACATAGGCATCTATGGGTCTTTATAAAAATAGGCTTAAAATTAGGGCTTAACTGGCCTCCAAGTACATGCAACCTGTTATAAAAATGGTACTCTGCACTATTGCCTATAACGGCAGCAGTGCCAAATTTAAAGTTAATTTAAGCCCCGGCTTTGGTGCTCAAATCATCATGACGACAAATCTGGCCAAATATTAACCCAGTAATTCCCAAATGTACTGCAGAAACTACTTTATATAATGGTTTCAATGATCAGGTGAGTGGCTTCACCTAATCCATTTGGTGAAATTTTTATAGACAAATCGTGTTACATTTAACAGTTGTATCCAGTGGTAGTGATTCTGTTCTTACCAGTTTTTGACCTTCTTCGCTATAGCTGTCTATTTCTGGCTTCCTGTTTAGAAGCTTAAAAATTTGTGCTGCTGAAACCTTTGCTTTTCCAAAATCTGGTGCCAAAGACGAAGACTGGCCTACGCTCATGGCTGCAAACACAATGGCAGAGAATACTCTACAAACAAATAATACAGAGTTAAGTAGTTGGCAAAGAAGGTGTGCGGGTGCTAATATTAAGATTTGGCGCTCACATTAAATAAATATTTTATTGCTAAAAGGTGGCATTTTCCAAATTTTAAAAAAAAGAACTAAATTTCAATAAAACTTTTCCACAAAAGTTTTTGAAATATATCTAACCTTCACATGGAATATAATTAGATAAACATTTTTAAACTCAAATGCGTTACTCAATTCTGAGAAGTTGACAGAAGGCTGTATTATACTAAATATTAATGAAGCAATATCTTAGAATACAGTCTGGTTAGGCAAGAGCCAACTATTAGCAAGGCCTTTAAATATTTCTTGGGGTTCAATTTTTCCTAGTTATCAGCATCAGTGAACCAGAACTACTCACAAAACAAGCGTACAACTAAAGGGCTGTTCCAGTGGCACTATTAATATTCATGAAAACATTTCAGTTCTATAAGCTACAGTAAATGTGTATATATCATGGATTACATTTACAAGCAGGCCAGAGGAGTACAAAGATTTACGTTAACATGTATTAATTTGGTCAGTCAAAGAAATTGGATACGTCATCTTTAAGGAAGTAATTCTGCATTTTCCATACAAAGCTGATGGCCAACTTACATCTCAGAAGTAGCCCCTTAAAAGCTAGGCATACCGAGAGGCATGTTTACTAAGAAACACGCCGCCAGCATGTGTTAGGGCCCAAAGGTTCGCTTGGTCCCCTTGAGATGGTTTTAAGTGCACCCACACTAACAGCATGTGCCCAAAACGTGGCTAGTTCTAAAATTGCCTCTATCAGATAGTTGTGTGCTAATGCAGATATCTGCATTCACTAGAAATGCACCTCCACCTGCACATTCAGTACTGCAAGGAATGCTGTTGAAGGATGAGCTACAAGAACTTCAGTATCTAGGTTAGAGGAGAATGGTGGACAAATCTTCTCTGCTTGCTTGGGAAGCATAAATATAGATAGCCCACTCCGAACTGTCAATAGGATCTCTTTACCAAAGTATGTTATGACAACACATTGAAGGGCAATTAATGCACAGTAATTCTTACAAAGTGACATAATTGTGTATAATGTGCAAAACTCTGGCTCAGCTTACACTGAAAAATGATGAGCTAAGCTGCATGTAAAGCAGCTCATATTATGCAAAGTTATACATGAATGTGCTCACTTTCCATGAATAAAGCGGTTTGTGAAGTTTATCATCATCTTGAGATGTTAAGCCTCACTCAGGAGCATCAGTCCACTAACACACTGCCATTGCTCCTAGAGAGTCACTGAAAGGGGATTAGCCTGTTTCTTACATGCTTCTCTCCCCTCTCCCTCCGGTTGAAATCCATAGTGAGGTAGTGGTGAGGGACTCTCTCCCATCCCTGCATCTCCACTCAGTGTGTTAATGGTACCCTGGACTCCACCCCTTTTACAAAAAAAGAAATACTTCCCCCCTCCCCTCCTTCCTGACACCTACTGTCTATCCCTTAAGGACAACTGGAAGAGAACGGATTCCCTGCTTGATCCTCTTCCAGTGGCTCCATATTCAAAAATGCCATTGCCTCAAGCCCCACCAGTATGGTTTTGTGTATGGAGCCGCTATGGTTTTATGTATGGAGCCGCTATGTCCAAAGCAGCCACTGATCACTCCTACTCCTCACTAGAACCCAGGGATAGGCGGTCGGTACCCAGAGTGGACAGCATGGGCTAGGGGACAAGAGAGCTGTGGCTGTAATTGAGAAAAAAAAAGAACAGGGCTTGGGGCCCACATTTCATTTTACCTGTTAAACTAGGTGGTGGGGGGGGAAGAGTGGAACATGCATCTCTCCACTAATCCACCACTGATTTCAGCCATGAAAAGGGAGCTTGCTCAATTAAACAGAATGACCCCCTTTAAAAAGGTAGCAGGCACAAATTGGGGTCTGCTATTGAGCTTTGCTGTGGCTAGGAATGGGCAATGTTCCTGCCTACCGCAATGCAAAGATAATTCCTGTGCAATTAATGAATCTGCGGCACTGAGAAAGCAGTGGTAATTTTACCTGTATAAAAATAGGGTGCAAATATGCTATTTTACCGTGGGCCACTAAAAAGACACCAATGGGCCTGATTTTATAACTGGACAACTAAGTGATTGGTCTAAAAAGGCCCCTATTTTAAGCCTACTAAATGAAGGCAACATAGGCTCCCCATTACAGCCCAATAATGCACAAATGGCAATGCACCATTGTCATCTGCTCTGTGAATATACTCTATGCATCTACTTGCGTATTTTATAAAATACATACATATATCATAACACCATCCCTGCTGTATCCAACCTACAACTCCAGGAATGCCGCCTGCACATGGCATGAGTCTAAGTACATGCCTTCTTGTCGGCATGAGCATACCATCAAGCAATTTCATAGAAGACTTTCTGCATGTAAAACAGACCATATACACAGATATACCTTTCTAACATTACTCCAGATATGTTGAAAGTTAGATATTTAATTAAAGCCCACATATAAGTGTAACTTTCTAAACCAGGATACTTACATGAACACATTTTCAAATCCTGTATAACAGTGCGCAATAAGCCAAGCTCCAAATCTGAAAACAGCTGCATTAACAAAATAGTTGCAAGACTGGGATATTCCGTAGGTTATTCCATATATAGGAGCTTTGATCATGGCATCCCTTCAAATAAAGGCATATAAAAAGTTAACTAATACAGAAAACAAAGTTCTAAAACTTATGTCAGGAAAAAAAAAAAAATCAGTGCTACAGTTAACTAGTTCATTTACAATGGCCATAACTGAAATTAATCATGACTTCCTGGCTAACCTTTCTTCATCAATAACCCATAAAAGATGGAGCTAAAATTAAAATTTTAAGTAAACATCTTTTTCAAAGTAGAAGTTGGATGCATCTACTGGATTATGTTATTCAATTGGCTGTCCACTGCTGCACAGTTTCAGTGGCCATCAGCATTGGGTTTTTAAGGGAGCACTTTAAAAGTGTTTAGCCTGTTAACAGACCTTCGAACTGGCTAAAACACAGTTACCACAATATCCCCACAGTCTGCCGCACAAACCCTCGGTTAAAGCAGAGGCGTCTGTAGATAGAGCAAGGACGGTAATAGCCACTATCTGATTAGTGGCGATCTTCAGCCGCTAACAAGATAGCACTAAATGGATAAAGTCAAAACAGCCATTCACCTGTCCTAATCTTAACCACTTAAGTTATCTGATTAGCGGCTGAATAAACGCCGCAAACCAGACATCTCCGGTGCCCAGTAAGCCTGGATATTCAGTGCTGGAAACCAGATCTATTTTGCCACTGAATAACCAGTCTCAATTAAAGCTTCAGTGGCTAGGTACTTTAATGTAGCTGCCCCCTCCTCCCAATGAGTAAGCAAAGAAACACTCCCATCATGTACTGTAAGGTGGGATCATTCTACAGGAAAGTTGAGACACATGGACAAAAAAAGCAAAGACCTTTATAGGACCTGCTACAGAATGAATCTTTGCTTCCAGGGCTGTTCATGAGAGTCTTTCACTTGTATAAATCTCTAAAAATGGCATCTACATCTATTTAGAAAATGGTGTTTAATGAAATGATATAATTCATAGTTCCATGAACCCTTACATTGGAGTACCTATAGTGACTGCTGTGCTATCAGTAGAAATACAGTTTTCTATGTATTTAAAGCATAATACTGTTGTAATGATCAATTGAGGTGGTTTTCTTTTGATGGCTAAAGCTTAGGAACCTTTTTACTAAATCTCATTAGATGTTTATGCAGCTCTTAATGTGTCTTAACTGATTATTGCAGGTCTCAGAAACACCTAACAAACCACAAACACAGTTAGGGGCTTAAGAGGGTGATTTAAAAAGTCACACTAGGGGAGAGGTCAAGTAGGTACTTATTTTGTAACATATTTTATGAAGGTACACAGTTGTCCATAAAACTGCCCCAGAAAATCTTTATAAATTGCAGCTCAAATGAAGCTACAGATATTTATGACTGCTTGGGAACAGGCGGGAATGTGTGCACTTTATAAAGTACCTGTGGAGGGCTGGAGCAAGGAGATGAGGTGCCCTAGATGAACCTCATCCCTTGCGCCCCCCTCTCCAGCTCACTCTGGGATTTGCAGCAGCAGCAATGGCATCAAACAGCCCCCATGGTGCTTACCTTAAAACGTCAGTGCCAGGGGCCATCACCTCCAATGCCTGATGACGTCCTTTAGTAGGGGAGTGGCAGTGGTGGCAACGGACTACTGCTGCTCTAGGCAGCCACCTAGTTCACCTAATGGTCATGTGTGTAAATCATGACTCTGCCCCTGAGTTGCCCAAAGACGCCTGCTAGAGAGATGTGTACAAGTACACATGTTCTTGTCATCGTGCATAATTCTAGTCCAATCAATAGACAAATGCCCCAATATCTAACTCTGAGAATACGATGTATTAAGTGACCAGGTCTCAGACTGAATCGGGTTAATGCGTTAGGTCTTAAAGTGCCCAGACGCTAAATACCCTATTTGCATCAAGGACCTTTCCGTGTCACCATTAGTTTTTATCCAGTTTTCAATATTTTCATTAAAACTTCAATGTTAATTTAAATAGGTGCTTATCTTGTATCCAACAGCAGCCCCTTCTCGGGCGAATCGTGACCCCGACGCCAATCCTCAGCGCTTATGCATTTCACCCTTCCCTGGGTTTCTTCGGGAGATATACACATAAAGAGATATCAGCACACTGCGATTATTCAAATCTTCAAACTTTGTCTTATCTCTGTTAAGAAGAATAAACAATATAGACACAACTCATTCCATCATGTCCTCTCCAATCAAATTTTGGACTGTATCTGTCTCATTGAGCACTAGTGATCTACTATCACTCCAGTGAGTAATCCTCATACCTCTCTGGTTGGAAGCGTTAAGTTTTGTGTTCCAAAACACGCCGCGCGTGCGAACTAAACAGTTGGTGAGCCCTATTTATAGGGTCCTTCCTTCCTTATACTAGGTTGTTGTAATTGCTGTAGATATCAGAATTTAAATTATCTAAATATCCAAAATGAAAAGAACAAGTGCTTACAAAGTGAGCAGGCTACTGCAATAACAGCAGCGTAACAATAAAAATATAGAAAAAGCTCATTATGTGTAGAAAATCAAACACAAACAGACCAATCGATTTGTGCATTTAAGCCATCCGGATGAACACATCGTACATTGTAAATCCACCGCTGTTCACAGATCAGCAAATTCTGGTCCCGTGTTTTACCATGAGAACCTGTGTTCACCTGGTCTATGCAAAAACAGCGCAAATCCTCAAACTTGTGATTCATAGCCAAACAATGATCTACTATCGGCGCTTCAATTCTCTTGCAGTGCAATTTGCTGCGATGTTCAGCCATATGAATTTTAAAGGGACGGATGGTTTTCCCTATGTATGATAAATGACATGGGCACCGAATGCCGTAAACGACATGAGTTGATTCACACGATGTATGGTTTTTTAAATAGTACGGTTTCTCATGGTAAAAGAATTCCTTCAATTCCAAAGTGATTTCACAAATTGTGCAATTACCACATTTTGTGTGCCCTGGAGGATTATCCTGTTGTGAAGACTTCAAAGGTCTTAATTTATTTATTTTATTTATTTACATTCTCTTATATACCGCACTATTCGGCATCAGCGCGGTTTACATGGAACAAAATGCTCAGTACAAATAACATGTATGAGTTTACAGATAACAGGAAACAAAAACTTGGATAACAGGGGTAAATTACAAAACTTACTACATGGAGAAAACACAATCCATGTCATGGGTTTGAGTGTCAACTTGGTGTGTTGTTGGTATGCTATAAGTTTGTCTGGGAATGTGGATGGTATGGGGGGTGTCTTGGAGCTCTAGGGGATGCAGTTGGGCTCAATAAGGTACTTGTTGAAGAGGTGACCTTTGAGGGCTTTCCTAAACTGTGGTAGATTCTTAATAGCCCGGATATCATGGGGTAATGCATTCCAGTATCTTGGGGCACTGAGACTGAAGGCCCTGTTGGCCGTCGATTTAGTGCAAACAGTAAGTGCCTTCGGTACGGTTAGGGAATTTATAGCCGTGGATCTTCTTGCTCTATTTGGTGATGTGGCATGGATGAGGGAGGTTAAGGATGTGGATGAGAGATTGTGAACAGCTTTAAAAGTGATCATCAAGATCTTGAAAACTATTCTAGCCTGGATGGGTAGCCAATGCAACTGTATTAGCAGAGGCGTCACGTGGTTGCTCCTGGAGGCTCCATGGAGGATTCTTGCTGCCGTTTTCATGGCTAGCTGCAGCGGGTTTAGTGTAGACTGGGGAAGACCTTTAATATGGCATTGGCATAGTCGAAATGAGGTATGACCAATGCCTGGAAAATTGTCCGAAAGTCAGTTGGTTCAAGCATGGAGCGTAGATGCCTAAGTGAGCGGATCTTGTAGTAGACTGATCTATGTTTCCAATGTGAGCCTTCATATCCAGGCGTTGATCTAGGGTGACTCCTAGGTATCGTATTGATGATTTAGAGTGCAGCTCAGCTTCATTTACTTTAAGATTTTGTGGTGGGGTGAAGTTGGGGTTCCTCGTAATGAAGAGTACTTCCGTTTTCTTATGTTGTATTCTGAGGTTTTGAGAAAGAAGCCAGTCAGATATTGCATTGAAACAACTCGTCAGTGGGGAGAGGTCCAGATGCTCAGTAGAGAAAGGTATGTAGAGAAGGACATCGTCTGCGTATTACATGCATTCGACATTGAAAGACCGGATGATGTTACAAATTGGCTGCATGTAAATATTGAACAAGAGCGCAGAAAGGGAGGAACCTTGTGGGACTCCTTGACTTTGGTGGAAAGGTTCAGAATTTGTCCCTCCAGAACGAACATGTTGCCATCTTTCGGACAGGTAGGATCTGCACCATTCGAGCGCTCATCCATTAATGCCTTTGTCAATCAGTCGTCTTAATTTATTTATTATTTATTATTTATTTATTACAATTTCTTATATACCGCGCTATTTAGCATCAGTGCGGTTTACATTATAACTTAACGACCATAACAACAAGCTGTCAGGTTTACATCGAACGGGAGTATAAACTTGGAAAACAGGGTTAACTATATACATAATCTATTTACATTGGAAGGATAGATAAAAGTCAGATAATGCATGTAGAAGCTCGTGATTTACTGAATCAAAGGCTGCAGCGATGTCCAGAAAGATGAGAGCAAAACCCTTACGGATGTCATCAATGCCTGTGATTATCTTGCAGAAGAGAGTGGTAAGGAGAGTTTCTACTCCGTGGAATTCTCTAAAGCCATGTTGGCATGGGTCTAACGGTGCAGTGGAGTCGATGTGATCCTGCAATTGTCGTTGAGCTTCCTTTTCAATGATCTTCGCAAGTAGTGGAATGCTGGATATGGGTCTATAGGATTCCACCTGCTGGGGATCAAGCTTGCAGTTTTTTAGCAGAGGTCTAATAGAGGTGTGTTTAAGGGCTTAATGTCGCTGGACTCAGGAATTTTTTCAGGTTTTTGTGTCGCTGCCACACGCAGCGAATGGATTTGTCCTCTAGTCCAGGGACAGTCCTGAGGACATTCATATGTCGTTTTAAGATATTCTTAATTTGGAAACTAAAAGGAGAGTATTTTGTAATCAAATTTACATTCTGACTGTCATTGGCTTCACTATTCCATCTTTGTAGTAATAAGTCTCTATTATTAAACGCTATTTTATATGCATTTTGTATCACTGATGGGGATATCCTCTACAATGAAAATTGCATCGTAAAAGTTTTGACTGCGTTTTAAAATTGCCTTCATCAGAACAATTCCGTCAATTGAACATATACGTAGACAACATAATCCTCGGGGCCTACGAGTATATAAAGAACCCAAAATGTATAACACGGAGACATCTTTTTTGGAAAAATGGAACCAAATTCTTAATAAATGCTCATTAGACCTCATGGTCTTGAAAGTAGACAACCAAATCCATGATTGAAACCCTTAAGACAGAAGTGGATGCCCAAGTGAATAAACTAAAAGATTTGGAAACCAAAGACAATTTTTCTAGGCAGATGGAAGACTTAACGAAACAGATTGAAGTAGTGAAGCAGAAAGTTAAAAAGATCAAGTCTAAAAAACTACATTGGGATTATACAGATTACACTACGGGATACGTTTATCCCTGGATGAACCCTAAAAGGAAGGAACGACGACAATCTCGACATGTGGATTTTGAAGATACTTCGGATGCTTCAAGCACTTCAGATGCTAGCAAACAATCAAAGGAAGACTTTTTAAGCGAGGGAGAAGAGGACAAAAAGAAAAAGAAAGGAAGGAGTGGCAAGATACAAAGCCGTGGGACAGCAAGACGCAATATTTAATGGATGCTCCTATTCCAATAGAAACATCTTTAGTGATCAATGCTTCTGAACATATTCTAACACAACAGCAAATTAGATTTTTAAATAAAGGTTTATCCTATGTACCAAGAACTTCTTTTGATGGTTTCCGGTTTCGAATCGATTTGGAAAGTTTGATTAGGAAGTTGAATTTAAAGGCCTATTTTGCGGCCATTACCATTCCTACGGAAGTACCGCCAATTCCAATAAAGGACTGGATTCCCCTACCTTTGACATCTTCCTGGAATCCTCCGGGCCCTATACACCCGTCTTTGCTTCTTTTTAAAGATTTTTTTTTAAGAGACGTGCAAGCCTTAGAAGGGAGAAAGAAAAGTACATTTTGTGCCCTTGCCAAGGAGGAAAAGTTAGCTTTCCAAACTCTCCAGACCCGTACAGAGTTGGTGATCAGGAGAGCTGATAAGGGAGGGGCGATAGTGATTCTTGACTGGGAACAGTACATACAGGAAGCCCTTAGACAGCTGTCTGATCTGAGTACATATGTTCTATTAAAGGAGGACCCTACTGAGCGGTTACAGACCCGTATCAAGCTGACAACAACACAAGCTTTACAGAACAAATTGATTTCCAGGAAAGAATGGCAATATTTGAATGTTCAATGTCCTTCTATAGCCAAATTGTATTTAGTGCCGAAAATTCACAAAAGACTAAATAATCCTCCTGGCCGCCCCATAGTGTCTACTCGTGGAACCATACTGGAACCGTTATCAAATTATTTAGATTTGTTTTTGAGACCTTTGCTATCTAAGATTCCATCATACATCAGAGATACCACTCATTTTTTACAATTGCTGGCCCAACAATCTTATTGGGTAAATAAGACCAATGTTATTTTAGTCACCTTAGATGTGACTTCATTATACACTAGTATTCCACAATCAAAAGCACATGAGAATGTCAAGTCAGCATTGCGACAAAGAGGGGATCTTGTGGAAGCTCATGTTGCATTTCTAGCAGAATTGGTGGAATTAACATTGTGCCATAACTATTTCATTTTTGAAGGTATACTGTACCATCAGATATCAGGAGTGGCTATGGTGGCGACATGTGCCCCTTCTATAGTGAATCTTTTCATGAATGAATTTGAACAGAAATGGATAGGATCGTCACCATATAAGCATTTCATTAAATGTTGGAATAGGTTCATCGATGATATATTTATGATCTGGATGGGTCAGAAACAACAGCTAGATGAATTTCTAGTATGGTTAAATCAATGCGACAAGAGTATCCAATTTACACAATCTTGTAGTCCGCAACAGATTACTTTCTTAGATTTGGATATTAAACGTGGAGAAGAAACTTGGATCACAACAGTGCATAGGAAACCGGTGGACAGGAATGCTTTTTTGAACTATCATAGTGCTCATCCTGTCCAATTGAAGAACAGTTTACCATTCTCCCAATTTTTACGACGCAATTTTCATTGTAGAAGATATCCCCATCAGGTGATACAAAATGCATATGTTCGATGTAAACCAAACAGCTTGTTGTTATGGTCTGTATGTTATAATGTAAACCGCGCTGATGCCGAATAGTGCGGTATATAAGAACTTGTAATAAATAAATAAATAAATAATAAATAATAAAATAAATATAAAAGAGTGTTTAATAATAGAGACTTATTACTACAAAGACGGAATAGTGAAGCCAATGACAGTCAGAAAGTAAATTTGATTACAAAATATTCTCCTTTTAGTTTCCAAATTAAGAATATCTTAAAACGACATATGAATGTCCTCAGGACTGTCCCTGGACTAGAGGACAAATCCATTCGCTGCGTGTGGCAGCAACACAAAAACCTGAAAGAATTCCCGAGTCCAGCGACATTAAGACCTTTGATGTCTTCACAACAGGATAATCCTCCAGGGCACACAAAATGTGGTAATTGCACAATTTGTGAAGTCACTTTGGAATTGAAGGAATTTTTACCATGAGAAACCGTACTATTTAAAAAAACATACATCGTGTGGATCAACTCATGTCGTTTACGGCATTCGGTGCCCATATCATTTATTATACATAGGGAAAACCATCCGTCCCTTTAAAATTCGTATGGCTGAACATCGCAGCAAATTGCACTGCAAGAGAATTAAAGCACCGATAGTAGATCATTGTTTGGCTATGAATCACAAGTTTGAGGATTTGCGCTGTATTTGCCTAGACCAGGTGAACACTGGTTCTCATGGTAAAACACGGGACCAGAATTTGCTGATCTGTGAACAGCGGTGGATTTACAATGTACGATGTGTTCATCCGGATGGCTTAAATGCACAAATCGATTGGTCTGTTTGTGTTTGATTTTCTACACATAATGAGCTTTTTCTATATTTTTATTGTTACGCTGCTGTTATTGCAGTAGCCTGCTCACTTTGTAAGCACTTGTTCTTTTCATTTTGGATATTTAGATAATTTAAATTCTGATATCTACAGCAATTACAACAACCTAGTATAAGGAAGGAAGGACCCTATAAATAGGGCTCACCAACTGTTTAGTTCGCACGCGCGGCGTCTTTTGGAACACAAAACTTAACGCTTCCAACCAGAGAGGTATGAGGATTACTCACTGGAGTGATAGTAGATCACTAGTGCTCAATGAGACAGATACAGTCCAAAATTTGATTGGAGAGGACATGATGGAATGACTTGTGTCTATATTGTTTATTCTTCTTAATAGAGATAAGGCGAAGTTTGAAGATTTGAATAATCGCAGTGTGCTGATATCTCTTTATGTGTATATCCCCCGAAGAAACCCAGGGAAGGGTGAAACGCATAAGGGCTGAGGATTGGCATCGGGGTCACGATTCGCCCAGAGAAGGGGCTGCTGTTGAATAGAAGATAAGCACCTATTTAAATTAACATTGAAGTTTTAATGAAAATATTGAAAACTGGATAAAAACTAATGGTGACACGGAAAGGTCCTTGATGCAAATAGGGTATTTAGTGTCTAGGCACTTTAAGACTTAACGCATTAACCCGATTCAGTCTGAGACCCGGTCACTTAATACATCATATTCTCAGAGTTAGATATTGGGGCATTTGTCTATTGATTGGACTAGTATTTCTAGAGCCCTTCCTAAGGACCGTTTTCAGTCTATTGTGCATAATTCTACATACAGGGACATTTTATAAGAGGCATTTTATGCACACACATTGGCATATTTGCACTAAAAACCTTTATTTAAAAAAAAAAAAAAACCAACACACACACACACTTACCCTTCCATATACTGCTGCTACTCATTACATGGGTTACACAGAGCTCTACAGAAACAAGTAAGAGACAGGCCCTGCTCATCAGAGCTTACACTCCAGTCAAGACAGACAACACAACAACTGGGGAGCTGGGTATATCTAGGGGAATGCAAAGGAAACACACAGGAGACTAAGAGGATCAGCATCCAAATGCACAGTTTGACGTGTACCAACACAGCATGTCATGCATGTTAGGGGGCTGGGAAAAGGTGTGGAGTACCCGTTGCAGTAAATAAAGGTGTTGACATGTGTTAACTGTTCACATGACAGATAATGCACAAAGGTTTATACGTCTTCCAGAGGTGCTTGTGACCTGGATGGGAAACAGGATACTGGGCTTGATGGACCTTTAATCTGACCCAGTATGGCAGCTGCACTGTTGCACTGTTAATGTACGATAATCTCTATTGCCCCACGTTAAGGACACAGGCTAGCTGCCTTCTGTAACGCATCAGGACGTTCCCTACAATTACCACAAAGCTACGGGGGACCTCAGGGGCCTAAGCTTTTAAAAGATTTATAATACTAACTGCGCAGGACAAGCACCGCTGCACTGATTACACTGGGTGCATGCGACTGTGTTGTGTTGTGCTCTGCTCGTTGCTTTTGCTGAGGACAGGTGAGTAAAGATTGCCTCAGTCCAGTCCCCCCCCCCCCTTTTTTTTCCTTTGCCGATTGCGAGACTGTGACAATGCTGAGCTAGTTTAGCCATCAGCTGCTCACTGCTGCCAGCCCCACTGTGGAAAGAGTCAGAAAATGCAGCGTTTCACTTTTATTCAGAGTTCTCTACCGCGATGAGGTAATCTGAAGAAAAGTGAAATACTGTGCTTAGTCTCTCTCGACAGCAGAGCTGGTAGCAATGAGCCACTAAGGGCCGTAATTATCAGCTAGCTCAGCTTCATAGTGAAGAAAAGAAATGCCACTGCTACAGTCTTGAGAGACTGGGACTGGGGGGGAGAGAGTGTGTGTACAAAAGAGGCAAGAGAGATGGATGATCACATGTGCCTTTATTGTGTCCCCTACGCGTTTCGGCGTATGCCTTCCTCGGGGGGATATACTTAAACATATAAACATAAAACAACATGTTAAATAATTATACAGTAAAAAACAGTTTTTTCTTTTGGTTGTTGCATTTGGTTTTTAGTGGCTTATATTTTGTAAACAATACATGCCTGTATGTTTTTATCATTTATGAGGTTGATGTTTTTTACTGTATAATTATTTAACATGTTGTTTTATGTTTATATGTTTAAGTATATCCCCCCGAGGAAGGCATACGCCGAAACGCGTAGGGGACACAATAAAGGCACATGTGATCATCCATCTCTCTTGCCTCTTTTGTACACCTACTTTATCAGCAAGAGCGTTTGCTCTTCTTGTGCCCGACTGGGGGGGAGAGAGTCATGAGAGATTGGGGAAAAGGAGGGGGGTCATGATGATGTGTGTGTCTGAGTGTGAGAGAAGCGATGGTCATGATGATGTGTGTGAGAGGCCAAGGTAATACAGGAAGCAAAAATGGAAATAGCCTCAGGTGCAGCTATCAAGGGTCACTTAGGGAGGTGTGAGTGCGAGGAGGAGGGAGGCACTGACTTCTGTTGGTACTAGGCTGTGGCACATTGAGCCCGATTTTTATAAATGTTCTTAATGGGAAACAATCTTAGTAATCAGACCTCTAGAAAAAGAAGCTGCGATAAACCAATTTTTTGTTTGGAGGGGGGGGGGGGACGGGGTTAGTATGAGCTAAGTCTTTACACTTTACGACTTGCGGGGGGAGTGGGTGGGCAGCTGGAAGAGAGCACATGAGTCAAGTGAACTGAGCTGCCGTATTACTCAGTTCCAGGAGGGAGATTGAAGGCCAGTCCTGGATTTCTAATCACCTCATCCTGATGCATTAGAGACTCAAAGCGCTGATTTCACTGGGCAGAATTTGGGACTACAAATCCAAATTGCTTCGGGATATAAGTTCAAAACGTCTCCTCTTGGAACACAGCAATTTGTGCAGTTTTGGGTGTAGTGGCTGAGTTTTCCTCTTTTTTTGGTGGACATGTTGAGTCTTTGAAGCCCTGTCAATTATTTTTGTTGGGGTGTGCTATGTAATGTAACAGCCCCCCACTCCCCACTCACACTGGGGATTGGCATGTCTCTGTTTCCAGTTCCCAGGTTTTGCGCTATCAGATGACATCAAAATCTGAATATTCTTTTCTGCATAATTGGTAGTTAAGTGGAAAATCCTAGCGATGCACAATGACATGAACACAAAATGTGCCATGCTGGCTCAGAACAAAAGTCATCCCCAGCCAAGAGAGATTAGGATGTTATAAAACTTTACATTTTTCTCTTTGTTTTAAATATATTTTGTAAATTATGTGTAAATTGTGGGTGTTGTTTTCTAAATGTTAGCATGCGCTATCTGCTGCAGCACTCATGTGGGAGACAATGCGCGGTACTAAATGTATTTATATGCTCAGCAATTGATTTTAAATGTTGCAGTCTGTTTACCTGAAAATCCAGCAAGTGCAACTAGCACGGCTCAGACTCATGTATGCCTAGTGGCCACCCATGTTACCTCTGGGCACCCTCAAAAACTCAGGTCTGTCTATGCCGCTGCTGCAGGGGTATCTACACATCCCCAGAATAGTATTCCAGTCCAGGGACGTCTAGGAATAGTGTACAGGGCTAGCACTAAAAAAAAAGCCGAGTTCAGCTCCTGATGATGCTATCATTGTGATAGTGCCAGGTACTGGGAATGGTAGGTTGCCATCTTCACTAAACCCTCTGTTAGGCACCTGAACGGCTCCCCTACCTTTCACCACTTTAGCTAACCGGCCAGCAGCTGAATATCGCCACTAGCCAGTGAGCTAAGACGCTAGCCTGCAAACCTGGATATTCATTGCCGATGGCCGGATGTAGCCCCAGCATTGAATTTCTGGGTTCAAAGTTCAGCGGCAACAGTTAGCTGCCGCTGAATAATCCTCCCCAATATTTATAAAACAGACAAACTAGATGCAGTACATTTCAAAAAATGTAGAGAAAAACTGAGCTGCCCAGGTTAAAAATTACATGGCAGCTGGCCATAAATTTTTACCTTAAAAAGATTTGTGCTAACTCCAAAGTTATCACATCAATTGTTTTCAATGCTTACCTTTTACTGACTGTCAAAATTAAGGGCAGAGAGGCACAATTAAAGGATTAGGACATGTTTAAATGTACCAATTCCTAAGGGCATATTTACTAAAGTGCAGTAAACTGTGAAATATTCAAACATGTAGTCTGTGTGCTAACTGCCAGCAGGGTGCCAAGCATGTGCCCTACAGCTAACACCCAGGGCAGACAGTAACTGCATGGGCCTGGATTCTATGGCTTGGCGGATTAGCATGGACGCACCCACACTACCTGCCGAGGCATGGAACGTGGATCCCGGTGCAAAAATATAAAGATTTCAAACATGCATTTTACCATGGTGGCACAATCCCTCACCCTCACAGAACCTTCCTAGTCATATGCTCGCCCCAATCAGCACTAACCCCCCCCCCCCATGACAGTACCACTCCTCAAAAAGAAGCCCTTCCAACCTACCATAACCCCCAATCCTTAACCCTTCCCTACTCCCCCCCCTCCAAGATTCACCAGGGGTTTACCTGGTATCCAGTAGACTGGGGTAGAAGCAGTCTCCTTCTAGTCCTGCCCAGGAGCTGCCAGGGTTCAAAATGGTAGTTATGACCTCTAGCAGTCGTCTTGCAGAATTACTGCTAGGAGTCAATCTTCCATATATGGACAATCATTCCCTGTATGGCATATTGGTCCCTAGTGCCCGTGCCACAAAACTATATCTAGGGGTCATAGCCTCCATTCTGTACTCTGGGGCTCTGGGACAGGTGTGGAGAGGGACTGCTCCTGCCCTAATCAGACATCAGGAAAAGCCCCGGCTGAGTCCCTGGGGTGTGGGGAGAAGGGTCAGGATAGGTTATTGGGGGGACTGCGGATGCTGCTAATTTTTTTTTTTTTTAATAGAATGGCAATGCCATGATACTAGACTGCCGGAGCGCAGCTGCACTTAAGCGCCCCTTCCCACACACCAGCTGTCACTGCCAGCCATGCCCGATCTCTGCCCAGAGTCCTATTTTATCTGAAGCTTTTCTTGGTTTTGATGTTCAACATATAAAAAAGGAGAAAGTAAAATTATAACAAAAAAGAAAAAGAAAAAAATTAATCAGTAAAGGTTCAGAGGGCAAAGAAAAGGGATAGCAAATAGGGAATTTGAAAATCCCTACACATGGTAAAGTAATGAGGGAGCTATTTATTAAATCAAATTAAGTGTTTATCATGGATTTTAATGTTTGTTAACAGTTAACATGGAGGTAAAAAGAAAAAGTTAACATGTTGTGTTAACAATTTAACATGCATTAACTGCTGCATTAAACAGGGGGGCAGAGAAGGAGTGGGGAGTGCACCTTGCAGTTAATATGAGTGCTCTAAATGCTCATTAGCTGCTAATGCAGACATTGACGTGAAACACTTAAATACAACTCTACAGAAGTTAAATTCATTTTGTTAACCGTCAAGCCATTAGTCTATAGCACAGCTGTTTTTCCTTAAGCACCAGAAAGTCTACTGCATCATAGGTAAAAACGGCCCTTGCAACTACTGCCACCCCTCTCTGGGACATGTGGTGACGGCAATATATTTCAAAGGGTGCCGCAGCACCAGCGTTACCCTCTTTTCCGCCACCATGGTTCTGTTCCTGCTTCTGTCACCCTCCAATTACATTTTAAAAGAAGTGGAATGAGAGTGGTGGAAGGGTGAACAGCACCCTGGTGCTGGAAGAGAAGATAACTCCGGTGCACTGGTTTCAAACATATTGCCATCACTGCCGGAAAGAGATAGCGATGGCACTGGGAGGAGGGCCCATGAACAAGGGTCCTATGAAGCGGGGGGCCCATTTGTAAATGTTTGAAGTGGCCCCGAGTATAAATGTGCATTTACGTGTGTGTTTGCAGTGCATACTATTTTGAAAGTACTTGTGTCAGGCCAATCGCGTGTACTTTCGGCACAGGCATGTACAGGGGTACAGCTTGGTTACACCATAATTTATGCGTGTTCCTGAAAAAAGTAGGCTTGGGCATCTACAGCAGTCACAGGGAGGGCACAAGGGCTTGCGGCTTGACTTGGATAAAACAGGTACGAAATATGCACGCTAAAATGTGCATTAGCCTAGGCGTCTTATAAAATCACCCCTTCCTTTTGGAAGTTGTACAGATACCTTAACACACATTTAAGTTGTGACCTGCTTTGGAGGAAGGAAGTCCGATTTCAGGAGTGCCATTTGGACAAGTGCATGAGCCATCAGCCTTCACCATGAAAGGCATTAAAACGAGTATTGCCTCGTTACTGTGGCAATCCTTAGTACATGATATACTTGATGACTTCTAATTGTGTGAGCCTGAACATTTTCTAGTGAGCTGTGCAATTTAATTAGACACTGGTCTCAATTGACCCCTAAGTGGCCTGCCACAGACATCTTACTTTGGATAACACTGGAAAAGTTGAAATTTGCAGTCAAGAAAGATTTAGTAAAACCACTCACCTGTAGGGTTCATTTAAACTGGAAATATACTGTGTATAGAATGTATCCTCTCTTGTTAGAGAAACCACAGTTCTTATGTTTTCTACAACTTCTGTGGAAATCTAAAGAAGAGGTGAAGAGACATTGTTAATTATGCTAAACATATTCTAGGTTAAATTAATCATCAAGGTAAGTAATCAAACATGTAAAAATGAGGCCTCGATAATGTATAACTAATATCAACCATGCTGAAATAGTTTACTGGTAAAAGTACTAAGCTCCTTTGGCAACAACAGTTGCTAACAGATGAAGTCCATGCCTAAGGAAGGGATGGGAACATGACAGGCCTTGAGCCGTGTAGGCACTTGGAAAGTCTGTGCTTGTTTTCAACTTCCTCTTTAGAAAGCAGCACTCATGAGCCTGTAATTTGAAAGATGCATAGATCTCTATGAATGTTTACCATTAATGTTTTCATCAATAAAAGAAAAAAAGAATGACTTCAAAATCCTTTTACCATCTTACTGTAATGCCTTCTCTACTAGAAATTATTTATCATGTCTATGACCCTAATTTTAGGAGCATCTCCATGGATACAGGCTACAGAAGTAAACAAAGCATCACAATTTACCCATGCAGAGATTTGAAGGAGGCGTGGTTTGGGCAGACCCAAAATATAGCCATGTATTCCCCATTTTATATGGGGAAATACCCAAGCATACACAAACTTTTCACTGTCATCCTTTCTGCTTGCCCTGAGGCAGGTTTATGCACAAAAAAAAAAGAAAAAAAAAAAAAGAGGCGGAGCAAAAGTTAACAGCCCCCCCAATCACCATCTTCTCACTTGACAGGCAAGAGCCCCTGGTATTACGTCACTGTGGTTCTATGATTAAATTTGGATATTCAATATATAGACCGGACAAATTTATCCAACTGAACAAGGGGCATGATTCAGGGTGGATCGAGGGCCAGCAACAAATTTATGTTTAATGGCAAAATTCAGCCGCTCAAATATATAACTTATCCATTTAAGTGCCAATGGCTAACTAGCAGGTCTAGCTGCCAAATATACATGTATCAAAACATTCCATGTATTAAAAACATGTATAAAGGTTACATGTGCATACCAGCAATATTGGTTTGGGCAAACCTTAAAAATATATGTGTATTTCCTATTCTGTAATGGAAATACATGTGTAACTCAAACATCTCCATTGACATTTTTATCTGCTCCATGTCATACACAACTGTCAGCTAATTGCTCATTTGGGCCTGGGCTTTGGAAGAATGATGGAGAGAATTCTTTGTCAGTAAGACCCACAATCTTAGGTGGTGCAATTTTCCCCCTAGCCAGTTGTACTACCTTGAGGCAAAAAAGCATCACCTCAGGTGTTGGCCTTACTCAAAAGGATCCTCTCCACATGATCTGTAGAAACAAAAAAAAAAAATAAGTTCCATACAATGTACAAAATTACTTCTGTGTCACAAAACCCAGTACTTACAACTCACTAGGAGTAAGCTCTCAAAATAGCAATAAAGATATGACAGTATGGCAGATTTGCCCAAGTTTATAATGAAATTTGTGCAAATCAACGAACACCACTTACTCTTCCAGCTTCCTCCAAAGCTTTCTGATCTTTTGAAGCATGACCAGCCATTGATGTCATTCTAATAATATTTGCACCAATCAGAAAAGGAACACAGGCAAGGATCATCAAGGTCAGCTGCCAGCTGTGCACAAAGGCAATAATAATGGCTGCCAGCAAGGTGCAGACAGTCATGACAACCAAACTCAGTCGCGCCCCAGTAGCCTGCCATAAGACAGAAGTTCATTGGATTAGTAGTCTACCACATGAAAATTAGATAACATAGCCGACGGTGGAAACAAGACAGGCAATCTGTAATAAAGGGAAACGTTTGTAAGACCTAGTTTAAAAATTGTTTAGAAATGTAACATAGGTGCAGGAGTAATTTTATTACTTTGGGAGGTCAAGCAAGTGCCTATTTTAGCCTCATAAGCACCTAGGTATTGTTATAAAATTGCCCCATAAAAGCTGCAGAAATTGCTGCTACAATGAACCTGTACACATTTACAGCAGCTCAGACCATGTAAATTGCGACACCATCCTTGCTCTGCCCAAACTAAGCAGCCTGACATACCTACCCTTGAGTTGCACACAAATGTGTTCTGGTCACCACACATATTTCTACATAAGGGGTAATGCGAGTAATATTTTGCATGCATACATTGGCATATAGGCATGAAAATGCCCACTATGAAGAGATCAATATGGAGTTAAAGGAGCATGTTTATAGCAAATGCAATGTGTACTATTGAGTCAGTGCTGATTCCTTGTGACACAGCAAGGTTTGACTAGAAGTAGATTGCCAAGCCTTTCTTCCAAGGCAATGGAGGATAAAGTGACTTGCCCAAGGTCACAAGGAATGTCAATGGGAATTGAACCCTGGTTTTTTGGTTCTTTGACTGCTGCTCTAACCACTAGGCTACTCCTTCACTCTGGCTAAATAGCAGCATGGGGTTTGCCATATTTTAAGGGCACTGTGCTAACAGCGCAGAGTCCTGCCCTGAAAATGTCATGCTCATGATTTGGCAGGCTAGGGACATCATGCAGGCATGTTGTAGTTAGTTGTTGCCTGTTACCATTAGCGTGGGCACACTTAACACCTCCATGGGTAGAATTAAGTGCACCCACAAGCCAGTTAATGCAGTGCTGTGCATTATCTTCACAGTATTGGTAGGGGGACAGATGCACCCCCCCCCCCCCAAATATTAGCATGGGCCTCTACACTAATTGGCAGCAAAATCATGCACTACCAGCACGTACCTTAACAAACATGCCCCTTGTTGACTCCGAACAGGATTTTATTGAGGTCCAGTGGAGCCCATTTTGCTAACTCCCCAGACACTCGATTGTCTTTCCCATCCTTGAGTCCACTCTCCACCATGGTACCTAATTCTGCTCCCTCTTCAGATATCCTGACTACTTTTTTCTGCTCAAAAGGTTCTATCAGTCAGAATCTCTCTTCTCCACCTTCAACTGCATTGATTCCTGTGACTTCTCCTATATCATCTATCTCACCATCCACAGGTCCTAATTTGACCCATATTTGGGGCTCCTAGACTCTTGGCTCCTTGGACAGGCTCTCTCATCTCCTTAATACTCTGAAAAAGCCACAGGTCCTTTAGACCCAATTTCCTTTGCCTGGTTACCCACGCCAGCATTGGCTCTGACCTCATTTATCCACTCCATGACTACACTTAGCTTTACTACAGGGACTTTCCCTGATACGTGGAAATATGCTGTAATTTCGCCAATTTTAAAGACCCTTTTCCTGATCCCTCTATTGGAGCTAGCTACCAGCCAATTGCCAATCTTCAATTTGTATCCAAACTTATTGAACATGTGGTTCTGGCCCAATTCACTAATCATCTCGAGCATATCTCAGTGCTATACCCACATCAGTCAGGTTTCCATGCATATCATAGCACAGAAACTATTCTCACTTCCATTCTCAATGACCTGCACCCTATCTGGGACCGTGGTTTTCTGGCTCTCGCTGTTTCCTTGGATCTCACTACAGCCTTTGATGTAGTTGATCATAGCATATTACTTTCTCGTCTGATATCAGTCTGTATGATGTTCTTTCCTGGTTTTCCTCCTTCCTTAGTAATCATACATATCGAGACTTGTTACATAACTCCTACTCATCTCCATACTCTATACCTTATGGTGTTCCTCGAGGCTCTGCTCTCTTTCTTCACTTCTGTTTAACGTCTTCCTTAGTTCTCTGGCTTCTCTAATGCAATCCCTTGGTGAGTTATTCTGAGGCATGAATAGCACAGATGGATATCCCAATGGGACGTCCATCCCCACTATTCATGCCAACTGCATGCCCTGACTAGCTTCCCCCAGCGATTGTGCGGGGAAGTTAGTTGGGGCAGGGAAGAGGCGGCCCAGGGGCAGAGACTGGGCGGGCAGTGGGTGGTCATCGGCCCTGATTATACAGTGCTGATTCTAATGTCGGCCCTGTACATCCAGGGCCGGCGAAATGGGTGGAATAACTTCCCTGGACATTTCTTTTTGACAGACTCGGGGCGCGGAAGGGGTTGGGGGGGCAAAATTAATACCTCTTAGGAGGCCGAATTGGGGGGGGGGGTCAGGCTGCGGGTAATTAACTTTTTTTTTTAGCAGTGGCCGACATCACAGTTTTTAAATGGAGCCGTGATGCCATGGCAACAGAACACCATGGCACCGTGGCTCCATTTAAAAGCCCTGGCTGAGTTAGCCGGGCTATGGCTGTACATGCAGGCCGGGACCGAATCGCAGTCCCGGCCTGCACATACAGGCCTGTTCACGATTTATTTATTTATTTATATTCTCTTATATACCGCACTATTCAGCATCAGCGCGGTTCACATAGAACAAACATCTCAGTACAGTCAACATGCATGAGTTTACAGATAACACGGGAAGGAACTTGGATAACAAGGGTAATTATTTACAATCTATTTACAAGGATAACACTACTACGATTCTGATCCCGCGAGGCTAGACGTGCCCTGTGAGATAAGGATCGCTATCTCCTTTGTACATCCAGCTCAGCCCGGACGTACAAAGGAGATGGACATCGGGATCAGAATCGGGCCCTTGGTGTTCTGTTTTACATTTATGTGGATGACATTCTCCTCATTTTTCCTGTGGATAGTGGCCTGCAGGATCTCTCATTTACAAATGCTTCCCTTCGTGCTGTCTCTGTTTGGTTGTCTGATAACTCAAATTAAATCCAGTCAAAACCACAGCTATATGGCTCACTGGGTCTGACTCTACACCATCTTTAGTGCCTGTCCTAGATGGCTCTCTGATTTCTCTATGCCCCTCCTTTAAGTATTTGGAGTCCACATTGATTCAGTACTTTCCTTTTCAACCCATATCAGTGTCTTGGTTAAATCCTTCTTTGCCAACCTTTGCCGCTGTAGGGCATTACGTTCCCTTCTTGATCCTTCCGCTTTCACCACCATTCTCCTGGCCACAGTAATCTCATGTTTGGACTACTGCAATGTCATTCTCTCCGTTCTTCCCCATCAATCGTTAAATAAAGTTAAATTAATAAAAAACACTGCTGCCCGCTTGCTCTCACACGCTCGTAAATATGACCCTATCACTCCAATCCTTATCAATCATCACTGGCTCCTGGTCGCTCAACGTATCATTTAAAATTCTGAACCTCATTCACAAAATTCTTGCGGGTAAAGCCCCTCTATATCTTTCTTCTCTTGTCTCTCTATGTCCTTTCTTTCTCATTGTCTGCGTTCCCTTCAGGACCGTTGGCTTGTAATTCCCTCGTCAGCTCTTATCAATTATGAATAGACCAGACGTTCTGTCTTTTTTTCCATTGCCCCCTCTCTATGGGATTGTCTTCCCTCACATATTCGGCTAGAACTCTCTTTGCCAAGGTTTAAGTCTTTGTTGAAAACCTACCTGTTTGAGCAGGCTTTCGATCCTTATGTCTCGTGGGCTGCAGATGCTTCTGGCACAGACTGATGTGATGAGTTTTAGGTTTGTTGACTCTGTTTGGTATGCTTGATTTCTTCTGGCGGATGTATTTTATGGATCTATCCTAATCATTTATTGTAGTACTCTTTCTTGGACTTTGTTATTTTATTACATTATTGTAAACCGCTCTGTATGCCCCACAAAGGGCGGTATATTAAATCAAAATAAGCCATAAACCACTCATCGCTGTCACATTCCTCGTAATCCTGAAATCATTGACCTTAATGCAAACATCGTTGCACAATGATTTGGACTCACTCCCATAGGAGCCGTGAAGAGCTGCTCTCCAGCATTCCAGACAAGACAGTGAAAGACCTGAAACAAGAATCAAACCCAACTCCTCTATACGACAATGTGTCTCTGCCCCTGAGCCAGCTGACATCATTAATCTTAATACATCAGGTTTTAAAGTCTTCCTCATTCTGAATTTCAGTTCCATCAGATCAATCTACTTATTAATCTATTTACAGGATAGCCACAATCTTTAAAGGATCTCTCTCTGGAAAACAATACAAAAATATGTGGCAAATTTGTAACATTTAATACCAATTTTGCAGTTGAAATTTCCTCTGATTTAATAGGCCACGGTTCCAAGACTTGGGGGGGTGGGGACATGGTGGAAAATTCCCTGACCAGAGATAACATATTTGGGAGACCACTTGGTTTCCATTTGAGAAAGCACAGTTACTTACCTGTAACAGGTGATCTCTGGGAACAGCAGGAATTAGTCCTCACATATGGGTACGTCGGTACCGACGGAGCCTGCGCGGGAACGCTCCCCAGCTTCCCGAAAAGGAAAGCTTTTGGGAGCATCCCACAGCGCATGCGCGCTGCCTTCCCGCCTTTCCTAACCAACTCTCCTCAGTTCGAGTTTAAAGCTGAGACAATGGAGAGAGAGAGGAAAGGAAAGAGAGAGAGAGAGATACAACTCCTAGGGGAGGTGGGAGGGTTGTGAGGACTAATTCCTGCTGTTCCCAGAGATCACCTGTTACAGGTAAGTAACTGTGCTATCTCCAGGAACAAGCAGGAATGAGTCCTCACATATGGGGACTCCCTAGCTAAGATGCCTGGGAGATCCCCAAGGGTATGAGACCCTGAAGGGTTCCTCGTCTTCCTATGGATCTCAGGCATCCATTCAGGGAAGGAGGGCAGGAGTTGTTCAAGAATGGAACAGGTGTCTGAGGACAGCCTGACCAAACAAGGCATCCCGGCGGGAGTCCTTGTCCAAACAGTAATGGGCTGTGAAGGTATGAACCGAGGCCCAGGTGGCTGCTCGACAGATCTGATCGATGGACACAGAATGAAGATGAGCCATAGAGGTGGCCATGGCCCTCACATTGTGAGCTGTGACATGACCTTCCAGAGAAGGGTTCTTATTCTGGTAAGCAAAAGAAATACACTGAGCAATCCAATTGGACAGTGTTCTTTTGGAGACTGGAAGTCCTAAATGGGAAGGATCAAAAGCAACAAAAAGCTGGGAAGACTTTCTATGTTGCTGTGTCCTGTGCAAGTAAAAGGCAAGAGCTCTTTTACAATCTAGAGTATGAAGGTTCCTCTCTGCACTGGATGCATGAGGAGCTGGAAAAAAGACAGGTAAATATACCTCTTGATTAAGATGAAAAGGTGAGACCACTTTAGGCATAAAGTGAGGATTTGTCCTAAGGACTACCTTATCATGATGGAACCTTGTATAAGGCGGGTTAGCCACTAAGGCCTGCAGTTCTCTGATGCGGCGAGCAGAAGTGATTGCAATAAGGAAAATAACCTTCCAGGAAAGAAATTTCAAGGAGGTAGTGGCTAAGGGTTCAAAGGGTGGCTTCATAAGCTGACCAAGAACCAAGTTTAAGTCCCATGCCACCGGAGGAGGTCGAATGGGAGGTTTAGTTAAAGTTAGGCCTCTCATGAATCTTGCAATAAGAGGATGAGAGGAAATAGGTTGTCCATTGAGAGGCTTAAGGGATGCCGCAATAGCACTCAAATGGACTCTTACTGAATTCGTTTTAAGGCCTGCATTGGAGAGATGCAGGAGATATTCCAATAGAGAATTTAAAGGTAGTGCTAGAGGGTCAAGACCCTTTTGAGCACACCAAATGGAAAATCTTTTCCACTTAAAAGCATAGGAACGCCTAGTGGAAGGTTTTCTGGAAGCATGGAGGATATCCTTCACTTGCTGAGAAAGATTGAAGTCTTGAAGGTCTAGGCCTTCAGTAACCAAGCTCTGAGGTGAAGGGACTTGGGGTTTGGGTGCCACAAAGTCCCCTCCTCTTGAGACAGAAGGTCTGGAGCAGCTCCCAAGTCCAGGGAGGGGGCTTGGGAGAGATGCAGAAGTAGAGGGTACCACACTTGGCGTGGCCAGCATGGAGCTATGAGGATCATAGATCCTTGATCCCTCTGAAGTTTGAACAGAGTCTTGGGAATCAAAGGAATGGGTGGAAAGGCATACAGGAAGTCCTGACCCCAATGAAGGAGGAAGGCATCCTTGGCCAGAGCTCCCTGACACGGAATTCTGGAACAGAACCGGGGAAATTTGGCATTCCATGGACTTGCAAAGAGGTCTATGTCCGGGGTTCCCCATTCCTGGAAGATTCTGAGTACCTGATCCATGTGCAGGGACCATTCGTGTGGAAGCAGAACTCAACTGAGTCTGTCTGCCCAAGAATTTTGGATTCCTGGGAGATATACTGCCAGGAGATGGATTTGATGCTCTCTGGCGAAGGCCCATAAACTTAGAGCTTCGTTGCAAAGCGACAGAGAGCCAGTTCCTCCTTGTTTGTTTATGTAAAACATGGCTACTTGATTGTCCGTATAAATGAGGACTGTCTTGTAGCTGAGGAGGGTATGAAAGACCTTGAGAGCTAGGAACACTGCTCGAAGTTCCAAGTGGTTGATATGAAGAGAGGTCTCCTGTAGGGACAAAGTGCCTTGGGTGGAGAGGTCTTGTAGATGAGCTCCCCAACCTGTTTGGGAGGCATCTGTTGTGAGGGTTGCTTGGGGCAACAACTGTTGGAAGGGGGACCCCAGCAACAGATTTTGAGTGGACATCCACCATTGGAGAGACCAAAAGAGACGTTTGGAGGTTGCTATTTGGTCTGAGAGAGCTCCTGATTCTTGAGTCCACTGTGTGGACAAAGTCCATTGAGCTGCTCTCATGTGTAGGCGAGCATAGGGTACCATATGCACTGTGGAAGCCATGTGTCCTAGTAGTTGTAGCATCTCCCGGGCAGTTAAGTGGCTCTTTGACTGAATCTGGGAGGCTAACTGCACTAGATGTTGGCAACGGGCCTGAGGAAGGTAGGCCCTTGCAGTAGTGGTATCCAACCATGCCCCTATGAATTCTAGGGACTGAGTAGGGGTGAGTTGAGACTTTGGGAGGTTTACCACAAGTCCCAGATACTGCAGAATGCGCCTGGTGCGGTCCAGGGAAATTTGGGCTTCTGACTGAGATGGAGCTCGGATGAGCCAGTCGTCCAGGTATGGGAAGACAAATATTCCCAGAGTGCGTAGAAATGCAGCAACTATTGCCATGCATTTGGTGAACACTCTTGGAGCAGAGGCTAGACCGAAAGGAAGCACTCTGTATTGGTAATATTTTCCCTGTAACAGAAAACGTAGGAATTTTCTGTGAGATGGATGGATGAGTATATGAGTGTACGCATCCTTGAGATCTAGAGAACAAAGCCAATCCTGACTCTGCAGGTATGGAAGGAGAGTGCCTAGAGAAAGCATCTTGAACTTCTCCTTGCATAGGAATTTGTTCAATTCTCTGAGATCTAGAATGGGTCTGTATCCCCCTGTTTTCTTTGGAATGAGAAAATAGGGGGAGTAAAACCCTAACCCCTGTTGAAGAAGCGGAACTTCTTCTATGGCCCTCTGGGCCAGAAGGGTAGTCACCTCCTGATCCAGAAGGTCGAGGGATGTGGGAGAATTGAAGTGTCTCACCATGGTGTGGGGAGGAAGGTCTGAGAAATAAAGTTTGTAGCCCTCTCTTATGATGGAGAGGGTCCACTGCTCTGATGTGATTTGCTCCCATCTGGGAGCAAAATGAGCTAACCTTCCTGGAATGGTGAGAGGCTCTGGTTGTGTAGAGCCAGAAAGGTTAAGTTCTCTAGTATCAAGTCAAAAACCCTGAGGGGGTTGGGACTGCTGGGTTGTAGCAGGTTTAGGCCTGGCCTGTTTAGGTTGCTGACGCTTAGTAGCAAAGCGACCTGTAGAAGATTGTTGGCCAGAAGTGGTAATCTGCCCTTTTTGTAAAAAGACTTTTTAAAAGATTTTTTCTTGGCTGGAATGGAGGTAGACTTGGAAAGTCTATCCAGAGCAGCATTTTCTGCATCCATTTGAGTGGCTTTAATTTGCCACTCTTTGCCAAATAGATTTTCACCTGTACAGGGCAGATTTCCTAAGCCATCCTGAACCCAGGGTTCTAGATCAGAAGCCTGGAGCCAAGCAATTCTGCGAGCAGCTATAGCAATGCCTGAGGCTCTGCTGGCACCTTCAAAAGAGTCAAAGGCTGCCCTGTTGGAAAACTTTGAAATGTCTTGAGTATGCTTAAGCCAAAGAAGGAACTCATACCTTTTATCCTCTGGAATAAAAGGGAGAAAGTTGTGCAGCTTTTGTGCAACTTCCTTCAGAAACATACCCATATAAAGGCTATATGAATTGATTCTGGCAATAAGCATGCTGGCTTGGAAGATTTTTCTACCAAAAGCATCCAAGGTCCTGCATTCTCTTCCTGGAGGAGTAGAAGAGTGTCTTTTGGTACTCTTTATCTTCTTCATAGCTGACTGCACCACAATGGAGTGGTGAGGAAGCTGAGTTTTTTGAAATCCAGGAGAAGGAGGGACACGGTACATAGTGTCCAATCTGTGAGAATGTGGAGAAAGGGTGAGAGGAGTCTCCCATAGGTCAATCATATGTTCCTGAAGAATTTCATGAAGTGGCAAGGTGACTGCCTCTCTGGGAACCTTAGAGTATCCCAAAATATCTAATTTGTTTGCTCTAGGCTCTGTTTCAGAGGTTACTGAAATAGAGAGTCCTTTAGCCACTTCTATTATGAAGTCTTGAACGGACAAATCTTCTGGAGGAGACATTCTCCTTTTTGGAGAAGTGGGCTCCTAAGGAAGGGTGATGGATACTTCAGGAGACTCATCCGATGAATCAGAATCAGAGGAATTGAAGTATCGTCTGTTCGATTCCAACGATCGATAGGCGTATCGATCAGTACCGACATCGGGCGTCCCCGGTACCGGATTGGTACCGAGAAAGAGCCCAGGACAGGGAGCCGGAATCGGTATCCTGGCCGATGTCGATGCAGTCGGTACCGGTATCGGTGTTGGTACCGGTATCGGCGCCGGTACCGACAACGGAACTTGTTGCGGTACCGTCAGCGTCGCAGCCTTCATGAAAGCCATTATATCCTGCTGCATGGATTGAACAGTGTGATCCATGGATGCCACGACTGCCTGGATGTCGGTACCGGGAGATTGTGCCGGTACCCCAGAGCAGTCTAACAGGTGATCGGTCGAGGCCATGCCATCGATGTCAACCTGTAACCCCATAGGAGGAGCTTTGGAAGCCAGAGCTTCCCGCCGGGGTTGTTTGGCTGGGGCAGGATCCTCGAGGGCAAGCCCGGAGGCATCTCGATGCTTAGAGGGAGATTTGCCCTTCGAGGATCTGCTAAAAGTATGTTTGGTTACCTGAGACCCATCAGGAGAGGAAGACCTGGAAGATGTCGATGCCACCGCCGGTGCATCCGTGGGAAACAGCACATGGAGCTTGGCTGCCCGGTTCTGTAACCCTTGTTTAGACATTAGAGAACAGGACTGGCAATCCGGAATGGAGTGTTCAGGCCCCAAACATTTCAGACACCATTCATGGGTATCTGTGACAGAAATTGTACCGCTATACTTAGTGCATTTTTTGAACCCGGAGGCTGGTTTTTCCATGAGGGAAAAGTTTCTTGTGGGCCTGGAGGCCTAAGAAGAAAAATACACCAAGTGGGGAAAAAATATATATATTTTTTTTTTTTTTAAAGAAAAAGAAAAGAAAAGACCAGCGGTACCGGTCTGGCGTCGGGGAAGGCAGATGCCGCGGAAAATAAGAACTGAGGAGAGTTGGTTAGGAAAGGCGGGAAGGCAGCGCGCATGCGCTGTGGGATGCTCCCAAAAGCTTTCCTTTTTGGGAAGCTGGGGAGCGTTCCCGTGCAGGCTCCGTCGGTACTGACGTACCCATATGTGAGGACTCATTCCTGCTTGTTCCTGGAGATAGAAGATCTACTGTATCTTTAATGCAGAGGAAAACATACAGATGGTCACCACATAAAAATAAGTGAATGATTTTCGCTTAAGGGTAATCTCCCACGCAGGAAAGGCGCATTGCTACATGCGTATGTGGGATGTATTTTATAAAGTAAATGCATACTTAACCCTTATGGAATAAGGCGTACAGACAAACCTACAAGCTGCAGCAGTATTGCCTACTCTACAACAGGTATAACTGCCCGCAGAAAATGCACGTAAGTGATAGTATTCTATAACATAGTAGGTAAATACAGGCTCTGCCTATGGTCTGCCCAGGCTTTCCCACCCTAACTGAAGGTACATGTGATGGGACTTGCATGTGCGCTTATAGGACAGCGACCGCTTAAAATGCACACTTAAGTATCCATTCACACATGTAAGTCCTTTAGAAAAGGGACTTAGCACCTGTTTCTAGCACGTAACTGTCCATGTGTGCTTTATAGAATCATTCCCATTATCAGTGACCCTATTACTTTATATTAGGGCTGCTATTTGCGCCATCCTCCTAAATAAATTTCTCCAGATGGGGTAATTTTAGAAAGGAATTTTCACAGGAAATGGCTTTTTTTTTAATGCGTTTGAAAGGGTTTGTATAAAAATACTCAAAGTTCTTCCACATAAAAAGCATGCATGGTGAAAGAATGTGCATAGTTACACAGGGGTCATGTAAAAGTGCGTTCTCCTACAGAGTTTGGTCAAAGTTAAGATTTGTGTATTCTATAAAGATACACAATTATGCACAGAATTTACGCACTGGCATTTACAGGTGCTCCAGAGATGGCATAAATGTTTGCTGCTGCAATCTAGTCATGGTTTCAGTGGTTTTTGAAGACACAGAAGTGCCAATGTGTCTTTATAAAATCGGCTAAAACAGGTGTCTACTTGGCCTTAACACATAGGTGGTCTGTTATAAAATTGTATGCATAACAGCTAAATATTGCTGCCATTTGGATGAATTTTGGCCTTACTCCCAAAATGTTTCTGGCCTTTCCTAGTTTTAAGCATATAAAACTTTGAACAAATCTTGAGGTATGTGTGTGACCAAAACATATCCATTATCCAGACCAATTGTTTTTAAATAATTATCCATTTAGCATGTGCAACTGACCAAATAACTGCTTTGACCCGAGACTCTTCTTGGCTAACATTTAAACTTTAGCTCAGGCCCAGACCATAAGAAAATTTCTTCTTAGACTTTGAGCTGGCGTTGAAGCTTGTAGAGTAGAGTAGGGAAGCAGGGTTCATACGCTTCATCCTTACCCTCTGCTATTAGGATCCAGTGTCAAGCATAAGAATTAAATTTCCCTTAAAATATACTTCCAATTCATTCTAACATTTCTGTAACATCTGACGTGGCCAGAGATCTAATGGTTACATTGATAGTATAGTTGTTCGCTCATCTAAGGCTGCTTCAAGATGTCCCACTTTCAGCTACCAAGTAGACACGAGTGATATGTGTGTCCATTGGAGCAGGGTGGTCTGGTGATAAGAGAAGAGAGTAAATTTCTTTTAACAAGTGGTATTATTTAAACTAAGTTATATCCAGATAGTTGCAAAAGAAGGTGATGCAAATATTCCCTTGGGAGGAAGGCTCAGGTAACTAGTGTCTTGCAATATACAAACAGCAACAAATCTTACAACATCCACGCTTCTGTTCTCTGTTGAATTTCTCACAGCTGGAAGTTAAAGGCCTAAAGAATACTGTAACCATTAATTCCCATGGGCTAACCTCTAAAGTTGCTGTCAATTTTCAATGCTGGCTAACCAAAACAAAAAAAAAAAAACTTTACATTTTGCGCTTCCTGGTGTCTTAAAATATTGCTTTCGTACAACAGTAAGTTCCAAGAGGAATTAGATATTTGACTTATGGGAGTAGATCTGAGAAGTTCTGAAGCAGCCCAAAAAATATAGTGGGCGAAACTTGACTCAACGCTTATGCCTCCCATTTCTGTCCCTTTGACTGCTTGTGATAGTGGTTTCTTAAGCTGAAAACTTAGGAAGTTATTCTGTGCTACGAATAGCGAGGATGGACAGCCTGACAGGACATCCATCCCCGCTATTCATGCCGACTCCTGCCCCCGACTAACTTCCCGCTGGTTATACAGGGAAGTTAGACAGGGGTGGGGAATGGTCGGTCCAAGGGCAGAGTCTGGGCGGGCAGTGGGCGGTTGCCGGCCCTGGACATACAGGGCCAATTCTAATGTCAGCCCTGTACATCCAGGGCTGGCAAAATGTCCAGGGAAGTTATTCCACCTCAGAGGTGGAATAACTTCCCTGGATGTGATTTTTTGCACAGCCCAGAGTTCAGATGTGGCAGGGGGAGCCAGGGTTTATTCCCTGCAGCTCGACCCTGGCCTTAGGAGGCCAGATTGGGGGCCGGGCTGCAGGGAATAAACCCCTTTTTCAGGTGGCCGGCCTAGTGGCTTTTAAAATGGAGCCATGGTGCCAGGGCAACATGACGCCATGGCGCTGTGGCTCCATTTAAAAGCCCTGACTGAGTTAGCCAGGGAAAGTCCCACACGCACAGACCAGACAGAATCATGGTCCCGGCCTGCACGTGCAGGAGTGTTCACGATTCTGATCCCATGAAGCTAGACATGCCCTGCAGGATCAGAATCGCGATCCCCTCTGTACATCTGGTTCAGACCAGACGTACAGAGGGCATCTACGTCTGGGACAGAATTGGGCCCTAAATGTTTTTTTCAATTCTTTTAATTGCAATTAAAAATTGTAAAAACATGGGCTGGAGCTAGTGAATGAGATACTGGGGGCAAAGAGGCATGTGCATAGCTGGGGCATGGTCGAGAGACGAGCCACGCAATTCCTCTCTGACCAAGGCTCCTTAAGCACTCACATGCTGTTTTGATACATTGTGTTTTGTATCCTGAAGGACATACGTTACAAGTACTAGCTCCTGGGAGTTATTTAGATTTCTTGATAGCTCTTATTTGTTTGGATTATTCATATAATAGCAGCCAGATAACAGTCACCCCCAGTTTCACCTGGATCCCAAGTCCTTCTCACTATCAACACATCTCTCCCCTCCTCTCCGTTTTTAAACTACTTGAACATGAGGTTCAGTGCCATTGCCTTGACTTTCTCTCCTCTCAAGCCCTTCTGGGTCCTCTACAATCTAGTTTTCGTTCTTTACATTCTACCGAAACAGCTCTTGCCAAAGTTTCCAGTGACCTGTTCCTGCCAAAATCCAAGGGCCTTTACTTGATCCTCATCCTTCTTGACCTTTCTGCTACTTTTGACACTGTTGACCACAACCTTCTCCATGATACCTTGTCCTCGCTTGATTTTAAGGGCTTTGTGCCTATCCTGGTTCTCTTCTTATCTCTCCCATCATTCTTTCAGTGTTTGTTCTGGTGGATCCTCCTCTCCTGTTATCACATTCTCAGTTGGTGTACCCCAAGGATCGGTCTTGGGTCCTCTCCTTTTCTCTCTCTATACCTAGTCCCTTAATGCACTCATCTCTTCCTATGGCTTTCAGTACCATCTTTATGCTGACTCCTCCCAGATCTTCCTCTCTACACCTGAAATCTCTCCAGCAATCCAGGCAAGGATTTTTGCCTGCCTTTCTGACATTGCTGCTTAGATGTCTCTCCACCACTTGAAATTTAACATGGCCAAAACTGAGCTTATTTTTTCCCTAAACCCTCCTCTCCCCTTCCTCCTTTCTCTGTCTCTGTGGATAACTCTCTACTCCTCCCTGTCTCCTCAGCTTGCAACCATGGGGGTCGTCTTTGACTCCTCTCTCTCCTTCTCTACACATCCAACCGATTGCTAAAACCTGCCGTTTCTCTCTACATCAACAAAATTTGCCCATTCCTTTCTGAACACACTACTAAGACACTCATCCACTCCTTAGTCACCTCCCATGTAGACTATTGTAACCTCCTCCTTGTTGGTCTCGCTCTGAATCATCTCTCTCCCCTTCAATCTGTTCAACACTGCTGCACAGCTAATCTTCCACCAGCCTCATCCTGCTCATATTACTCCTCTTCTCAAGTCTCTTCATTGGCTTCCTATCTGTTTCTGCATTCAGTTCAAACTTCTCCTGCTGACCTATAAGTGCATTCACTCTGCAGCTACTCACTACCTTTCCTCTTATCTCTCCCTACACCTCTCCTTGGGAACTCTGCTCTTCTAGCAATTGCTTCTATCCATGCCCTTCTCTTCTACTGCCAACTCCAGAGTTCGCTCCTTTCACCTTGCTGCTCCTTATGCTTGGAACAAATAATCAGAGTCTGTACATCAGCCGCCTTCTCTGACCCTTTTCAAATCCAGGCTGAAAACTCACCTCTTCACTGCTGCTTTCGGATCTTGACTCACCTGATGTCCTTTGTGTTTCTCTAGCATTCCCCTAGCTGTATCCCATGTCTACAGCTATTGTGTTGCCTGTCTTGATTAGACTGTAAGCTCCGATGAGCAGGGACTGTCTCTTACATGTGTTTGTGCAGCTCTGTGCACGCCTTGTAGTGCTATACAAAATAGAAACATGATGACAGAAAAAGACCACATGGCCTATCTAGTCTGTCCTTCCATAACTACAACAGTCCCCTTTTTTCCTTTAGAGATCCTGTGTGTTTGTCCCATGCTTTTTTGAATTCAGTTACTGTCCTCATCTCTACCACCTCCACTGGGAGACTATTCCACGGATCCACTACTCTTTCCGTAAAGAAATATTTTCGCATATCACTCCTGAATCTATCTCCCTTCACCCTCATCCCATGTCCCCTCGTAGCAGAACTTGCTTTCAATTGAAAGAGGCTCTCTCCCTGAACATTTATGCCACGGAGGTATTTAAACATCTCAATCATATCACCTCTATCCCGCCTTTCCTCTAAGGTGTACATATTAAGATCCTTAAGTCTGTCCTCATATGCTTTATAATCAGGACCACTAATCATTTTAGTAGCCACCCTCTGCACCAACTCCATCCTGTTTATATCCTTTTGAAGGTGCGGTCTCCAGAATTGCACACTATACTCCAAATGAGGTCGCACCAAAGATTTATAGAGAGGCATTATCACCTCCTTTTTTCTGCTAGCCATTCCTCTCCGTATGCACCCAAGCATCCTTCTAGCTTTTGCCGTCGCCTTTTCTACCTGTTTAGCTACTTTAAGATCATCAGACACAACCACGCCTAGGTCCCACTCTTCTTTAGTGGACAAAAGTACTTCACCCCCTATACTATATTGCTCCCTTGGATTGCTGCAGCACAAATGCATGACCTTACATTTTTTAACATTAAATCCCAGCTGCCAAATTCTAGACCATTCTTCAAGCTTAGCTAGATCCCTCCTCATGTTATCTATCCCTTCCTGGGTATCTACTCTATTGCAGATTTTGGTATCATCCGCAAAGAGGCAAACCTTACCCGACAGCCCTTCCGCTATATCACTAACAAAGATGTTAAAAAGAATGTTCACTAGTATTAGTAGTAATAGTAATGATAAACACTGAGACCAGCTTAGTCTACTATCAGTGACTTAGGGCACATTGGCATTGCTCCTCTGCCATATGAAAGCATCCCTGGGTTTTTACAAATGTCTATCCAGTTTATGACCATCTAGCAGCTGTTCCAAAGTGGCCGACTACATTCGCTGTCGACCTACAGCTTCCTGCCAGCGACAGACACCAGTTTACAGTAGATTCTAGGTTAGGCAACTCAAACAAGGCAGCTGATGCTCTGAACAGACCACCTGGAGAAAAATGGAAAGAAAACACCCTAGGCTTTGTCAAGGATTACAAAATGCTAGAGCACAGAATATGCGACTTCTCCACATGGCCGCCTCCACTTTAACATACACTGCTAAAAACTTATTTCTCATGCTGAACATGAATGGCTTCTGATAAATATTTTATTTTCGCTTACCCCTTTGACTTGGGAAGCATCTGTGGCCAATCTTGTTAGCAAAACACCTACAGCATTCTTGTGATCATCAAACCAGCCAATTTCCTGTGAATTAAAACATTGATTTGAGGTTACACTTTTTTCCTGAGTACAAAATGATTTGAAGCATTTACATTAGCCCCAAAGGGGCACTTTTACTAAAGTGCAGTAAAAATGTGCTTTTACCATTTGGCTAGTTGCATTACAGTTAATGCAATGATACACAGCTCAGATGCACCTGTCACTTCCCATCTGCCATGGAAACAGTGGTCATGTGGCAAGTCACCATTTTTATTTTATTTATTTAGCATACATTTATAACCCGCAACTTCCAGAGTTCAGTTGCGGTTTACAATAAAACAACAATCCACAAAGCAAAAGCTTAGTTTTACATTACATTTACTTTTATTGTTACAAAATGTTCAAACAGCATGAACTTATGCATAATAGCAAAATTGGCTGGTAAATTATATACAATAAACTATATACAAATATATGTTGTGGGTACTTTAGAATTGAATCATGGTGTTTTTATAATAGTGTATTGTCTGTTAAGTTGTTGGAAATAGTATTACTCAGTCATGATTTTTAACCTTTATCTGAGTGTATCAAGGGGTTATCTATGTTGCCGTAGTGCATGGAGAATAAGTAGGTTTTTAGTTTTTTACGGAGTTCCATAATTTCGGTTATAGTTCGTAGGTCCTCCGGAAGGGAATTCCAAATAGTTGGGGCAGCATGGGAAAAAGCTCTGTTGTTAGTTAATTTATTTGCTTTTATGAAATCAATAGGAGTATTTAGTTTATTTGAGTATCCTTTTCTGTGTGTGGTTTTTTGAGATTCCATGCTAATTAGTTTGCTTAATGGGATTGGGGCCATGTTATTTAAAGCTTTATATGTAGTTATTGTGGTTTTATATATTATCCTACTTTGAATTGGCAACCAGTGTAGGGAAGCTAGTATTGGTGTTATGTGCTGAATTGAGTGTGCTTTCGTGATAATTCTAGCTGCTGCATTTTGTGCTAATTGGATTCTTTTTATGTTTTGTTTCGTTATACCTAAGAGAATTAGGTTGGCAAAATCAAAGTGCGGTGTTATTGTAGCCTGTATTATATTAATGAAGTCTAGTTGGTGTACTAACGGTCGTAATTGTTTAAGGATTTTAAGTTTAAAGTATATTTTCTTTATGGTGTTTCTGATGTGAGTGTTCATCGTCAGATGAGTATCTAGGATAACACCTAGGTATCTTATTTCGTTTTTTATTTTAATGTCGTAGTTTTGCAATGTTATGTGGGTTGGGGGGATATATGATTGATTTTTTGTTACAATTAGAACTTCTGTTTTTGCATGGTTAATGTGAAGGTTTTGAGCTTTTAGCCATGTTGTAATTTCATTGAAGCAATCAGATAGTAGTTTTATTGGTAAGTTAGGGATTGTAAATGGGATGTACAGCATAATATCATCTGCATATAGATGATAGTATACTCCGAATTTTTTAAAGATATCACAGATAGGTTTTATGTAAATATTAAACAGGAGGGCTGACAGTGCGGAGCCTTGTGGGAGACCAACTTCTTGTTTATATATGGTTGATGTTTGGTTACCAATTCTTACATTTTGTGTTCTATTATTTAGGTAAGAGGTAAACCATTTATGTACAGTGTCTTTTATTCCTATTTGATTTAGGTTATTAAGCATTATAGTGTGGTGAACACTATCAAATGCTGCCGAAATATCAATAAATAAGAGTATAAATGCTTGTTTATGATTATTAATCCCTTTGAGTAGTGTATCGGTTAAGACTGTCAAAAGTGTTTCAACTCCATGTTGAGGCCTAAATCCATATTGGTGGTCATCAAGCGGGTAGGATGAATCAAGGTATTCTTGTGTCTGAATTTGTACCACTTTTTCTATTATTTTAGCCAAAAAAGGGATACTTGAAATGGGTCTGTATGATTTTGGTGATGTTTTATCAAGCGTGTTATTTTTGAGAATTGGCCGGATTTGTGCGTGTTTGAGCGTAGAGGGGAGGTGTCCTTGAAGCAATGATAGGTTTACTATAGGGAGGATGTATGATAGAAGTATTGGGAGTGTACTTTTTATCCATGTTACTGGGCATGGATCAAGAAAGGAGGTTGTGGTGTTGAGGTTAGTAATGATATTCTTTAGTGCGTCTTTTGATATGGGATGAAATTTTGACCATTCTTCTGAGCAGTGATGAACTGTATTTATGTTGTTTAGAGTCATTATAGGTTGCATAGATTTGTTTTGATAGTGGATGGCTAAGTTTTGTACCGAAATTTCAGTGATTTCAGTGTTCGATGTTTGAGGATTATTAGTAAGGTTTCTAACAATTGAGAAAAGTTCACGTGGTCTATTATAAGATTTTGATAAGATTGCCGCAAAATAAGATTTTTTTATATTATCTAATGTATCTTTGTATTTTGTGAGATGGTTGTTATATATTTCCTTGTTGATGGTTGATTTGGTTTTGCGCCATTTATGTTCTAATTTTCGTAGTTCTTTTTTCATTTGTTTTAGCGTGTTGTTGAACCATGGAGTTCTGTTTATTTTTAAATTAGAGGGCTTTTTGAATCGTTGATCAAGTTTGGCTGCATTGTTGATTGTTTCATGCCAGGTTATTACAGCTTCGTCTAGATTCATTGGGGATGATGAGAGGTGGGGTATTGTTGTATCCAAGAATTCGGTTTCATTAAATTTTTTGAATTTTGTAGTGGGATCACTTTGTGTGTTATTTTTAGTGTTATTGGTGTAGAATGTGAAGTATGTTTTGATAATGTAATGATCAGACCAGGGTATTTGTGTATATTCTATGGAGTCTGTGTTGAATAATTTGTAGAGAGTGCTTGGGAGGAGAATAAGGTCAAGGATGCCTCCTTTTATATGTGTTGCTGTATTAATTATTTGATGATAGTCCATGTCTGATATGGATTCTAGGAACAAGTTGGCTTCTGATGCTGGAAGTGATGGGAGATTGAAGTCGCCTAGCATGATTATAGGATTATGATCTGTAGATGAGCCTAGGAATTCAATTAGAGAATCTAGGCTATCTGCTTTTTGGTCAGGGGGTCTATATATTAGGCAAATTCTACAAATGTTGGTTTTTATAATTAAGGTGTCAATATTGTTGGTTATGGTAGATGGTATTGTTCTTGCATTTAATCCCTTTTTTGTCATTATTAGTACTCCTCCTCCTTTTTTGTTAGTTCTATGTGTATAGTTTATATCGTATTCATTGCTATTAAGTTGATTTAAGTAGATTGTATCCGTTTCAGTTAGCCATGTTTCCGTTACGCATAACATATCATTACCATGGGCTAATTGCAAGGGGCAGTCTATGCCCATTTACAGCAGCCGCGAACTAACAGCACATGGGAGGAGTAGCCTAGTGGTTGGGGCAAGGTACTTCAGGCCGGAAGGTCGGGGGTTCAAATCCCACTAGAGGACAGCAACCTTGGGCCGGAAGGACTGGGGTTTCTAGTCCCACAGATGCTCCTTGTGGTCTTGGGCAAGCCACTTAACCCTCCATTGCCCATGTTCCCTGTAAGTATTAGTGTATGTGTCTCATATCCCCGTGTGTTAAATGTATCCCCCAATTGTGTTGTGACCGCTTTGATTGAAGGATAAGGCGGTATACAAAACTGTCTAAATAAATAAACATGTTAATTGCTTAACGCATTTTAGTAAAAGGCTCTCTAAGAGTTTCTCTGTTAGGCTTAAGCTCACGCAGGTTTCATGGTTTTAAAACGAAGTAGCAAGCACTAATAAATGAAGATGCCGTTTAAGTTCTGAACGAGATACAGCGAGAGAGAGCCCTGTGTGTCAGAAAAGGGGACCATATAGATATGAAGCTCCCTGGCGCAAAAGAGATTGTCTCTGAAACACAGTGTGTTGGACAAGGACAATATGCAGTAACTGATGAGAAGTTTTGTTTCTGCTCTTTTGATACATAAAAATTTGAATCAAATAAGTTAAGAAATGCAATGTTTGGATCGATCATGACAGCGGTGAGAGCATGAAGTTATTATGAACCTGCTCTCTTGATACTTTGATGAACTTTCACAAATTCTATTGCAGCATTTGCTAGGAGTGATTGTACCTTTATTACACTGGCACATTTTTGAGAAATTTTATACTCTTAATTGACCTTCACCTGTCTAAACCTTTGTGCACAACTTGGTCCGCATAAATAAGTAACTTACTTATGTTGTTAAAGTTATCTAGATAGCTAACTGGATTTTCAGTGGAAACCATCCAGATAAATTTAGCCAAATATTCAGTAGAGCTTATTTGGATAATAAGTTACCCACTCACCTTCTTACTCACTATGGGACATTTAAAGTTATCCACACACTGGAGATATATCTACCTGTTGAAGCAATGCCTTGAACGAAAAAGATCGCAGCCTCATGGTAAGAGCCTCTCCAGATTTGCCAAACGTGTACCCCTAAAGGTATTTAAAAAGAGAGTAGAGTATGCTGAGCTCGGATGTGTTATTTTTCCTCAGTTTGCCAGACCATGGTATTGTCATCTTGATTGGTTTACTGCACACCAGAAGCACTTAAGACTGTATAGGGACATATGGGGTAAATTTACAATATGCATATATGGAAGTATATCTGTGTAAATGCCACTTATAAAATTAATCTATGTGATGACAAAAATGCACATATTTGTGTGCAACTCTCCAGTAGACATGTTTGGAGGCATATTTTGGGCGGAATGTGGGCAAAACCACGTTTTACATGCATTCTTTATAGAACATGTACATTTGTGCATATTACAGGCATTTACATGTACGGCACCTCCAGAGATGTTATAGCAGCAATTTCAGCTGCTTTAATGGGGCATTTTTATAGAGACACATCAGTGCCTATTTGACCTCTGAACCTAGGCGACCTGTCATAAAATTTCTCTCATTGGGGGGAACCATCTAACTGCCCACTTTGGTGTAAAGTTCATGGGTACATTTTGTGCGTTTACTTTCACTTTGAAAATTAGTAGCGACTATTTTCAGCATTGCTATCTAAATAATCTGCATAACTTAGGCCAGCAAAAAAGCTGTCCTAAGCAGTATGCGGACTGGCTACCCAGGTTGTGGCCAAATATTGCCATTATACAGATACTGCCAGCACGGACTGCTGTATCCGGACATTCCACGGCAGCTGCTGTATGAATATTGCTGCGGAATACCTGGATTCTAGTTGGGGGGGGGGTTTAAACCCTATCTGCCACAGTCTGAATACCAGCCCCACAGTGCTTATTTTTATGCAATATATGTATGGGCGTTCCAAGGGTAGAGAATGGGCAGAACGGGGCAGGGACTGGCAAGTATGCATATATTTTATAAAACGCCCATGGGTGCCAATTCTTCCCACCACATTCAAACTTTGTGCAGGACCTTTCCAGCTGGCAATCTTATAAAAAGGCATATAGACGCATACGTTGTGCCTATTTCATAAACGGTAACAGACTTGCCTATGTGCCTTTTATGCTATTAAGTTACCCCTTATCCATGTAAGCTTATCTGTACATGGAAAAGGCAATTTCATGCAAGTTCATTTCCAGAGGAAAACCACTGCTTTTACCTGTGGCAATGGCTTATAAAATCATCCCTGTGCAAGGAAAGTCTATAACAGCAGGGTCTAGGCTGTCAAAGGCACATAGGTACAAATGCTACACCCACTGTATAAAAGGTAACATATGTACCTATTTGCTTTTCTAAAATCACCTTTCCAAAGGTTACAGTACAAAGTTACACCTCTAAATGCTTCTAAAATAACTTAAGTCTAGGAGTAACTACAAAATCACACTTATTTCAATCACTTCATGCATCCCAAACTTCTGAAGAGATTTTGAACTACTGTGCCTACAGGTTATCAATTTTTAGCAGGTCACATCATGAGCAGCCTAGTGGTTAGGGCAGCAAACTGAGATCAGAAAGACCAGGGTTTCAATCCAACTGGCATGTTTTGGGCAAGTCACTTAACCCTCCATTGCCTCAAGTACAACCGTAGATGTAAGCCCTCTGGGGACAGGGAAATATAATCAGGTACTCTAGGTAACTCCCCTTGATCTACCTACTGGAAAGGCATGAGCTAAATACTACTAAATAAATAAAACAAGCAAGCATTTGTATCATATTCCAACTTTTTAGCAGAATGCATATACCTTCATAAAGGGAATTATTGTGCAACTAAATTTTTCCATTGAGTCATTCAATTTCTGGCATGTATGCATCATGGGTAGCAAGAATGTGCAATGATCAAAACATCCGAATCTGATGCAAACTGTTATAGTATACATATGGGATATAAGAAGAAACTTTATGAATTACCTACAGGAGGTGTTCACAACTCTTTTTGGGTTTGAGAACTCTTTGCAATCCAAAAGTTTTTACATTCAACTCCCAGGGCCGGTGCTACCATTAAGAGAACTAGGCCGTTGCCTAGAGCACCAGCCCTCCAGGGGTGCCCATTGCATCTCCAGGGCCTGCAGCGGTGGCAATGGTTCCTGAATCATGATGCAGTGCTTACCAATATGATCCAGTGCCGCATCTCGTTTCCTTTCTGTTACTATGTGCCGTTTTGGCCCCTCTGCAACTCAGATTTTCAGTTTATGCAAACTGGAAGCTGCGCCAGAGGGGGGGGCAGAAATGGAACATAAGTAACAGAAGGAACCACAATGTAGTGCCGGACTATATTGCTAAGCATTGTATCATGGCTCAGGAGCCATTACCACTGCTGCAAGCCCTGGAGAGGGGCTGCAATGGAGGTGGGGGGCCCACAGGGGAGGCAGCAAGATAGAGGGCCCACCAAAGGCACCTCCAGTCTTTGCACCGGCCCTGCCTCCTCCCACAATGTCTCCGCCAATCTCACACTTCTCTAGCCTCTTCTCTGTAGTCTCTCGGGAGTCCCTTCCCATTGGTCTCACTTCTTCCTCCCAAGCCAAGCTATTTCCAATGAGTTTCTGTCCTCACAACTCCTTCTGATTAGTTCCTGCCATCCAGTTCCTCCCTCTCAACCTTTCCCTCCCTCTATGCTCTCCCTGTAAGCATCACTCTTTCAGCCCTTCCCCACTAAGACCATTCTCCCCCCCCCCCCCCATCAGTCCCTTCCTTCCAGTTCTTCCCCACTACTCTCTCTCCTTAAGTACATCTCTTGAGTAGTCTCGCCCCCTATCTTGCTGAGTCACCAGTTTCTTTCTTTGGCTTCCCCAGCCATTTCTCTCTGACATACTGCCAGTTTCTTCCCCCCCCCCCCCTCCAAGTTTTCTCCACCAGTCTCTCTCTTAACCTTATCCCAGCAATCTACTTTGTGTCCAGAGACCTGCAAGAGAATTTTTAAAAGGAAAGCTCCAAACAGCATTTTCCTTTGAAATTTCTGGGCCAGTGACAGTCTAGTATTCTTTATTCCTTTATTTTTATTTCAGCATTTGATATACCGCCCAAGCAACAGCGTAAGAACGGTTTAAAAAAAATCAAGTGGTTGCAAGTATTGAGAAAAAGGAAAAAAGAACTCCATTGGTAGATAGAGAATGAGTAAGGAGGGGAAGGGGAGAGTAGGTGGAAGGAGGGAATAGACAGGGAGCTACCCATTAGGAGAAAGAAGGAGTGTCAAGTAGAAAGGGAGAGAGTAATCAAAGCGGAGTGGGGGGGGGGGGAAGGTCAAAAGGTGAGATGGAAGAGGTAGGTTTTGAGCATTGCTTTAAATATGGGGTAGGAAAGTTCCGTGCGGAGCGTGGGTGGTCATGAATTCCAGAGAGCGCGGCCCAAGAAAAACAAAGCAGAATGGCAGGCGAGCTCGAGGTGTGCTTGAGTAGGGGAAGGAAGGGAGATACGATTGGCATGCAGGGACTGGACTAGACACAGGGGAGCATGGAGATGGAGCTGACCTGCCAGATATTGAGAGGTGTCTATATGGATGACCTTGTGGATGATGAGAACCTGGAGGGGAAGCCAGTGTAGATGTATAAGCAAAGGTGTAACATGATCAGATTAGGAGGAGTGGGCGAGAAGATGAGCCCCAGCGTTCTGGATGAGTTGTAATCATCGGAGTTGGTATTGTGGTTGGCCAGCAAGGACAACATTACAGTAGTCAAGCTTGGTCATAATGAGGGACACAATGAGGGTGGTTAATGACGGGAGTGAGAGAAAAAGGATGGACAGCACAAATTTGGTGCAGAAAGAGAAGGGAACTACTAACGAGGGAAGAGATGTGCTAGTGGAATGTGATGGAGGAATCCAGGGTGACCAAAGGTACTTAAGAGATGACACAAGGGATATTGGGGTATCACACAGCATGGGAGCAAAGGAAGGGCAGGGAGCACTATAGCTGAATCAAATACTGGCAGACTTGCATGGGTTAACGTGTAGGAAATTATTCAACAGGTGGAGACACAAGAAAGGTAGGCATCCAGGCAAGTGAGATTGGGAGCAAGAGGGCTAATGTGGAACAGAAGGATCTGCATAATAACCAGAAATCCCAAACTGCTGGATAATGAGGGCGAGTGGGGCAAGGAAAACATTAAAGAGGTGATCTAAGACAGAGCCCTGAGGGACACCGCAGGGGAGGGAGGTTATAGGGGAGGAGGTGTACCTGCAGTTACATGCAGGGATATCAAAATAATCCTTAGTGACTGTCTCTCTCCCCCACTCTCTGCCTTGATCCCTGGAAGCATACGATACCTTTTTCTCACGATCATGGCCATTATTTCACCTACTGCTCTTCCTCTATGGCCCCTTCCTGAATATCTTCCCTCCTGCCCTGCTTCTTCTTACCCTTGGTTCCTTCTTGAGTCCCTTTTCAGCTGCCATCTCTGCCCAAGCTAGAAAACAGACCTACAGCGATTCCGGTTAGACTGGTTTTATTAGACAAATTCCCAGTTCAAACTTTGTGGATTTTATATTGAAGTAGTCATAAAACCCTTCATAGTAAGTTTAGAAAAATTATCGATAAACTTTCTAGAACTGTAATACTAATGTCTGCTTAATCTAGTGTGTTGTGTTTTATTCTATTCTAGTCAGGAAAGGTTGAGGAAACTTACCATGATTATATACACACAGATACTAATAATTCCTAGTATAAAAAACATTAGAGAAAGCAAATTTGTTCTCTGGCTTCTTTTCTCAGGATCAGTTTCTTGAAAAGCCTGTTATTAAAAAAATTATAATAGAAGCAAAATTACAAAATGCCTAATCCAACACACAATTTCAACTTAGATTTTCCACTAAGCAGTATAGGTCATTTTAGAATGGTTGCCTGGCATTTACCCTGTAGATGGCACACGCGGGTAAATGCAAATTTTCTAATGTCATTATTCACATGTGTAGATGCTATGGGGCACACAGGTTGCAAAGGATCATGCTCTTAGTGTGCTTTGGGTGGACTGAAAAAAATATATATAAGTGTGCATTTCTGATTTTTCTTGGAAGTACATGTGTATTTCAAACAATTTCCCCCCACTGAATTCTCCACCTCCTCCTCAGTATCAAACTGTTCATTTTGGCCAGGAATTCAGAAGAGTCAAAGTAGTAATTATGCCCAACCCTTCAATAATTAACATATCCTTAAAAAGGCAAAGCAAATGACCTTGAGGAGCATAGCTGTGGAATTTCTTTTTAGACTATGGTGTTTCTGCATGTACAGTAAATGCTGGTACATGCACATAAAGTTAGCAAATATTGCTATCTACAACGCTGGCCCTCACACCTGTAGAAGGCAATTCTATGAACTCTCATGCAGTTAGCATGCACTGCAAAACTCATATGTGGGGCTTATTATATAAAGCACGAGCATACTTAGAATAAGGGTTTATGCCAAGTGTAAACGCCTGCGTCTAGATTCGGCAGAAATGCTCATGTTATACTATTCTATAGCTATGTGCATAAATTTAGGCCCCTGTGCACACCTTAACTAAAAGGAACGCACGTGCATGTTTACAGAACAGTGGCCACCTAAACCACACATGTGCATAAGTCCTTTAGAAAAGGGACTTGTGTGCATTTCCAGCGCAGACCTTAACACATGTCCTTTAAGTGATAATGCTCATTTTGTAACTATGTGTTTTCCTAAAATGCTTGTGCCTACGACACATTTAGGAAAATACATGTGGTTTTTCACTTGGCCCTATATGTACTTTAAAAAAAAAAGGGGCCCACATTCAGCAAGCCTTTAGCAAATGGATTGGAAATTGTGAACTTCCCATCTTGGATGTTTCTTTTCTGATCTGAACAGCCTATGAGAAGTAGAGCTTTCTAAGTGTGCAAGCAAGTGTTCCTCTACTAAAAGATCTCACTTGAACATGACAAAATTGTTTGCATAGGACATGGCTTCCGTAAAATGCTTTCTGTAATGAAGGGAAACACATTGATATTGGTTCTGTTGTAACCTGATTCTTTTATTCACTTTTCTCTCTGTTAGAAATATTGTGACCTAGCACCTATTGGTGGTCGATATATTTATTTTTAATCACCTCTAATCTGTTTTTTGTATTAGGGCTGTGGTTCTCAACCCAGTCCTCAGGACACACCTAGCCCATCAGGTTTTTAGGATAAACAAACCCAAAAGAAATCACTCCACCAGTATACACATAGTCACACATCAGATACATAAACATGGATAAAAACATATGTATGTATAAACTTGGAAGGAGAAAAGAGCCTCAGAATCCAGTGAGGTGGGAGAGGCGGCATATACTGTACATACTCGGACCCAAACCTAAACCTCTTAACATCAACGGCTCAGCAAAATTCCTTCTGAGCGGTCGAGGTTAAGGTTTGGGTCCACGTATGTCTAGTATATGCCAGCTCTCCCACCTCACTGGATTCTGAGGCTCTATTCTCCACATACACATGTTTTTATCCATGTTTATTCACCTGATTTGACAATGTGTATACTGGTAGAGTGATTTTTGTTTTTTTTACTTTCACTCCGATTTTGACCTTTTTTTGGGTTGTGAGGTTTTTAGGATAGCCATAATGACTATGCACAAGAGAGATTTGTATGCACTGCCTCCATTGTATGCAACTCTCTCATGCATATTCATTATGGTCATCCTGACAATCTGACTGGCTAGCTGTGTCCTGACTATACTAGGGCTATGTATATTGCCTCTGTTTGAATTAAGGAGTAGATCTAATAATCTTTCAATCAAAACTCCATGAAATGATCATGGCATTATCCTCCCCGATGCTTTTTCATGTTTCCAGCATACAGAATGGGTTAATCTCTGTGTCGGTAGGCACCATAACATTACCAAATTCAGCTGTCAGAGGCATGAAAAGCATGTTCCCAGCATTAATGCGGCACCCTGTGCCCTAATGTGGCATGCAAACAGCACAGGTGCACTTAGCTCCGCCTGTTGAGGTGGAGTTAGGTGAACTTGCTCTAATTGCAAGGGTTACAGGTAGCGCAGTGTTTATCCCCATGCTAACTGGGCGGTTGCTCACCACACCCACTCTCCACCCCAATGCACGATTTACAGTTAACGCAGAAACCGGCCGGCGCTATCATGGTCCTGCGCTGTCGAAATGTGTCCCAACATGCCTTCAGCATGGGCCAGAACATGCTCCGACAGCTAGCACCCTTTACTAGAAGTCCCCCCCCCCACCCACAAGCAGAGTCACAGACTCAGGGCTGACACAATAAGAGCTGCAGTATTCTCTACGAACTGCAGTCTCCATAGTTATCGCTTTAGGCAGCCCAGAATAGAGAATTATTGCAGTCTAGACAAGATGAGATAGAATTGTGAGTGACTCAAGTAAGGATGTAGGTAATGCATATGGGAAACTGAAGTAAGTATCTTCATAAAATAGGCACCTTGTGCCCTCCCAACCTAGGCGGCCTGTTATACAATTATTTTCTACTTCTTTAAGCAGTTACTACTGACCTCAATCTACGTGATATTTTATGATCACTTTCAAACCCCAGAAATGCCTCCCACAAATATGGCTAAAATTATACATGTTGTGGAACATACTGCACATGACTTAAGCCATGTTGAAGGAAAACATTTTTCCATATTAAAGATATCTACATATTTGTTCAGTTGAAAGCAGAACTAGAGCATTGTAAATAACTTACGCCGATCACTTTTCCAAATATGACAGCAAATGTTGGATAAATGCCACCAGCAATCGCAGCAGCGATCACCCCAAATATAATAAAGAGCCATTCCGGTTTATTAAGTGCCAGAATTTGGGCATAGCCCACTTGAGGAAGTTTCTCTTTCTCCTTTAAAATAAAAGAATTACATTGATAGATAAATCATCATCATCATCATCATCATTAGCTCATCCAATCTCAAAGCCCTAAATTCCGCTGTATACCTCGTGCCCTTCCAAAACTTGCTCAGATACCCCATCCTTCAACTGTCCACCAGGCACACCCAGTCCCCACCTTTCTAACATGGCCTCTGGGCCTTAACCTTCTGATTCCTCGCTGGCATGAGGGATCAAGTTCCATGGCGCGGGATTACTAATAGCGCTGCTGATACTATGACCCACACACCGAAGCATGTGGGGAGGTGAATTTGGCTCTGGTGATGGTAGGGGCTCAAATGCCATCCTAGTAGGTTGGAGATGGGAGCACTATTAACGTTAATGGGTTTGGGAGGGCATGTGGGATCTGCAGGGCACCACTGAAACTTAGGGATGGAGAAACATGGGTTTGGGGGCATGGAAGCCTGCATTTATGTTTTGTGAGGTACAAGTTAGGCCCCTGAAAGCCCATGATAAACTGATTTTCAGGGTTGTTTAACGTGAGTTGGAAGGAGCAAGTCAGAATGTTGCTAAACTGAAGGGAGCTATTTTAATAAGATCATTTTAACAGGTTATACTACATAGCATTAGTTTGTAGAGGCAAAAGCCTATTTTGCAAGCAGCAGGTAATATATGCAAACTTCTGCCTCTAACATAGCGCATTTCATAGGTGGCTCTACCAAGCCAGATAGATGGCATAATACGGTAGTGCCTTATAAAAGTGTAAAGGAATCAAAACATGTGCTTACTGCTCCCAAAAAAAAAAGAAAATATGTAAATTAGGGGTGTGTATGGGCATAAAAATGTTTTGTATGTGATCATTTAAAGCAAATTGTTCCCCGATTGTCAGGCATTTTTTCACATTTATTTCACACATTCCTTCTTTAGGCACACGTGGTCTCCATGCTAGAACTTTAAGTACCCAAATCAATTGTGCATGTGTTAATTTGTAGGTGTATGCATGCACAACTTCACCCTCTCTCCTGCCCCCAGAAATGCTTCCAGGTCATTGTATTAATAATGTGCATACCTGTATGCATGTATTGAGCCAACAATTTTAGAAATGCTTTATAAACCTGTCCCGTTATCAGAAGAGTATTGACATTGGTTGTTAAAGTCTTGCAAGGGGAGCCCCAATTTATATGCCTGATTTTATGAGTTATTATACTCCTGCAAGACAATTCAGATCACCGGATGAATGTAGGTGGGCAATAGTTTCAGTAAAGATTTTGGTTGAAGAAGTTTATTGAAGATTACTGCAAGAACAGCCCCTTCATTGTGAAATAAGTTGCTAGAGGATCAAAGAATAATTATATGCCATTTAGAAAGGCATGAAGACATGGCTGTGGTAGACATTTTGTGATTTCCATGTCAGGATTTTATGTATTGATTTTAATTGAATGAATTAGTGTTACTGTTATGACAGAATCCACCATAAGCTTATCTGGGGGTAAGAAGTAGAATATAAGAGACTAAAATTATGATCTGTAGTATGCTACAGTGAAAAAGTAAAGAATAAAGCAAGTAGATGGGGTTAACTGTTGAACCGAAATGTTACCAGAAAAAATAATTTATACTCACCTCCTTATCCAATTTGGATTTCTTTTTTTCCTTAATGCTTCTCTTGGCAGAAGATTTTCTACGTTTCTGTCTACTGGAGTGCCTATGAATACTTGCTCGTTTAATATCTTCTGTTGCTGGAAGGTCTGGTGCACTCTCAAAGATGTTCTCATATTCTTCATCCTCTGTATATTCAGAATCTTCATCGTCTTCATCACTGTTAGTATGATTATTCTAAAGGGGATTGTCAAAATCAAATTGAAGGAATTTATTGATCTCATTTGTATAGGAGCTTTAGGCAAACCACAATTAAAACAAGAAGAGACCAATGTCAGATATATCAAAAGGCATGAAAATGACAAGAGTGTACAGATATCCAAAACTGAGAAATTTGTAGGGGCTGATTTTATAAAGGGGGCATCAACTGATTGGTTTTAGGCTGTCCGCCCAGTTTTACAAGCGGGAGGCCAGTGGCCGTTAGGACAGTAAAACCAGCCAATGAAAGGCTAGTTTTCTGCTGATCGCCAATTGTTACCATGCTCAGTTGCGACTATTCCATCCAGACGCCACCACCACGGAACCTGATTGAGCTACTCAGGTCAGTAACTTGATGCAAGAGTGCAGAGCGGGGCCTATGTTTAAATCATGCGTGTGCTGAGATGGCTCTGCCAAATCCTGTCCCATCTGATGTCTGATATTAGAGGGGGACGAGACAAGGCAGGGTAGTCTCAGCACACGCATCTAAATATAGGCCCCACACTGGGCTCTTGCTTTTAGCTTTGCAGGACATGGGAGGGGGATTAGAGACACACTGAGTGCAGCATGCCTCCAGGCGCACCGCACTCAAGGAGCCGCCATCACCACCAATCCCTGATCGGCATCGGGGAAGGAAGCCGGAAGGACACAGCCTCCCTGCCCATCTGCACAAGGTCAATCAGGCCCACCCAAGCAGGAAAGAACTTAAATGCAGCATGCCTCCAGGAGCGCCCATGCCTGGTGGGCCTGCGCCCAAGGGCCTCGCCAGAGGGCTCTTTGGCATGGCCCTTAGGCAGGGACCAAGAATAGGACCAGAAGCAAGCTAACCCTACCTCCAAAACACAGAACCCTATCCCGGAAGGTAAAAGGCTCTGACCACCGCACCAAGATCCCAAAATCCAGGGGCGGAGCCCGATGTCCAGCGGGATGGTCGCATAACGCTGAGGCTCCCGAGAGGCCTACTCAGAATCCTGAATTAACACCGGACATACTTGAATTTCTGCTCTGATCTTGCCGGGGCACATTGGTGAGATGGCGGGGACCAAACCTACGCGCCTGGAATTTGGATCTCCAGCGGCTTCTCACGGCAAACGCTCCAAAACTGAACCCCCGTCCCCGCAGAAGGGGCTGGCTTTGCGCGAGGGCCCCGAGATGCAGCAGGAAATCCTCGCAGAGATTAGAGGGGTTAAGGACCTCGTGCAGTCAAATGGTGAAGCACTCCGAGCGCTGCGGGAAGATCTTGGTGTATTGCAAGGCAGGCTAGAGGGGCTCTCTTCGCGTCAGGACAAAATGGAGAGCGTATTAGACTCCCACGCGGTCCGGCTGTCCAAACTCGACAAAGTTGAACGTCAGGTGCGGGCCTTGCAGAAAGAAGTGGAAGATGGCAATAATAGAGCGCGCCGCAACAACCTACGACTCGTGGGCATACCGGAGGGAGCGGAATCGGGAGACATGAAGGAGTTTTTATATAAAATCCTCCCTTCCCTGCTCCAAATCACCTTTACCAAAGAATTGGAGATTGATCGCACTCATCGTGTACCCACAAACATAACGCTCAACAGGAAGACCCCGCGGCCTATCATCTTTCGACTTTTGAGATATCAACATGTGGAGCAAATTCTCAGGGCCTCTCGGGCAAAGGGCCATATGGAGTTTGAGAGCCACAAGATCTCCTTCTATCCTGACTTGGCTAAACCCACGGTCGACCGCCGAAAGCGCTTTCTGGAATTCCGGCCGAGGCTTCAACAACTACAAGCACGCTATGGCCTGATGTACCCGGCCAAGCTCCGAGTCACGCTTCACAATCAAACAAGAACATTTGAGGACCCTGATCTACTAGTGGAGTTTTTGGATGCTAAAGAAGCCGACTTGATGCGCTGACTTCCAGAATATTCCTGCCAGTATTCTCATATCCGCTGTACCTGCCATCTTGGATTTGCCGCGGCTCAGTAAAGAGTCTGTCGAGGGCGGTTTGTTGCCTTATTTTGATGATATCTGTGACCCGACTCCATCTACCCATCGGAGCCTCGATGAGTATCAGAGACAGTGTTAATTATGGACTCTGGTGTTTCTTTTCTTTTTTTTTTATGTCTCTATCTTCCTCTCTAGGGCCTCCTCCCGCAGACATATGGTCGCCATTTTCATTGGGGGTTTTGCTTCTTCTCTAAGTTACTTTGGTACATACTTTTCAATATGGGGTGTATTAGTCAGCAGACTCGGTGATTATATCATTGTTGTACAGATTCTGATTATGATGTATGTTTTCAAGCGCCCTTACCTAAAATGTCTATTACCGATTGATGGCACCATGTAAGATTTTATCATTGAACGTAAAAGGAATCAATAATCCGATAAAACGGAAGAAAATCCTAAGCTATCTAAGTCATGAAGCTGCGGACCTGATTTTCCTCCAAGAAACGCATTTAAATTCGAAGGAAACTCTTAAACTCAATATTAAACCTTACATGGTGGCCGCCTATTCCCCAGCCGTTTCTAAGAAATGTGGGGTTGCCATACTGGTTAGGAAATCTCTGCATGCTACCATTATTGCGACTAGCTCAGATACAGCAGGTAGATGGTCCAGAGTTCACCTCAAGATAGGTAACCTTGAAATTACATGTATATGCCTTTATGCTCCTAATGTGGATGACCCTGCCTTTTTTGCTACCATTGCTCAGGTTGCGCAGGCCTCTGCTAATACTTCATTGATAATAGGGGGGGATTTCAATTTAGTTCTTGATCCCCTGATTGACAAACAGCCGCCTAGGACAAGTGGTCCCCCCAAGAGTCACACCACGCTTACCTCTGTGATCAAAGATCTTGCTTTAGTCGATCTATGGAGGTTGCTACACCCCAATGAGCTTGACTTTACCTTCTTCTCTTCCCCTCATAAATCCCAGTCTCGCATAGATTTCTTTCTAATATCAAAACTGTTAGTTCCTCAGGTGGACACTGCAAAGATTCACTCCCAACATATCTCAGATCATGCTGCTATTTCTTTTCAATTACACACTACTACACCCCAAGGGAATTCGGGGGCCTGGTTCTTTGATAGAGCCCTATTAACTCAGCCAGAGTTCCAGTTAGAAATTCGAGCAGCCATACAGGATTACTTCCATTTTAATTTACCCCAGGATACTGCAAATTGGGCTTGGTGGGAGGGTTTCAAAGCGGCCATTCGTGCAACGATCACTAGTTATCAAATTCGCCTGCGGAAACAACGCAAACAGCAGCTACTTATACTAGACCAACAAATCAAAGCAGGCGAACGAGTTCTAACTTCACGTACTGATCCATGCGTCTTAGTTCGCTTACAGCGTCTCCGTTTTCAATATAATGCAATCCTCTCAACTGCAGCTTCTAAGAGTATTGAGCTTCAACGAGGGACATACTACCGTGAAAGCAACCGAGCCGGTCGACTTTTAGCCAACGCCTTGAAAGGTCAAAAAGAAGCCAAACGCGTAGCGGCCCTTCGAGCCCCACAGGGAGGGGGCATACTGACCACAGACTCCGATATCGTAGAACTCTTTCGGGATTTCTATACCCGTCTATATCAATCTGAATGTGAGTTCTCATCAGAGACCTTCGAGCGATTGTTTTCTGGTATTCAGCGGCCGACCCTTTCTGAAGCTGATAGGGATGCGCTGGATGAACCCTTCTCTACTTCAGAGATCCAATCTGCCCTAAAACGAACAGCCCCGGGTCGAGCCGCCGGGCCTGATGGTCTCCCGACCGAATTCTACAGAACGTTCAGTGCAGATTTAGTTCCCTACTTAAAACTCTATTTTACTGCCCTTGCGGTAGATACATCCTCTTTGGGATCCTTTTCTGCAGCTAATGTGGTAGTATTTGAGAAAGAAGGCAGAGACCCGCTGCTAACCGCCAACTACCGTCCAATCTCCCTACTTAATGCCGATTATAAGATCTTCGCAACGATCTTGGCCACCCGGCTATCTGACAGGATGGCCACCTTGATCCATCCCGACCAATGCGGTTTTATACCCGGCCGATCCACCGCTGACAATGCTCGGACCTTGTGCCATGTGCTATCCAGTGCTGCCAATTTAGACCACCCATGGGTGGGTCTTTCCCTAGATGCTGAAAAAGCCTTTGATCGCCTAGAATGGCCCTTCTTATTTGCAGTTCTCCGATGGTATGGCTTTGGGGAGGGCTTCCTCCGATACCTCCAAGTCATGTATACTCAACCCGTTGCCAGTATTTGTGTAAATGCCATTAAGTCTCAGCCTTTTAATCTCCAAAGAGGCACGCGTCAAGGTTGCCCCCTATCACCAATGCTCTTTGATCTAGCTCTTGAACCCCTCGCCCTCCTTATTAGACAGTCCGCACGTATTCGAGGTGTCCCCTTCAGTCACAGAGAGATTAAACTCTCTGCATATGCAGATGACCTTATGCTCTTCGTATCCCTTGATTCGGTTCCAGCTGTCTTGGATCTGATTGATGGATACTCGCAATTATCGGGCTATAAAATAAACTGGACCAAATCTGTAGCATTCCCACTGAACCGCTGGGTACATGAGGCTGACATGCAGGCCTTTCCTTTCCTTTGGCAATCCCGCATGGTGAAATATCTTGGGGTCCATTACTGTTTTCCTCTAGAAGACACTATTAGTTTTAATGCCAAAGAGGTTGTCTCCAAAGTCCGTGAGCTCACAAATCGTTGGTCTCCCTTATCCCTTACATGGTGGGGCCGCCTAGAAACTGTGAAGATGATGATAGTCCCCAAAGTGAACTATATTTTAGAAATGCTGCCATGCTTACTCCCGCTACACACCTACAAAGATATTGAGGGCCTTCTCGTCCGCTATCTCTGGCAGGGCAAACCACCAAGGATAGCTAAACAAAAACTACAGTCTGCGAAGGAACTAGGGGGTACCCGCTTTCCTGATTTTCTCAGATATCATCAAGCCTTCCTACTTAAACAAGGTGCCCGATGGCTAGATGCCTCAACAGACAGCAGACCAGTTTGGCTTGACATAGAAGAGGAGCTTAGTAGCCCAATTCCGTTGATCCATCTCCCCGGTATGTCCCATCAAGTAGACACCCGCCATCCCCCAATGATTGTCGATACTCTTGCGGCCTTTAACACTCTCATTCTATCACTGGGCCCAAACGTATGTCCTCAGGACGGACTCCCGCTGTGGAATAACCCCAGAATCCAAGTCCTAAATAGAATGATAGCATGGAAACCCTGGTACTCTAGGGGGATCTGGACACCCCAACAGCTCTTCTCTGCAGCTCGTTGGAAAACCTTTTCTGAGTTACAAAAGGAATTTGCGTTACCAGCGAAACATTACTTTCAATTGATGCAGCTTCAACACTGCCTCAAAAGTGCTCGAATCCTGCCGCCCTCTGCCCCTACTGAGGACGGGCTATTAGAACTCATTCACTCTATCAGTAGTACACATGGGGTAGCCTCTAACTTTTATAAACTATTATGTCAGGGTACCGATACTGCTACTTGTAGAGCTCAACAAGCCTGGGAACGCGAACTGCAAACCACTTTAACCCCTGTGCAATGGAGCGTTTTCTGGAGCAAAGTAGTGCGGGTTTCCCGATCTGCCTCAGTTACCCAAACTCTCTTCTTTTTTGCACATAGAAGCTTTTATACTCCAGAAAAGATAGCCAAATGGAACACAACTGCTAGGGACCAGTGTTGGTCTTGCCATACTGCTGTGGGAACCCTCGCTCATGTTATTTATGAATGCCCTCAACTACAGGTTTACTGGGGGCGGGTCTGGGGTCGTATTCAATTTATCTTACACCTCCACGAGCCTCTTTCTTGGAAGATTGTGGGACTCCGCTCAGTGGCGGAGGTCCCCTCTCTTCCTAAGAAGGGTCGCTTTCTCCTTGATTTCATGCTGGGTATAGCCATATGTTTAATCACGAGGAATTGGAAGGATAGCTCTCGACTTACTGTCAATGAATGGTGGAACCTTGTCTGCTTATATAGTAAATATGAGCAGATATCTCGGAGAGCTATTCCCCATACCCAAACTCACTCTCGCTTGTCTAAATGGCAGATGCTTAATGATTATGTACAATCTGCTCATTGCTCCGACATGTCTGTTTAATGTACACTCATCATGTTTCAGATCACCGTTAGGTTTTGTAACACAATAATGTCCGTACACGCCCGTTTCGGGAATGATTAGTTTTCTAGAGAAGAAGCAGGGGGGAGGGGGGTGGCAGGGGTTTACTTTGGTGTATGTATCTCATTCTATGTATGTATCTGTCTTTTAGCTGTATGTCTTCCTTTCCTTTGTTGTTATAAAACGAAAATAAAGAATTAAAAAAAAAAAAGATCCCCAAATCCTCCATCCTCCAACTGATCACTACTGCACACCATTTGAATCACAGCTTCACTTCACATCACATCACTGAGACCCAGCACCAACCCTAAGATAACATATCCAGAACAACCATGCATTTAAATACTGATCACACTGCTTACACCTCTCCCCATGACTAAAGCACACAACACACTCCCTACCCCACTCTACCACCCATATGGTCTCCACATCCTCCACTCAATACTCCCGCGCCACTGCCATAGCAGACACCGTTACACCAAACACATCATACCCATACCGATCGCTACCCACCACCACCCCCCCACCGTCACAACATCTAGGACCTCAACTACCACACTCAAATGCGCACCCAAATGCTCGCTCAATAAGAAACAAAACCCAAACTATCCAAGACTTCCTATCTGACTACCATCTTGATATCCTCTGTAACAGAAACCTGGCTCACACACACTGATAATGTCCTCCTTAAACAACTTAAGCCTGAAGGTTTCTCCCTCTTTAACTGTCCTAGAAACAACCATAGAGGAGGTGGAGTTCTAATACTAACTAAATCTCACTTCCATTTCTGTCACCTTTCTGCAGAGAGCACAGAAGAACTAGACTACATCAGCATAACATAACAATTCCTTAACAAATAGGCATGTCCTACATGGAGTGGCGGGATCACCCCTGGACAAAGACATGGGGAGGGGGGCCTGCACGGAGCGGCAGGTGTACCTACTCTTGGCATCGTACTGGGCAGACTAGATGGGCCATACTGGTGTTTATTAGTTACATAGTAACATAGTAAATGACAGCAGATAATCAACTCACAATTACCCTGAACTACAGAACTTCCTCTATCTCAACAAATGACCTATCCAGCTTACTTGAAAATGCCCTGACCACCACTAAGACTAACAAGGACCTGATCATCCTGGGTGACTTCAGCCCCCCCTCACTACAGCCCAAAACAGCAAAGGACTTCCTCAAAGCCATGACAGCTATGGAATTCATACAGAACCGAACATCTCCCACACACAAGAGTAACACACTTGATTAATTTTCACCCCCCTTCATCCAACACATACATACCCCCCCCCACACACACACACACACACCTCAAACCCACACAACACTCAACCTGCCACAGCCTCATAACCTTCTCCCTGCCACTCAATACTCATACACTTCAACCAAGTCAACACATTACACCCCGATGAGTCAGACCCTACAACACAGACAGCTTTCTAGCAGACATCATTCCAAACCTAGAAATTGACACAATTGACCTTAACTCACTCTCAAAAAAATGGAACCTCACAATCAAGAAAGCTGCAGAAATACCAACCCACCAAGCCGACACAACCAATAAACACTCCAGACGAAAAACCCCACTGAACACCTACAACCTGAACTCAAGACAACTAGAACGATATTGTGGAAAGGCTTAGTGATATTGCAGAAAAGCTGTTGGATAAGGTTTCCCTCTTTACGGATGATACCAAAATCTGCAATAGAGTAGACCCCCAGGAAGGTGTAGATAACATGAGGAGGGATCTAGCTAAGCTTGAAGAATGGCAGCTGAGATTTAATGTTAGAAAATGCAAAGTCATGCATTTGGGCTGCAGCAATCCAAAGGAGCAATATAGTATAGAGGGTGAAGTACTTCTGTCCACAAAAGAAGAGCAGGACCTAGGTGTGATTGTGTCTGATGATCTTAAAGTAGCTAAACAGGTAGAAAGGGCAATAGCGAAAGCTAGAAGGATGCTTGGGTGCAAAGGGAGAGGAATGGCCAGCAGAAGAAAGGAGGTGATAGTGCCTCTATATAAGTCTATTGTGTGACCTCATTTGGAGTATTGTGTGCAATTCTGGAGACCGCACCTTCAAAAGGATATAAACAGGTTGGAGTCAGTGCAGAAGGTTGCTACTAAAATGGTAGTGGTCTTCATTATAAAGCATATGATGAGAGACTTAAGGATCTTAATATGTATACTTTAGAGGAAAGGCAGGATAGAGATGATATGATTGAGATGTTTAAATACCTCTGTGGCATAAATGCACAGGAGGAGAGCCTCTTTCGATTATGAGGGACATAGGATGAGGGTGAAAGGGGATAGACTTAGAAGTAATATGCAGAAATATTTCTTTATGGAAAGAGTGGTAGATGGATGGAATAGTCTCCCAGTGGAGGTGATAGAGAGGACAGTATCTGACTTCAAAAAAGCATGGGACAAATACAGAGGATCTCTAAAGGAAAAAAAGGGGACTGTTGTAGTGGTTAATATGGAAGGGAAGACTAGATAGGCCATGTGGTCTTTTTCTGCCATCATGTTTCTATGGCTGCTCACTACAAACAGCTCCACCTGCACCCTAACCTGCCCCCATCCCTTCCCAACACTCCTGACCCCAACACCGCATCCTGGACCACTTTTGACACTGGTACAGAAGAATCCATTGAAACCATTCTAGCAACGCTCAACACAAAACCACCTCATCCCTTGACCCATGTCCAACCTACTGGATAAAAACAGCCGAAGCTGAACTCAGTCCAATACTCACAAGATTAACACAAGACTCTGTACAACAAGAACTAATGTCAGAATGCCTCAAGCTCTCCTCAATACTTCCCACCTTAAAAGACCTAACCTTGACCCTTCCAACCCTGCTTCCTACAAAACCATCACCAGTCTCCCCCTTTCTAGCTAAAATTATTGAAAAGACTGTCCAGTTGCAACTCCAAAAATCACATTGACAACTCTTCCCTTCTGGATCCCCAACACCACGGTTTCCACCCACGCCACGGAGTGGAAACATTCAACTTCCCTTACCGATTCCTTAATCAAAGGCATTCAAGACCAATCCAAAACGTTCATACTGATATTCCTGGACATCTCTGCAGCATTCGACACAGTTGATCATAGCACCCTCTTATCCCACCTTCAATCAACTGGAATACATGGAACAGTACTCAAATGGTTTCAATCTTACCTCTCAAAACAGCAACAGCAGATAAAACTAGGAACAAACATTTCCAATCCATACTGACAAACTCAGGGAGTCCCATAAGGATCTACCCTATCAACCCTCCTCCTTCAACCTATACCTCCAAACCCTCTGCACAAATCATAAAAGCGTGCAATGTCAGTTTCCACATCTATGCTGATGACCTTATGATATATTCCCCAATTCACACCAAATAGCCTTCATACACACAAATCCAAGACTGCTTTACAGATATCTCCCACTGGTTATCTGCAAACAACCTATCAACCAACTACAAGAAAACTGAAGCACTGTTTGTTACAAAGGACTCCTCATTCACGCCCCCCCCCCCATCCTCCATAATCTTAAACATTCAAATCAACATGAAACCAGAACTGAGATACCTAGGCATCATGCTCGTCCAGCACCTCTCCGTCAAGATCAAATAATGGAATCCACCAAAACAGTATATTTCAAAACCAAAACCCTAAAGCATCTTCGCCCTCTCCTAGAACCACCAGTTTCCGGTCAGCACTACAAACCATCATCCTACCACATATCGACTACTGCAGCATAATATATCAAGGTCTCCCACAGTCCACTCTCCTTACATTACAAATTGCCCTCCACACTGTCGCTTGCACAATCCAAGGAGCATCCAGGCAAGATAGCATCATCACTATCCTCAGACAGCTACACTGGTTCCCACTCCCTGGTAGGGCAAAATACAAACCCTACTCCTGACACAAAGCACTACACTGCCACCCCCCTACTCAGCTCCAGTCTCTCCTACAAACTCTCAACCCTAACAGACCTTGAAGATCATCCACAACTAATGAACTCACCATACCCCAATCCAAGACAAAGACCAACCACAATCATCTGGAACACTCTCCCAAACTCATAAGAAATATTACTGACCTATACTCCTTCTGAAAATACTTGAAGACATTCCTCTTCATTGAGCACTATGGCCCCACCACACAACACCCCAGAACTTTGACTTGAAATACCATAACTATCCTGTAAATATGTCATCTACGGTTGAAATGTTACCAGTACATAGTTAACCAATATTATTGTTATCATTGCTACTGTACATAGTTCCCTATAAGATGTTTCATGTAATTTAAGTTTGCAGTTCCATGTAAACCGCTTTGACCCGGTGAAAAACGATATAAAAGCATAGCTAAATAAAATAAATATGCTTTGACATGAGAAGTAGGGACACAGAGGAGTGATGTTGGAAATGGTGGGGCAGGGATACATAGGGGGGAGATGCTGGAAATGTGGGGTGGGATGTTGGGCATGGAGGAAGAAGGAGAGGTACAGGGACAAGACGAATAGAGACACAGAGGGAATATGGTCAGGGCTAGCTCAACCACTAGGCAAATTAGGCGGTCGCCTAGGGCAGCAGCTTCTGATGATCAGTAAAGAACATGGCATTCAAAGCTAAACCATAGATTCTGACAACCAAGGGAAGCATAAGACTTAAGGTTTGCCTAAGGCACCAACATCTCGAGCAAAGTCTGCAGCCGGCCCTGAAAATGGTGGCATGGAGGCAGGGCCAGCACGTCCATTCAGCAAGAATGTTTTTTGCACAGGGCCCCGCGTTTCAGGGCGCCCCGCGCAAACAACATTCTACATCAGCCCAAGTAGATTAAAAAAAAAAAAAAAAAGGCTGCTGCTGCCGCGGCAGTGGCAGAATCAAGCATCCTGCTGCGGGCCCCCCGCCCCCACCCCCGCCCCCCGCCCAGCAGAGCCTCCCTGCAGCATCAACTCCTGAGTCCCAAAGCACGGGCTTTCAGAGCCACAAAGGGAGAGCTTCTCTGACCTCTTGCAGCTCTGTTAAGCCCGCCGGGGCTGATGGGAAATCCCATCAGCCCCAGTGATATTAAAAGAGCCGCGAGAAAGGGAAACTCTCACGGCTCTGAAAGCCCACGCTTTGGGACTCGGGAGTTGATGCTGTAGGGAGGCTCTGCTGGGAAGGGGGACCCCGCGGCAGGACGCTTGATTCTGCCACTGCCACAGCGGCAGCAGCAGCCGGTTTTTTTTTTTTTAAATCTACCTGGGCTGATGGTGGGGAAGGGGGTTAGGACTGGTAATGGGCTATGGGGGGGCTAGGACTAGTAATGGGCTATGGGGGGCTAAGACTGCAAGTGGGCTGATGGGGGGAGTGGGTTAGGACTGGCAATGGGCTATGGGGGGGCTAGGACTAGTAATGGGCTATGGGGGGGCTGAGAGGGAAAGTGGGCTGATGGGGGGTTAGGACTAGTAATGGGCTATGGGGGGGCTGAGACGGAAAGTGTGCTGATGGGGGGGTTAGGACTAGTAATGGGTTATGGAGGGGCTAGAAATTGAAATGGTCTGATGGGGGGGTTAGGCCTGGTACTGGGCTATGGGGGGTTAGGGCTGGTAATGGGCTGGGGGGTTGATAGGACTGGAAATGGACTGAGTGGAAGGAGGACTTGAACTGCAAATAGTTGATGGGGAGGGGGGCTTGGAATGGAAATGGGCTGAGTGGAGGGGAGCTAGGATTTGACATGGGGCTGATGGTGGGGCTAGGAAAGGACTAGAAATGGGCTGATGGAGTACTGGAATTGGAAATGAACTGACGGAGGGACTCAGATAGGACTGGAAATGGATGGGGAAGCTGGGACAGGAAATGGGCTGATTGTGGGGCTAGGATAGGATTGGAAATGGGCTTATGGGGGGTTAGGACTGGAAAAGGGCTGATGCGGGGACTAGAAGGGAGCGGATGCTGGGTGGGGCTAGAACTAGAAGGGAGCTGATGTTGGGGGAGGATTAGACTGGGATGGAGCTGGGAGAGTGAAATGGAGAGGGAAAAATATTGTGTGGGAGGGAAGACAAATCTACAATTGGCCAGGTATTGGGAGAGTAAGTGGGGATTGAGGATGGAGGGGTAAAATTTGAGTGGATGAAATAGGAATGAGGAAAGAGCAAAAGGAGAAAGATTAGTATGTTAAAGCAGATGTAGAGAGAGAATGGAAAAAAAACTAGAGGAGAGAAGAAAGGACAAAAGGACAGCAAATTATGGAGAGTTAGCAGAAGACACGAAGAAACCAGAAGAAAGTGGCTGGAGCAATTGCAACTGAAAAAACATGCACAAAAAGGTAGAAAAATCTCTTTATTTTGAATTTATTAACTGGAATATGTCAGCTCTGGGAAATGTGCATCATTAACGTCTGCGCTTTGTTTAGTACAAGAGGAAATTAATTTATAGTTTTATTTCTACAGTGTTGTTGTACATTCCAAGTTTGGCTTTTGGGGTTCCCAGTTTAATTATTGTCTTCCTGTTTCTAAATTGTGATTCCTTGTTTGGTGATGGTCTATGATCTGCATGTGTAACTGAGCTGAGGTATTCTGTTTATGTAATGCCTATTTGACATTGCTACTTGTTCTTTCCCCAGTAGCTCATGTATTGTTATTCTCTGAAATGTATTGGTTTAATATTTGCAGTGTTTCCTTTTGATAGGTAGGGTATGGTGCTTTGTGAGTCCTGGTAGTGCTGTTAGGATACGGCGGGTTTGCTATGGGTTCTAAATGGGCAGTGTTTGTAGTAGTTCCTAATCTGCTTGGCGGTGGGCACTGGATTATAGTAATGTAGAAATCTTTTAGTCTTTCTTTATCCATACACTCATTAAGAGGCATGTTTACTAAAAGTTAGTGTATGGTAACATTATGCAAATATTTATGCAAATGAGGTCCTTTATGCAAATGAAGCTCCACACCACGCCTCGCACCCCCCTTGGGCCGCCCCTGCATGGAGGTACAGATGGAAAAATACTGTATTGAGGGGAAATGGAACAGGGAGATGGGGAGATACTCTATAAGGGAAAAAGAGAGTGCAAGTTAATGAAAGACTAAGAAATAGGATGTAGAAGCAAAAAGCTGGGAAATGGGAGGCTTGGGGCAAGGAAAAGAGTGAAATTGAGGCATGGTTGGTAAGGAGAAGGAGTGAAATCTGGATAGAGAAGCAGAAAAATAAATGGAAGAAAACTGAAAAGACATCAGTGTTAAAAACTGATAAGGGAGGAAGTGAAGACAGGAGGAGAGAGAAGAAATGGCAAATGGAGAGGAGACCATGCAAAGAGAGCTAAGAGAAGACAGATGAAAACACAATTAGAAACATAAAATGAATGACAAGGTAGAAAAAAAATAATTTTATTTTCTATTTTGTGATTGGAAAATGTTGGATTTTAGAAAGTACATCTGCCAGGAGTTAGGCTTGGAGCTTAGCCCAGGGCAAATATTTGAGAGGGGACCCTAAAGCCCGCTAGTAAGCTGTGCCTTTATCAGTCTGCGATAACTCTGAGACCCTCTGTCTTTGGGGCCCAGAGCAATTGCCTGGTCCCATCTCTCCTAATGGCAGTCTAACATCTGCGGTCTTTTGTTTTGTGCAATACAGGGAAACCGCTTTCTATTTCTATTGTGCTGCACTGCATGCAGCATCTGGCTTTGAGGTTTTGATTCAATTTTCGTCTACATATTTCTCTTTTCACTTTGTGGTCTCTTACTGGTGAAGGCCTATCTGTATTGTGTGCGTGTGCGACCAAAGCTGGGTATTCTGTTAGCACGGGATTTCTGTTTAAGAATGTGTAGTAACCTGGCTTGTTCAACTTTCCTAATAGATTTACTGATGTTTAGAGGCTGGGAGAGGGGGGGGGGGGGGAGTCAGTGAATGCAGGATAGTTTAAATTTAATACCATATAGTAACATAGTAAATGACGGCAGATAAAGACCAGCATGGTCCATCTAGTCTGCCCAGTAAGATGGCTGGAGTAAGATGGCAGGAGTAGGTGTCACTGTGCAGGCCACCCCTCCCCATGTCTTTGTTCAGGGGCAAACCCACCGCTCCATGCAGGACACCCCCACATTTGTTGAGAAGTCAGATGGTTCCGTTTATTTTGATTTTATTGTTGCTATAAATGGATCCATTGTGTCTGTCCCATGCCATTTTGAATTCTGTCACTGTATTTGCTGTATATGAGAGAGCAGATGTGTGTTGGGGGGGTGGGAACATCTTAGAAAGGGGACTGTGGCTGAATAGTGCAACTTCTTGTACTGCCCCCCCCCCCTCCCCCGATAAAGCCTACATATTTCCCTTGCTGCAATGACTTTATGGGTAGCAAAGAGGTAGGCATAGCTGGAGCATGGCTAGTCAGAAATGGCAGGTTTTTCTCCTTCAAAAAGTTGCAACTCTAGGCATGTGGAAAGTTATATGCTATTTAAGCACATGAGTCCCTATTTTGAAGGAGCTACATGCATGAATGGGCACTTCTGCTCATACTTTGGGTGGTCACTATTCTGCAAGTGTGTGTGTTTAGCCCCATCTCATGTGCTTTCTGTTGGGGGAGGTGTATGAGGGCGGAGCTCAGGCAGGGCCTCAATTTGCACGCTTAAGTTATAGAATACTGTAACTTATGAATGTTTTCTGAAAATCTAGATACAGGCAGTTACACCAGCTCTAGAGTAAGTGTTACTGCTTTGACCGGATTAAGGCATGACATATGCCCCAGTTTTATAAAGCAAAAGTATGTGTGTGCTTCACTTTATAAAGTAGGTCTCGAATACTCATTGTGCATCGACTGCGCGGAAGTTTAAAAAAATTACCTTCTACATGTGATCAAAGAGTGAAAGAACCAGAGGAAAGAAAATGGACAGTGGTATTGAATACATATACAAAAACCCCAACTTAGCTAACTATACCTCAGCTGTGCTTCAGGAACCACCAAAGAATCAAAATTACAGTTTCCAAAACGGAGGAGAAAAGACCTCGGTGAAAATCACTGTTCCACTATGCAGCAGTAATTCACCGCCCGTAGGGAAACATTGGGTGACATCATAGGTCTAAAAAACTCCTCCCTACCTCAATTACTGAAAATTGTATTCCTATATAAATACATAAATTATTTCACACATTTCCATATTGGTTCAAAAATCACTCATTTCAGGCTGAGTTAGCCCGTTTGGGGTTTAGGTATATGTAAGCTATAGTATCCCCAGCAGGGTGTTTTTAGTTATAGTGGTATTGAATGCCATACAACAAAGCATTACGGAAACAAAGAGAATGGAAACAGGACTGAGCACAAGGAGAAGAGCAGAGAGCTATGGACACTCAGACAGGAATATAAAGATTGCTCAGGGGTGGAAAACAAAGCGGGGCTGAAACAAACAGATGCAGAAGAACATGCAAAATTAACGCAAAGACTTTGTTTATCAAAATCTCTGCATTGACGACATGTCTTGCTCGCTAAAATTTGTGTTTCATTGCACTTTAATGTGAAAATAAGTAGCTGGAAATGTGATTTTTCTCCAACTGAAACATCTGCATCATTGCCAATACACATTTACTGTTAACTGGGCAGAGGACTGCAATTTTAAGACTAACCATTTTACAAGATCAAATCATTATTTACCCTGATTAATGATTTTTGAAACTTGTCCTCTACATTCTAGTCGAATTTAACCCTTCCTGCCCCCCCAAAATACTGACATACTGTAGTTAATGGAGGAAAATATTAGATGAACATTTCATTCTGAAAACTGGTTACCTGCTGCTGCATTACAAGAGAGTAATAGACTCCTTTTTGTGCCATGAGCTCGCTATGCGTTCCCAGCTCAACAATAACTCCACTCTTAAATCCAGCAATTACATTGGCTGTCTTGATTGTAGAGAGGCGGTGAGCTATCACAATTGTCGTACGTCCAGACCTCGCCTAAAAGCAACAAAATGGACTCCGTTAAAACCTATCTTTGGCAGGTCCTTTGATATGTGCCTTCTGCATAGGATGGATTACAAAAAGTGAGAAAACCAAGTAGGCCGACTAGATTGACTGGCCGGCTCAGCTATTTTAGTATATTAGTCCGCTTTATGTGGGAGTATATGTAAGAAAAGGCTTGTCCAAGTTCAGTCCTCCAGCGCCACAAACAGGCCAGATTTTCAGGATATCCCTAATGAATACACATGAAATATTTGCATTCATGGGAGCAGTATGTATGTAAACCTCTCATATGTATATTCATTAGGGTCCTGGAGGACTGAGTATGGCAAGTCTGTGTAATAGTTCTGAATGGAACCCAAATAAATTGTTAAACATATTTATGTTGGTAATTTTATAACAGAGCACCTATAAAAATTCTGAAGCATGCATCTATTTTATAAAGACAACATGCAATGTTTGTCATCAAGTCATTGCTGACCCAGCAGCCCCTGGTTTGTTTGTTTGTTTGTTTTTTGGCAAGGTATGACCAGAAGTAGACTGCCGGAGGGTATAGTGACTTGCCCAAGGCCACAAGGAGCACCAGTGGGAATGAGTGTGACACTCCTAATAAGTGAGAAGTGGCATCTCTGTATGTCAGTATATGTACTTATATGAACCTAAACAACTTAAAAGCCATTTTCCACTTTGTAAAAGTTACAGTACCCTCATAGATCTCCACCTCCACTATGGCTAGGAGTGGCCTAGGGGTTAGAACACTGGCTTGGGAACCCAGAGAGCAGGGTTTGATTCCCATTAGCACTCCTTGTGGCCTTAGGCAAGTCACTTAATCCTCCATTGCCTCAGAAGAATCCAAGTTATCCATGTCCCTGTTTAATGTACATTAACAAGTTTTAAGTTACCATGTAAACTGCTTTGACTAAATGATAAAGTGGTATAAAGAAACCTGTTAAAAAAAAAATACTGCAGCCATGGCGCTTAAACATCAGCATGATATTCAGCAGCAGCGTACAGATCAGAGCTACTGCTGAATAGCTGGGCTGAGTGCACTAAGTGGATAAATGGCAACTTTATCCACTTGAAAAGCTGTTGTAGTTTGGTTTGGCAACTGAAGATCCCAATAACCAGATAAAGATGCCATATATCTGGGTAGTTTCAACACCATGGTCACCCTATCAACTGACCAGCCCCTGCACTAACAGCATAGTGCCACAGCCTGTGGAGATATTCAGCAGCAGCACTCCCCAGATGATACTGTGGAATATCATGGTGAGCGCCATTAGCTGGCTATTCTCCCATAGAATATAATGGGGCCCATTATGCCAAACACTTGCAAAATCTGAAATCCCTACCTATTTTTCATAGACCTAATAAACCAAAGCACGTTAACAATTATACTTTCCTATCTTTATGCTATGATTCTTAGTATCTATCTATCTATATCTATCTATATCTATATCTATCTTATTCATTTACTAATAAAAATAATATTAAAACTGAAGTTAGAGATTCAGAAGCATCTCTCACTGGTCTGTTGCAAGTGCTAACCACATAAAAATTTGCTTTATAAAATTGCCCTCTGCTTGGCCAGGAAACATTTAATCTCCTGTGCAGTTAACATGCGCTTCTAGGCACATATTTATAATTTATATGTGTAAATTTAAGCCTCGCCCAAGCTTCACTCCTGTGCACACTCAAACTGAAAAGTACATGTCCGCCAAGGCACCTTAGGTTACGGCACTGTGAAGGTGTTTTTGCTGGCAGCACAGATTTATATTAAAAGGAAATGCCTCAGACAGCCTTATTAAATAACACCACTGTGGGACAAAACCCATGACCTCTGCCTCCACAGTCATTGTAGTTACCAGTGGGCTACATCTCTATAGCTTCTAACACAGCACTGGTTGGCTACAGAAAGACTGCAGGTCACCGCACAAACTGTCTGCTGTGGTTGCCAGGATAGGGTAAACCCACCCATACCCATGATGCACTGCACATGCAGATCAGCAGTCTACATCTGATCACAAGATGGGGTATGCGCCACTACAGCACCTCGGCCTGGTAGGGGGAACTGACCGTGTGTGTTACTGGCACAGAGTAGCTACAGACTGACATTGTGCGGTTCCTGTGCTCACTCTGAGGGTGAGATGGGGCACCCAGCACCAGGTCTGCAGCACCAGGCTTGGCCGAGATAGGCTGTGCTGCAGGTCCCCATCAGTGCCAGTGTGTGTGACAGGTAGTCCTTGCAGACAAACCTAGGATACCCCTGCGTCCATCTGTATTTCCCAGTCACGTGTACTATGGACTATGATGCACCCAGAATAGTGCATATTCTGTGTGGTTGCCATGGTCACTTGTTATAAGAGAAGGGTGGTGTTTGGACCCAAAAGCGGATTACGTAGCACCACTCAACCTGCCTTCTCTAGGTCAGGGTGGGGGACAGGAACTCCCACCAACAGATCCACAGTCTACATCTCTGCAATGGAGACAGTAGAGGGGACCATCAACCCCAGTCCTGCAGGGGAACAGGCACCCTCCAGGGCAGTCAATGCAGATCTGTACTTATCATAGGGCACTGGCAGTCAGGCAGTAGGCCTGGAAAATCTCAGCTGCCCCCCACCACAATCTGACATTCACCAGAGGGCACGGTCAGTCCTCACTCGCTGCACCCTGCAAGGTGTTCCAGCCATACACATGCTAACTGCAGAAGTCTGCTAGCTAGCACAGAGTGCATGTTCCTGGAGGAACTGTGTGCACCCAAAAGTGGGATGTAAGCACACACACCAAGCAAGTATGTCAGTGATTGAGCCCCAGAAAAAGGAACCCATAGATATCACTTGAGAGAAACACTGTATAGCACTATGTGGGAACCTAGCCATGCCATGGTCACTACTCAGTCAGGGTGAGAGTGACCTCCCAGCATGACATGCTGTGGCCACCCTGTCCGTGCAGGTGGTGGTCGGACACTACAATGTCCCAGCCATTGCCCTGTGCAGATGCATCCTGCCCAGACCGCCATATCCAGGCCATACCCACAATACCTTGCTCCTCATTATGCACATTGGCAGGCTAACACTGGCAACAGTGCAAGCACTAGGGGCTCAGTAAGGTGTTGGCAGCCACAAAACACTGGATAGACATACACACACACCCACACTTATTTCAGCATTGTGCAGAGATAGAGGTGGTTGGCAGCCCAGTGCAGGCATTGCTAAGGTACTCAATACTGTTAGGATCACTCTCCAGGGTGGTAAACACTGTCTTAAACAAAAAGTGAACCACACTCCACATATATCAGAGAGGTTGCTATGATGAATCTATTTAATTTAGGATTTGTTATCTGATATTAATCATAGCAACTGTTTGATATATGTGGAGCGTGTTTCCATGTTTATGACAGTGCTAAGGTATGCAGGTGCTAGTAGTGGTAACTGCTGCTCCATGCCGGGCACAACAGCCTAACTCTCCATGAGGCTTTGGATAGTGGAGCCTGTGGGTGTGGGTGTTTATGCTTGAAATTCACAATGAACTTGTAGAAATAATTTTACACTTGCAGAGTACACAATATTTAGGACTTTGACCGACAGTCATTTGGCTTGAGCCAAGTCTATGCTCAAGGTCTTTACCTTATCAAGCGCTGCCTGCACTATGGATTCACTTTGAGTATCCAGAGCCGACGTTGCTTCATCCAGTAACAGAATCTTCGGGTTCCTCACCAGGGCACGGGCAATTGCAATTCTCTGTTTCTGTCCTCCACTCAGCTGAGCTCCTCTCTCTCCCACCATTGTATTGAATTTCTGACATAGAAAATTTGCAGAGATTGTATGAATAAGCAATGAATTATTCTTTATGCTTAATTTAATTCTGTCACAGCACAAAAATCAGCTTCCTGAAGTACTTGAAAGTCAATCAAAAACAAAATATACAAGATAACCCCCCAAAAGGCTTACAATCTCAGACTGTACCTGAGGCAACTGAGGATTAAGTGACTTGCCTAAGGTACTCAAGCAGCATCAGTGAGATTTAAACCGAGACTTCCCCGTTTCTCAGCCTGATGCTGTAAGCCAGTGGTTCATAATCCAGTCCTCCCACACCCCCTAAGCCAGTTGGGTTTTCATGATATCCACAATGAATATGCATGAGGGAAATCTGCATACAATGGTGGCAGTGCATGCAGATCTCTCTCATGCATATTCATTGTGGATATCTTGAAAATCTGACTGGCTTAGGGGGTGCAGGGGGACCACTGGTCTAAGCACTAGACTACTCCCATTTGATGCTCTTTTTCACAGCAAATACATTGATATTGCTCTAGAGTACAGGGACTGCCCAGCCTTTTTGTAATAATGGGGTCCCCCCCCCCCAAGAATCGACTCCATGTCTGCCTCTTCCAAAAATTTTACATCCTCTTATCTGCTGAAAATCATTTTCATGCTTTGAAATTATGAGGTTTCTCTGAAAAAAAATTAATCTGAGTTTATTGGACACAGTGTTTAAGTTTCTTTTGGCTTGGTTTCAGCTTTTGCATGTCGCAGAATCTTTTTTGTTGTTTTCACTCTAAATAGTTTTGAGGTAAGATTCCCTCAAACACGCCATGATACGACTGATACTTAAAAGCAACAACCTAAGCCCATCTGAACCAAAATCATACCGTCCTATCATTCCTTGCGAAAATCGTTGAAGACAGTGCAAAGACAACTTCAGGACTACAATGACATTAACGCCCCACTGGACATCCATCAGCATGGCTTTAAACCCCAGAACGGTGTGGAAACACTACTCACTTCCCTCGTTAACAACCTCATAAGAGGTATACAGTAGATAATATAAAAAATGGATTTCTGCTAGTGTTCAAGGACATCTCGGCAGCCTTTGACACAGTGTCCCACGCCAGATTACTGCAGCGCCTGCAACAGATAGGACTACGCAAGAACACTCTGAAATGGTTCACCTCATACCTGGAAGATCAAACGCAACAAGTCAAATGCGCCCAAAAGAAATCATTGCAGTTCCCCGTCATGCAGGGAATACCTCAGGGATCAGCCCTGTCAATGTTCTTCAATATTTACATCCAACCCATACGCGACATGAGACGACACAAACTCTACTATCACATCTATGCTGACGACATCATGGTGTATGCTCCAATCAACCTACTAGCACCTAACACCATAACAATAACCAAATGCCTTGAAGACATGAATGCCTGGCTCACAGCCAATAACCTGATGGTCAACTACGATAAAACCGAGGCAATGTTCGTCACCAGGTATCCTACCTTCATTCCACCACAGACTATCAGCATTCTAAACAAACACATAGTAGTCAAAGATGAAGTTAAGTAACTGGGCATCACAATGGACAGAGCTCTGAACCTGAAATCTCTGATCTTTATGGTCCTCACGTTTGAGGACCATAAGAAAGATCAAACCACTACTCCGCCAAGACCACTTCCACACAGTGTGCCAAGCACTCATCACACATCGGTTTGATTACGGAAACTCGTTATATCAAGGCCTCCCCCAGCAGACCCTGTACCCACTCTAAATGGTCCAAAACACTACAGCATGCATCATTACTGACACTCCAAGATCTGAGTACATCACCCCCGTCTTACAACTACACTGGCTCCCATTGGTGGCCAGAGCAAAATTTAAAAATAATACTGATCATCTTCAAAATCATCCACCATCTCTCGGCAGATGCACTACAAGAAATCATAACAAGGGATATCAGTAATACAGTAGACCAAGAAGGAACAATAATGGTAACATGATCGGCACACCTGCAGGATACCACAAGACTAAACAAAATACTTCAAGAAGAGCTCCATCACTACCGGCATCCACACTATGGAACTCCCTCCCAACGAGCCTAAGGGCATTAGAAGACATCGCAGACTTCCGCAAAGACCTTAATACCCTGCTCTTTACAGAAACCTATGAGCAGATAGACAACAGTCCCCACCCGAGTGGTATTGCAACTACCCCTGCCAATTCAATACCCAATCAGCCCAACTAGACTCACGAAGATACCCTCATTCGAAATGTAACCCTCCAATTGTGCTGTCTAAATGTTGTTAAATATGCTCATGTTAAATGTTGTAAAGCACCCACATGTTAAATGTAACCCCAATTGTGATGTCATGTAACCACTTTGATTGTAGGATAAGGCGTTATACAAATCTGTCTAAATAAAATAAAATGGTCCAGTTATGTATTTGTATTTATTTTAATGCATTTTTCTGCCCATCAATATGCCCTCTAAGCAGTTACAACATAACACTCAACATAAATAGACAGGAAAAAACAAATATACAAATCTGATGCACATTTTTGATATCAACTTTTTTCCCCCCCACACTGTATCAAATGCTGGGAAAATCTTCTGTACAGAAACATAAAAATCTACAGTGTGCATCTTACTTTTGATGGCTGCTATAGACAATAATGTCACATTGGAAAAGTATATACTGTCATCCTAAAGCTTTTGTTCTTTATTTATTTTATTTATTCACATTCTCTTATATACTGCGCTATGCTGCATCAGTGTGGTTTACATTGAACAAACTGAAATTACATTGAACAGGGAGATAACTATTTTACAGGGAGCATGGGCTATGGAGGGTTAAGTGGCTTGCCCAAGACCACAAGGAGCACCTGTGGGACTAGAAACCCCAGTCCTTCCGGCCCAAGGTTGCTGTCCTCTAGTGGGATTTGAACCCCTGACCTTCTGGCCTGAAGTACCTTGCCCCAACCACTAGGCCACTCCTCCACTCTTTGGAAGCTGAGGGATTTCCATCAGTAAAGATAATTGCATGAAAGCGGCATCCCATGGATCTAGTCTCATTTGGAGAATCCCACTATAGCTGTGATTCTCAACCCTCTTCTGGAGGCAGACCTAGTCAGTCAATCACAACACTGCACTATAAAATACTGTGATATCTGTGGATAGCCTTCCAAGTATATTGTATTCCCAAGTAGACAGAATGCCAACTAATAAGGTGGCAAGCAGGAAAAAATAGTCAATGAAAAGATAAGAGGGTTCCTGGGAGGAGCTCCAGCCCTCAACAGAAGACCATACCCACAGGCCTAGAAAAGAGCAAGGGGAGGGGGGGGGGAGAACAACAAAAGACTAAAACAGAACTCAGAGTGTCTCCCCAGGAAGGACACAAGGTAAAAAACAGACATTGCAGAAGAGATCCATCATAAGCCTTCCAAGCATCCTCTAACCCAGCTACACATCCTCTCCTGTCTGCTGAAAGATATCGTACCTTCCTGGTGACCACTCCGCAGCTACAATAGCATTGTCACTGTACCATAGGGATGAGGGGAGGAAAGTGAGTATTTGAGGATGCTGGAGGGACAATGAGCCTTGGAGGCAATCGGTCTAGTTAGAATTGTTTCTCAGGAGCATGTGGCAATGAATCATTTAATGGACTTACATTCACAGAGGCATTGAGGATCATGGCTTATTATCCCCTTGATTTAAACATTTGCTGTAGGCTATCATGGTCATTTAACACAGATTTGGTGTTTGTTAGCCTGTGCTAAATCAAGGGCATACATGCCAATGAAGACATTGTACATAATTAGTCAGCTCCTTAGAATGAATAGCCATAAAACAAACAACTTAATGAGTCTGCAAATCAGGGCCGCCATGGGAGGCAGAGTTTTACCAGTATAAATGCATTTGCACTGAAGGGCTTCAAGAAGTGAAATAAAAAAAGTGATGCATTCCAAATATATAAATACTTTCACTTTGAACACTGCCTAAGGAAAAAAGTGTCCGCATGCATGTGCACCTGCTAATTTACATAGGTAGTTTACCCAACAAAAAAAGTACAGACATACTTCTGAAAGTTCATAATGCTGCTGAAGTCAAAAGATTTATCACCCTGACTTTAATTTGATGATTTTAATTATATGGATATTGCAGAAATTTTAAAAAAGTTAAGAAATTTAGTTTGTTGGAAATCATGAAGAAGAAAGGTCTTAGTTGTGCAACACACTCGAAAAGCCTTTGAATACACCTGATGCTCCTCCCATCCTTTTTAAAAAACAAGCAATAAGTAGACAGAACATAAATTGATTCATTTTAAGGTGCAGGTATCTTAAGGACATGAATCTAGAGAATTTAGTTTGATCTACCTGGCAAGCATTTGTCGACCAAGAGAAATTTCAGCCAGCAGTTTCAATAGCTTTGAAACTCAAAGATAATGAAATGGGATAATCTAGCTGAAAAACTGGAATGCTACTTTAAAGGGGCTTAGTCATGTATCATTTTAAGGAGCTTAACTTATAAGAAAATGGATACCTTGCTTTTTTCTGTAATATTGAAGTTACAAAAATGGAGCTATGACATCGGGAATGCCTTTGGCGGAATACTGGCTGTGCTGAGCTTAACAAAAAATGTAAACATGTTTAGGGGTCGTAGAAAACTACTGACGAAGTTTAAGAGGAATTTTTATACTAGGAGAATTTTGACAGCTAGGGATTCTGAATGGGAGTGGTTTAAAATAGTCTGCTCGTTATTGAAGAATGAGACTCAAATTGAAACTGAGGCACAAAAATCTTCAGTTGAGAATTTAGAACGTTTCTTTTCAGATAAAGTTAGGGGGATTAGGAAAGAGCTGTAGAAAGATGGGGAGTGTTCATTTGGGAAGGTAGTAGTTTGGGAGGAAAATGAAATAGAGGTCATTGATCAGGTAATAGGTATGAGGGAATTTTATTTGCCACAAGAATTTTTTGAAATATTTGCTGGCTACATTTGCCAAGGAAATAGTTTTGTTGATCCCTATGCAACGTTTATTAGGAGAATTGCCAACAGAAGACTTTTGTACAATTGTGGTCAACATTATTGGCACCCTTGCATGTTAAGCATATTGTGTATAATATTTTGAGAAATATTTGGAAATATTCCAACTGTATGTCATCATAATATTTTAATACTATGTTCAAAATGTATGAGGTGCGATCAAAAAGTATTGAGATTTGTACAATAACACAAGTAGTATAACACTGACAGTTATTGCACTCAGTCTCCTTCAAAGTAGTCCTCTTCCGATAAAACACACTTCCTCCAGTGTTCCTGCCACTGCTGGAAACAATTTTGAAATGACTCTTTCGTTATGCTATGAAGCTGCTGAGTCAAATTTTGCTTAATGGTCTCCAAGTCATTGAATATCCTTCCTTTCAGTGGTAATTTCAGTTTTGGAAACAAGAAAAAAAAAATCAGAGTGTCAGGTCAGGTGAATACGGAGGCTGATGGAGTTGCTCGATTTGGTGTTTGGCCAAGAACTGCTAGACAAGATGTGATGATTAAGCTGGGGCGTTATCGTGATGAAACAACCATTCACCATTCCTGTACAACTCTGGACTCTGACGAACTGCAGCCCTCAAACAATTAAGAACTTGGGAGTAGTACCCCTCATTGATGGTTTGGCCTTTTGAAGTACACTCATGATAAACAATACCCCGGTAATCAAAGAAAACTCTGAGCATGACCTTGACATTGCTCCTCACCCGATGGGCTTTCTTGTGTCTGGGAAAATCTGGAGTTTTTCATTATGATGATTGAGCCTTAGTTTCCAAGTCATGACCATAAACCCATGATTCATGGAGTGGACGAGTAGCCTAATGGTTTGAGTACTGGCTTAGGAACCAAGAGACCAGAGTTCAATTCCCACTAGCCTTGTGGCCTTGGGCAAGTCACTTAACCCTACATTGCTTCAGAAGAATCCAGGTTATCAATGTCCCTTTTTAAGGTACATTGCCAACTTTAAGTTATAATGTAAAACGCTGACAACTATTTCAATTTCTTTTCCATCAATGATGGACTTATTGATTTTGTCAGTTGTCAGGATCTTTGTCTTAACATTAAGGTGTAGACCCATTTTAACACTATATTCCTCGATCTTGAGAAGCAAATGTTTCTAATTGTCTTCATTTTCAACCAGTAATGTGGTATCATCAGCATAGCGAAGGTGTTGTTAATGAGTCTTCCACCAATCTTCATGACTCTGTTGTCTTCATACAGTCCTGCTTCTCTGATGATTTGTTCTGCCTATAAATTAAAGAGGTGGGGGGGGGGGGAGTATGCAGCCTTGTCGTACACCTTTGCTGATTTTAAAACATTCTGTTTCTCCTTGTTCCATTCAAGCTGTTGCTTTTTGATCAATGTAAAGGCTGTGGAAGTGAACAATCAGGTATTCTGGTATACCCATGCTATTTAATGTGTCCTAGAATTTCTCATGGTTTACACAGTCAAAAGCCTTGCTGTAGTCAATAAAACACATATGGATATCCTTTTGGTATTCTTTTGTCTTTTCAAGGATCCATCTCACATCTGTAATGTCTCTAGTTCCTCACCCTTTCCTGAACCCTGCTTGCACTTCAGGCAGTTCTCATTCCAGGTATGGTTGTAGTCTCTGCTGAATGATCTTGAGTAGAATTTTTCTGGCATGTGGGATCAGAGTAATTGTGTGATAATTTCCACAGTCAATTGGTCACCTTTCTTTAGTATTGGTATAAACACAGATCTTTTCCAGTCAGTTGGCCATGTTGTCTTCCAAATTTCGTGGCAGAGCCTTGTAAGTATGGTAACAGCTGCATCAGATTGCAGTAATACTTCTATGGGAATGCCATCAATGCCAGGTGCTTTGTTCTTTGATAAGGCTTTCAATGCTGCTTCAACTTCTTCCATCACCAACGGTTCCTGATCATAAGGTACAGGTTTAATAAAACATTAAAAAAATGTTATTGGCTCTCGTTTTGAAGATATTGCATGTAGTTCATTTTTGACGTTTCACCGTGTAAATTTATCCAGTAGGACATCAACAAAATCCCAAATAAGCCTCGAATGATGTAATATTGCATCACATTGGATGATGTGTGCATGCTGGTATTATGCAGAGTTGATTGCATCATTTTCTGATGCAATGCAATACTACTGCCAGACGGCTGCTGAAGCCATCTGACGTCAGCAGTGTACTATACGCAGTTGGAAAGGAAAGTAATCTGGTATTCTGTTCTGATATTGAAAGCCTCATGAATGCCTTAAAAATCACTCATGACCCACAAGATTGGAGACTATTTATAGACTCTTCGAAAATGAGTCTGAAGGCTGTGCTTTTGAACAATGGAAACAGTCTTCCATTTATTCCAGTAGCACATGCCGTCCACATGAAAGAGACATATGATAACAAAGCATCTACTGACTTCCATTAACTATAACAAGTACAGCTGGCACCTCTGTGGTGACTTGAAGGTAGTTGCCCTTTTAATGGGACTGCAGCAGGGATATATAAAATACATGCGTTTCTTATGTGAGTAGGATAGCCGAGCAAGGGATTGGCACTACTTGCGGAAGGAATGGAATCGCAGACAAAATGTAACAGTTGGAGAGAAGAATATCCAGCACCCAGCACTGGTTGAGGCTCACAAAATTCTGCTACCACCCCTTCACATCAAACTAGGTTTGATGAAAAACGTTGTGAAAGCCATGGACTGCACTTCGCCAGCTTTCCGATACCTGCATGAAAATTCCCTCGACTCAGCAAAGCAAAGATTAAAGAGGGAGTTTTTGTGGGTTCTCAGATTTGAGAGCTCTTCAAAGATGACCGGTTCAACAACTTGCTGCAGGGTGATGCGAAACAAGCATGGAATGCTTTTCGCCTAGTGTCAAACTTTCTCAGGAATGTTAGGGCAGAAAACTACAAGGAACTAGTAGAAGACATGCTGATGCAGTATCAGAAACTTGGCTGCAATATGTCTCTAAAGATCCATTTCCTTGATTCTCATCTCGATTTCTTTCCTGACAACTGTGGTATGGTTAGTGATGAACAAGGCGAACGTTTTCACCAGGATATCGCAACGATGGAGCAAAGATACCAGGGAAAATGGTCCACTACAATGCTGGCTGACTACTGCTGGACACTCCCCAGAGAAACTCCCGAACAGCTGTACAAGGGACAGGCGAAAAAAATCTAAGTAGTCTATGACTTGTTTTTTTACAGGTATTAACCGAAGGCCTATTATATTTACTATTGACATACCTTTAGTGATATAAACATTAATTCTTGTAGATTACAAAAAAACTAGAGCCAACTTTGCAATTTCACTGTCATATTCGTGTTCAGCATATAAAAATTGATAAGAAATGACTATTTTTATTTCAGTAACATGACTTTTGTAAAGGTTGTTGACCATAGCTTTAGAAAGGCCGATCTTGTTCTTCCTCTAATAGCTTCTGATTCTATTTCCTTGCATGCTTATTTTATTTTATTTAACTAGCTTATATACTGTCAAAGCGGTGTACATTCAGGTACTGTATATATATTTTTCCCTTGTCCCTAAAGGGCTCACAATCTATGTTTTTTGTACCTGAGGCAACGGAGGGTTAAGTGGCTTCCCAAGGCCACAAGGAGCACCTGTGCATGTGTTATTGTAGTACTTCTCCTTGCACATTGGAAATCTGTTGAGTTCTGCAATTGCCTCTTTCTCCTCTGACTTTAGCTTCGCTGCGTTTCTGGACAATTTTCAGAGTTTCTTCAGTCATCCATTTTGGCCATTTTTGTTTTTTTTCACCTTATGTAGAGACTTCTTGCTTTCTTCCAACAGAACCTTCTTGATGTCATCCCATAACTCTTATGGAACTCTCATTTGTATCTAAAGCAGCAAATCAATTTCTCAGGCAGTCTTTAAATTCCAATGGTATATTCTCAAGGTCATATTTTCCTACATTCATGAGTGGCTTGCTCTTTTTCAACTTTAGTTTGAGTTTGCATACAAGTAGTTGGTGATCTGTACCACTGTCAGCTCCAGGTTTTGTCTTTGTTGATGTTTCCATCGTTGTCTTTCACATATGTAGTCAATTTGATTTCTGTACAATCCATTGGGTGAAGTCCACGTGTACAGTCGGTGCTTGTGTTGCTGCACATTTTTACCGCACTTTAGCAAAAGGATCCATATGTTTTCATAAACAAAGAGCTATGTTATTCACTAGTTAGATGTATACCATACAGGGCTGGCCCATCCACGGTGCAAGAATGTTGTTCGCACAGGGCACTACGCCATCTTCATTCCACACATAGTTGATTTGCAGGGCTGGCTTCAGAAGGAGCCGGGGAGGCTCAAGTTTCCAGCTCACCTGTGCACAGCTGCCAGAGTGAAGAGCGGCACGTTCTTTCACTCTGGCAGCCTTGTTCTCGTTTAGCGCACTGAGTGCCGGGAAATAGGAAATGCCCTTTAACCTCCGGCACCAGAGGGCTTCATGAGAATACAGCTACCAGATTGAAGAAATATGCCACACTTCACTGGCAGCTGTGCAGAGGTGAGCAGGGGCTTCGGGCCTCCCCAGCTCTCTCTGAAGACAGTCAGACAGGCACGGTGCTCTTCGGGGGGGGGGGGAGAACAGGGCTAGGATAGGACTGGAAATGGCTGATGGAGGGGGGGCTAGGAATGGAAATGGGATAATGTGGGCTAAGACAGGATTGGAAATGCACAGATTGAGGGGGTTAGGGACTGGAAAGAGACTGATGTGGGGGGATGGAAGAATGGGACTAGAAGGGAATGGATGCTGGGTGGGGCTGGAACTAGAAGAGAGCTGATGTTGAGGGAGTATTATAAGGTGATGGGGGCTGTGGGTGCGAGGATGGAGATGGGAAAAGATTGTGTGGGAGGGAAGAAAATCTACGATTGACCGGGTATTGAGAGAGTAAGTGGGGATTGAGAAAGAAAGGGTGAAATTTGAGTGCATGAAAAAGGAATAAAGAAAAAAATGGAAGAAAGCTCAGTATGTTAAATCAGATGTAGAGAGAGAATGGAAAAAAAAACTAGGAGAGAAGAAAGGACAAATGGACAGCAGACAATGGAGAGTTAGCAGAAGACACGAAGAAACCAGAAGAAAGTGACTAGAGCAATTGCAACTGAAAAATAAAATGCCCAAACATCATAAGGTAGAAAAATACCTTATTGTGAATTTTTTAACTGGAATATGTCAGCTCTGGGAAATGTGCATAGTTACATCTTTGTGTTTTGTTTCGTACAAGAAGAAATTAAATTTATAATTTTATTTCCAGTGTTGTTGTACATTCCAAGTTTGGCTTTTGGGGTTCCCAGTTTAAATTACTGTCTTCCTATTTCTAAATTGTGATCCCTTGTTCTTTGTTTGGTGATGGTCTATGTTCTGCATGTGTAACAGAGCTGAGATATTCTGTTCATATTGTTTCTATTCGACATTGCCACTTGTTCTTTCCCCAGTAGGAGATGTATTGGTATTCTCCGAGATGTATTGGTTTAATATTTGCAGTGTTGCCTTTTGATAGGTAGGGTTTGGTGCTTTGTGAGTCCTGGTAATGCTGTTATGATACGGCGGGTTTGCTATGGGTTCTAAATGGGCAGTGTTTATAGTACTTCCTAATGTGCCTGGTGGTTGGCACTGGAGTATAGTAATGTAGAAATCTGGTAGTCTTTATCCAGACACACATTAAGAGGCATGTTTATTAAACGTTAGCGCTCGTTAACATTATGCAAATAAGGCCTATTATGTAAATGAGGTCCCACAATGAGTCTCCGCACCCCTCTTCGGCCACCCCTGATACCATAAATACTGTAACCTAGAGCATAACACTAAGGGTCATGTTTACTAAGCTGGGCTAATGGCTAGCGTGTGCTAGTTGTAACTAGGTCCCGTGTATTCAATGGTACCTAGCTACAAATAGTGCATGAGAACCGTTAGCCCAGCTTAGTAAACGTACCGCTAACAGAAATCATGTACATATTTGATTGTCAAAATATTAACTCACATCAGGAAGTTTTGATATGAAATCAAAAGCATTGGCTTCTTTTGCAGCTTGTTCAATTTCAGCATCAGTAACGTCTTCTCTTCCATAGCGAATGTTCTCTGCTATTGTTGTCGCAAATAGTACGGGCTCTTGGCTCACGACTCCAATATGTTCCCTCAGCCACTTCACATTGAGGTTTCGAATATCCTGTCCATCTAGCATTACCTAGGGAATACAGCATCTCAATGTGATCTCAAAGAAAAGAACACAATCAATGCATTAATGGGGGGGGGGGGGGCAAATTTTAAGCGCAAAAAAAGGACACACTTGTTTTGAATGAAATTTTAAGAAAGCACATGAGCACCTCTTCTCTTTAAATAACAGAATACTATGGAACATTCTCACTGTTTTCCATATAAACTTAGGTACTCACACAGACTTTTTGATTTTTATTAAGAAGGAGCTTTGGTATATGAACGAGAAGGATTCTTTCCAACGCCCAGTAAATAACATGTCTAGTAATCTTACTTGTCCTTGCAAGGGATCATAGAACCTCTGTAGCAATTGGATTGTCGTACTTTTCCCACAGCCGCTGGACCCAACAAGAGCAATAGTCTTTCCAGTTTCCACCTTCAAGTTCAGACCTTGGAGGATCTAAGAATTATATTTTTATATGTTAACTGGATAAGAAGAAATAGGAACAGAGCCCAAAAAAATAATATTGCATAAAACAGAGGTTATAGCATCAGAACTGTGCTAGAATACAATGATGCTGTCTACTGAGAACCCCAATGTCATGCCAGATGCTTATAGAATTGTTCCCATAAAATAACTTGAGCAGACAGAATGATGTTTTACACACTGAAGTAGGCACTTGGCACATAAAAGATGAAGGGTAATTTTAGAGCGGGGTGCCTAATCTACCCAAGCATACCAGTGTAAGTGTTGTGCCTATTTCATAAAGGCCTAACCAATAACCAACTTGAAATTAGTGTTCCTATACATAAAATCTCTCTCCAGATCTAATAAAACAAACATCACAACTTAATTAGCTTTTCTATATAAGAGACAATTAGCTGCTGACAGAAATTAAACTATAGCCATTCGTACATCTTAAACCAAGAACGCTGCTATTAAACTATCTGGACAACTTGAGCTAAACAGATGCCACTTTCACTGAAAAATCTTTTTCAAACGTATCTTTGCAAACATCCACTCGTGATTCTCGTGGTCTCCTGGCTATGATCACAACGTGCCCATCATCGATGTTTTGGCTCAGCCTGCTTCCGGAGCTTGTGAGAGATACTGCGCATAAGTCGCAGCGTTGCACCATACTACATACTTTTCAGCAAAAGCAGCATTTTCTCAGTTTAAAGTTGTATATTGAGTTTAATAGCAGCATTATGATTTTAAGATGCACAAATGGCCATAGAAACTGAATTGTGCTTACAGCAAAAAAGAAAATTAATGTAGAATATACAAGTTTGTGGAGTCAAGTGATGAAAACTGGCATGAAGGGTAGCTGAACCAAGTGAGTTCCTGTGCTGGTTTGATACATTTTTTTAATTTTACAGAAAAGGCAGATATAAAATAAACTTGGTATCAAGTTGAATTGTTTCTGTTTATTAGATCTAGAGTGGTATTTTAAAAAGGCAGCATATGAGGATCATTTTAGAAGCTCTGTTTCTGATTTGGACATCTGAACATGGGCATTCAGGTGAGCAAATTGCAAAGATGTCCCTAGAGCATTTTAGAAAGCCCAAAGATACACACGTCTGGTGCGATAATATCTAAGTCAACAGAGGGGGGCTATGTCTGGGCCAGTGCAAAGAGATGAAGTGTCCCAGGCAAATTTCCCCCCCCCCCACTCCTGCCCCCATTTCCACCCCCGTTGCCCCTCTCCGGAACCTGCAGTGGCGTCAATGGTCTCAAAAGCCCTGCAGCACTTACCTTAAGCCTCTAGCACTGTGGGATTGACTCCTGTCCCCTGCAAACAGAAATCGGCATCGGGCTTTAGCCTTGCAGTGCCGGAGGCTTGTTTGACTCGCGCCCCCGCTAAGGTAAGCGTTGTGGGCTGTTTGAGACCACTGCTGCCGCTGAAGGTCCCAGAGGGGTGGCAGCGGTGCATTGGTCCTCCCTGAACCACTGGCGCTCTAGGCATCTGCCTGGTTTGACTGATGGCCGCGCCAGCCCTGCCAGGGCCTGTAGATAAAGATACACATGCAAACGTGATTTCAGACCAGCACTGCACATCTGAATCACCATCTGGGATATCCATGGCTATACCTGCTTCAGAACATGAATAGGATTATTAAAGGTGCTCGTTTCTGCAACTCAGTAACATTAAAGTTATAGGGAAATGCCCGTTCACTCCTCTGGTACTTTTCACTTCTTCAGGCAATACCTGCCAGTAAGACCAAAAAGCATTTCTCCAGCCTCCCACACTACTGCATGTCCTCATTTGCAAAATGGCAGGCTGGAATATGTAAGAGGAGAGATCCATGGTCGCGTTCTGTAATAGCATCACATGCACCTCTTTGCCCCATCTTCAACAGACGAGCATTTATGACACATGCAAGTTTCTGAAATCGGGAGACATCCTGCCCATGTCTAACCCATACTTCTATGTGTCCACGTTTCTCCTCTAATGCAGCAGACACGTGTATCTTTCAGAGTGGAGAGAGGCTGATTTACTACTTTCTCAGCTGCCCTTCCTGCTGTATATCAGAGGTTTTGGCTTGGCTCTTCCGTTTTGCAGCCAGACATCCCTTCTAAAATGTGCCTTCACATGTCTAATTGCTTTTATAAAATTACCCAATGGATAATAGGCAGACAAATTTATACTTGCTCTGAGACAGGTGTAACTGTGTGAATATATAGTCTGGTAATAAAGGGGCATATTTTATTAAATATACATGCGATGGGTAATTTTATACAGCTTGCCTAGGTTGGGAGGCCAAGTAGATCCCTATTTTAGGCTTATTTTATAAAGATATATGGGCACCTATGGTATGTGTCTTTATAAAATACTAGGACCAAACCAGCAGAAATCACGGGTAGATTGTACTGTGGACATTTACGCCTGCTCAGGACCAAGTGTGTAAATCTTATAAGCAGGGACTCTGTCTTGGCCCCACCCAAATTCGCCATAATATGCCTACACCCAGATCATGTAGAGAGTATGTATTCTTGTCACCATGCGTACTTTTACCCTTGGGGTAAATTTATAAAAAAGACCTTTACACACAAAAAAATTCTAGATATAATTATCCCCACAAATGTTAATTCTGCCCCTACTCCACCTGTTCTCTGCCCCATGGAAGTAGTCACTATGTCCTTTAAAACAAAATTACTCCCATAGTACCTATTTTTATGTGATGAAGGGGCGGGAAACTAAGCAGAATGAGGGTATAATTGGCACTTATGCGTGTATTTTATAAAATAACACGCTGTCATGAGGCTGGTGCCAATAAAGATGCAGAGTTGAAAAGAAACTCTGTTTTTTACAGAGCTCTAGGTGTGCAGTTACATCAAAGCACAGCTAGAGGGGGCAGGAGTGATTCTACAGAAGCTAATGAGGCTAGGAGAGCTAACCAGTTGCACCTGGAAATGAGCCCGGGAGATTCAAAGGGAAGATCCCTTTATAAACGGAAGCTTAATGCTAGCACAGCAGAAGGAGAAGGGGAAGGAGCTGGAGGAGCAGCAGAAGCTGGAGCAGCAGGAAGAGAAGGAACAAGGATTACAGCTGAAGAAGGAAGGAGAGACCTGAAGGAAGGAATGCTCCTTGAGCAAGCCCAAAAGGACAGAATTCACAGAGGTAGAGTTCAGAGGGGCCAAGCTACAAGAGCCGCTGTTCAGAGGGAGTCTGCCAAGGAAAGCAGTCAGGCTGAAGTGTATGCCACTCCCTGCTTAAGCAACGTTCCTGAGTCAAAAGCTGAAAGACGTACACAGAGAGCCAGAGAGCCAGGCTTGGAGGAAAGCCTGCAGGCATTGGAGTATGCTGAACAAGCTTTACCAGGTACCCGAAGGGAAGGAGTTTCTAACAAAGCTACTTTGTCACTGAAGCATAGAGCTGGAGAATCCACACCAGGTTTTACTAAGCTTTCAGGAAGTCCAGCACTGCCCAGAAGCTACCGACAGAAAACCTGTTGTCACAGAGACGTTCATGAGAGAGAAGGCTCCAGAGCTTCAAGCTACAGAAACTCAAGGTATGAAAGTTTTATTCCTGCAAAAGAAAGCTTAACTCCTAAAAGCACTGCTAAAGCTAAAACTCAGTTTGTAAGAAGAGGAAAGAAACCAGAGTGGTTTAAAGCACTACCAGAAGACTTTAAAGCAGTCTTATTGGAGGCAAGATACCAGAGACAGTCCATATAAACCTGTAACTGCCAGGGACAGTGTGTGCTCTGAGGGGGAAAGTAGTGAAGCAGAATTTATGGAAATAGAAAATACAAACACTATTCCCATTCCTCAGGAAGAAGCTATGGATTGTAGTTTGTGTATGGCTTCTAGCCTAGAAGCCATAGCGACCTTGTAAATAAGAAGTCTTGTTTAATTGCTTTGCCCTGGAATGAATTGAATTCCTCCCTTTAACCTTTCAACTAATTATAAAGATATTAACAATTGGTTTTACCTGCTTATTACTGGAGCCTTTATGAACAAAGGGCATTCTTTGATTTCTAGTGTCTTAATGAACCCTTGCACAGAAGAGAAATAAAAGCCTTGTTTCCCTACACTCGTGGCTTAATTATTGAGTTCTCACAAGGAGCTGAAATACCTAAGACCAATCTCCATTTTGGCCTTAAAATACCCCACGCTCCTTGAAAATAAATGTTGTACAGCATGCCCTTACCGCCATTGGCCACTAGGGGATGCTGGCACGACAACGCACATGCACCAATTCCTACTGGCAAATACAGTATATGCACTGTGTTATTCCTACTTTGAAGTGGGAGCAACTTTGTGTGGAATCTCTTGGGAAGACTATTTATAAAATGCACATAGGCGAACGAGCATATGTGGCTTCCTTGTCTAGGTGCCCTGTTATAGAAGTTACCTTCCACGTGCATAAGAGTCTTAAAATTTCCATCTTTAAAGATTACAGTAGCACCGACCTCATATTTATTGCTGGACAGTGTCTTTATAATTATGACAGGGTTTAAATAAAATATGGCAGTCCTTGAAAATTTTTTCTCAACAGGAAGCCTACAAGAAGAGGTAAAGCCACCACAGCGGCACACTGCGCACTTTAGAAGTATAGCACCATGTGGGACCTAGAGGCACCCAAGTGCTTCGCAAGGGAGGTTGAGCAAAGGAGGGGCTGAGGTACTTAGAGGGATAACAGTGGCCCAAGAAGGAGGAGAGGTGGCAACAGTAGAGGTTCATGCAGGGTATTTTTGCGGCCCCCTTCCCCCGATAGGTGCTGCCCTAAAAAGCCAAATGTACTGCATAAACCTCATGGAGGTCCTAACACTGGCACATTCCTCCTATTATCAACCAACACATAGCAAGAAAAAAAAAAATATATAATTCAGTATTTCATTTATGGCCAATATTTTCCATTTCCTGTTATAACATGGGCCAAATATTATCGAACTGCTGCATGCGAAGGATTGACTGTTGGAAAGTGGGACCCACCAGGGGGGTTTTCCCCTATATTTCTTGTAATGGGATGGAAAGGATATAGTAGGGATCTGGGTTATTACCCACATATCCTTTTCATCTCCTTAAAATAACAGCTAACTTTATATTGATCGTCTATGAGAAGAAATGGACATCCTGGGACACTCATTTAAAACTGTTAATATTTTATAAAATCTGGAGGGCACCACACCAAAGCAGCACATGTATTTGGCACTACAAACATCGGCATGTTCAAAAAAAGCAGCGCAAGGGGGAAGTGTGCACATGGAAGCGAAAGTCTACCTTTGTGCATGTCGCCGCTTACAGCTATAAGTGGCACATGTTTAAAAAATCTACTTTCTGAAGAGTCAATCATTAAGGAACCTTCATCTAAAATTCACTCTTTGTCCCAGGACCGATAGATTTTCTTGTCACAGTGGTGCTTAAAATCACCACTGTGTAGCAACTGTCTAGAAAAATCACACACTTCATCAAGGTTATACACAAGTTGGAGCAGGGCTAAATGCTTATGGGGATGTTTGAGGTATACATGCATTGCCAGTCTAAAATACCAAAAGTATTTGTAATTGGGGGGCGGAGCCTGATGTCCAGCGGGTAGGACGCTTTGCGTTGAAGCTCCCGAGAGGCCTACTTAGAATCCTGACTTAATACCTATACAAACTTACTATTTTGCTCCGAGCTGACCGGGGTACCTCGGGGGGGATGGCGGCCCATAAACCAGCGCGCTTGGACTTCGGGTCTCCTTCCTTTTCTCACGGAAAACGCTCCAAAACAGAGGTGTCCTCTCCACAGAAGATGGTCCCATTTCGTGAAAACCCCGAAATGCACCTGGAGATTTTGGAGGAAATACGCGGCGTGAAGGAATTGGTGCAGTCCAATGGAGAAGCGCTTCGAGCCATGCGAGAAGACTTTGGAGTGCTCCAGGACCGACTTGAAAGTCTTTCATTACGGCAGGACAACATGGCGGGGGTCCTCGACTCGCACGAGGCGCGCTTGGGCAAACTGGATAAGGCTGAGCGCCAGATACGGAATCTTCAAAAGGAGTTGGAAGATGGTAATGATCGAGCCCGTCGCAACAATGTGAGGCTCCTCGGAATGCCGGAGGGGGTGGAAGCAGGAGATATAAGAGAATTCTTGCTCAAAACTCTTCCCTCCTTGCTGAAGATCACTTTTCACAGAGAACTGGAAATCGATCGAGCACACCGTGTTCCTGCCCACATGGCGCCCAACCGCACGACCCCCCGGCCTATTATCTTTAGCTTGCTACGCTATCAACAAGTGGAACAAATTTTACATGTTGCCCGAGCGAATCATCATTTGGAATTTGAAGGTCGTAAGATCTCCTTCTTTCCTGATTTGGCAAAGCCTACCGTTGACCGTCGGAAGAAACTCCTTGCTTTTCGCCCTCGACTTCAACAGCTACAGGCTCGCTTTGGCCTGTTGTATCCGGCAAAGCTCCGAGTGACTCTCCACAACCAAACCAGGACGTTCGAAGATCCTGATCTACTATCAACATTTTTAGACTCCAAAGAAGCAGAGCAGATGCGCTAATCCCAAATCTTGGACTCTTATCTGCCGGCTCTATCCGCCATTTTGAAGGGCCCGATGTGGCGGTCATAGCCAAGCACAGAAATAGCCTGGACTTTCTTTCTCCATATGACTTTTGTTCTTTTGGTCTCCTATCCCTTCATGATATGTGCCTCGGTCGGATTCGGAGCACGCACAGTCCTACAGTTATGTGTTTTTTCAATTTCGGCCTTCTCTGGGGTTTCTCCCCGCAGACACATGGTCGCCAGTAATTTTGGGGTTTTGCTTCTCCTCTACCGTACTGCGGTTTTCTTTGTTAATGTGGGGCGCTTCATTGTATTGTATTAGTTTATTTTCTGTGTCATGTGTACAGCCAGATACAGTCAGCTTGAGGGACATAGTGAAATTATGTGTGCTATCATGCTCAGAATTTTTAACTTTTCTGAATGGCCTTATGTAAAATCTTATCATTCACCGTCAACGGCATTAATGGTCCACTCAAAGGAAAGAAAATCCTTAGCTGTCTTAGCCATGAGTATGTTGATTTAGTGTTTCTTCAGGAAACGCATTTAAACTCTGCTGAAATACTGCAACTCAATGCTAAGCCTCATATGGTAGCTGTCTATTCTCCCACCGTTTACAAATGGTACGGGATAACCATTCTGGTTAAGAAGTATTTGCACGCTACAGTACCTGATATTAGCGCTGACAAGGAGGGTAGATGGGCCTGTGTATACCTAGAGGTTGGAGATAGTGAATTCACGTGTATTTGCATTATGCCCCGAATGTGGACAACCCTGCTTACTATGCAAGTATTGCGCAGTTGGCCTTGGCCTCTGCCAGTGCTCCATTAATACTTGGTGGCGATTTTACTCAGTGTTCCCTCAATCTGTTCTTCTCAAACACGGTGCTCGTTGGTTGGAAGATCCAGTACCGAGTTGACCTGTGTGGCTAGATATAGAAGCGGGCCTTTGCAACCGATTCCTCTTACCTTTCTCCCTGGTATGACTCTCCCATTAGACTCCCACTATCCACCAATGCTTTTAGACACTTTAGGTGCCTTTAATACTCTTATGTAATTTTTAGACTCCCGACTCTGGTCAGTGCAACTTCAGCATCGCCTTCGGAGCACTAGAATACTCCCGCCATCGGCATTCCCTACATAAGGTTGATTGGAGACTTTCCGATCTCTCGGTAGTTCACCGGGTGTAGCATCCAATTTTATTAAACCTTATGTAATGCTATACCTAGAGATACCCCTATAGCGCAGAAAGTATGGGAGAGAGAATTACATGTGACTTTGACCTCGGAGCAATGGAGCCTTATCCGGAGTAGAGGGACACGGGTTCCCGATCCGCCTCATTCACTCAGAACCTCTTCTTTCTAGCCCACCGGTGTTTTTTACACTCCTCACAGATTAGACAAATGGAACACTACTCAGGGCACTGGTTGCTGGACACGTCCTGCGGCCATTGGTTCATTGCTTCATGTTATGCATGAATATCCCGCACTACAGTATCACTGGCGTCGGGTCTGGGGTCGTATTTAGTCTATCTTGCACTCTCAGGAGCCCCCTTTCTTGGAGGATAGTGGGACTTCGCCTAGTTGCGGGGATCCCCTCTCTCCCAAAAATGGCTTATCTCCTTTCGAACTTTATGCTTGGCATTGCTATTTCCCTAATTAAGTAATACTGAAAACTAGCTCCCACTTGAGCCCCAATGAATGGTGGAATCATGTCTGTCCTTACAGTAAATATGAACAAATACCTCGACTGTTCGCTTCCTCCATTCAGACTCCTTTTCATTGGTCTCAATGGAAGATGCTCAATGACTATGTACATTTTGCTAAATGCTCTCATCTGACTGTCTAACTTTGTATATATCTCTGTTCCATGATCATGCTGTATTGTAGATACTCTTTTGATCGTTTGATGTATAATCACTGTTAATTGGAAGCGCTCACATCCTGATATAATCGGGTAGAGAAGAAGCATTGGGGTGGGGGGTAATGGGTTTACTTTTCCTTATTGTATACCTGTTTTGTCTCTTTTGGTGTGTTGTTTCTTTTGTTTGTTGCAAAATGAAAATAAATGTTTAAAAAAAAAAAAAAAAAAGTATTTGTAATTTGAAGGACTACCCAAACTACACCACCTTTTTCTATGTTTAAAAACTAGCATCCTACCATCTATAGAGATAACGACCAATTTACATGGGCCCATCTATGGAACTAACTCCTAACTACAGCATCTCAAAAGGGAAATTCTCACAACCATTTTGTAACTGGAAAACTTACTTTAACATCAGGTCTGGATGGGTATGAGAAACAGATATTCTTGAATTCAATCTGTCCTGTCAGTTTGTCCGGTTTGTGCCCATCTTTGCAGCCACTATCTATCGGACGAGGCTGGAAGATTATTTCAAAAGCATTGTGTAAGAAACATTCTTTCATGGTCAGTGTTAAGACATTGGAACTCCCTTCGAAATGTGTGAGCATTGGAGGTAAAACGTTTAGGACCGACATTCACAGCTATATAGAAACTCATAAAAAGCAGTGTGATGGCTCTTACTGCTGTATGTAGAGTCAAATTAAGAATCTGATCTAGAGAATCAGTTGGGAAGAGTCAAAAGATTCCTAAGAAAAAGATGACAGATGTCCCAGAGCTAGTGGTGTTATTCACATAAAAACTTTGCTTTCTCGTATAAATTTGCTCCATGCTTTTGAGCCACAGCAGCTTGTTAATTTCTCATTTAAATAAAAATTTCAAGCATAATAAGCAACACTTGAAATTTTACCACTGAATGGAAGTTTTTGCAAATGGGGCTTTATAAGCTAAAATTTACAAAGAGTAGGAAATTAGGGAGTTTTTAAGACACCTTTGTGCCTGAAGCACCTTTTTGTGGAAGTTGCTGTCCTTTAGGGCAGATGGCCCTTGTTTTAGAAGCTATATTTTACGACAGACTAATCAGAACTCCTGAGATTGTAGTCCTGGCTTTCTAGCTTCTCTATGAACTTGGATCGGTTATTGTTCTCTGTAAACTTCAGTCTACCTAAATGGGGAAAAAGTTGCAATGTATGTATGCGTGTTATAAAACTACACAAGTACATGCACAGAGTGGATGCACATGAGTACACCTTCTTCGGAACAGGTGTAAAACTTGAGCAAGAGAGAGGTCCTACCCTTCTTCCACCTTTCTGCAGGTCGTCTGTGCAGACTACTACATACGTACATGGGTCTCACCAGAATACGCTCTATACCTCTCCTTGCCTGACAACGCCCCCATCCTGCCCCCTCCCGCCCACGTTCTGAGGTCCCTGTGAAAGTGCCATATATATGCAGGGCTGCGAAGGTACAGAATACAGTCCAGATTTTGTTTTTGCAAGAAACACATCTATCCCGCACAGCCATGTGGCTTATTCGCTTTTCAGAATGATCCTCATAGGGGGTCATTTTAAAAGGCTTGGTTGTGATTTAGGATGTCTGAAGACGTGCACATGCACAACAAAATCACGAAGGTGCCTCCGAAGCCATTCCACAAATGATGTTTACGGATGTTTCTGGGGTAGGGATGTCCAAGTAGGCAAGGGGGTGTGTGAGAGAGGTGTGTCTGGGGAGGTGCAATGAACTTACATGTTTCAGTTCAAATTTCAAAAATGAGGACGACACCTGCAGGCATGAACAGGCATCAGAAAAGTGCTCATTTTGGCTTTAAAAGAACCAGATAGTGTACAGAAGATGGAGTGTAAGAATCACCTTGGGATTTGAACCCTGGTCATCCTGCTACTAGCCCACTACTTTAACCATTATGATGATATTAGACATCCATGTTCCGAGATGTTCTTCTGGGGATCTCTACATAAACGTCTCTATGTGTCCATATCAGGCACGTCCGTGTTTCTGAAATCATTCCTGAACCTGCATGTACCTGCTTTTTCTTTTTCCAAACGTTTTGGCCTAGACATCCCAGATTGTACTTGGACATCCCACTGTAAAATGTGCCTTAAGTTTAATCCAATTCACACTGGAAACTATATGTGCATTCTAGCCACACAGCTTAGGTGACCTGGTATAAAATTGCTCTCAAAAGAAAGATGCATTTCTGAATGCTGAACTTCACTGTACCTTTTGGATAATTCTGTACACTTCATAGGCAGCACCACGAGCATTGGCAATGCCTTCTAAGCTGGGTGCTGCTTGCCCAAGAGAGAATGCACCAATAAGAACAGAGAAGAATACCTGCAATAGAAAAATAAAAGCAAGACACATTTAAAATTCATTCATTTTCATGTATGGCAAATACTCGTATAACAATTGACAGTACCGATAATAAACACTGAGCCAGTGGAAAGCAATGCTTTTCAGTTCCGAATCCCATGACGGAAATGGGTTTCACCTATTATAAATGTCCACATCCTGCCATTTTTAATTTTCTTTGCAGGATTTGTTCAGGCTACTGCTGGGGTTATTCTTCAGAAGCTATTGGAATGATTCATAATCATTACAACTTAGTACTGTCGCAATCTACAAAAATAGCAAAACTGAAACAGCAAGGAGAGATATAGCATGAAAGAAAGAGGAAGATTAAAGGAAACAAAATTTGGAAGCAACGGGAAGAAAAATGGATCTGAAAATGAATGACATTACACTAACTTCATCTAGATACCCTTATCCAAACCTCATGCATACTGTATTTCACAAAGATTTCCATTGCCTTTCATCATTTTTTCAAATTAGTGACTCAACATAATTTGACCAAAAGTAAGCCATATCAAAATGGACTGCAATGCTTATGCAGATTTAGTGACCCACATTTTAGGAGGTTTTCGGCCCTTTCTAGTGGTATGATTTGATGGAACGAAAGCATTGGTGCTCCTAAAGTAAATCCATTCTAAAGAAAGAGAAATATCAGGTGTACTGATCCTGGAGGAATCCAGATTATTCATTCAAAGGTTGTGATACCTTTTAATTGGATCAACATAAAACATTTAAAGTTGTTGCCAAACATGAGCATTTCGATACCTGAGGAAGGATCTATGAGATCTCAAAAGGCCACATGCAACACATTTGAGTAACTAGAACACCTATCCAATAAAAGGATGTCTTAATCTGAGAAAAATAAAAATCAGACCTTAAAAGAAGCAAAAGCCTATAAGTATGGAAAAAAAATTTCCCATTACCACCCCCCCAAAAAGAAAAAGAAAATAGTAGACATCATTTCCAACTTTTAGAAAAGCTTCTTCCGATTTGCAGTATCCTAGCCCACAACTACATTTCATTTTGCTCTAGAGTGCCATGGTTTCCTTGTACGGACCTGCAGTTTTCCGTAGGATCAATACAGCTAATAGACCACCACTATCGTAGTTACTTACAAATAGAAAGTCATATTGTCTGGCAATGGAAACTAAATAACATCACTTCAACAATCAAAAGTATTAGAATTTGTTTGTGCCAGGAAACATCAATAAGTATTCATTTTGGTAGTAATTTTACAACTGCATGAACACATAAAAGACGTGCGTATTTCTCTGTGTGAGCCCCAAAATTTTGCAAGATGAAAGCATGTGCACACTTCTGCTTTGGAAAAATTACCCCAGTGAATTTATGCACTTACATGTAAACCTGGAGGGGGGGGGGATATTCAGCAGGGGCCCAGTTATCTTCTGCAGTTAGCACCCGCTGAATATCCTGCTGTAGCAGCATTTGCACATTTTGTAGGTCTGCAAACCATATAAATGCCTTTGAATAGCCCGCCCTGATATTCTGGGTTAATGGAGGGAGGCGTGGCCTAGTGGTTGGGGAAAGTTACGTCAGGGGTTCAAATCCCACTAGTGGACAGCAATCTTCGGCAGGAAGGACTGGGGTTTCAAGTCCCACAGGTGCTCCTTGTGGTCTTGGGGCAAGTCACTTAACTATTTTACAGGGAACATGGGCAATGGAGGGTTATCTCCACGTTATAATGCCCTGTTCAATGTAATTTCAGTTGTCCAATGTAAACTGCCTTGATATCATGAAAGACAGTATATAAGAAACGTTAAATACATTTCTGGATTAATTTCTGGGTTAATTTCTGCAGTTTTGAAAGCTAGAAACCAGCCTAAGTTTTATTTTATTTATTATTTTTATTTGTTTGGTTCTTCTATAATGTCCTTTCCAGAGATCAGGGGTGGTTTACAATTAACGAAACATATTACAAAGAATAGTAATTGAACTATTTACATAGTTATGCGATACATTTTACATTTAACAAGTGGTAAGTTCCTACATAAACAATGTAGTCTTAATAGGAGACTTCAAACTATGTACACATTGACTGAGTGAAAAAAAAATCCTGGCTGGAGTTATAGCATCTGCACAAGTAACAAGAAGTGACGCAATCCACAGGGGATACAGTTGGATTGTGGCATGACCCCCTTTCCCACTGAGAGGAGGCACATGAGGTATAACAAGGGTAAAGAAGAATGAAGAGAGCAATTACTGAGCCTCCAATGTGGTAGCAGGCATTTCCTGCAACCATGTAATAAGAGCAGATTAGGGCTGCTGGGGTGAGAGAGGGCCAGTGTTAGCAGTCAAATTTTAAGCGTGAAAGGTGAAATAAATACTGGGCATGGGGAGGATCAGACCATGCAACCTCCCCCCCATGACAGTGCGCCACTGCGGGAGATGTCCCACCACACTATCCAGGCCCTGGCTGCCCCCGCCGAGGGTCGGGCAGCAGGGAAAGGGGTTTACCGTGCAGTCTGGCTTTGGGCGCTCCTGCTGGACATAATGGTGCCATGGCAACTGGACACCACGGCACCAGCAGGAGTGCTGAGAGGGCTGGCCAGGCAGTGCACGGGATGTCTCCAGCCTCTGCATAGGGGGCACACCGAGCTTTTTAAGGGGCCTGATTCTGCGACCATATGGCTCCCATGGTTGCAGAATCTTGTACAGTTTAGCCCCGTACATCTTTTGGCCGTCCGAATGGCCCAACCTCTAAATTGGCCTCTATCTAGCTATTCTGTGTTATGTACCATGTTAACACCACCTCAAAGGCTGTAGCTAACTGCATTGCACATAATCTGCCAGGTAATTAATGTACAGTAGCTACTTTTTCTTTTTGTTAACTGCAAAGTGACATGTTGGGGATGCCTCCAACAGTTAAACGTTTGCAATTACTACCCTGCAGTTTTAGGAACAACTTCATGGTAACTGCAAAAGAACTTACTGTAGGAGGCTTAGCAAATAGGAGTTTTTGTAAGGCCAGCCCATGACTTCATCTTGCATAAAAAATAAAAACAAAGTCAGGTCCCTACTGTTCATTTGCAACCTTGTGAGTAGGGCTTTTATACAGCCATCTCCTGGATGTTCCTGAGCTATTTATCTGAAGGCATATGTCCAATTACCCTGATAAAGCACAGTTACTTACCTGTAAACAGGTGATATCTGGGAACAGCAGGAATAAGTCTTCACATATGGGTACGTCGGTACCGACGGAGTCTGTGTGGGAACGCTCCCCAGCGTCCAATTAGAACGCTTTTGGGAGCATCCCACCACGCCTGCGTGCTGCCTTCCCGCCTTTCCCAACCCTGCCTCTCCTCAGTTAAGTTTTAAAGGAGAGAGAGAGAGAGAGAGAGAGAGAGAGAGAGAAATACAACTCCTAGGGGAGGTGGGTGGGTTGTGAAGACTTATTCCTGCTGTTCCCAGAGATCACCTGTTACAGGTAAGTAACTGTGCTATCTCCAGGAACAAGCAGGAATGAGTCTTCACATATGGGGGACTCCCAAGCTAAGATGCCTGGAGGAGTTCCAGCATGTTGCGAATCAGAGAAGGCCATGCTATTCGACAGAACCTCAGGCATCCTGGGGATGGAGGGTAGGAGTTGAACTAAGCAGATATGCTATGGACCAACTGTACCAACAGGACGCCTAGAGAGGAGACCCTGTGTAGATAATATCTAGTAGTAAACATTGAACTAGGATTTAGTGATATGGACTTCACCTTGAGGTATTGTAAAAAGTCTATGGAGGTTCATATGGGACTGCTAATATGAACCAGCAGAATATCCTCAAGGATTACCTCAATATGGAGCAGAGGTAATAACTGTGCAAAAGACAGGTTGAGGTCAGAACCTTTAGGGTGGGAAAAATCCCAGCGGAGACTGGGGTAGTTCAATGGGGCAGGACTTTTGTGGAAAATGCAGAAGTCCCCATTAGACAAACCTGAAGATCTTTTGACCCTAAAGAGACATAGTTCTTATAGGAGAAGAGGGGCTTTAAAAAACCCTATATCCGATAACAAAGAAGGACAGAAGTATGAGGCATTGTAGCCTCCTATTTACTGAAAATTCAGAATGTCCTTCTTAAATGAAGTTACTTAGGAAAAAAGATGGTACATGGAGGACTTCAGATGTACCTAAACTAAAGGTCATGGTGGAAACCTTTTAACTACCACAGGGAAGTGGTTGTTTATGTAGAATCCTGAAAATGCTGGAGCAGCATCGAAAGGATAGTGACTATCTGTCGGGGCCGTATAGGAAAAATATATATGTATATAAATATATATGAACCTAGGCAGACAGATAGAAAGAAATATATATATATATATATATATATATATATATATATATATATATATATATATACAGACATGCAGATAGGTATATATTTATGCATACATGTATATAGACAAGTCCCCACATAGGGATATGTGAAGAGAGAAAGATTCATCTAACAAGGGAATACCTGCTTGAGGAGATGTTTAGAGAAGCCATTCTCCCTTGTTGTGGGTGGGAGAGCTAAGGAAGTGCTCTCACTGACAAGGGAAGTCTAGAATATTCTAAGAACTCTAGCCCTTGAAAAACCAGGAATGGAGGATGTTTAAATCCGCTGACAGTAAGTCTGGATCCTTCCATAACTCCAGCATGACAGCTGGAGAAGAAGATGCAATGAAAAAAGATACCATATTTACCCTTCTAAGAGGGCAAAATGAGTATGATGCATTCTTGCTCTCAATATGAATTACTCCATGAGGATGGAAGGAAATACACAAAGACTGGCTGTCAGTGAAAGAAAACCATCCCTGGTGAAGGGGTCCACTGGGAATGTGAACCAACCAAGGGGATTGGATAATTCTTTAGGTCTTCACTTTAATTAAGGCATGTGTCCTTTATTGAAGAAGAATTTAATGGAAATGGTAAGGGTAGGGAAGAACTCAGTAAAGTCCTTCCTAACCATCTGGAATTATTTGCTCTCTAGCAAGGCCCATAGTGCAGAGCTGTTCTGTAGACATGCAGAGAGCATGTTGCAGGTTGGCTAGAAGAAAAAACTGGTTGTTTAAGAGCCAGTATGTGACCTGAACTACTCCGCCAATGCCAAGGATTGGGGAAGGCTAAGGATAGAAGGTATGCTGCAACAAGAAACCTGAGAAGGTTCCAAGTCTGTCTGGGACTTAGTACTAAGGCCAGAAGGATTGATATTGGAAATCAAGCCCTGGGTGCTTGGTAAGAAAGTTAGTGGTTTAAACACTAAGAGCCCCTGCATTCTAACTATTGTTAGAGCGGCAGAACAAATCTTAGGTCTCAAGATTAGAAGAGACCTACAGACATAAGTAGGAGCGGTAAAAACTCCATCATTGTCTGAGAAGCTGCCACAAGCAACAAGAATGCAAGGTGGCGATAACTCTGAAAAGAAAAACTTCAGGCTTAGGGATAAGCCCTCAGTTAAGTAGTATACTCTTACAGACCAAAATCTCTTAGTAAGAGGGGCAGAGTTGAAAAAGACTTACGATGGAGTAAATCTTTGAAAAGAGTAGTATGAGACATACTGATACAGGAGAAACTGTCAAAGATAAAGGTATAGAGGACCTTATTGACAGCTGTTACTCCCCCATGTACTTAGAATGAAGAGGAGTAACGTTATTACCTGCAGGGCCGAATTTACGTATACGCCATGTACGCCATGGCGTAGGGCCCACAGCTGGGAAGGGCCCACAAAAAAGGAACAAGTTAGGCTTTTTTTTAAAAATAAAATTTTAAAAAAAAAAACCTGCTGGCTGCCGCCGCGGGGCCCCCTCTTCTGCCGCGGCAGCATGGACTGACCCGCGGGGGCCCCCTCAGCAAGCTCGATCCCTCCCTCCGTGCAGGCTGTGAGAGACGCGAAGGCAGACTGTCTCCTTCGCGTCTCTGTTAAGCCCACATAATATAATTCCTATTTGACATTGCCACTTGTTCTCTTTCCCCAGTAGGTCATGTATTGTTGTTCTCTGAGATGTATTGGTTTAATATTTGCAGTGTTGCCTTTTGATTGGTAGAGTATGGTGCTTTGTGAGTCCTGGTAGTGCTGTTAGGATACGGCGGATTTGCTATGGGTTCTAAATGGGCAGTGTTTGTAGTAGTTCCTAATGTGTCTGGCAGTTGGCACTGGATTATAGTAATGTAGAAATCTTTTAGTCTTTCTTTATCCATACACTCATTAAGAGGCACGTTTACTAAAAGTTAGTATATGGTAACATTATGCAAATATTTATGCAAATGAGGCCCCTTATGCAAATGAGGCCCACACCCCCCTTGGGCCGCCCCTGCTGGGGGCCCACAATTTTTGTTGGCGTAGGGCCTCACTCAAGGTAAATCCGGCCCTGATTACCTGTAAAGCATAATCATGCTAAGGAGCTCTATGAGCTAAAAGTCAGGATGTCTCTTTAATGTAAAGTTTGGGATGGAACCGATGTAGATGCTTGCAAGAAAAGAAGCAAACTACAGGTTCTAAACCTCAAAGCAGGAAGAAGGATTCAGTGAAGAATCTATCAGCAACCCAGCGATTGCTGGGTTTGCTGAAGTGGTTGAGGATGTGGTTTTAGCCTGGTTTGATGTTTCCCCTGTTTGGAAACAGCTGTATGGGTAGAGAAAGGATAAAACTTTTTCCCCCTGGAGGAATAAAGTTTGGTAGAAGATTTCTTACCAACTGGGATAGAGGAAGGTGTAAACCATCCTTTGAAAGTAATGGTGCCAGTGGTTAACTGAGCAACTTGGCGCAAAGTCTCTGTGTTAAAGAGATTCTCCCCAGTACAAGGAGTATTTCCCAGCCTTTCTTGTACTAATGTATCCAAGTCAGAAGCTTGGAGCCAGGCCATGCGTCGTGCCCCTATGGCTATAGCAGAAGTTCTGCTAACAGACTCAAAACCGTCCAGGGTAGCACGAGTAAGAAACCTAGAGATATTTTGAACATGACTAACCAGTAAAGAGTAGTCTGCTCTTTTGTGATCCTGAAGAAAAGGAGTCAAAAACAGCAAACTGGTCGTGAGCTCTTCAAGAGATAGTCCCATATAGAAAATATATGAGAGAATTCTTGTTGAAAACATGGATGCCTGGAAGCTTTTACGTCCAAAGGCATCTAAAGTTCTAGCCTCACGACCTGGCGGATAAGAAGAGCGCGTTTTAGCACTTTTCACACGCCTCATTGCTGATTCCACAACAAGAGAATGATGTGGAAGTTGAGTCTTTTGAAAACCTGGAGAAGGGGGCACCTTGTACAGAGAGTCAGTGGCCCTTGAAGGTGGGGATACCTTTAAAGGAGTTTCCCACATTCTAAGTAAAAGATCCTGTAAGGTTTGATGCAAAGGGAGCATGATAACCTCCTTTGGAGTCTCAGGGAGACACAGGAACTCTGAATCCCTTGGAGCAGGATCTTGATCAGGTATAGAAATGGCAAGTAACCTTGCCATATCAAGCAAGAATGTTTGAAAAGAAATTTCCCCAGAAGGGGATCCTGAATTATGAGGAGTAAAGGTCAGATCTGTTGAAGATCTAGCCTTAGCACTAATGGATTGATCCATTAGAGTCCCAGACCCAAAAGGGTGGAGCATCGGGTTGTCCTGAAAGGATAGTCGGCAGTACCGCTCGAGGTCGGTACCGCGACGAATCGGTGAAAAACTATCCATGCCAGGGATGGACTCCAAGCTCGGTACCGAAGGAAGCGAGCTTTTGGAAGTAAGCATGGAAGGCACCGGTACCGATGCAAAGGTAGAAAATGGAACCAGCAGTGGTATCGCAGCCGGTACCGACACCGGATGATCAGTCTGAAGCGACTCTAACGGTACCGAAGGTACCGAGAGCGGTAGATTTTGATCTCCGGGACAATGTCTTCGGCACCGAGTGAGGTCGATACCGAGACGAGTCGGTACCCAATCGTCCAGGCTAGAGATCGATTCTAGACTCGGCATCAAAAGCAGCGAATCAATCGAAACAGACCTGGAGGGTACCGACATGGATGCCAGAATCGGTACCGGGATCGATACCGATGCTGGAAGATTGGTCTGTAGCGGCTCTAGCGGCACCGAAGATACTGAGAACGCTAGACTGCGATCGGTGTGGAGTGTTTCGTCCAACACCGTTGCCGATGCCGGGGTACCGGCACCGCTCCCAGCGGATACCACCACTGAGCATGGCTCAGGTATTTTCAAGGAGGTGAAAACCCCGGAAATAACCTGAAACCCCGTTAGTGCTTTGGAGGCCGAAGACTCCCGCCGGGGTTTTAAAGCCAAATTGTCCTCGAGGGCAAGGCCGGAGACATCTCGATCTTGAACATGAGATCTACCACCCGAGGACTGGCTAGTCTTTACAGACTTTTGTGGGGTTACCTGATCCTGTGAAGAAGAAGTTGTAGCTGGTACCCTCAGAGCTGACGGGAACCGCGTATTGAGTGGAGCTCGATGCTGAAAACTTCTTTTGGAAAAAACGCTGCAGGAGGGACACTCCAGCGGATAGTGGTCAGGACCCAAACATGGAAGGCACCAGTTATGGGTGTCTAAGACTAACTTAGTACTGCCACAGTTGAAACATGTTTTTGGGATAGTGGCTGACGTTTCCATGAAGGAAGTGGAGAGGCCTAGTAGGCCGAGAACCGTCAGGCACTAAACAGGGAAGAAATTCCCTACCAAGGAATAATTTTGTTCAAGAAAAGAAAAAGAAAAAACACCGGCGGTACCGGTGCGTCGAGGGAAGGCAGACGCGACCACAAGAAAAAACAAAAATAAAAGTAAGAATTTTCTGTGGTGACAGGAGTACGTCCTGCCGGCTCCGCGGAAAAACTAAAACTGAGGAGAGGCAGTTGGGAAAGGCGGGAAGGCAGCACGCAGGCATGGTGGGATGCTCCCAAAAGCGTTCTAATTGGACGCTGGAGAGCGTTCCCACGCAGACTCCGTCGGTACCGACGTACCCATATGTGAAGACTCATTCCTGCTTGTTCCTGGAGATATTAGTAAATCTCTTAAATATGCTAGTTTTTGGTTCAATTGTTTTGTAAAATGGGAACACAAATATTTTTTGAACTACAAAACCATGCCCACAGCACACTCCCTTTGAATGTGTGCATCCTATTACATTGTAAAATTGGTATTTACAGACATATTCAATCCATACTTTACATCTAGAATTGTCCTGCAAGCCTTATAAAATAACCTCCTTAATCTGGATTATACTCAAACCTTTAAAGGCTGTCCATACAGAACAACATATCAAGTTATTTTGTGCCTATTATATTCATGCATCATGTGGAATTACAAATTCTGAAATTTTAAATATAGTTTAGAATCTGAAGACAAAAAGTACACACAAAAATCTGAATCTATCAATGCATATACTTACAATTAACACACTACCAATGGTATAGTTAGTGGGTTCGTCCACGGTGAGCTTTGTTCCATACCAGAGACCAAGAGCATATGCCCCAAATATAAGAAACTGAGTCAGACCCATCGATATGTTGGTTGTAAGTGATTTTTTCACACCTACAGCTTTAGCTTCTTCCAGATTAACATTGTACCTGAAAAGATGACAGGCAATAGTCATTCGGAATATCTTGACAACCAGAGAGGCTAGGAACAATTGAAACCAACAATCATGTAACCCCCTTTTAATTTAGTAGAAACCACCTTTGGGCATTGTTAAGTCCCAGCAAACTCTAGTCTCAGGTTTTCTTCAACTCCCATTCCTGAGGACAATGCAGTGTTTTCGGAAGTTCAAGCACTTCCACCATTCCAAATCTAAGGAAGAAAGGTAGTATACTGTATAGGGGAGCTATGATAGGGGCATTTCAGTACATCCAAGATACAAAGTCACTGGCATCAGGGCTCCTTCAATTGAAAGGAAACTCTGGAACGAGAGGTCACAGAATGAAGATGAAAGATGGTAGACTCGGGAATAATTTAAAGAAAATATTTCTTTATAGCAAGGCTGGTGTGTGCATAAAACAGCCTCCCAGTGGAAATGATGAAGAACAGGATGGTATTGGAATTTAAGAAGGAACACGACAAGCACAGAGGTCTTCTGAAGGAGAGCAAGGGAATTGTAGAGCTTAGCAGTTGGTCTGGATGAGCAGACTAGAGGCCCTATGATCTTTATCCAACACCATTTTTCTGTGTTGATTCATTTCTTAGTAGAGGTGTACTGCTGCACCAGTCTAAGAAAACCATGAAAACATAAAACTGTGGAGCAGTTGAATTGTTGAATCAAGGAGAGGAAGGTGTCTTTATATATGGCAGGAAATTGTAAGAAGAACTGCCTTAGTGGCTCAAGGATGAAAGCGTGGCATAGTGATTAATAGTAGTTTGCAAGGTCAAACATTTTCAGCTAGTTTTCATTTAAAATGAATGTTTCCTGATTTTTGTGCATTTTTTGCATTCATTTCACCTGTGTGGATTTTTGTTTTTGTGTATGTGCATAAAAGCTTGTACATGCACACTGGATTGTACACGTTAATTTGTCGGTATATGATCCTACAAGCTATTTGCATGAACTTTAGATGCCCAAACAAACATAATGTGCATTCACACATGCACAACCTAGGCGATTAGTGAATGGACAGAAATCCAAGGAAGTCAGTATTCAAATCCTGCCCCTCCCATCAACAATCCTTGCCACTTTAACTTCCTGCTGCCCCAGGTACTCAAACTAAGGAGCATATTTACTAAAGTGCACTACCCAGTAGTGCAAGGCTTAGTACAAGGTCTGGGCGCTGGACTAAAAAGTAGAGCAGGGTTACACGCTAAAAACCCCATGCTACCTTGGTAACGTGGTTCAGTGTGGCAACTGGGCAGGATGGAGATGTTCCCGCTATGGCGCAGGTCTTCATAGTCTGCACTACCTGTGCTCGCACAAGTAGCATGAGTGTAACTAATGCCACTTCAATGGATGGTGTTAGTTGCATCCACAGCTCTTTTGCCACAGTGAAGCATGGTGACTGCAGGAGGATGGATGTACCCACCCTCCCGAAGTTAGCTCACAGCACCACCTGAAGTTAGCTTACATGCACGTTACCAGCGCAGGACTTAGTAAACATGCCCCTTCTGTAAGTTCTTTGGATAGGGCCTAATACCATACTTATTACTATAGAGAGCAATCTACGCATGTAGCACAATGAAAATACTAAGTATTACTATAATAAAATACAAGGACAAAGAAAAGGACCTAGAATTAAGGTGTAAGCAGTGATAGAGTCAATAATGAGGGCAGGAGAAGCTGTTGCAGGCAGTCGCAGGTCACCGGAGCGGCAGGCTGTGGGCAGGACAGCCCCGACACCCTCGGGGGCCTTGCTGCATTGTATTTAACATCTTCCGGTCTGCTCTGCGCGGGTGAGCACACGCTGGTGGCGCGCATCCAAGGGGCGCAATACATGGGGCATTTTAGACCCCTTGGGAGCCCCTTGGAGCACCATGGGAGCACCTTTGAAGCAGTGCATGTGACTTCTACCCATGGGGAAACGGAAGACGAAAGCAGCATCACTGACACCTGTGTTGTGTGGCCCTATGGATAGACATGCCCTGCCTGTTTCTGGGGCTGTCTCACATTCAGCTGTGGTTTCCCCTTCAGAGGTTTCTGAAGGGGCTTAAGAACATAAGAAATGCCATACTGGGTCAGACCAAGGTCCATCAAGCCCAGTATCCTGTTTCCAACAGTGGCCAATCTAGGTCATACGTACCTAACAGTTTCCCAAAAAGACACAGGTTCCGCAATGCTTGTACTGGGTCAAGCATTGATATCCTGGGTCCCTTCTTAATAATGGTTTATGGACCTTTCCTCCAGGAACTTGTCCAAACCTTTTTTAAACCCAGCTACACTAACAGCCTTTACTACATCCTCCGGTAACAAATTCCAGAGTTTGATTACACGTTAAAAGAAATATTTTTTCACTCATTAGTCTTAAATAGTTTACCCTGTAGCTTCATTGCATGTCCCCTAGTCTTTCTATATTCTGATAACGTAAACAATTGATCTACGTTTACCCATTCCACTCCGTTCATTAATTTATAGACTATCATATCTCCCCTCAGCCGTCTCTTTTCCAGGTTTAAGAGCCCTAACCTTTTTAGCCTTTCTTCATAGGAGTATCCTTTACCATTTTGGTGGCTCTTCTCTGAACCTTTTCTAATAATGTTATATCCTTTTTAAGATACGGTGACCAGAATTGCACACGATATTCAAGGTGTGGTCTCACCATGGAACGATATAGAGGCATTATAATATCTTTTGTTTTATTTTCCATTCCTTTCCTTATGATACCTAGCATTCTATTTGCTCTCTTGGCCGCCGCTGCACACTGGGCCGAGGATTTTAACATGTTATCCACAATAACGCCTAAATCTTTTTCCTGTTAATTACCCAGGAAGTTGGTCACAGCTTACCTCAGCAGCACAGGCATAAAATAGCTCAACCAGAGCTTCCATAAGCTCTGCTGACCATACTCTGCCCCTCCCCCCCCTCCTTTGGGATCTACTCCTGCTGACACAACCCGAGGTTCTCCATTGGAACAGAGTGCCCCAGCGATTGTGGTGAGATCTTATACCAGTGATATGGACTCCCCCTCCAGCTGAGGCCACAGAGATCTTGGATTCACAGGTCTCTCTGGCTGATATCTGGAGGGTGGTGACACGGACTGAGCGTACTTTGGTTTTTACGGTGACCCAACCCTGTTCCTTCACACAAGACGTGGTGGCAGGGTTGGCTCAGGTAGAGAAGCAGGTGGATTTGCTTTGTACTCCATTACCTAAATGTGAATCTCTGTGTCAGTCCTTGCAGGCAGGTCAGACAGCTGTAATGAAGGATAATTTGTTGCTTAATCATAAATTGGAGATGTATGAGAATGTTGCTAAATCTAAGAATATTAGGTTTTTGAATTTTCCAATGTGTCATTTGTTATCTTCAGAGATTTTATTATGGAAATATTTTCGTGAGATATTAAAATTGCCTAATGCTGATATTATTCTATTTCTAAGCTGTATTACCTTTCTGGTCCGGGTATTTTTAATGAGTAGTTTGCTGCTGGTAGCCAGCAACAGTTATCTCCAGGTCTTGATTTAACAGAGTTCCTGGAGGAGACCCAGGATAATATCCCTACTAGAGCTACATTACTTGTGACTTTTGTTTCAGATCGTGATATTAAAGATACTTTAAGAATAGAAATATTTCCTTTTGTGGGGCCCCTATACAGTTGTTTCCAGATGTGTCAAGAGCTGCGCAGTCAGAGGAAAGCTTTTTTGGCCCTGAGACCTCGTGTATTGGCTCTTGGCACTTCTTTTTTTGTGCGATATCCTTGTAAATGTTCGTTATCCTTGCAGAGGGTTAAACATGTGTTTTTTTGATCCACTTCAGTTAGATTTTTCTGTCTAGTAAGGAAGACACAGTTCTATGAGACTGGGTGGGTGGGTGGATGCATAGGGTTTTGTTTTGGCTGCAAATATGGAGCCTAGTCGCCTTGTGATTTCCTTATGTTTTGTGTATTCTTGGGGGTGCTTCTCCTCATTTTGTGGACTATAATGATTTGTTTCTTTTTCCTTATAATGTGTTAGATCTTGGCGGTTAGTTTTTGCTTTATCTGCTTGTAACCTAAGGCATTATGGAAAAATCAATAAAATATTTAACTATAATAATGAGGGCAGATTATACAGTATGGGCCCCGATTCCATCCCGGAAGTCCAGGCCCTCCGAGCACCCGGTCAGAACTGGATGCACAGAGGGAGTTGCGATTCTGATCCTGCAGGGCACGTCTAGCCCTGTGGGATCAGAATCACGAACAGGCCTGTATGTGCAGACTGGGATCCCGATTCCGCCGGGCATGCATGTACAGGCCTTCCCCAGCTAACTCAGTCAGGGCAGTTCAATGGAGCCGCAGCGCCATGGCGTCCAGTTGCTATGGCACCACAGCTCCATTAAAAAACCATGATCCCCAGCCGCTGGCTGCAAAGGTGCTTTCCCCACAGCCCAACCCCTGATCTAGCCTCTTAAGGCCAGGGTCAGGCTGCGGGGAATCTCCTCTGCCCCCTCCCAGCACTGGGGATGCTGATCCCTGCCGACTGGGGAACTTATTCCACCTCCGAGGTGAAATAAGTTTCCCGTGCCAGCTGCCAGCCCCAGACATACAGATCCAACATTAGAAGTGGCCCTGTATGTCCGGGGCAGACGACCACCCACTGCCTGCCCTACACATCGCACCCAATCCGCCTCTTTCCCAGCACGTTGGGCAGGAATGGTAGACTGGGTCAGAAGGGCCCGAATTGCGGGGATGGATGTCCCAACGGGATGTCCTTCCCCCCTATTCGTGCCTCAGAATGACTATATAAATTTCTTATCTAATTTTTTCAGCGTTAGAGCCATCGTACATTTTCATGTATTTACAGAGGGTAATTTTAAAAGAAGTGAAAGAAAGAGTTGTGCACTATCAATGCATATAAATGATGTATTTTCAATGATTATGAAGGTCATTTTAAAAGATTTAGTTGCGATTTGATGTTTGACGATGTGCCCATGGACATCAAAATCAGACATCTCCAGTGCAGGGACATCCAACTAGGCACAGGGGTGTGGCAGAGACATGTCCAGGGAAGAGCAATGGACTTACATGTCCCTGTTTGATCTCGGAGAGGTCTGCAGGCACGTCCATGTTTACACCTCTTCCAAGCATGAATAGGCATCAGAAAAGTGCTTGTTTTCATGTTAAAGCATCCAGAGAATATAGAGAAAACGGAGAATTAAGTGATTAGCTTAGATCACAAAGGCCCACAGTGGGATTTGAACCCTAGTCATGGTGCTCTTAAGTCACTATTCTAACCATTACACATCTTGGTTCTGAAATGCTGTCCTCAGACGTCTATATAGACGTTTGATACATGTGCATATCAGGCACATCCATGTTTCTGAAATCGTGCCTTTTCAGATGTCCTGGCCTTGACGTTTGAGATTGCACTTGGGCGTCCAATTGTGAAACGCGCTTCTAGGCGTGTCAAGGGGACCTTTATATGCATGCTTTAGCCAGTCATTATTCTATAACTATGCTTGTTAGGCCAATGGCACATTCATTCCCTGTAGAGCTTGGACAGAACGTGGGCAGACTGTGCATTTACCCACATATTTTATAATATATCTGTGCTCATTTATGCCAGCCATAGAGCTGGTGTAAATGATTGCATCTAGATTCAATGCACGTTTCCAACTATTTATGGCCCTAGTTTATAAAGTAAAGAAAAACGTCCATAGCAAAGCCGCTCTTTTTGTGCATGTGGCTCTTTATAAAACATCACTGGGGCACTTTTTCTAAGCACCCCAGTGGTTAATGCACATTTTAGCATACAGTAACTGACAGCAGTGAACACTAACATATGGGGGCATATCAACTACGGGCTGCCAAAACACATGTTAACTGGCACTCATAGGCTAATGTTGAGAGTGGGCAGTTTAGGGGTAGAGCGTAGACATGGAGAGCACACTAGCATGCGATCATTGTTAACATAGCAATTAGCTGGGGACACCTAACAATCTCTCTATAGTATCATTGGGCGCACCCTCATTAATTGTACCACAAGTTAAACATCCTCAGTCACATGTTAACTGCTGGAAACATGCTGGTCACACCTCCCACAGTTTGACACAGAGGCTTTGCACTTGCCATGTAAGTGCGTAACCTTTACAAGATTTAGTGAAAGGGCCCCATTGTTTCTTCTGTACATGCTTCCAAATACATATCTTCACCATAGCCTTATATGGATTTTACGAAAGGCTCCACGTTCAGTGAGTCTTTTGTGAAATATACAGCAAATTGTCAATGCCCTGACTTGGATGCAAAATTGAGCTAGTTGTAGTTAGTATTAAATATTGTAATCCACATGAGGAGTAGCCTAGTAATTAGAGCAACTGCCTAGCACCCAGAAGATCAAGGGTTTGATTCCCACTGGCACTCCTTCTGACCTTGGGCAAGTCACTTTACCCTCCATTGCCTCGGAAGAAAAGGCCTGGCAATCTACTTCCAGTGATACATTGCCAAAAAAACCCAGAGGGAGCTGGGTCACCAGGAGTCAGCACTGACTTGATGGCACAAAAAAAAAAATTGTAATCCACAGATAGGAAACTCTGCTTGGGAACAGAGAAATACACATTTTTGGAATAACATTTCTGGGATGAACTTTCAGGGAGACTTTTCCTGTTGGAATCAAATGTAGCTTAAAATTAGGCAAAATTACAGGCTTTTTATTTCCTGATAGCAGGTATAACTCAAAATATCCAGTTTGGACATTCCAAGCAGGGTTGCTCAATTAGGCTACTTTTCCGCCCGAGGTGCGGGAAATGTTTAAGGATTGCAGTTTTTTGGGCTAGTCCATGATACAATATTTTTAAACCTACCATCATTTACATGCATGTAAAAGTTTATAGTCTGCCTAGCAAAAAATGATCCAAGGCAGCTTCCAGCCACAAACTGATAAAAACAGCCTTAAAATACAAACAGACAATGTAATGTAAGGCAAAAAAAACTAACCACCACCTCAGACATTCCCTCCCCTATTACATCATCTGAAAGCCTCCCTAAAAATATAAGCCTTCAGAAGTCACTGAAGCTGCTCCCATGCAAGGAGTCCAGAAGTGTATTCCATAGCAATGGGCCAGCACGGTGTATATAATGCAGGCTGTGCAGTAACTCTCTCTCATCGTGACTATTTTGAAAAGCCCACTGGTTGTGCATGTCCCAAGGACTGGGTTGTGAAAGCCATACGCTGAAAGGACATTTCAAGGTCTGCCACCTTTAGCTTTGCTTCTTCTAAGACCAGTAGTCAAAACTCACAACCAGACTCATTTGACATGGGCTTGCTTCTGGTAAAACTATTCCTAAGAAAAAAGTACTGGGTGAGGGACCAGTGTGGGGGTTCCACCTTCCACTCCTCCTGCAACGGGTAAAGGAAGCTTGTTTAGCAAGGTTTGGGTTGGTACTTCGACGTTTCAAGTCAGCAACATGGCAAATAAATCACCACTGCTGCTTTGTAGGAAGCATGTGTTTTACTGGTGCATGCCAAATCAATTTAAGTTACAAATTGATGTTTGTTAGGATGATTAACACCTTAAAAATTATTAAAAACTGAATTTGTAAAATGAACCATGTCTGAAAAACAGAGAAATCCAACATGGACCTGAAAACAAACCTATCATTGCTTACATGCACATTCCATTGGATTGTAAATAAGTCAGTCAATCTCTTAACCTTCAGTAGAGCTTCCAATTATTTCGCCTCCACTAAGACAAGTTTGCTTGTAGTTTGACCTCCTCTGCTACCATGTTTCTGTGAAAGAGCCATATCTACCATTCTTCAGTCCTATAGAACTACACCAATCTCCAAAGGTCTACTGAACAGATATATACCAGAACCTCTGAGCTCCATACGTATCCTAGGATCCATCCCATCCAATTCCACGGCTTTGTCAACTTTCAATTTAGATACTCCCTAACTTGTCATATCTACTTACACCTAGCAATGAGAAGACCTAAAAACTATTCTTTAGTTTAAAAGTTGGATGCATGGTCTCTTCTCTTCCACATGGGATGGAACATGGGAAGGGGTTGGGGAAATGTAGGTTTGGATTTTGTTGACAGGATGTTTCTTGGATACTGTGACAAGAAGCATACAACTATTAAGCATCTTTGTTTAGCATAGTTCAATAAAAATTACGTAAAATAAAGGAGAGACCAAATTTCCCTCCAAATTCTTCTAGGGTTGGGATTTGGTAGCTTCAGTGCGTGCAGTCCAGCCATTTTACCAATCCCTTATAAACATTGCTACTTTCCCAGAGAATAACAGCGTGAGAAGGTTTGAATTCATGACTCACTTTGCAAGTGCTTTCTGTTGGCCATTAAATGCAACCACTGTTCTTATTGCTGTCAGGATTTCTTCAGCTATAGCCCCTGCTTTAGCATAAGCAGTCAGCTCTGCCGTAGTCAGTGTGCCTAGAAGCTAGAAGAGGAAACAAGACAAGTTTTCAGACACTGCACATTCTAATTGCTTTCTTATTTATTTATTTACATTCTCTTATGCAAATGCATACCATGCTATTCTGCATCAGTGCGGTTTACATTGAACAAACTGAAATTACATTGAACAGGGCATTATAACTTGGAGATAACTATTTTACAGGGAACATGGGCTATGGAGGATTAAGTGGCTTGCCCAAGACCACAAGGAGCACCTGTGGGACTAGAAACCCCAGTCCTTCTGCCCAAGGTTGCTGTCCTCTAGTGGGATTTGAGCCCCTGACCTTCTAGCCTGAAGTACCTTGCCCCAACCACTAGGCTACTCCTCCACTCCACTTTTGATAGTACCCAAGTTTTTATCTGGCCAAACTTTGTGTCCACAACATAAAATGGTTCCATAGGGGATCATTCTGTCCCCAATGGGATGTCCATCCCTGCTATTCGTCCCCCTGCCAGCCCTGTCAATATCCTCTCCATACAAACAACGGGTTTGTACAGGGAGGCCTAGATGGGAGCAGGAATGCATTCCGGAGGCTGAGCAAGGGCGGGCCATGACCCCGGATTTACAGAGCTGATTCAGAGGTCGGCCCTGTACGTCTGGGGCCTCAAATCTAGATGGGGGGGACTTATTCCACCTCAAAGGTAGAATAAGTCACCCTGGATAGAGGGGGGTTGTGGCGCGGGACACAGATGCAGGTGAGGGGGCTCAGGAAGTTCCCTGCAGCCTGACCCAGGCTAGGAAGGGTGGATCGGGGGTTGGGCTGCGGGAAACAGGCATCCAGGTTTAGCAAGCCAGAATTGCAGCTCATGAATAGAGCCGCAGTACCATGGCGACAGGATGTCATGGCACCGCGGCTCCATTCACGAGACTGGCTGGAGTTAGCTGGGTAGTTTCTGGGATGTATGGCTGGACAGAATTGTGTCCAGACTTGCATGTCCAGGCACTAGACTATTCTAATCCTGAAGGGGCTGCGGGATCAGAATCGGGTCAAGCTTTGCATGCTTGATTATACCCAGCCATATAGGGGCTGGATGTGCATTAATGGAATTGGCCTCATGGAGGCACATTCTAACCTGACCATCCAGCCCCCTGTGCAGCCGACCAGAAGTGGAACACCCAGCGTTAGACCCGATTCTGATTCCACGTGGGCTAGACGTGCCCGTGGGATCAGAATAGGGTCTACGGCCTGGACAAGCAGGCCGGGCCATGATTCTAATTGGCCTGCATGCCGAGCATACTCAACTACCTCAATCAGGCTCCTGAATGGAGCCATAAGAACATAAGATATGCCATATTGGATCAGACAAAAGGTCCATCAAGCAAATGCTGGCCACTGCCAATTTCGTTTTTTCCCTGCAGCTGGACCCTCGATCTGGCCTCCCATGGCCAGGGTCCAGCTGTGGGGAACTTACTTGACACCCCTACCTTTTTTTTCAGGCCCAGCAGCAAGATCCCCCAACATCCAGTGGGACTTATTTCACCTCTGCAGTGGAATAAGTCCCCATCTATGTTCACGGCCCCAGACATACAGGGCCGACCTCAGAATCGGCCCTGTACTTCTGGGGTCACGACCTGCCCATACCCCACCCTCTCTCTACCTCAGAAACACCTCTTCTCGCCCCCATCTAGGCCTCCCCATACAAACACATACAATTCACTGTACTGAATGACCCCCCCCATGGAGGCACATTCCAATGTAGGCATCCAGGCCCATGTGCAGCCGATTGGAATCAGGAAAACCAGAGGTAGACCCAATTCTGATCCCGGGGGGGGGGTTAGATATGCCATAGGATAAGAATCTGGGTCTAGGGCTTGAACATGCAGGCTGGGTCCTGATTCTGATCAGCCTGCACACACAGCCACTTGCCCAGCTACCTCTGTCAGGCTCCTGAATGGAGCCGCAGTGCTATGGGTGTCCTGTCACCATGGCACCACAGTTCCATTCAGGAGCTGCAAATGTCGGCAACTGCCAATTCACTTCTTTCCCCGCAGCTGGACCGTCAATCCAGCCTCCCATGGCACCCTCCTAACTTACTATACAGACCCGGCAGCTGAATCCCCCAATGTCTAGGGGGACTTATTCCACCTCTGCGGTGGAATAAGTCTCCCATCTAAGTTCACGGTCCCGGACATACAGGTCAGACCTCAGAATCAGCCCTGTACATCCAGGGTCACGGACCACCCATGCCCTGCTCTTGCTCTGCCTCCGGAACACCCCTTCCCGCCCCCTCCCAAGCTTCCCCATACAAACACGTTCATACGAGGCTTTTGAAGGGGTCAGCAGGAGGGCGAATAGTGGGATGGATGTCCAAATGGGATGTCCATCCCCACTATTCGCAGGACAGAATGACCCCGCATAGTGTATAAATTCCACTCAGTCTGTAGTAATCCAGAAGTTATTAGTACCAGTTTTACAAAAAAAAGAGTCAATTAAAGGGTCGGTTGACCTATGGGCAGTTTTGTGCTCCTGGAGGAGGAATGCCATGAAATTTTATATTCAGCTATTTGACAATTTTTTTGAAAGTTTTGGGAGTTTTTTGTAAAAACTCAGTTATTTGGAGTATACAGGAGATGAAACCCATCTATACAATTGATTATCAAACTGTGCTTCAGCTAGATTCTTAGCCTCAAATGGCAATTGAGCCCCCAAAACATGTAGCTTTTGTTTGTGCTATCCAAAATAGATTTAGTCCAGCTCTGAGCAGAAGTATATATAGCCTCCCTTCAGGGCAAGTACAATGATCAGAGGTGCTCTAGGTGAGCCCTCCATCCTGTTAGCCCCTGTAGAGGGGCAGCAGTAAGGGATGGGGGGGCAATGGTTAGCTACACACTAATTATAACTAAGTCCCAAGTTATTCAATGGGACATGGTTAAAAATGCGCGTGCTAATCATAAGCCCAGCTTAGAAAACATGCCCCATACTTTCGTACTGAAACTCTAATCTATAAAGTACATGCATGTGTGCAGTACCCTCCTGAAAAAGCACATCAACTAGGCATCAGTTCAAAAAGCTACCCTTAGAGGATATCCAGAACCAAGAAAGCCAGTGAAGGGTTCAGATACGATGGAAAAAAAGGAGTTGTTTGTTTCATTTCTAAAAAACAATTCAGAAGCAGAGTCCTATCCAGTTATGGTAGAATACATACTGAATTTTCTTTTATTTTTAATCAATTTGGTGAAAATCTACTTCAGTTATCAGTGTTCCGTTTAGATGTAGACATTTATCATTTTTGCTGTTTGTACTTACCCTTGACCAAACTGCTGCTGATAGAGCAAGAAGAGGGCTAACAGACATGATCACCAAAGTAAGCTTCCAGCCATACACAAATCCAATGACAATGCCAGCCACGAAGGTTGAAAAAAATTGTACAAATATGCAAATCTTATCTCCAAGACCATCATGAATAGTATTAATGTCACTAAGAAAAGAAAAAAAAAAAAAGTTATTAATCCAGATCCTCAGTACACATAAAAAGAGAAAAATGCAGCAAAAATGTATTGAAGAATGAATTACACATGCCGCTTCCCTCCCATCCCTAGAACCTCCTCAGGAGCCTCCAATGGAAAATGTGGCAGATTCATCCCGTTACTGCTGCCCTGGCGGCATCATAATCCAAAATGGCACCAAGTGACTCAAAGCTTCCCTATCCCCTTATGCACACAAAAGGTAATACAGGATTTTTAATTTAAACACACACACACAAAAATCAAGAAATGCTCAGATGAATTCCATTAGCTTGTTATGTTGCTTGGCCACTTTTGGAAAGCAGATACTGGGCTTGATGGACCTTTGGTCAGACCGAGTATGGCATATCTTATGTAACTTTATAAGGGGGCGCCTAGTTTAAGCCTTTTTTTCAGGTACCTGTATTAAGGCAATTTCATAAAGACAAGTGCTCAATTGACTTTACAAAACACTAGTATAGATGGCAGAACTTGCACCCACATTGCAATCATGGTTGTTTATACCTGCTCTGGTTCAAATATCCACCACAATTTTACAGCACGAGTGTAAATTATAATCTACACTACTCCACATGCATTTTTAATGTGCTCTGCCATGCGCCACCCACATTTTGACCATGTGTCTGCCTACCAGCGAACTACGCAGCATCATGTCCAAGCGTGTACTTTTACAGAATGATGGAATTTTATAAAGAGACCTTTTACAACTCCCAATCAGCTCAAAAACCGCCGCTTCTGAGGCGGGCCCGCGCCTGAGGGCCTCGCCAGAGGGCCCTTAAGCGTGGGTCCGTGGCGTGTGAGTAAAACCTATTTTGTAACTGTGTACGTAACTGTTATGCTGCTATATCATGTCTGTAATCTATTGTTCTCCTTTCTTCTTGTCTCTCCTGTCCTTTTATCTATTACTGTATCTCTTACTCTGTCCTATCTCATATATGGCATTCTTTTCGTATCTTCTGTAATTATATTGTATTGTAAACCGCTATGATGCTTTGGCCTGAGCGGTATATCAAATGATTAAACAAACAAAACATAAACATAATAAAAATTATCCGCCAAAAGCTGTGGACTCCAATGGCCAGTGAACAGGTCTTTTGACATCAACAGGAAAAGAGTGCAAGCATGTCCATTACAAACAAATTAAACCATTGACTTCTGACATCCGATGCAGAAATCCACAACTTTTGGCAAATTCTTCACTGTATTCTTTTAACAACCCGAGAATTGTTCAGATTTTAGCTGAAATAATAGTCTTACTCTGTCAGCCTGGTGTTCAGTGTTCCAATCTGGTTTGTGTCGAACCAGGCCATCTCCTGGTGGAGGACTGCATAGAAAAATTTGTGGCGGATTCTTTGTGTTTGTCTTGTAGCCGCAATTAAAAACGTCCAAACTTGAACTGTACTTAATACTAATACAGCAAAACCGATCCCAACAAAGTAATACGCAAACCTGTTTCACAGAACAAGTGTTTAAATCAGTTAGGAGTAAATGGGGAAAAAAAAAATGCAGCAACTCATCTTAGAGACCACTTTATTGTTTCTGAAATTTAAATATGGAAAACAGCAGCATTATATTTTATACAATTTAGACCATGAAGACATGCAATACTTGTGATGAGAAATCAATGATAATTGTGACTTTTCTATACCAGACAAGGTATTTTGGAGATATAAAGGTATGCCATTAAGAGGGGAATCGAGACAACCAGGTTGAGATGTGCACAATGCTCTGCTGAACACAAATCCCATTTGGAAAACACCTAGATAGACTTTGGCAAATGCAAGGGAATTATTCATCAGCACATCTAGAGGGAACAGTGATTTTAAAAAGCTGCACACAGGGAAAAGAGCATCCCCCAGTTGTGCATAGCAGGTGCTTTTTAAAATCATTGCTCTTAACACACATCCCTGTACCTCTCCAATCCTTCTTGCATGCCAGTCCAAACCTCCTCAAGTCAACATCCAAGTTCCCGCCCCCCTCCCCCCGCCGCCACCACCACCCTCCAGCTCTTATCAGGGATCCCTAGTGGTCTAAGAGGAACAAAATATATTGTTCAGCTCTGGGTTCAAAATGTCGCTCTTGACCCCCAGCGCTAGTTTTGCAGTACTACCACTAGGGGTCTGGTTACCAAATCAGGATTAATGGCAGATACAGGATGTGGTGCAAACCGTTATCAAATATGAATTTACAAGGATAAATGGATTGTGGAATATGGAAGGTATTGGGTTCGGGATAATTAACATTTCAATTTTGGAAATGTTGAGTTTGAGGCAGTGAAGGGACATCCAGGAGCATCAGGTAGAACCAGAGCCAGAACCAGATTTCAAGCACTCGGTGATACTAACTGAATGTTAGAATGGATGAGATAACCCAAGAGCAGAGTATAAGAAAAGGCTTCATAGGGGGCTCCATCAGCGCTGAAACGAGGGAGGGGACTCCTCAGCCAGGAGGAAACCCTGAGAGGGGAGCATGCAAAGGCCTGAAGGATTCCTACACCAACGTCTACGCGGAAAGGAGTGCTCTCTCCATCTCGCTCTCTCTCTAGGAGGGAGGGACGGCGTTTCACAGGCATTATTCCTAACTTGAGGAAGAAGGTTTTAACCTTAAAAGGGGAGTCAAAAAATATAGTTACTCCAATAAAAAGGTATCATGGGCCTGATAATCAAAGCGATTAACGGAGTTAGAGCACTGCATGTGATATTCAGCAGTACTAACATTGTTAGTGCTGCTGAATATCTGCAGCTTATGGCTCTACGTACCCCAAAGCTAACTGGATAGCAGCAGGGCATGTCAGGGGCGGAGCAGAGGCAGGGCCAGCCCGTCCGCTTGGTGAACTAGGTAGTCATCCAAGGCAGCAGATCTGGGTGGGCAGTACGCTGATTGCCTCATCTTTTAAGTGGCAGCTCAGCCCTAGACAGGACCAATGTGCCATCCCCGACGTCCAGCCTCTCACTTGGGGTTGATGAGCAACATGACAATCACCTCTTTGAAGCTGTGGCAGGTCTTAACATGCATGGGCACACTCATGGCCCATCGCTCCTGCCCCGTCCTGTTGGAGGGAGCAGTCCCTCCAACAGGAAGTTGCAGAGGGGGCAGGAGCGGTAGGACATAAGGGCGCACATGTGGGCACTTTAAAGCCTGCCACAGATACAAACAGGTGATTACTGTGCTACTCAATCTCAGGTAAGAGGCTGGATGTTGGGGACGGCACGGCGATAGCACATTGGGTCTGCCTAGGGCAGCAGGAACCATTGAGTTGCCCCTGAGCAGAGGTGGCACTGCTTGCTAACCAAGCAGTGGTTCAATATCGTCACTGCCTGATTAGTGAGCAGCAAATGCACCTAACCCTGATATTTAATGACAGGTTTCATTTTTGGCGCTGAAAGCTAGCCGCATGAGCAAAGCTAGCCGACAGCGCTGAATATCCCGCCGCACCTTCTTTTCATTTATCAACCAATGTATATAATCAAATAATAATTGCAAAGTAGTTAATTTTTCATTTCTTTTGAATATGAGCAGAGGTGAAGTTTCCACTAATATTCTTTGCTTAACCTAGCAATGAAAAAGATCCCTTCATCTAAACATACAATAATCACGATCTGAATTCGTCACAGGTTTTTTGCCTCATTAAGTAGTAAAGACAATGCATGGAAAACACAAGCAAAGAAAGCAGCAAAATATCCCAATACTAGAGAACAAGAAAAAAAGCATAAATTCTTTACTTTGTCATTTCAGCTTCTATGTCCATATTTGGAACTCCTACACATTCAGAGGTATTGGCTATAAATGAAATGAAATAGGAACAGTTAATGGAGACAAAAACATTTTTAGAGCCTTCTCTGTGCATAAAACTATTTTATTTATAAAAATAAGCACTTCTACATTACATATCTAATATACCCATGAGGTTACATAAGTACAGCCTGCACAGGTAGAACGTTACTCAAGCTGAATGAAGGTATTCCTTAGGGCAGGGTTGGCGAATGCATGAAAACTAACCCTGAAAATGGGTGTGTGCCAAAAAAGCAGTTATAAATGTTAGCACATTAAATGGCACGTAGTAAATTTCAAAACGGAAATGAGTTCAGACTTGTTTTCTAACATATTATGGAAAAAAAATGTGTTTATAAATTACACCTGACATTTGGTACAAACAATTTTTCAGGATTAAGTTTACGTATGTGTACAACCTCGATCTGCAAATGCCACAGCTCACTACAGCTGAAAGGATGTGCATACAGGCTGTGAGCATGCACTTTTACGTCCATTTAGGGTGGGCATTTTTATAAAAAATGATCCCCCTATGTAGCCAATTTAGTTTATACAGTATAAGAGCATTGTAGGATTAATCTACACACTTCAATGGTATAAAAATGTCTTGATGGCTTTTCCCCCAAAAGCTAATAGAAAATCCTTTTTCTATTAAGGGCAATGTGTTTTAAAAAGAGTTGTAATATATGAGCTTTTTAGACCACACAGGTCCCTTTTTTAGGTGAAAAATAATTCTGAATGAAGAATGTGTGGAGCCTTGAAAGTTCATGGACTACAATTTTTATCAGTCCTATGATTATCAGACCACAACAATCTCAGACCAGCATGTCTACTAGAACAAATCCCTCTGCCTCTGCTGGTTGACCTCAGGCAGTTGTGAAGGTTATGGGTGGATGCATTTAGTTGGTTTAGTAGAACATTGTCTGTTTCCATTAACCATGTTTCAGTCAGGCACATAAATGTCAATATTGTGGTCTATGAGGTCATGCATTGTTTGAACTTTGTTTTAGGCTGATCAAACGTTGATGAGGGTACAGTTAATTGCACTGTTGTTGGCCGAATACCCATGTTGGTTGTGAGACTTTGTTGAATTGTTCTCTGGTAGCATACCGATTAGATTGGTATAGTTTGCATTTCTTGGTGGGTGTATAGTATGCCATTGGCTGTGCTGTTTTAGTTGCCTTATTTAAGAGGTTTTCTATACCGCCTTATCTAGGATTCAAGATGGTTTACATTGTAACAACAATGTTTTACACTGAACAAGGAGATATAACTTGGAGGCTTCAATAGGATTAACCTAAATTTAGATTTTAAAAAAACTAGGTCTCAGTGTCTTGGGTTGTGAATGATTGGGATCTAGCTATATTGGTGTAGGGGTATGGGTTTGCCAGTAGGGAACATGAGGAAGAGGCCTACTGCTGAAAGCCACAGACCCCAGTGCTGCATTGTTGAGTGGTGTGATGATTAGATTGGTATCAACTGACTGTGTTAATGAATTCTGATTGTTAAAGGCTTCAGCCTGTGTTTTTCACCCTAAGAGCCATACCAAAGGGCCCTCAGGTGCAGGCCCACCAGGTGCGGGTGTGCCTGAGGGCACTGCCTTAAAGGCGGATGTGCTGCTGCCGGTGGGGAGCGTGGATGAACTTACCTTCCTGCTCCTCTCTGCTTTGCTGATGGTTAGGCCGCTGAGAGAAGGCATCTGAGGGCAGTGCACTACAATTTTAGTGTTTGTTCTGGTGGATCCTCCTCTACTGCCATCCCGCTCTCTTGGGACCACTCCTTTTCTCTCGCTAGGCCCAGTCCCTTGATGCACTTCTCCTCCTATGGTTTTCAGTATCATCTTTATGTTGACTCTCAGATCTACATCTCTACACCTCTCTGGGAATCCAGGCCTCAGGCAGCTCAAGACAATCTGCTATCTGAGGCAAGAGTTAAGTTAGCGCACACACACCCCCCCCCCCCCCCCAGCCAAAATGGAGGCGATTCCTCAGAGCCCTAGTCAAAACTTTCCCTACTCATCAGCCAGGTGGTTACCCCACAAGTAAAGAAAGCAATATAATCCCAGGCTATATAAGGGTTTGTTTGTTTGTTTGTTTTTAAATTTAATATGCTGTTTTTATGTAGCAAAAAATGTAGCAGATTATATTGCTTGGGAATCTAATGTAAAACATATTGACCCCTGACATTATATTTAATAGCATGCCAATCCAGTGTGCAACTATACAGTCTGCTAAAACAAAGGAGATGCCAAATGATCACAAACCAAGGAGCAAAATGAAAAAGCAAGAATCACAGCTAATTTTATTTTGGTGTTATAAACTGTGCTGTCCTTCTCACTTTTTATTTTTGAACATATATTCTACATCCAAAGAAACCCTTCTCTCAATAATGCGTGCAGAGGACATTTCCCCATAGAACTCAACCAGTATTCTCCCCAGAAAGTTTTGCCAGCCAGGTGGCATGAAGGTGTAGCCAGGTGAGTCACATTATAAGCTGACTGATAGCAGACGATATAATTAGTCATCTTTCCTTTTCCCATTGATTCTCATAGTTTTGTAATGGTTATGTTAGCCAGATGGTCAGTAAAAATCAGCCACATGGTGCACCCATTCAAAAGATCCTGGGGAGAACACTGTCAACATACACAAAATAATTTCCGATTTGGGTGTCAACTGAGTATCAGTAATATAAACCTTCACCAGTCATGATCATATTGTGAGGTAATATAAAACCTTACAAAAATTACTCAGGACCAATAGAGAAAAAGCTACCATACCATAACGGTATCAAACTTCCAAAACTCACACAAGGAGCCTACCTGTAAAAGAGTAGCATGTTAGGCTTTTGCAGCTAACGTGGCAAAAAAGTGCCGATAGCACACAGCTTTTCCAGCAAAAACCATGCTATCTATTGGGAGCGTGCCCAGTATTTCCCCAGCAGATAATGCACCAAAATTGCAGAGAGCTTTCTCCGGCAGCACCATGGGTGCACATAACACCATCCAGTGAGGCTGTTGACAGCTGCAGTAACCATGTGTTGCACATACAACCACTCTCCACACATATCCTGCCTACTCTTGCAGATAACACTGTTTCTGCAAATAGTGCAGCCATTTTCTGCGCTGTTCATGCACCCAGACAGCATGTGCTGCCGCATTAACAGTTAAACCAGATCAGTAAACATCCTCCTAAATATTTTTATTGCAGTGGGCCCTAGAATATCCCTACACCCAGTCAGAAAACCAAACAAGCCAGATTACTATTGATCCTTACAGCATGATATATTCTTCGGGAACGTGTAACCTGCTGAACTAACCCATCTAAATGATATCACTAAGCTGTGCAAACATTGCAAATTACACCACTATGGATGCCAAGAACCATCCATGGTGGCAGAACTCAATGAGGAGAGGAGAAATCTCTCCAACTTACCATGTGTGTCTTAGCTGGTATATTTTTATTTGCCGATCATCAATGAAGAGAGTTCTCCACATCTGAAATCTCAATCTATATGCTCCCCAGGCCCTATTCCTTTGTTCACCCAAACTATAGAAGTAGGAGTGGAGGTGGAGAGCAAAATCAGGCTAGGTAGAGAACGAGTGGGCAGGATCAGTTATGCAATAGCCATGTTATGTGAACTCCTCCAAATCCAACAGCTCTACTCTCTATCTCTGTCTCTCTAAACAAATTTAACATTGGTAACCAATTGTTGCACCCTAGAAGCGTAATTTTCTTTTTTTGTGTAATAAATTTTTATTGAGCAGTTTCAAATAGCATACATTCAAACTCAACAAACCATAACATTGAGGTATATAATCTACCAGTTTTAATAGCCTTATCACCCAGCCGATAAGAGACAAGCCAGATTAACAACTATTATGCAGCCAATACAAACAACAATGCCTATAAATAGGGCCCATTATCATAAAGCTAGACCAGAAAACAAAACCCCTGCCCCTGTAGGGTTGTAGGGGTTAAGTGCGAGGTTAAGTATTACATAAGTGTTAAAAGATTACTTTAAGGGTTAAGGGATTATAATGTTCCTGGTTCATAATCACTCAATGGCTGCCCTGAATCTCAAAAAAAAACCTCTTAACGAACAACAGCCACGCTGCTATACCATGTGGGCAACTACTTTGGCCAGAACAGGAAGAAACCCAGCACAAGAAAAACCATATAAGGAAGTATCATGAGCCCAGTAGGTGTAGGTCTGAACTTGAAAGTCCAGACATAGGCCTACAGGGCAATGTGCCAAGGAGCACGTATGCAGGAAACCATAAGCTGGCAACATATATGTTAGGCCATGGCCCTGAAGCAAGCAGGTGGCAGGATGACAGACGGTAAGTATAAGGGAAACAGGGGGATTTTGGAAGGCCAGGGGGATTTTGCAACAGGAACTAAGGGACAGAAAAAGGCAATGATAAAAGATAAGGGGGGAGGGGGAGAGGACACAGGAGGAATGGGTCTGGGGACTGTATGCACAAAAAGGGAAGCAAAGAAAAGTATAAATGTAACATGGTTTTTATATTCTGGGGAGGAGTTGCTCTTGAGATGCCAAGTGCTCGATAGAACTCTCTTCCCCACCACTGCTTGTATTGGTCATCAGTTATCTAATAAACAGAGACTCTGATTGCACCTGTACTGACTTTTGGTTCTGATCATTACAGGCTATTAGTAATAATTAGGTTGTGGTCTATTTTGTACGAAACAGGGCCGTACACCCCCTCACAAAACAGCCCAGATCAATACAGATATACTACAGATACAATGCTGATACAAATAAATATCGAGCCCTTCCACTTAAATATACCAGTGGCAAAAATGGTTATGAGTCAAAGGCAATACAACAACATCCCCCACTCATTACCAACTTCTGAACGTGTTTTCCCCTCTTCTCTTCAGAGCAATGAAGAGCTGAAAACAGAAAAACTATAAGTCCCTTAAGTGGACAAGGCTTACCAAACCCTGCTCAGTGCTCACCCTCCCAACACCCTCCACCCCCACCCAACCCTCCACACCCATCTCGGACCAACCCGTCGTAGCCAAAGAGCAAAGGGAAGAGAAGAAAAGAAAAGAAAAGAAAAGAAAAAAGTGTAACAGACCGCAGAAAAAGCAGCTAAGAGGGTACAACATCCATCAAGGTTACAACCGGGAATCTCTAGCACTCTAGTGTCCTCCCGAAAAACTAAACTCCAAAGTTCCTCTCCTTGAAATGAACGTCTGCGTACTGAAGCAGTAATTTTTTCCAACTGATAAATTTTCCAGCTCTTAGAGCACCATTCTATAAGAGATGCGCCCTAGTCCGCTTCCAAAACCGAGCTGTCACAGATTTGGCCGCTAGTAGCAGTGACTACACCAATTTCTGAAGAGGAACACTACTGGAGGACTCAGGAAGAACCCCCAGTAAACAACTCTCCATATCAAAGGGGAAGGTGACCTGTAACCTCCCAATAATATGATTCACCACCTTCCTCCAATAACTTTGAATGCGAGGGCAAAACCACCACATATGATCAAAGGTTCCTTGACGACTACGCAGCCGCCAGCAAATCAAGTCATCAGCTCTCTTCCATTGAAAGAGATCTAATGGCATTATTGAAAGACGATAAAAGGATCCTAAGTTGTGTATGAATTAGCCCAAGCGAAAGAGAACACAAATGCGAGTAAGAATAGACTTCCAGCCAGAAATCCAGCCCCTTTCCTGGCAACATCGCCTCCCATCTCTGCTGAGGAAGATTCAAGGTGGGGCGAACAGGTAAATCTGCAATATTCTGATATAGCCATGCAATGAAAGTGGGGAGTTTCCTTGTCTCAAAAAGGTCTTGCTCCCATCGTCTAGGGCTCCTAGCCAAATCAGACTCGGAAAACTGGGTAATCAGACAATAGATAATTGGATATATTGGAACTAAGAAAAGTGACAACCTAAGCGCACCTCTAGTCTCTGCTTAGGCAGAGGATGTGAACTCTCATATAAAGAAGAAAGTCTCATCAGCGCAAAATCAGAATCCAATCCCATTTTCATGCTCCGAGTAAACCCTAGGGCTCCTAAAACAATGTAGGGTGAATGGGAAGCGGATAGTCCCATCTGCCTACAAATCTTCCTCCACGCCACCCAGCAAGGGCCAATAAGCACATGAGCCTTCACCTTGGCTACCTCCAGTGAGTCATTGAGAAAGGGTACTGCTACCAGCGGAATTGGTCTCCCCCAGTCCTTTTCCAATGAAGCCCATTCAGCCCCAGAGTTAATTCTCCACAACAATAACAATCGCAAGCAGATACCGGAGTAATACATCTCTGGGTCAGAGAGACCCAACCCCACAGACCACTTTGGAAGTGTAAGAATCTGCCAACTGATCAGCGGACATTTCCCCGTCCACAGAAAGTGCAATACAGCCTGCTGAAGAATCTTGAAGAAAGTGCCTGGAAGAGAAATAGGTAACTGCATAAATAGAAAAAGCACCTTCTTATAAGCATTAATTCAGCCTAACCAAGATACTGAACAAGAACCCCAGCATTCCATGTCCAGTTTGAGCGATTTTAGAAGAGGAAGATAGTTCAGACTGTACAACCTCGAGATATCCCGATGTATTACAATACCCAGATATCTAAAGTGATCCACCACTGGAAACTCTCCCCCATTAAAGTAAGATCCGGTCAAAGAACGGGACAATTAAGTAATGTTGATTTCTGCTTATTTATAGTAAAGCCGGATACATACAAAAAGCGTTCTAAAATACTGAGCACTATGGATAAGGATCTGGAGGGATCACTCAAATAAATCAACGTGTCATCCGCATATAAGGAGATAGGAGGATGCCATTCATAACCCAGATAGATACCAATTTCTTCTGCTCTTAATCTGATATGGGCCGCTAAAGGTTCCATCGCCAGGGCAAATAATAATGGAGAGAGTGGGCATCCTTGTCTTGTGCCTCTACCTAATAAAAAGGGTGACAAAATGAAACCGTTTATGGAAACCGAGTCCTGAGGACTGGTGTATAACGAAGCAATCCACGTGCAAAAAGACTCCGAAGCCAAATTCCTGAAGGACCTGTAGAAGGTATGGCCATTCGAGTTTGTCGAAGGCTTTCTCGGCATCCAACAATAGGATACCAAAAGATCCACCTTTAACTTTTAGCCCCTGTAAAACATTAATTAACCTTCGCACATTTTCAAAACCATATCGATTTTTTATGAAACCCGTTTGATTTGGATGAACAATGTCTGGAATGAGCGTAAAACGGTTAGCTAGTAGCTTGGTGAAAATTTGTTATCTAAGTTCAGCAAAGAGATCGGTCGGTAGTTGGAGCACTGCATTAAGTCTGTCAGCTTTAGGAATCACTACTATAATTGCCTGATAAAAAGAATCTGGAAGAGTTTTTTTGGAAAGAATTTCATTAAAAAGACTGTCAGTGTCAGGGCAAATAAATCTGGGAACACCTTGTAAATTTCCACCGGTAAAAAATCCGGTCCTGCCGCCTTAGCCGATTTGAGGTTCTTCACCACATGTTGAACCTCCTGTAAAGTAAAAGGGCGATCTAAGTGATCCCTTCCCTCGGCTGAAAGCTGAGAGAGAGAAGCCTCCTACAACCAATTGTGAATATCCATGACTCCTGCCGACGTCTCACTAGCATATAATTGCTCATAGAATTTAGCAAAGGTGGATGTGATATCCCTAGACCCATGCAGAACCTGACCTTGTGGAGATTTGATTGCTTCTGTTCTGTGACGCTGCCATTTTAAATTGCCACATCAGCAGCTTTCCTATCTTATTTCCCTGCTCGTAAAAACGTTATCTTGTTCGCAGGAAGAGCGAGGCCACACATTCAGATTCGAGGGCCACTAATTCCCCCCTACGGCTAGTCAACAAACTCCACACCTTATTGCCCCCCCCTTCCTGTTTTTTTTGCTTCCAGCTTCGCAATCTCTTTCCGCAAATCCTCCTGTTTAGCCACTAGACGCTTTTTAAAAGCGCTCTACAAAGAGATGAGATGCCCCCACAAAACTGCCTTTCCAGCTTCCCATAGGAGAGCTCTAGATACCTCTGAGGAGTCATTAAAGTTCAGAAACTCCGTCCAACTTTTCCTTACTTCAGAGGCAAACTCCGGATTGAGTAATAGCCTGCAAGGCAAAGATCACAGGTGAGGTGAAGACTCTGACTCCCCCAAAGAGATACCAATAGAAATGATTGCATGATCCGAAGGGCCAATGGTGCCAATATTTGCCTGAGTCAACCAAGACATTCCTGACCGTGACAAGAACCACATATCAATACGAGAGTGGCAATTGTGTACCTTAGAATAGAAAGTATAATCCCTTTCCAAAGCATGCAGTTGTCTCCAAACATCACACAAGTCTAAATGTGAAACCCAATCCTCTAATAATCTCCCCGAATAGTTCCCAGAAGTCTGACTCCCGAAAGATCCAACTCTGAGCAGACACAGTTAAAGTCCCCTCCAATGAGCAATGCACCTTGACTAAATTTCTGAAGTGCCTTTAAAAGATCAAAGGACTCCCCACTAATGCTGGTGGAAGATACACATTTACAAAAGTCATAGTGGTCCCTTGAATAGATCCCACCAGAATCAAAAAATGACACTCCGTATCTGCAAATTTATTAATAAGCTGAAAGGGGCAAGTGGAGGAAAACAGAATAGCGACCCCCGTCTTCCTAGTGGAGAAATTAGCCAGGTGTATTTGTGGAAACCTACTTTCAGCAGAGTCAAAATGATCACACTTGGCAAAATGGGTTTCCTGAAGAAAGATTATCTCCGCTTTCTCCCGGCACAACTGGTCCAGTACCCTTCTACGTTTACAGGGGTTATTTAGGCCATGCACATTCCATGAAATAGCCCTAACCATGTCTAGTTATGGAATGAAGCCACTTGTAAATTTTCATCCTTAAATTATGCCATTTAACTACAGTCTCTATATTCTGAACAGCAATACTCTTACCCCAAAATCCACTAACTTTTCTTCCCACAACATTCAACTCAACAGAAAGTGTGTCCCAATGGCTCAGAAGGAGCTGTCTGATGCCCAGGTCTGAGGAAATCCCCCTCCCCTCCCCACCCCCCCCCTCCCCCATCCCATCCCCCCTTACATTCCTATATTTTCAGGAAGTAAACCAAACCAAACCAAACATATAAACATCGCCAAAGTGGGGACACAACTAGTGTCTCCAGAGAGGGCAGTATGAATAAGTGAGTGACAAATGGCCCCAACTTCCTCCCCTCCTTCATCCCAATATAAATATATTACCCTATAACATGCCTCCTTATTCCTCGAATCAGCACTTATGAAAAATTTCCTCCTACCCTTATGCCTCTCTCCCCATTCCCTCTCTGACCAGCCTACTCCACCCCCTCTCGATCCCCTTCATCCAGTTTCAGCTAACCTGCTGCTATCCCTGAGTTCTCATTGAAGTCAACCCTAAATGTTACAAGAAATGTAAACTAGCCCCAGACCCACATTCCCATCAAACAATGACAATCACAGTAAAATCATGTAGAAGCGGAAGTGTCCATCTCTTTTTGAAGATTGGATTCAAGGTCCGAGTTGGACGACTTGCGAGATCTAGGTACTTTGTGTCTCTTTGGCAAGGACGTCTCCCACTCTCCATTTGTATTTCTCTGATGTGATGATTCTTCACCATGTTGCATCAAGTCTAAGAACTCCATTGCCGCTGACAAATCCAAGATTTTTTGAGCACAGTTGTTCCAGTCAAAGCAAAAGGGAAAACCCCATCTGTAAGGAATGGCATGCTTCTGCAACGCCTAAGTTAAGGGCTTGAAACTTCTCCGTCGCTCCAAGGTATACTGAGAAAGGTCCTTGTATATCTGGATCTCTTGTCCTTTAAAGACCACCGAGCGTTTACCCCTTAGACTCCTCATTAGGGCCACTTTATCTTCAAAGAAGCTGAAACAGGTGATAACTGCACGAGCTGCACATTAGAAGCTCTACGGGCCCGATAGGAACGGTGTGCCCTTTCTAAACCCACAGGATTAGGAGCATTCAGGACACAAAAGATCTTGGATTAGAGCCGCAGTATCCTCTAAACCTCCAGACTGCTCGAGAAGACCAAATATTCTGATGTTATTATGTCATTGCCTATTTTCGAGCTCATCTTGCTTCTCCTTCAGATCTTTCGTGAGTTGGTCCAATTTTATAATTTTAGACTGGAAAGCCACAGTCGAGTTCATCTGCTCCCCGATGTTGATCTCTGTTTGTGTTACCCTCCCATCAAGAGATTTAAGATCTGCTCAGATATCACTCATCTCCTTTGTGAAGTCCTGTTGGAAGAGCTTAAGTTCCTTTAAAATTTCTAAAAAGTCTGCTTTCGTGACCGGAGACTGTGGACCCAATGGATTGAATTTGGAAACGGAAACTCCCTCTGCTGTAGGAGAGAGGTTTGTTGTAGGAGAGTCTGAAGATCTAGCATATTTGGATGAAGAAGAGCATAGGATTTTGTGGTGGCCATTTTTGTCTGTCAAAGCAGCTCCCTCTTTCCTATAGACTCTCTCGCACGATGTGCACCTTAATGCTCATTTCAGGTGGATCCACCACCTCAGTGGTCCAACAAGCCTTCCTCCTCACCAGGGAACTAAAATGGCCAGGGAGTCTTCAACCAACCAGCGATATCAACAGAAAAAAGAAGGCACTTCGGAACATTAGGTCAAGTTGGCCTTCAGTAGGGCAGGATCTGATCAGAAGCAGTATTACCGCCTGGTCGAAGGTTGTGCATCATATGAGGGATATGTAGCCCGATCCTGCGTCAATTTCCAGGATAGCACTTTTTCTTGTATTTACTGAGAGACATCAGCTGATATTTGAATTACTGAGAATTGGGATTACGGTAATTATTCACCTCATCAACTCTCCAGGCAGATCAGAGAGCTCACTGCCAAAACTGATGGTAAGGATACGCTTTCACAGGTGATAGTGGAGAGAAAGAGATTATCCTTTACCTGCCCTACTCTGAAGAGACAAGAGGGAGCTCCTGGATAAGGCATGTAACATTGCAATAAGGAAATCAATATAAATGCTAACTTCCTTACTCAGAAACCAGAGACGAACTTCAACTTCAAGTAGTGAAGAGATTTGTTCTTTTGCTTTTGAGATGTCTATCTGCACCCTGCAAAACAGATCACAGCTTCTCTCTTGATCTCCGGCAGAACAGGAACGATCAGCTGAGCTATTTAAATTCCGGCGGCCATCTTGCCTGTAATTTTTTGCGTTCCAGCGATGCGTTCCACGGTTTAGCAGCCATCTTAGGAGTAGGAGCAGTCTGCAGTTGCGCGTTCCATCACAAGACCGTGTGTTGTCGTCAGCACTACTATGCGTTACAGGAAGAGCACAAAACAAGTTTCTTGCCGGAAAAGGAGCCCCTTTCTGTGTTCCACTGAACTTCACACAGGTATGTTTGTAATGGCGGCGAAAGTGTGTTTAGGAGATTCATCAAATGCTAGCCGCCAGCACCCGTTAAAAATTTAACCCTTCATTGGGCTTCTGCAATTGGTCAAACGCTCCGATAGACATCCTTTCCTCTCCTTAAGCCCAGAGATAGCGACAGCTGTATTCTTTAAAGTGACTCACTGTGTTGAAAGGGCTTCACCAAGGATACTTAGTGGGACACACAATCGGAGGCAGGATACCAGCGTAAAAAGCTTCGGTAGATTTATCCAGCGTCACAATCATACCGAAATTCAGCCTGTGGAATTTAGCATTTCGCGGTTTCCAGATCTCCTCCGGATGTTACACAGGCAGGATGAGGAATTCTGAATCATCTGTTTGGAGGATATAAATCTGTCCATGTATAACTCTGTCCATGCTATGTGGTTATCATAGCAGTATTGAAAGGCACATGTTCTAGTCAATAATTTTAACTTTGATATCGGAATATCAGGGATTTGGAAGAAGCAGCTTAGGAGCCTCACGGGTTCATGGCCATCATGATTGGGCTCTCGAGCACCAGAAGTGTAATTTTCTAACAAAGGGACCTCGGCAGGTAAGCCACATATGTGAATATTCTTCTTCTATTTCAAAATCTAATATATGTGTCTTGGTTTGCAGCTTGCCGTGCTGTGATGGCTTGCGTGCATCAGTGATGCTGAGAGCTAAACTATCGGTAGTTTAACTACTGGCAGGGTCTCCCAAGATGGACAGGTCTCAGCTGAGGTGCCAGACCAAGACAAACCACCCATCTGGGCAGCAGCAGAATGGGACAGTGTTGACGGCGGAGGATCACATTTTTGTGACAACGGCAACACCAAACTTAAACTGCGCGGAAGAAAGGCCCGGCAATCTACTTCTGTATCTTGCCATGAAAACCCAATGGATAGTTACAACAAAACAAATTGTGCTATGGTGCTGGAAGATGAGACCCCCAGGTCAGAAGGCACTCAACTAGCTACTGGGGAAGAGCTGAAGACTTTTCAGAGTAAAGCCAGCATTTATGATGTGGTTGGATCAAAGCCCTCGGGAAGTCTGACTGCTGATGTAGCTGCGCATGAAATGAGAGTCAGAAGCTGTAAAGATGTCTTACACATTGGAACATGGAACGTACGAAGCATGAACCAAGGGAAGTTGGAGGTGGTCAAGAATGAAATGGAACGTGTACAACTTGATCTGTTGGGTGTCAGCGAACTGAAATGGACTGGCATGGGGCACTTTGCATCAGATGATCACATGGTCTACTATGCTGGAAATGAAAGACAAAGAAGAAATGGTGTTGCATTTATAATAAAGAAGAAACTTGCAAGAACTGTAATGAATTACAATGCAGTCAGCGAACGCTTAATCTCTATTCGTCTACGAGGATTGCCTATCAACACAACTATAATTCAAGTATATGCCCCAACAACAGCTGCAGAAGAGAATGAAATTGAAGAGTTCTATGAACAAGTACAAGCTGAAATTGACAGAACATGCAAACAAGATATCCTGATAGTCATGGGTGACTGGAACGCAAAAGTTGGCAACAAAGAAGAAGGCAAAGTAGTTGGAAAATATGGACTTGGCAACAGAAATGAAGCTGGAGAAAGACTGATAGATCATTGGTCTTGCAGAATTCTATTCATCTCAAAAACCTTCTTCCAGCAACACAAGCGGCGACTGTACACATGGACTTCACCGAATGGATTATATAAAAATCAAATTGACTACATATGTGGAAGTCGACGGAAAAGCTCTGTAACATCAACAAAGACAAAACCTGGAGCTGACTGTGGTACAGATCATCAACTACTAGTATGCAAACTCAAGCTAAAGTTGAAAAAGAGCAAACCACTCATGAATGCAGCAAAATATGACCTTGAGAATATCCCACTGGAATTTAAAGACTGCCTGCAAAATCGATTTGCTGCTTTAGATACAAATGACAGAGCTTCGGTAGAGTTATGGAATGACATCAAGAAGGTTGTGTTGGAAGAAAGCGAGAAGTCTCTACAAAAGGTGAAAAAGCAAAAACGGCCAAAATGGATGACGGAAGAAACTCTGAAAATTGCCCAGAAATGCAGAGAAGCTAAAGCCAGAGGAGAAAGACAGACAATCGCAGAACTCAGAGATTTCCAACGTGCAGCAAGACAGGACAAGGAAAAAGTACTACAATGACACTTGCAAGGAAATAGAAGCAGAAACTATTAGAGGAAGAACAAGATCGGCTTTCCTAAAGCTACGAGAGTTAAAGAAAAAGTTCCAGCCTCGAATTGGAATGTTACAAGATGCTCAAGGTTCTATGTTGAATGATGCTGAGAAGATCAAGAAAAGGTGGAAGGAATATACAGAGTTTTTATATGATAAAGATCAAGTGGACCAACAGCCGTTTCATCCTGTACCTTATGATCGGGAACCATTGGTGATGAAAGAAGAAGTTGAAGCGGCATTGAAAGCCTTATCAAAGAACAAAGCACCAGGCATTGATAGCATTCCCATAGACATATTGCAGCAATCTGATGCAGCTGTTACCGTACTCACAAGGCTCTGCCAAGAAATATGGAAGACAACATCATGGCCAACTGACTGGAAAAGATCTGTGTTTATACCAATACTAAAGAAAGGTGATCCAACTGACTGTGGAAATTATCGCACAATCGCTCTGATCCCACATGCCAGCAAGATTCTACTGAAGATTATTCAAAGAGACTACAATCATACCTGGAACAAGAACTACCTGAAGTGCAAGCAGGGTTCAGGAAAGCTGGAGGAACGAGAAACATTGCGGATGTGAGATGGATCCTTGAAAAGACTAAAGAATACCAAAAGGATATCTATTTGTGCTTTATCGACTATAGCAAGGCTTTTGACTGTGTAAACCATGAGAAACTCTGGGCCACATTAAAAAGCATGGGTATATCAGAACACCTGATCGTTCTCTTGCACAATCTGTACATTGATCAAGAAGCAACAGTTCGAATGGAACAAGGAGAAACAGAATGGTTTAAAATACGCAAAGGTGTAAGACAAGGCTGCATGCTTTCCCCCTACCTGTTTAATTTATATGCAGAACAAATAATCAGAAAAGCAGGATTGTATGAAGACAGAGGTGTGAAGATTGGTGGAAGACTCAACAACCTTCGCTATGCTGATGATACCACATTACTGGCTGAAAGTGAAGATGACCTGAAACATTTGCTTCTCACAATCAAAGAACAGTCTCAAAATGGGCCTGCACCTTAATATAAAGAAGACAAAGATCATGACAACTGGCATAAAATCAACAGGTTCATTGTTGGAGAAGAAATTGAAATTGTGAACAACTTTAACCTACTTGGATCAACTATCAATAAAGAAGCAACAAGCAGTCAAGAAATCAGACGCATTGCTCTTGGCAGAATGGCTATGAAAGACCTAGATAAGATTCTCAAGAGCAGAGATGTCTGTCTCCATACAAAGATTCGACTTGTTCAAGCCATGGTATTTTCAACAACATCATATGGATGTGAAAGCTGGACAGTGAAAAATATAGACAGGAAGAAAATTGATGCCTTTGAATTATGGTGCTGGCGGCGAATACTGTGTATACCATGGACTGCCCAAAGAACAAACCAGTTGGTACTAGAGGAGATCAAACCTAAGCTTTCTTTAGAAGCTCAGATGACAAGACTTTGACTTTCATACTTTGGACACATCATGCGAAGAGAGAGATCATTAGAGAAAGACATTATGCTTGGCAAGATAGAAGGTCAACGCAAAAGAGGAAGGCCAGCAATGAGATGGATCGATACAACAGCAGCAGCCACGGGTACCAGTCTGTCAACAATGAGCCGTCTGACTGAAGACCGAACACAATTTAGGATAACTATCCAGAGGGTCGCCATGAGTCGACTCCGACTTGACGGCACTTAACAACAACAATATGTCTTTATAAGATCAGTTACCCAAAAGCTCCCACACAAAGTTACACCTGCTCTGAGGCCCGTGTAACACTGTACTTCTATGTGCCAGTAAGCTTTGTTGCCTATGTGAATTTTTTTTTTTTATAAAACAATCAGGAATATGTATAAAAAGTACAACAAATCAACAAGCCAAATAGAAAATATGTATGAATAACAAAATCAAATTTAAAGAAAAAAAAACCAAACACACAGACCCAATCACAATTCATCTATTCACCAATTCCTCCATAGCACTAAAAGCAAGCAAGTAAACAGAAAGGGGCTTTTTTTACTAAGCAGCGGTAGCGGCTTCTGGCCGTGGCTCCAATATCGATCAGAAGTCGCTACCGCTTCTTAGTATAACAAGCCCCAAAGACTTCTGTGATAAATTGGCAGTAACCAGAATCAGCTCCCCATCTATTTGATAGCAATACTTTTAACACAGGGGTTCTCAATCCAATCTTTGGGATACGCCTAGCCAGTCAGGTTTTCAGGATAACCACAATGAATATACATGAGATAAATATGCATGAAATAGATTATTTATGCACTCTCTATTGCATGCAAATCTATTGCCATTCTCCTGAAAACCAGAATGGCTAGGTGTATCCCAAGGACTGGGTTGGGAACCCCTGTTTTAACCCAATTGAACCACACATTAATTTAAACTACATCTGCAATTTATGATGGAGTTTGTGCCACAAAATGGACATAACTTATCGAATATTTTTGCCCTGACCTCAAAATACTTAAGTACTTTACAAGATAGTACCATCTACAAGTACGTATCTTAGATAGATGTCATCTCCTGAGTAGATGGTTCCAAGAGATCCTATTTTGCAAATAAGGAGGGACCTAACCCTCAGACTTAGCTATCTTAAATCTTATTCAAATGGTGATGAGTAAAACGCAGGTCCATTAGTGGGAGGAGAGGTCTCTCTCTCTGCGATTTCTCTTAAATCAAGCAAGCTGTGGCATTCTTTTGTAACTTATAGCTTTAAGTGCAAAAGCATCAGTCCAATCCCAGTTCAACCCATTCTCTATCCCTAGGAATGCCTACTTGCAAGACCGCACCAAGCTAGAAATGCACCCTGTGCAACTCATGACCCTGGGCCCCCCCCCCCCCCCCCGCCACATACATCTGCATGCAGGAACTTGCTTTTGTTGGGCTTCCTGGAAGCCCAGTGATGTCATTAGTGCCCCTTCTGTCCTTGCCCCCCATGTGATCGCACTGTACACAAAGAGCTTGATATGGCCCTATCTACTTGTATATCACACAGCAAGTGTTTTTTATGTTATGCTTTCTCGGCATGTACTTTATACATTTGTATGCAGGACAATTTTAGATGCCTTACTGAGAATATAAAATGCTGTTCCACACGCTCAGGTCACTTCTCTCCTCCTTTGTTATAAATCATAATTATTCTAAGAACCCGATTCATCAGGTGCTTTTCCCATAAATAGGATGAGATAAAAGCCTTAACAAATCTACTCTGATGCATGCCATAGGGAATATTTCAAAATAAGTTGGTTTAGGTATAAAATTAGCACTTACCTGATGAATAATTTCCTTTTATACCACTCTGAACAAAGCTATCAGTCATTTGACCAAATATGATGATCATAAGTGGCAGTCCAATACCATTAGCAATGGCAGAGATCAAGCCCACAATCATCAGAACTGTATCCAAACAATCAGCATAGGCAAACTGAAAAAGCAAAATGTGAATTAAAAATCTGGCAGCTTATCCTAATGCTTTTATCTGTAATATCACTCTTGCATCAGCTTCCATAGACACTATTACTATTTTTTGCCATCTGCTTTCTTCCAAAATATCATATTCCCCTGAAACCTCCTTCCCAAACAATATCCATAATTTCTTAAAAATCCAGATCCAGCATTTCATAGCCTCCTGTAAAGTAACAGGTAGACAGGATGCAATGCTATTTCCTAAGCACACACTAAAGTCTCATTTACATGCAAGAGCCTTTACATTTACACACAAGGTTTTAGCCAGTACAAGCACTAATGTCTTCAGACTTAGGTTTAGCATACACGCTAAGCTATTATACCACATTATTTTAGACGCATTTCATTTAGCTGTAATGCCTTTTGTCAAGAATTCAGGTGGCTAGGCAAATTTTGTCTGTCCATGCACATGGAACTATGAGATCAGCCTGAACGTCCTCCACCGCATGACTCAACCATGCAGACAGCTGATCACAGTGAAGGGGGGAGTGTGAAGTGTCGCATTTTTCAGCCAGACATAAGAATCGATGAGTAAAAGACTAGGTGAAGCTTGCCTGTTTCATAATCACGCCCCGATTATTTAAAAATGTATATTCCGCTCACTAACGTGGCGGATTTCCCATTTGCCCCTGCGGGCTTAACAGAGACGCGAGGGAGACACTCTCCCTTCGCGAATCTGAAAGCCGGCACAGAGGGAGGGAGGGAGGGAGGGACTCAGCCGGGCAGAGGGGGCCCCGCGGGACACTCCATTCTGCTGCTGCTGCGGCGGCAGCGGCCAGCTTTTTTTTTTTTTTAATTTAAATTTTGAAAAGAAGCAGAATGTTCTTTGCGCGGGGCCCCCTGAAACACGGGGCCCTGTGCAAAAAAAAAAACAACATTCTTGCTCAATGGATGGGCCGGCCCTGCATGCAATGAAGCTACAATGTAGCACATTTAAAAATAATCAGAGAAAATGTTTTTTTCACTCAGCGCATGATCAAACTCTGGAATTCATTACCAGAGTATGTAGTAAAAGTTGTCAGTGTAGCTGGGTTTACATAAAAAGGTTTGGACAAGTTCCTGAAGGAACCATTATTAAAAAGGACCAGGCAAATTCACTGCTTATCCCTGGAAAAAGCATCATGGAATCAGTCTACCTGTTTGGAAACCTGACAAGTACTTGTGACCTGGATTGGCTGCTGTTGGATACTGGGCTCGATGGACCCTTGGTCTGACCCTGTAAGGCATATCTTGTGTTCTTATATTCATATAGGCCTCGACACACACAAACCCTCTACTAGCCAGATTCCGTAAACAGGGGAAACACGCCATTTTCACACTACAAGTGTACATTTTTATTTTTGGTGAAGTTTTTTAATCTACATAAGAATTTGTGAAACATGGCTAGGAGAATGATTTCAGGAGTATGATAATACCATGGGCAATTCAAATACTTCTGCTGGGCAATGACTTTCAGTTTGTGGATTTCAAAGATAGATAATGATTAACAAGACATTACTCAGGTGCAAGATGGGAAAATCCCCCAACTGGATCAAATGGATGTAGAGAATATGGGAAAGACTCACGTGGAATTTGAGAGCACAACCAGATTTGTCTTGAACATGGGTTCTCTTTTTTTCATTTTGTTGGGTTATAACACGGCATATTTTAGATAACTCACTTCCTTGTCTCTTATCTGAGAACAACAGACAGGCATCACATAGGTACTGCCACTCCTTGCATCTTTTCTTATGTTTTATATTTGCATACATTTTTGCATCTGATAAAATAAAAATTGTATGCATGAGTGAATGAAGAGATTTTAAAGAGTAGTTGTTTGCATTTTGTGAAGAATGTAAGTGTTATGCAATCTTGCTATTTTGTTGGTGCGATAGCGTGAGCATGCAGTTAGGGTTTCTGAGCCTGCAAGGTGGCCCTTTATGGGTTTTTATTTTTTTTTTCAATAATTTGTCTTTTGATAATACATCAAAGCAGTGTGCAATCTTGCTATAAAACATTAAATAGAAATGCCCGACTTACTCTTTTGTGGACTTCAAACTAGTATAAACAGTTGACTCATACATACGGGATGAGAGCATACTCCTGTGACTTTACTCCTTATTGTCTGGGCTTACCCGACTCACTCTGGGTCTGGGTTTTTAAATGTTTCTCACCTGGGCCCAGGCCCTTGAACTCTGCTATGCTCAGCCACTGCCCCATAAGAAAGACTGGGAAATGTTTAGTAGTTGTAGTAGGCTAGGGATTTCATTTATATACCCCTTCACATACCCTCCCCCGCAGCTTAGCTTAATTTTCCTAGGGTGAGCACTTGCCACTGCTGGTGTCACTTCCCAAGAATGAATATCTCATGGGGCCACAGAAGGTGGTCTGCCAGATGCTTGGAAACAGCAGTACAGTAAAACAAACATCCTTTCAGAAATTGAAAAGGCTGTCTTCTCCTGTGCTGCTGGAATGAGGGGCACTTGCTAATATTCTTCTTAGGTCCGGAATCGAGATAAACTGGGCTGGCTCCACTCTTCAATAAGTTCACCAACCCTAGGTTGCATGTTTGGAGAGACTTCACTAACCTTTCTGAAATTAATGCAGAAGTGCAGATTCAGAGACAAGCAGTCACTACTAGACTCTTCATTCACTCCAGATTTAAGTATCTCCCTCACTCCCCAAGGCTACTGCTTGCTGTCAGACTTCCAGAAGCTGGTACAACCGTTGCCAAACTACTTCTGGGGTTATAATAATATCATGACAAGCTAGATGTCTTCTCCAGTATTACTGAAAGAACTCATCAGCATTTTGGTTCACCAGTCAGTCATTCTAAATGGGATTTCTGTATAGCCAATAGCTGGTCTCCAAATGGGACTTATAGCAGCTCAGGATTCAAATGGACCTTCTGATCTAAATTCCACTTCTGGGCTAGAACAGAAGTTGTGGTGATATACTGTAGTTCTCCACGAAGTTCAACTGGAAGACCTGGACCTTTTTTTGCGCTTCTTTGTACTTCATAGGCCCCACCTTCTCAGTGCCACCAATTCAGTAGTCTACTATCTGATAACGGTAGTATCATCATCTCATGATATCCTGGTTTGAAGGCCCACAGGATGACAAAGTGATTATATTCCCAGGCTTGCGTAGTTTGAGTTGACACAGCCTGGCAGCCTTTCTGCTTGCCTCAGCCGCACTTGCGCTCAAAGAACATAGCCCACCCCAGATTCTGCTTCTCTTACCAAGTCTCTCACTTACATACAGGATTCTCCTGGGTCTTGTCCCATAGGGAGAAACTGTCAAGCTCTGAGAAACTTCTTGGATGGCAAACAGTATGTACGGCAGCAAGGAATCCCTGTTATTACCATCTTCGGCAACAAACTTCCTCAACATCTGTTTGAGGGTTTTATTGAAGTAGTCCACAAGCCCATCCATCTGTGGGTGATCCACACCATCTCTCTTTGCACCCTGGTGTAAGGGGCCTGCCAATATATTCAATAAGAGGACCCAGGAAAAGGAAAAAGGAGGCTTGAAGTGCACCCTCCAGCATTAGTTGGACTGAGAATATGCTGGATTAGACCTAGGTCTTTCATGAATAGCCCAAATGTTCTCATCTTTATAGTTAGAGAGACAATTCTAGTGAACATTAAAATCTCCAAGTATACATAAGTTTGAGTATGAGGATGAAACCTCTGTGACAGTGAGAGATACACTGTTTCCCACTCACTGGAGAAGAGAGAGGAAAGGCAGTATAACAGAAGGCGTGGAGTAGTAGACAAGTTCATATATACTAAATGTTTTACCCTTTCAGGCATTATAATCAAGGGTTCCTGGGGTATGTGTGTGTTTCTTTGGCCACTCCCAGTTTCCCCATCTACCACAGGCCCTAAGTTTTTAGTGCACTGGACTTCTCCAGATGGTGTTTACAGCGGGGCTTAGATATCCTGGTCTCTTTTATATTCAAATCTGGAGTCCTCCAGAGGGAAGACCTCTGGGAAAGACTCCCCTTCAGAGAGAGTCAGCCTGTCTGGTAGTCAACCAGGCCGACAAAGTCCCACACTATGGGTCATCCCATTCCAAAATGACCAAAGTCAAAGGAGTGCTCCCACTTCAAGGCTGGTTTGCCACATTTTTGTCTTCACTGATGCCTGGGCTGTAGCATATTGTCAGATTCCTAAGGATACAAGCCAAAGTCCAAGTCATTCTCCATTCATAGTTTGTCATTAGCCTATTCCCTTCAAAATCAATATTGTTTCGACACTCCTAAAATCTACCAGCGCTTGAGTGGAAGATCCATCCAACTCCACCAGGATCATAAAAATTATCTGGCACCAACAACATTACAACTGAAGTGTTGGTCACGTTAAAATCCATGGATTCATCTTTGACCCCTGGGCATTGCCTGGCAAAATGTTTTCTTTCTATACAACTAAGAAGGGTGATGGTTCTTGGTCCCAGGACCAGTAGGTAGCTAAAAGCTGTCTTCTCCAGGGTTAGTAGCAAGCAATCCATATCTCACCTGTTTCAGGCATTCTGGAATGACCTCACTTCTTGCAATCTGGGGTTTCTCAGGCAAAAATAGTTTAATGGAAGGTAACTACTTCCAGGGTGCCCTCTAGAGAAAGCTTCATATGTTTGTGCAACTACTGCCTCATTGATGGACAGAAGCCATCTAGGAACTTGTCCCAACAGAATTATCTTAGCCACTTCAGTTGTGGTCTTTCCTTCTGGCTGTAGCCACTTCCATCCTGCATCTTTCAAATCAACAGAACATACCTCTTGGACGTCCCCCGACTGGAGGGCTCCTGCCTGTAAACCTCCGAGGTACACCCTGCTGCTCCAGAAGGGTGGCTTCAGAATATGTTACTCTCCCCTCTAAGTTTACAACTTAGAGGGCTGTTTGGCTGCTGCTGCCTATCAGCAGATTACTCAGGTAAGTAGTCCATGTTGCCCCTGGCCATCCTGCCCAAGTGAACAGGCAACGCAAGGTTCACCAGAAAGTAAGCCACATCCTCCCCAAGAGCCATACTGGGCATTACTGGAGGTGTAGTGTCAATCCAGCTATGATATCTTGCATGGCTTGGGCCACCCATGTCAGATATGCTGCAGTTCCAGCTGTCTCTACAGGTCTTGCTGCGACTCCCACTGTTCTGCACACAATCTGCAGTTGATTCTAACCCTCTGTTAGGGCCTGGATTAAGTTCCCTATATGTAGTTCAAATGAAACTCTGGGTTTTCTAAACAAAAGGAAAACCTAGCTTTTCCAGCTCTTTCTTCAGCTCCCTCTTTCATAGGGCAAGGCTAAGCCCTTTATCCCAATAGGTGGTATGCTATAGTGAGGCATAGTAGACCTGTAGTTCTAGGTGAGGAGCGTCGAAAAGGAACCACTCACATTCCCAAGGAATTCACCACAGAATTAAAAAAGGAAACTAAGAATAAGAAAATGGAAAATTCAGAGAGATGAGAAAGCTTACAAGAAAGGTGTTTACCTCTGGAACAAGAAGAGGAATTTGTTGTTAGACATACCTAGGAGGAGGATCAATTTTTTTTTTTTTTAGTAGAAAGCATTTTCGGATGGAGAGTGCATCTAAAAACAGAGAAGACAGACAGGAGGCAGTCTACTATTGTGGATCAGGAACTGGTTAAAAGATAGAAAGCAGAGGGCAGGGCTAAATAGCCAATTTTCCCCAATGGAGAAAGGTGTATAGTGGAGTACCCCAGGGATCTGTGCTGGGTCCACTGCTTTTTAAACTATTCATAAATGACCTGGAAATGGGAACAAGTGAGGTAATCAAATTTACAGATGACAAAATTATTCACAGTTGTTAAAACCCATGAGGATTGTGAAAAATTGCAAGAGGACCTTGATAAATTGGAAGACTGGGCATCTAAATGGCAGATGAAATTTAATGTGGACAAGTGCAAAGTTATGCACTTAGGAAAGAACAACCCAAACTATGGTTACACAATAAAAGGTTCCACATTAGGAGCCACCACTCAGGAAAAAGATTTAGGCGTTGTCGTGGATAACATGTTAAAACCCTCCACCCAAGGTGCAGCGGCAGCCAAGAGAGCAAATAGAATGTTAGGTATCATAAGGAAAGGAATGGAGAATAAGACAAAAGGATATTATAATGCCTCTATACCGTTCCATGGTGAGACCGCACCTTGAATATTGTGTGCAATCTGGTAACCATCTCTTTAAAAAGATATGGTGTTATTAGAAAAATACAGAGAAGAGCCACCAAAATGGTAAAGGGGATGGAAGGATAGCTAAAAAGGTTAGGACTCTTCAACATGGAGAAGAGACGGCTGAGGGGAGATATGATAGAGATCTATAAATTAATGAACGGAGTGGAATGGGTAAACATACGTCAATTGTTTACGCCATCAAACTATAGAAAGACTAGGGAACATGCAATGAAGTTACAGGGTAACCTATTTAAGACTAAGAGAAAATATTTTTTTCACTCAACATGTAATCAAACTCTGGAATTCATTACCGGAGGATGTAGTAAAAGCCGTTAGTGTAACCGGGTTTTAAAAAAAACGTTTGGACAAGTTCCTAGAGGAAAATGTCCATAAACCATTATTAAAGGCGACCCAGGATATCCACTGCTTGCCCCAGTACAAGCATAGTGGAACCTGTGTCTTTTAGGGAAACTGCTAGGTACTTGTGACCTTGATTGGCCACTGATGGAAAAAGAATACTGGGTTTGATGGACCTTCGTCTGACCCAATATGGCATATCTTATGTTCTGAAGACACAAATATAGAGCATCCACCAGCCCATTTCTATGGAGACTTGCCAATCATTACTTTGGCTGGAAACCATGATTTAAAAATAGTAAGAGCTATTGAGAGTCACAGTGGCTAACATTTTGTTTTGAACAAGCCTTGCATGCCCGGCACTTTATCGTTTTATTATTACTTTTTTTGCTTGGTTAATTAGTTTAGATTATATTTTTATATGCATTATAAGGATATAAACAGGATGGAGTCAGTACAGAGGGTGGTCTTCATTATAAAGCATATGAGGACAGACTTAAGGATCTTAATATGTACACCTTAGAGGAAAGGCGGAATAGAGGCGATATGATTGAGACATTTAAATACCTCCGTGGCATAAATGCACAGGAGGAGAGCCTCTTTCAATTGAAAGCAAGTTCTGCAATGAGGGGACATGGGATGAGCGTGAAAGGGGATAGATTCAGGCGTGATATGAGAAAATATTTCTTTATGGAAAGAGTGGTGGATCCATGGAATAGTCTCCCAGTGGAGGTGGTAGAGAGGACGACAGTATCTGAATTCAAAAAAGCATGGGATAGACATAGAGGATCTCTAAAGGAAAAAAGGGGGACTGTTGTAGTTGCTGCTATGGAAGGACAGACTAGATAGGCCAGTGATGGCTAACCTTTTTGAGCCCGAGTGCCCAAACTGCCGCACAAAACCAAAGAATTTCCTCAAAGTGCCAGCACGTCAATTTGCATAAATATTTGCATAATGCTAACATACACTAACTTTTAGTAAACATGTCTCTTAATGAGTGTATGGATAAAGACAGACTAAAAGATTTCTACATTACTATAATCCAGTGCCAACCGCCAGGCACATTAGGAACTACTACAAACACTGCCCATTTAGAACCAATAGCAAACCCGCCGTATCCTAACAGCACTACCAGGACTCACAAAGCACCACACCATACCTATCAAAAGGCAACACTGCAAATATTAAACCAATACATTTCAGACAATAACAATACATGACCTACTGGGGAAAGAGAACAAGTGGCAATGTCAAAAAGGAATTACATAAACAGAATACCTCAGCTCAGTTGCAATTGCTCCAGCCACTTTCTTCTGGTTTCTTCATGTTTTCTGCTAACTCTCCATCATCTGCTGTCCATTTGTCCTTTCTTCTCTCTTCTAGTTTTTTTTTTCCATTCTCTCTCTCTACATCCGCTTTAACATACTAATCTTTCTCCTTTTGCTCTTTCCTCATTCCTATTTCATCCACTCAAATTTTACCCCTCCATCCTCAATCCCCACTTACTCTCCCAATACCCGGCCAATTGTAGATTTTTTATCCCTCCCACACAAAATATTTTTCCCCTCTCCATTTTACTCTCCCAGCCCCATCCCATTCTAATCCTCCCCCAACATCAGCTCCCTTCTAGTTCCAGCCTCACCCAGCATCCATTCCCTTCTAGTCCCTGCATCAGCCCATTTCCAGTCCTAGCAACCCCCCAACCCAATACCAGTCCTAGCCCCCCCCCCATCAACTCACTTCCAGCCCTAAACCCCCATCACCCCATTTCCAGACAGCCCCCATCAGCCCACAGCCCATTAGCAGTCCTACCCCCCCAGCCCATTAGCAGTCCTAACCCCCCCCGCCCCGCCCATTAGCAGTCCTAACACCCCCCTCCTCCTGCCCATTAGCAGTCCTAACCCCCCCCCCCCCCTGCCCATTAGCAGTCCAAAACCCCCCCCCCCCCCACCGGCAAATTTTTAAAAAAAAAAAGCAGGCTCTGGCTGCTGCCGCGGCAGATTACAATGTCCCGCGGGGCCCCCTCCGCCCGCTAAGCCCCTCTGCAAGGGCTTTCAGATTCGCGAGGGAGAGCGTCTCCCTCGCGTCTCTGTTAAGCCCGCAGGGGCTAATGGGAAATTTCCCATCAGTCCCTCGCGTCTAAAGGGGCTGATGGGAAATTTCCCATTAGCCCCTGCGGGCTTAACAGAGACGCGAGGGAGACGCTCTCCCTCGCGAATCTGAAAGCTCTTGCAGAGGGGCTTAGCGGGCGGAGGGGGCCCCGCGGGACGCTGCATTCTGCCCTTGCCGCGTCCGCGGCAGCAGTCAGAGACAGCTTTTTTCTTTTTTTTGCGGACCTATGGCCTGCGTGCCAGCTGCAAGGCCTTCGCGTGCCACAGCTGGCACGCGTGCCATAGGTTCGCCATCGCTGAGATAGGCCATGTGGTTTTTTTCTGTCGTCATTTTTCTATGTTTAAACATGATTGGGTTTTTGGGGGGTTTTTTATATTTATTTGAGGTCTTTTATACCCCTGACAAAGACAAATGCCAAAACATTGCCGTGTAGGGTGGAAAAATAAAGTGCTTAATAAACTTTAACATACGTTATCCACCTTTGAGTGTTTTTTTCACTTCGCTTCTGTACTTTGGTCCTAGGTGGGGAGACAGAGATCCCACCATTGGGATGTGAAAGTGTGAGCATGTGGTTGAGAGATTTCTGGGCCTGCAGGGAGATTTGTTACATAAAAGCCAGCTGTCAAGTACATTTTTTTTTTACTTCTTATAAACACAAAAGAAATGCCTGTCTTATCCTTCTGCAGCCTTTAAAACAGTATAATGATTGGCTCACATCTCAAGGGTAACAAGCATACAGGAAGGAGTGACCAAGTGGTTGGGGCAAGTTGTCTTGGGCCAGGGGTTTGAATCCCACTGGAAGACAGCAACCTTGGGCCGGAGGGACTGAGGTTTCTAGTCCTACAGGTGCTCCTTGTGGCCTTTGGCAAGCCACTTAACCCTCTGTTGCTTCAGGTACAAAACGTAGATTGTGAGCCCTTCGGGGACTAGGGAAATATACCATACCTGACTGTATACTGCTTTGACCCGGTGAAAAGCTTATTTTTCTCCTCGTCTGGGCCTCCGACTACCTCTCTTCTGAATTTTTAAGTTCTTTGCCTGGGCCTTGCTCTTGAGTTTAACTATGCCCTTTTAAAAGTGCACTGGGACTGTTGTCCCATAAGGAAGACCACGGATCTCTTTTATACCCCCCCCCCCCTTCAGTTTATTAACCATGTATTTCAAATTATTTGTATAATTGTTTTGTATTTTCTTCTTTATGATAAAACTTTATATAATGCTCAAAGGAGTGGGCCAATTCAGTTCACACACGATATATTTGAATACAGAGCCTAAAATTATGCATAATTTACTAATTTTGTACAGTATTACTTTTGAAAAATTGTCATAGTGAGGATAAGTTAATACAATGATTTCATCAGACGAGACAGAATTTTACATACAGAAGTCAGTTAACCTCCCCTCCCTCCCTCCCTCGTAATCCGCTGATATATGCTACACATCCATAGCACATTTACTTTAATGCCAAAATGACACACGCATACCTCGGATGGATAAGGGAGAGGGTTAAGACAGATTTGGGACTTACGAATATAAGTATTAAAAATTTACTCACCTCAGAGCTACTTATGCCATCAATGGTGCATTATTTATTTATGTATTTCTAGCTTTTCTATACCGTGCTATTTGACATCAGTGCGGTTTACAGTCAACAATTTTACACAAGGTGGGAAGAGCCTTGTGCTTACATCAAACAGGACAAATTAACTGGGATTCATAACATTGAACTATTTACATCTGAACAAAGGCAGCTTACTAGTGTCGCTGTTACATTCTTATAGCTGTTGGGTGGTTGTGTTTGTGTAGGGGAACCGTTGGATTGCGAGTAGTATGAGAGGAATAAATGATGTTTTATGGCATTAAACAGTAGAAATGCTCTGTAAGTACTTACAGGAGGTACTGCAGTTGCCACAAAATAATTTTTATTATTTATTTATTTTATTTAACAGTTCTTCTATACCGCAAAAAGTGTGAGCACAGTATATTTCTAATTCTAAAGCTCCATCAGCTGTTCAGTCTGAGGGCCAAGATGGCCAAGCTGCTGAACTGAATTGGACTTCTTTGGAATTTATTACAGAACTACTCTAGTTGCTCATTCTGCATTCGAATCAGAAAGAAATGTTGCTTTCATTTGTAGTTTAGAAATATGTCTACATTTTTCCTAATATTTCTAGGGATACTAAACAGAGGTGCTGGATGTTTCTGGTCCTTAAGGCTAGGAGTCGGTCTCTTGGGACTATTGAGTGTGAAATTTCCTTATAAATGTTTTCTTACAGGGCAATTTTTCCAAATGGGTGAGTTTTGCGCATACCATGACAGTCATGAACCTCACTTCTAAGCTAGGTCATATTGACTATGATCTCAGTCTCTCGATTTACTGCTAATGCTCGGCATAGTACTTGCATCGTGCCAAAGAAAATCTCAATCTGGAGTTCGTAAGATGTTTAACTTGTATGGGTAATTTATCAAGGTGTACTTGAAAATTCCTCTTAATTAGGTCTGTGGCACCCAACATGATGGGAAAGAACGAGATATCCTTCTGCCACATTTTCTTGTTACTTTAATATTTTCTCCCTCTTGACTCGATTCAGTCACTTGGAACTGATACTTCTATAAATCAATGCCGTTCTGGTGTATTTCTCCTTTACAACTATATCAGGCTTCCTTGCATCCATCTTTTTAATCGGTCGGAATGCGAGTGTCCCAGGTGATCATAACCTCTTCATTCTCCAATTCTTTTAAGGTCATGATCCCAGTGCTTTTCAGTGATGTTATAGTGCTTACAAAGTTTCTAATAGATAAGGGGTGCTACTTTATTGTGCCTTTCTATACAGAATTTTCTGCCATCAGAACTTCACAGCTAGCTACGAGGTAACGGGACCGTACTGAGCCCTGGGCGAGCGGTGCGGCCGCACAGGGCGCAAAGACTTAAAGGGCGCATTTCGGCTCTCTGCCATTGCCTGCTGCCGCCACTTTTTCGGTGGCAGGCAGCAGCAGACACACAAAATGCACCCCTTAAGTCTTCGCGCTGGCACACTAAGCAGGTCTGGTCTCTCCGGGAGGGACCAGACCTGCTTAGCGTGCCGGCGACTTGCAGATTGGGCACGCGCCGCCCCCCCCCCCCCGCACCCCTATAAAGTGTCTAAATGGAGGAACGGGAGGGGGGGCGCACGCACCCGATGTGCAGGTCGCACAGGGCGCATTTCAGTCTTGGTATGGCCCTGCGAGGTAAGACACTGTTTCCAGCTCTTTCCCACAGAATTGATATATGTCTGTTTCCGCAGTTTTTTCAATGCTCACAGTAAACAATACCATCCATAAGCCGCTGTCCTGGGCTGCAACTATCAATCTCTCATCCGTCGGTTTCAGTTCACCCCTCCTTAACCATTCTTGATCAACAAAGGGTTGCTGGAGTAGTAGTCTGTATTGCCCACTGTATTTGTACATTTGCCCCTTGTTTTTCCTTGTTTTGCAAATTCAGTTCCTTCCTTCCCTGTGTGTGCTTGTGGATACTCACTCATTCCTTCTAGTCATCAAAAGGCTTATCCAAGTTTGATGAAGGAGACAAGACTCTGGATGTTTACTTTCATATTTCAACATTTTTTTGCATATTTGGATCCAATGATGCAGTCAGCTAGGCCTATGATATTAGCTCTGTATGTGTAATCAATCTCTAGGAGGCCTCAGAGGACCAAGTGTTGCAGTTGTTGGCTGCAGAGAATTCTGGTCTTGGCAAATGTTGAATATTAAACTATTTTCTCTTTATTATCCTAGATTCTCCCAATCTCTTGGCTCCCACCTTCACCTTTTCTTAATTCTGGTCTATGACGCTTGATATCGGGGCCGTACCGAGTGCGAATCGCGCCCTGTGCGACTTCCACATCGGGCGTGATCTCCCCCCCCCCCCCCCCACCTCCACCTCCATCCAGCCACTTTCTGGACAGCAGCGGGAGAGTTGAGGCGCGCCTGATGTGCAAGTCACCAGCGCACTAAGCCAATCTGTCCCTCCCTGCTCTGACGCCATGTCAGAGGAGGGACGGCCCAGACAAGACCAGCTTAGCGTGCCGCAAGAAGGCTTAAGGGGCACATTTCAGCTGTCTGCCGTTGTCTGCCACCACAGAAAAGAAAAAGTGGTGGCAGCAGGTGACGGCAAACAGCTGAAATGTGCCCCTTAAGCCTTTGCACCCTGTGCGGTCACACCGCTCGCACAGAGCTAGGTAGAGTCCTGCTTGATATATTCGATATATTCGTTAAGGTTTAAGGATTTTTATTCTTGTGATTATATTTTGTTCATTCCGTTGTTATCCTTAACTGAATCATTTGAAAAGCATAAAATTGGGGGGGTTTTTTGTTTGTTTTTTAAACACACACCACACAAACACAGTACCGGTATTATAAAGGGAAAACATGCACCTAGGCCAAAAAAGGAAGACTAACCTATGGCACATTTACCTGGGCTCTTATCAGGGCTGGTGCTACTATTAGGCAAACTAGGCAGTGGCCTAGAGCTCCGGTCCTCCAGGGTATCCATTGCCACTACTGTCACTCCTCTCCAGGACCTACAGTGGCAGCAATGGCCTAAAACAGCCTGGCAGTGATTATCTCAAAACCAGTGCATGCTTCCTGGAAAATAAAAGTGCAGATACACATATGCAGGGCTTTCATTAATATAGGAGGCCCATGGGTCAATTTTAGCAGGCAATGAAAAAGGTGCTGGTACTCCATACATTTGCGTACACCCCTGAAAAACAAAAAACAAAAACCCTGCTCAAAACGTTTGCGCTGTGGGCCGTTTGTTTCTGCTCTCACCGACCGCCAATGCAGATTTCCTGTTTGCATGAGGATGGAAGCAGGTTCCGCTTGCATACAAAAAGAAGTCGGCATCAGGTGTTGGTAGGGGCAAAAGCAAAACAGCCCCACAGCACTGAACCTTTGAGATATTTGCTGCCGCCGCTGTAGTCCCCAGAGCGGGGCAGCAGCAGCAGCAGCAGCAACGGGGGCCCAAGGGTGCAAGGGATGAGGTCCACCTTGGGAGCCTTGGCTGTTATATAACATTTCACATTATTTACCCTCAAAAAGGACAATTCCAATTTATAAAGAGATAAGAATGCAAGCAACAGGGGAGAAATATATATATATATATATATAGTATCACTAACCAGTTGCAGAATTCCAACCATCTTCACGTCTTTCTTTTCTTTCCTGAAAAGAAGATCACACAACATGAAAATAAATTGGGGCTCTGTCCCAGCGGTGAAAACAATAAAGACTTTTGTATGAACATGTAAATGTCTTACTTTTTCTTGGTTTCCTGAAGTTCGTCATTTTGTGCTGTTTTATCATCCGTTCTGAAGGCAGGATTGTCATATCCATTAGCTGGAAATTCTATTATGGGAGAAGGGGCATTGCAGATTTATCGTATAAATCGCTTTCAGAATACTATGCTCCGCAGATACATACCAAAATGTTAACTGATCTCAGAGATGCATTGATATGCTACTATGCTAATATAATAGTTTTTCCAGTGCAAACAGAGGTACCATGGGTGTTAATCCCTCTGAATAAAGTTTACTGCCCCCTAAAGAGCGAGATTAAAATCAGGGTGCATTTTTCAGATGTCTGTCTGGGATATAAATCAATAAAAATATAGGTGGTGGTCTATTGCTTTGAAATCGAAAGCAGCAACATAATAAAAGGAGTTTCCTGGGTAAATTCTCAGAACTGAAGACTGAACATACTTTAAACTAATCGGGTGGAAGGCAGAGGTTTCACAGCATACATCCTCCTAGCTGCAGGGAAACATACATACACAGACTGGAGGGAGAGAGACATGCTCACAAACCGATACAGGCAGGCAAACACGTGCACATATCTATATACGTATGACAGGAGAGATAGGCAGATAGAAACAGAGGCTGGCTGCATTCAGTGTGGCCAGTTCAGAACAATGGAACAGCTTGCCAACAAATTTAAGACGTGATGAATTTGTTAATGTTTGTGAGGACCTCAATAAAATAGTTTTATATTTACAGAAAGGCTGGAGCCTCTAACTAATAAAGCTGAACCCCCCTTTCAGAGGTTTCTGCCTTTTATGGACACGAATCCTAGCATGGATGCTTGTTACAAGTTCTGGGAATTACAAACCTGAGCATCCCTAAAGCGGGTTACAATGAGCAAACTTTTAAAACTACCAGAAAATGCTGAACTGACATTTTAGTCAACAACAGTGGTGTTGGCTCTTGAATCAGACTGTGGATAGCAGCACATTAACAAAAAAGCTCAATGATGTTTTACAACAGCAAGGTAAAAGCACAGCAGATTTAAAGTACTAAAGGGGTCATTTTAGAAGTTCTTTTCATGCTTTGGATATCCAAAAACAGGCAGAGAGACATCTCCAGACAGGGGCGGCCCAAGGGGGGCATGGGGCCTTGTGCGGAAACTAATTGTGTGCCCTCATTTGCATGAGGAACCTTATTTGCATAAATATTTGCATAATGTTAACACACCTCTTAATGAGTGTCTGGATATAGAAAGACTACCAGATTTCTACATTACTATATTCCAGTGCCAACTGCCAGGCACATTAGGAAGTACTATAAACATTGCCCATTTTGAACCCATAGCAAACCCACCATATCATAACAGCACTACAAGGACTCACAAAGCACCAAACCCTACCTATCAAAAAGCAACACTGCAAATATTAAACCAATACATCTCAGAGAATACCAATCAGGGCCGGCCCGTCCATTGAGCAAGAATGTTTTTTGCACAGGGCCCCGCGTTTCAGGGGGCCCCGCGCAAAGAACATTCTGCTTTTTTTCAAAATTAAGTTAAAAAAAAAACACTGGCTGCTACCGCTGCCGCTGCCACTGCGGCAGCAGCAGAATGGAGTGTCCCGCGGGGCCCCCTCTGCCCGGCTGAGCTCTCCCTCTGCGATGGCTGAGCCCCTCTGTGTCGGCTTTCAGATACGTGAAGGGAGAGTGTCTCCCTCGCGTCTCTGTTAAGCCTGCAGGGGCAGATGGGAAATTTCCCATCGTCTCCCTCGCATCTCTGTTAATCCAGCAGGGGCTGATGGGAAATTTCCCATCTGCCCCTGCAGGCTTAACAGACGCGAGGGAGACACTCTCCCTTCAAGTATCTGATAGCCGGCACAGAGGGGCTCAGCCGTCGCAGAGGGAGGGACTCAGCCGGGCAGAGGGGGCCCCGGCGGGACACTCCATTCTGCCGCTGCCGCGGCAGAAGCAGCAGAGGGGGGGTTAGGACTGGTAATGGGCTATGGAGGGGGTTAAGACTTGACTTGAGGTGGGCTGTGGGTTGATGGGGGGGGGGGCTAGGACTGATAATGGGCTATGGGGGGGTTAGGACTGATAATGGGCTGTGGGGGGGCTAGGACAGGAAATGGGCTGATGGGGAGGGGTTAGGACTGGTAATGGGCTGTGGGCTGTTGGGGGGGTTAGAACTGGTAATGGGCTATGGGGGGGTTAAGACTAGTAACGGACTTTGGGCTAATGGGGGCTGTCTGGTAATGGGCTGATGGGGGGGTTAGGACTGGCAATGGGCTATGGGGGGCTGACTGAAAATGGGGTGATGGGGGGTTAGGACTGGTAATGGGTTATAGGGGGGGGCTAGGACTGGTATTGGGTTGGGGGGTTGCTAGGACTGGAAATGGGCTGATGCAGGGACTAGAAGGGAATGGATGCTGGGTGAGGCTGGAACTAGAAGGGAGCTGATGTTGGGGGAGGATTAGAATGGGATGGGGCTGGGAGAGTAAAATGGAGAGGGGAAAAATATTTTGTGTGGGAGGGATGAAAAATCTACAATTGGCCGGGTATTGGGAAAGTGGGGATTGAGGATGAAGGGGTAAAATTTGAGTGGATGAAATAGGAATGAGGAAAGAGCAGTATGTTAAAGCAGATGTAGAGAGAGAATGGAAAAAAAACTAGGAGAGAAGAAAGGACAAATGGACAGCAGACGATGGAGAGTTAGCAGAAGACACGAAGAAACCAGAAGAAAGTGGCTGGAGCAATTGCAGCTGAAAAAAAAATGCACAAAAGGTAGAAAAATCTCTCTTTATTTTGAATTTATTAATTGGAATATGTCCGCTCTGGTAAATGTGCATCATTAACGTCTGCGCTTTGTTTAGTACAAGAGCAAATTAATGTATAGTTTTATTTCTACAGTGTTGTACATTCCAAGTTTGGCTTTTGGGATTCCCAGTTTAATTATTGTCTTCCTGCTTCTAAATTGTGATTCCTTGTTTGGTGATGGTCTATGTTCTGCATGTGTAACTGAGCTGAGGTGTTCTGTTTATATAATTCCTATTTGACATTGCCACTTGTTCTCTTTTCCCAGTAGGTCATGTATTGGTATTCTCTGAAATGTATTGGTTTAATATTTGCATGTTTCCTTTTGATAGGTAGGGTATGGTGCTTTGTGAGTCCTGGTAGTGCTGTTAGGATACGGCGGGTTTGCTATGGGTTCTAAATGGGCAGTGTTTGTAGAAGTTCCTAATGTGTCTGGCGGTTGGCACTGGATTATAGTAATGTAGAAATCTTTTAGTCTTTCTTTATTCATACACTCATTAAGAGGCATGTTTACTAAAAGTTAGTATATGGTAACATTATGCAAATATTTATGCAAATGAGGCCCCTTATGAAAATGATGCCCCACACCGAGTCTCCGCACATGGCCCCGCACCCCCCTTGGGCCGCCCCTGATACCAATACATCTCCTACTGGGTTAAGGGAACAAGTGGCACCGTCAAATAGAAACTACATAAATAGAATACCTCAGCTAGGTTACACATGCAGAACATAGACCATCAGCAAACAAACAACAAGGGATCACAAATTAGAAATAGGAAGATAATTAAAGTGGGAACCCCAAACGTCAAACTTGGAATGTACAATAACACTGTAGAAATAAAGCTATAAATTTAATTTCCTCTTGTACTAAACAAAATGCAGATGTTAATATAGTAAATGACGGCAGATAAAGACCAGTATGGTCCATCTAGTATGCCCAGTAAGATGGCAAAAGTAGGTGCACCTGCCACTCCGTGCAGGCCACCCCTCCCCATGTCTTTGCTTAGGGGTGAACCCACCACTCCATGTAGGACACCCCTGTTTGTTGAGAAATTAGATAGTTAAGTTTATTCTGATTTTATCCTGTTACTGTAAAAGGGATCCACAGTGTCTGTCTTATGCCATTTTGAATTCTGTCACTGTATTTGCCTCCACCACTTCCATCGAGAGGGCATTCCAAGCATCCACCACCCTAAGAACATAAGAACATAAGATATGCCATCAGGGGCGGCCCAAGGGGGGTGCGGGGCCATGTGCGGAGACTCGGTGCGGGGCCTCATTTGCATAAGGGGCCTCATTTGCATAAATATTTGCATAATGTTACCATACACTAACTTTTAGTAAACATGCCTCTTCATGAGTGTATGGATAAAGAAAGACAAAGATTTCTACATTACTATAATCCAGTGCCAACCGCCAGGCACATTAGGAACTACTACAAACACTGCCCATTTAGAACCCATAGCAAACCCACCGTATCCTAACAGCACTACCAAGACTCATAAAGCACCATACCCTACCTATCAAAAGGCAACACTGCAAATATTAAACCAATACATTTCAGAGAATAACAATACATGACCTACTGGGGAAAGAGAACAAGTGGCAATGTCAAATAGGAATTATATAAACAGAACACCTCAGCTCAGTTACACATGCAGAACATAGACCATCACCAAACAAGTAATCACAATTTAGAAACAGGAAGACAATAATTAAACTGGGAACCCTAAAAGCCAAACTTGGAATGTACAACAATGTTGAAATAAAACTATAAATTAATTTCCTCTTGTACTAAACAAAGCACCGACATTAATGATGCACATTTCCCAGAGCTGACATATTCCAGTTAATAAATTCAAAATAAAGAGATATCTTTGTACCTTTTGTGCATTTTTTTTTCAGTTGCAATTGTTCCAGTCACTTTCTTCTGGTTTATTTGTGTCTTCTGCTAACTCTCCATCGTCTGCTGTCCATTTGTCCTTTCTTCTCTCCTCTAGTTTTTTTCCATTCTCTCTCTACATCTGCTTTAACATAATAATCTTTCTCCTTTTGCTCTTTCCTCATTCCTATTTCATCCACTCAAATTTTACCCCTCCATCCTCAATCCCCACTTAGGGGCTTGTTTACAAAGCCGCGGTAGCGGTTTGCGATCGTAATCGGAGCAGCGGCCCCATTGATTTCAATGGGGCCGCGGCTGCGATCGCGAACCACTACCGCGGCTTTGTAAACAAGCCCCTTAGTCTCCCAATACCCGGCCAATTGTAGATTTTTCTTCCCTCCCACACAAAATATTCTTCCCCTCTCCATTTCACTCTCCCAGCCCCATCCCCTTCTAATCTCCCCCAACATCAGCTCCCTTTTAGTTGCAGCCCCACCCAGTATCCGCTCCCTTCTAGTCCCCACATCAGCCCATTTCCAGTCCTAGCTCCCCCATCCATTTCCAGTCCTATCCGAGTCCCTTCATCAGCTCATTTCCAATACCAGCCTCCCATCAGCCCATTTCTAGTCCTTTCCTAGCCCCACCATCAGCCCATGTTAAATCCTAGCTCCCCTCCACTCAGCCCATTTCTAATCCAAGCCCCCCATGAACCTACTTCCAGTTCTAGCCCCTCCATGAGTCCATTTCAATCCAAGCCCCCACCACAGCCCATTTCCAATCTTAGCTCCCCCAACACCCAATTCCCAGTCCTATCCTAGCCCCTCCATCAGCCCATTTCCTGTCCTAGCTCCTTCCCCTAAGAGCCCATTCCAAGCCCCCCTCCCCATCAGCTATTTGCAGTTCAAGCCCCCTTCCACTCAGCCCATTTCCAGTCCTAGCAACCCCCCCAACCCATTACCAGTCCTAACCTCCCCATCAGCCCACTCCCAGTCCTAATCCCACCAGCCCATTTACAGTCCTAATCCCCCATCACCCAATTTTTAGTTTAAGCCCCCCCATAGCCCATTACCAGTCCTAACCCCCCATCAACCCACTTTCAGTCCTAATCCCATCAGCCCATATACAGATTTAGGTCCCCCATAGCCCATCACCACTCCTAAACCCCCCCAAGCCCATCACCACTCCTACCCCCCCAGCCCATCACCACTCCTAACCCCCCCCCAGCCCAGCCCAGCCCAGCCCATCAACACTCCTAAACCCCCCAAAGCCCAGCCCAGCAACACTCCTAAACCCCCCCCCCAGCCCAGCCCAGCAACACTCCTAACCCCCCCCCCAGCCCAGCCCCGCCCAGCCCATAAACACTCCTAAACCCCCCCCCAGCCCAGCCCAGCCCAGCCCAGCAACACTCCTAACCCCCCCCCCCAGCCCACCCCCCCCAGGCCAGCCCAGCCCAGCCCAGCCCAGCCCAGCGAAAATTAAAAGAAAAGAAAACCTGTCTGCTGCCGCGGTCGGGGCCGCCGCGGCCGAATCGAGCGTGCCGCGGGGCCCCCCAGTGCACGGCAGAGCCTGCCCACCGTGTAGCAGCTCGCGGTGGAGCGGTAAAGTCAGACGCGCCGGCTGGCAGAGCAGAGCGCGAGGGAAGAGTTTCTCCCTCGCTGCTCTGTTAAGCCCGCGGGGGCTGATGGGAACTTCCCATCAGCCCCCGCGGGCTTAACAGAGCAGCGAGGGAGAAACTCTTCCCTCGCGCTCTGCAAGCCGGCGCGCCTGACTTCAGCTCCCTAAAGAGAGAGCTGCTACAAGGAGGGCAGGCTCTGCCGTGCACAGGGGGGCCCCGCGGCACGCTCGATTCTGCCGCGGCGGCCCCGACCGCGGCAGCAGACAGGTTTTTTTTTTTCTTTTCAATTTTACTTTTCAAAAAGAATGTTTTTTGCGCGGGGCCCCCTGAAACGCGGGGCCCTGTGCAAAAAACATTCTCGCTCAATGGACGGGCCGGCCCTGTATGCCATACTGGGTCAGACCAAGGTCCATCAAGCCCAGTACTCTGTTTCCAACAGTGGCCAATCTAGGTCATATGTACCTAGCAGTTTCCCCAAGGGACACAGGTTCCACAATGCTTGTATTGGTTCAAGCATTGATATCCTGGGTCCCTTCTTAATAATGGCTTATGGACCTTTCCTCCAGGAATTTGTCCAAACCTTTTTTAAACCCAGCTACACTAACAGCCTTTACTACATCCTCCGGTAACAGATTCCAGAGTTTGATTACACTTTGAGTGAAAAAATATTTTCTTTTATTAGTCTTAAATAGTTTACCCTGTAGCTTCATTGCATGTCCCCTAGTCTTTCTATATTCTGATAAGGTAAACAATCGATCTACGTTTACCCGTTCCACTCCGCTCATTAATTTATAGACTATCATATCTCCCCTCAGCCGTCTCTTTTCCAGGTTAAAGAGCCCTAACCTTTTTAGCCTTTCATAGGAGTATCCTTCCATCCCCTTTACCATTTTGGTGACTCTTCTCTGAACCTTTTCTAATAACTCTATATCCTTTTTAAGATAGGGCGACCAGAATTGCACACAATATTCAAGGTGCGGTCTCACCATGGAACGATAGAGGCATTATAATATCCTTTGTTTTATTTTCCATTCCTTTCCTTATCATACCTAGCATTCTATTGGCTCTCTTGGCCGCCGCTGCACACTGGGCCGAGGGTTTTAACATGGTATCCACAATGACGCCTAAATCTTTTTCCTGGGTGGTGGTTCCTAATGCGGAACCTTGCATCGTGTAACCATAGTTTGGGTTGTTCTTCCCTACGTGCATAACCTTGCACTTGTCCACATTAAATTTCATCTGCCATTTTGATGCCCAGTCTTCCAATTTATTAAGATCCTCTTGCAATTTTCCACAATCCTCTTGGGTTTTAACAACTTTAAATAGTTTTGTTTTATCAGCAAATTTGCTAACCTCACTCGTTATTCCACTTTCCAGGTCATTTATGAATATGTCAAAAAGCAGCGGACCCAGCACAGATCCCTGGGGTACACCACTATTCACCTTTCTCCATTGGGAAAATTGGCCATTTAGCCCTACCCTCTGCTTTCTATCTTTTAACCAGTTCCTGATCCACAATAGTACACTGCCTCCTATCCCATGACTCTTTAGTTTTGCCAAAAGTCTCTCATGAGGGACCTTGTCAAAGGCTTTCTGAAAGTCCAGATACACAATATCAACCGACTCACCTTTGTCCACCTGATTATTCACTCCTTCAAAAAAACATAACAGATTAGTAAGACAAGATCTTCCTTGTCTAAAGCCATGTTGGCTGTCTCTCATTAGTTCATGACTTATCTACATGCTGAGTAATTTTATTCTTTATGATGGTTTCTATCATTTTTCCCGTTATTGACGTCAGGCTCACCGGTCTGAAGTTTCCCAGATCACCCCTGGAACCCTTTTTAAAAATTGGTGTTACATTGGCGATCCTCCAATCTTCAGGTATTAGAGATGATTTTAATGATAGTTCACAGATTACTAATAGCAGGTCTGCAATCTCATATTTCAGTTCTTTCAATACCCTTGGATGTATACCATCCGGCCCAGGTGATTTGCTACTCTTCAGCTTATCTAATAGTTGTAATACATCTTCTCAATATATCGATATTTCCTTCAATTCTTCTGCACCTTTAAATACCACTTCAGTCATGGGTAACATCCCTACATCTTCCTCAGTAAAGACTGAAGCAAAGAATTCGTTCAGTCTCTCCGCTATCGCCTTGTCTCCTCTTAGTGCTCCTTTAACCCCTTTATCATCTAATGGACCAACTGACTCTCTCACAGGTTTTTTGCTACGAATGTACTTGAAAAGGTCTTTACTTTGCGTTTTTGCTTCTGCAGCAAGCTTCTTCTCAAGTTCTCCCTTTGCCTGCCTTATCAATGCCTTACATTTGACTTGCCAGTGCTTGTGCTGTTTCCAGGTTTCGTCGTTTGGCTCTTTTTTCCATTTCCTGAAAGATGCTTTTTTGGCAACAGCCTCTCTGACCTCAACTTTAAACCATGCTGGCAGTTTTTTGGACTTCTTTCCACTTTTCTTAAAGCGTGGAATACAGCTGGTCTGGGCTTCCAAGATAGTATTTTTCAACAACAGCCAAGCCTGATGTAAGTCTTTAACCTTTGCAACTGCTCCTTTTAGTTTTTTCTTAACTGTTTTCCTCATTTTATCATAGTCTTCCTTTTGAAAGTTAAAAGGTAGTACTGTGGATTTCCTTACTATCCCTCCTCCACTAATTAAATCAAAGGCGATCATGCTATGATCACTATTGCCAAGTGGCCCCAACAAACTTATCTCTTGCACTAGATCTGGTGTTCCACTAAGGATTAGGTCTAATATGGCTTCCCCTCTGGTCGGTTCATGAACCAGCTGCTCCAAGAAGCAGTCATTTATTTCATCTAGGAGCTTTATCTCCCTAGCATGTCCTGACGTGACACTGACCCAGTCGATACCGGGGTAGTTGAAATCACCCATTATTATTACTGTGCTGTAACTTTTGCTAGCTTCCTTGATTTCTTTGAGCATTTCATCATCCATTTGGTCATTCTGGCCAGGCGCTCGATAGTACACCCCCACTGCCATTGCTTTCCCCCTTTTACATGGAATTTCAATCCATATAGATTCTACAGCAGATTTTGTTTCCTGCACAACTTTAATCCTTTCTGACTCAATGCCCTCTCTAACATAGAGAGCAACCCCTCCACCAATTTGATCAGCTCTATCATTACGATATAGTTTGTACCCAGGTATCACAGTGTCCCACTGGTTTTCGTCCTTCCACCATGTCTCTGATATGCCAATCATATCTAACCTTTCATTTAGTGCTATATATTCTAACTCTCCCATCTTATTTTTTAGACTTCTAGCATTTGCATACAAGCATTTTAGAGAATGTATTTTATTCATATTAATTTGTCTGTTAGACATGAGTAATTTGGGATCTTTAAGCTCTGTCTGCTCCATACTTGAGGGCATTTGGGCTACTTTACTCTTTTGTGGAACCTCTCTGCTTTTGGTAGTATCCTTCAAAGATACATTCTTCCGAACCATCTGCTCTTGGGCGACTGTCGGCTTTCCCCTAATATCTAGTTTAAAAGCTGCTCTATCTCCTTTTTAAAGGTTAATGCCAGCAGCCTGGTTCCATCCCGGTTAAGGTGAAGCCCATCCCTTCGGAAGAGCCCCTCCTTTCCCCAGAATGTTCCCCAGTTCCTAACAAATCCAAACCCCTCATCTCTGCACCATTGTCTCATCCATGCATTGAGACTCTGGAGCTCTGTCTGCCTTTTGGGTCCTGCGCGTGGAACAGGAAGCATTTCGGAGAATGCTACCCTGGAAGTTCTGGATTTCAACTTCCTACCTAAAAGCCTAAATTTAGCCTCCAGAACCTCCCTACCACATTTTCCTATGTCATTGGTACCAACATGTACCAAGACAGCAGACTCCTCCCCCGCACTATCTAAGACCTTATCTAGGTGGCGCGTGAGGTCCGCTACCTTCGCACCTGGCAGGCATGTTACCAGGCGATCCTCACGTCCACCAGCCACCCAGCTATCTCCATGCCTAATGATCGAATCACCAACTATAACGGCTGTCCTAACCCTTCCCTCACGGGCACTTGGCGAGAGGGGTTTACATCACCTGGAGGACAGGTCCTAGTTACAGGATCACTTCCTGCCACACCAGGGTGATGCTCTCCTGTCACGTGACCTCTCTCCTCCATGGCAACAGGGATGCTGCCAGACTGGAGGTGGGACTTCAGGACTATATCCCTGTAGGTCTCGTCTATGTACCTCTCTGTCTGTCTTATGCTTTCCAAGTCTGCTACTTTAGCCTCTAGAGAACGGACTCGTTCCCTGAGAGCAAAGACCCTTTCAGTGAAAAAGTATTTCCTGACATTTCCTTTCAATTTACCCCCTTGCAGCTTCATGTTATGCCCTCTAGTTTTACAGCCAATCAGATTTTTTTCTTCCCTCCCACACAAAATTACTTTCCCCCTCCATCCTTGTTCCCCCAGCCCTATCCCCTTCTAGTCCTCCCCAACATCAGCTCCCTTCTAGTTCCAGCCCCACCCAGCATCCGCTTCATTCTAGTTCCATTCTCCCACCCCCTCGCATCAGCCAATTTCCAGTCCTAGCCCCCCCCCCCCATCAGCTCATTTCCAGTCCTATTCCAGCCCCCATTAGCCCATTTCCAGTCCAAGCTCCCTCAACAGCTCATTTGCAGTTCTAGCCCCCCCCCCCATCAGCCATTTCTAATCCTATTCAAGCCCCTCAGCCCATTTCCAGTCCAAGCTCCCCCACACTCAGTCCATTTCCAATCCTACCCCCCCAAAAGCCCATTTCCAGTCCTAGCCCTCCCCATCAGTTTGTTTGCAATCCTAGCCCCCCACCCCCTCAATCAGCTCATTTCCAATCTTAGGCCCCCCTAGCCTCTCCCTGAAGAGCCCCGCGGCAGACTTTAGAGGCCCCGGCTCACCTCCCTACAGCGTCTCATGGCTCCCAGCAGTCTCAGCAACAGCTCCCTACAGCCGCTGAAATGAAGAGCGTTGTTTTCCTTCACTTTGGCAGCTGTATTGTAATGTAGATCGCTGGCACGCAGAGAGCCGGGATACAAGAAGTGCCCTTTGACCTCCGGCGCGCCAGCGATCTACATTTACAATACAGCTGCCGAAGTGAAGGAAAATGCTCTTCACTTCAACAGCTGTAAGGAGCTGTTGCCGAGTTGCCAGGAGCCGCTGTAGGGAGAGCCGAACATGTACAGGATGTTGTTGGCACAGGGCCCCCTGAAGCATGGGGCCCTGTGTGAACAACATTCTCACACAATGGATGGGCTGGTCCTGTCTCCAGAGACATTTTAGAAGCCGATTCTGGGGACGATCCGAGTGTGAAGATGTCCAAGTCTGAACAGGGGTGTGGTGGACGTGTTCTCAGGGACCTGGACGATCCTGCCTGATTTCAGGAATGTCATGGACATCTGGCATCATGTCTAAGTTTACACCTGTTCCAGCCATGAACAAGCTCTGAAAAGTGCTAATTTGGCTGAAAAATGGTATGATATTTTGCAAAATAATGTTTTATTCAAAAATTGGATCCAGCCAAGAACTTCCTTCACTGGTCTGCTCACAATATATACAATGCAGACATTTATAAATGTCCCAATGGCAATTCTTCCTGAATATATCCAGATAAAGATGGGGTCAGATCTATCAGCCAGTCTGCCAGATTCCTTCCATGAGCAGAGGCCACTAAAGGGGGCTCCGTAAACACCAGATGGATAGTAAATTTCCTAGTGCTATAAAAATTCTTCACCTCCCTGGCCCTGGTGGACTATGGTAAAACGCAAGTGGTTTTATCCAGGGCCATGAAGGTGAAAGATTATTTTGCAGCACCTGGGAAATTCTGACTATCCATCGTGCAGGCAACGATTAAAGGAAGCACCTCCCGGCACCACCATCACAGCGCTCCCTGCAGGCCGTGCAGGCAACGATTAAAGGAAGCGCCTCCCAGGGCGCCTATGCCTGGCGGGCCCGCGCCAGAGGTCCTTGCCAGAGGGCCCTTAGGCGTGGCCCTTCAGTGGGGACCAAGGCGCTTTAGTGCGCTGCTCCTCCACACCTCCACACCTCACCGCCTGACCCTATCCAACCTCCTCACGAGGTAAGCACCCCTCTCCTAATGCCACCCACAGCCACTTGACTCCACAGCTATCATAGCTCCCTCATTACCCTCTACTGCAGCTAACCCGCCATTGCAATAATCAGGTTACCCACTGCTTGCACTGGACTGGTTACCCACTGCTATCCACTGTTTGCATAGAACTGCTACCCACTGCCTGCTTGTTTGCCTATTACTTGCTACCCACTGTGTGCCTAGAACTTGCTATCCATTACCATGGCCCCACACCTCATCACCCTTCTCTTCCTCATCCTCCCCAACTGTCTCCCCTCTTACCAACACCCTCCCTCCTCTTCCCCCTTCCCTCCCCTACCTTCCTCACTTGTCCCTCTGTTCTGCCCCCTAGCCTAGCATCTGCTCTTGAGCTTCTTCATACCATCCCCCGCATTCAGCCAGCCCCCCTCTCCTTAAGGCAACCCCCACCCTCGCTTCCGCCGTAATCTCTCCACTTTACCTTGCTCTCTAATACTCCTTCTCTCATCAGGTAATATCTACCTCAACTGTGCCCCCCCCCCCGGATTTCTCACACCAAAAAAAGTTCCTCACGTACCCTATCTAATCTCAGCTACATCCCGCTCCTCCCTCCTCCCGCCTTCCCTCATTCATCCCACAATCACTCATCCATAGATATCAACTCCAACCCTACCCCCAAAAATAATCCCTCACATAACCTACCTGATACCATCAATTTACCCCTCTCTTCCACTCCCTCATGTCACTCTTGGAGAGCATACACACCCAGACATACCCACCCACACCCTGCTCCCTCTAAATCTCAGTATTACCCTAGAAATAGACCCCCACGCCACTCCGATAAGAAATCCACACGTTATCCAACCTTATCCATATCCCTCTCCTCCCCCCCCCCCTCCGCTCTCCCATTTTCATGCGCCCTATGGAATGCATGCTCAGTCATAAAAAAACCAAACCACACTTTTAGTCATGACCTTTTTATCTCTAATGCCAGGTTTCAGTCAAGGCAAGGTGGTGTAGGGCTTCCCCCAGACGACACCGCATCCATTGCCTCTCTCTGCTATGGGGGCTACCAGTTCTCCCATACACCTCGATCTACTGGTTGCAGTGGTGGCGTTGGCCTCCTACTCTCTCCATCCTGCCAATTCCAACCACTCCTGCTGCCCCAATCACACTCCCCCCTTTCCTTCAAAGTCCACTCCATTCGCCTCCTCACACCACTTCCCCTCCGAGTAGCTGTTATTTATCGCCCACCTGACAAATCCAAATCATCCTTCCTCACCGACTTAAACTCCTGGCTCTCTGCCTTTATGGATCCCTCCTTCCCCACTTATTCTTGGCGATTTCAATATTCACATCGACAATCCCTCTGACCCCCATGCCTCAAAGTTCCTCACTCTTACCTCCTCGTTCGACCTCCAACTTTGCTCCACTGCCCCCACACACCTACATGGCCACTGCCTGGACCTAATACTCTTCTCAAATTCCTCTCCCTCAAAACTTCCTCAAATCAATCCTTCCCTCATCTGACCATCACCTCTTAACATTTACTGTTCAGCTTCCGCCGTCCCAACCTCGTCCTGTCTCCTCCGACCTATTTAGAAACCTTCATAATATTGATCCCCCGACTCTCTTCTCCACCATCTCTCCATCTCTTTCTTCCATTTTAGCCTCAGAGTCCGTTGACAAGGCATTATCCTCATACAATGCTACACTATCCTCAGCCCTTGACACTCTTGCCCCTCCCACCCCACGTCCTGTCAAACGATCTACTCCCCAACCCTGGCTTTCACCTACAATCCATTACCTACACATCTGCGCCCGTTCTGCCAAACGTGCTTGGTCCAAATCCCGCTCCCCGGAAGACCTTCTACACTTCAAATTCATGCTTGGCTCCTTCCAATCAGCCTTAGCACTTGCCAAACAAGATTACTTCATCCATCTGACCAACTCCCTTGCCTCTGATCCTCACCGTCTCTTTAACACCCTCAACTCTCTCCTCAAGGTCCCCCTGCCCCCGATCCCGCCCTCCCTTTCTGCCCAAAACCTTGCCGACTACTTCCATGGCAAAATCCACAAGATTACCCTCCAATTCCTTACCCCCTCATCTACCTCCCTTCCTCCCCAATTCTCCTCCCCATCTATACTCCCCCTGCCACCCTCTCCTCCTTCCCTCCGATTACCTGAAGAAGAAACCGCACTCCTTTCCACCTCCAAACCCACCACTTGTTCTTCAGACCCTATCCACACCCATCTCCTACGTTCCATTTCCCTCACCATTGTCACCTCCATCACTCATATCCTCAACCTTTCACTCTCCACTGCAACTGTCCCCCTCGACTTCAAACAAGCTGTTGTCACACCCCTCCTCAAGAAACCCTCACTTGATCCCACATGCCCTTCTAACTAATTGACCCATCTCCCTCCTTTCCTTCATATCCAAACTATTAGAATGAGCAGTCCACCGTCGCTGCCTCGACTTCCTCACCTCCCAGACCCTCCTGGACCCACTACAATACAGCTTCCGTCCCCTACACTCCACTGAAACGGCACTCACAAAAGTCACCAACGACCTGTTCCTGGCTAAATCTAAGGGCCTCTATTCTATCCTCATCCTTCTTGACCTTTCTGCTGGCTTTGACACCGTTAATTACAACCTTCTCCTCACCACCCTTTCCTCGCTTGGCTTCAGGGACTCCATACTATCCTGATTCTCCTCCTAAATCTCCCATCGCTCATTCAGTGTATGCTCTGGTGGCTTCTCCTCCTCCCTTACCTCGCTCCATGTAGAAGTACCCCAGGGATCTGTCTTGGGCCCCCTCCTCTCTTTCTATACCCAAGGCCTTGGTGCGCTTATCTCTGCCCATGGCTTTCAGTACCATCTCTATGCTGATGACTCCCAAATTTACTTCTCTACACTTAATATTTCTCCGGCAACCCAGTCCAAAATCTCTGCCTGTCTTTTGGACATCGCTGCCTGGATGTCTCATCGCCGACTGAAACTGAACATGGCCAAGACTGAACTCCTCCCCCCCACTCCCCCCCGTCTCAGTTCGTGTGGATGGATCTACTATCCTTCCTGTTCCCTCTGCCCACAATCTAAGGGGTTATCTTTGACACCTCTCTCTCGCCTTCTCCGCTCATATCCAGCTTGTTGCTAAGACCTGCCGCTTCTCTCTACAACATCAGCAAAATCCACCCCTTCCTCTCTTAACACACTACCAAAATGCTTATCCACTCCTTAATCTCCTCTCGCCTCAATTACTGCAACATACTCCTCACTGGTCTCCCCATGAGACACCTCCTTCCCCGTCAATCTATACTAAATCACGCTGCTCGGCTAATCTTCTGCCAGCCTCGCCATGCCCACGTTACTCCTCTTCTCAAGTCGCTTCACTGGCTCCCTGTCCAATTCCGCATCCAATTAAAGCTTCTCCTACTGACCTATAAATGCATTCACTCTATGGCCCCTCAATACCTCTTATCTCTTATCTCTCCCTACGTCCCCTCTCGGAATTTGCACTCCGCTAACAAATTAATTCCATCAATGCCTTTCACCCGCACCGCAAACTCCCAACTGCGCTCCTTTCACCTTGCTGCACCATACACCTGGAACAGCCTACCTGCGTCTGTGCAGCAGTCATCCTCCCTGGCCCTCTTCAAATCCAGGTTGAAGACCCACCTCTTCACCGTTGCATTCAGATCCTGACTTCCATCCTCATCTCACCCTAACCCCCGTCAATGTTTATGACCAAACTATACCACACCACACCTTGTGCAGAATGGACTAACGCTCTGTATTGTTCTAATTAGATTGTAAGCTCCGATGAGCATGACTCTGACAGGCAGGGACTGTCTCTTATATGTTGGCTACCTCTTGTAGGTTAGCTGTGCAGTGGTGCTTGCGTGGTGCTCTATAAATGTTGAATAGTAGTAATGGTGGTGTTTAAGGAGCCCCAGTTAGTGGCGGATTGTTAGATTAATGTCTATTTACTCTACCATAATGCTATAATCTAAACTAGCTTAAAATCTTTCAAAGCAAAAAAGGACTCGAGTGAGAAAGTAGACTAGTAAGATACTAGCTGAAAGAAGTGTCTGACAAAAAAATATTTTTATATATACTTTCTATATACACGAGTAAAGGCTCTGACATTAATTTTCAAAAGAGGCTATGTTTGTTAGTACAGATAGAGACATTTCATTCCCTAATAGTATCTCTCTGGGAGGACATGCTATTAGAGTAAAAAGAGAAAATGACATACTTGGGAGTAACTGATTTGTAAATTATCCTTTCAAAGTCCAGTGACGAAGGGGAAACTGTTAGGTACTTGTGACCTGGAATGGCCACTGTTGGAAACAGGATACTGGGCTTGATGGACCTTGGTCTGACCCAGTATGGCATTTATGTTCTTATAGATAGTGCAAAGTGTACTTTATATACTGTGACAGACTTAGCGTCTTAGAAGTTATTTGGAGTATGAAGATTTGCTTACTGGATTATTTAATAAATCAGTTGCCATTGGTCCAGAATGCAGCTGCAAGAGTAATTACATGTATAGGAAGACTGGAACATACTACTCACATGATGATTAAGTTACATTGGCAACCTATTGCCTTTCATCTAAGATGTAAATGCTTGTACTTTGTATTTGGGTTAAATTGGGCAGTGAGTTGCTAGCCAGCTTCTGGCTAAGTAGTATCAAGTGGCTACTCCTAGATTTGGTATAGAAAAACCTGGAAGTTGGACTTCAGTTCTCCTCTACAGTTCCAAGCCTTGGACTTAAAATAAAAAAAAAAAACAAACAACCCTAAACAAACTATTCAGCAAGGATTTATTTTGCCCTAGCTCTGGGTCAGAGTTTAGAAGGAAAAGATTATACATTTCCTGACAAACCTGCAACCTCAAGGTACCCTTGGGAAAAGATTGAGCCTTGGAACTGCCAGAGATCAAATTAAACTGCCATTTGAATAGTGAAGAAAGAAAAAAAAACAACAGCAAAACAGAGTAAAATAGAGATAAAAAGGGTCCTGGTAGATAAGACAGCAAGTAAAACAAAAAAAACAAGCAAACATGCACAATGACTTACCAATGTCAATCTGCTCCTCTTTGGGGTAATTTATGAAATCATCTTTCATCTTGCTATTTTCTTGTAACCAATTCGAAGGTATTATTTATAGCATATAACCTGCATAATCAAGAGATATTAAGTAAGGATAAAAAGTATTTTTAGAGGACATTTATGCAACTTAAATCATGGGTAGATTCTGTTATGCTAGACTATCTTGCACTATTGCAGTGCTTCCCATATGTCTGTCCATTATGACCCCATTTTAGTGGTTGAAAATTCACGAGACCCCAGATAATAAGCAAAACAAAATTATTACTCCACAAAAATTCATTGGGTTTCTTAAAGGTTCGGTAAGATAAATTTTTAAAATAGATGTATGTATATATCTGGTAGATTTAAAGATCTTAATATGTATATGTTAGAGGAAAGGCAGGATAGAGGAAATATGATAGACATTGCATAAATGGAGAGCCTCTTGATTAAAAGCAAGCTCTGCTTCAAGGTGACATAGGATGAGGGTGAAAGGGATAGACTCAGGAGTAATATGCAGAAATATATTTTTTTACAGAAAGAGTGGTAGATGTGTGGAATAGTCTCCAAGTAGAGGTGGTAGAGATAATAGTATCTGAATTCAAAAAAGCATGGGACAAACACAGACGATCTCTAAAGGAAAAAAAAAAGGGACTTTAGTATTTGATATGGAAAGGCAGACGAGATAGAAACATGATGGCAGAAAAAAAACCCCACATGGCCTATGTTTCTATGGTGTACTCACCATGCCAGCGACGTATTAGCTTGCAAACTGAAGTTCAGTTTCTCAAGCTCCTCTGCAATTCACAGTCTCTGAACCATCTGACCAACCTGCCTCTTTAGGTGGAGGCTGCCAGTAGATGAGCTGGGAGGGTGCCTACAAGTATTGAGATCAGTATGTGTGGGTGGGTGACAAAGTAGATCCGAGTGTGTGGATGACTGAATGTGTGAGTGCATGGGTGGTGAATTTGAGTATGGGATGTTAGAAAGGGTGGGAGGATTTATTTTATTTATTTATTTTATTTAGACAGTTTTGTATACCGCCTTATCCTTCAATCAAAGCGGTCACAACACAATTGGGGGATACATTTAACACGCGGGGATATGAGACACATACACTAATACTTACAGGGAACATGGGCAGTGGAGGGTTAAGTGACTTGCCCAAGACCACAAGGAGCATACCTTGCCCCAACCACTAGGCTACTCCTCCCTATAGGATGCCTATAGGTGTACAGTTGGGATCTGTGCATGTGCGACTAAGTGGATTTAGGTGGGCGATTGAGTGTGACTGCATGGGTAGTAAATGTCTGGGTGCTGTGTGTTTGAATTGATGGAAGGAGTAAATCATCTCCAAGTTCTCTTATCACAGCAGGTGGAGATTGTCTGTGGCACCCCTATTCTCCTCCTGCAGGCTCTACTGTTCACCATTTTATTTACCTTCCCTCCTTTTCCATGCCACTCTCTTCTCCTTCTTCCAGCATCCCCACCCCTAAGCTCATATCCCTCCAGGTTCATCCACTCCCCTGGCAGCTCATCTCCCCCACCCAGATCCATTCCCTTGGACTCATTCCTTCTCTCTCTTCTCTTCCTCCCAAACCTTACTTCACAAGACTTCTTCCTTCCCTCCCTACCAGATTGGGATAGTGGATGAGTGAGCATTGAGCCAATCATTCCTTCTTTTCTCAGCATCTCTCTCTCTCTCTCTCTCTTCCCTCCTACAGGCTCATATCACCACTTTCTTCCCCCACCCCACACACAACCATTCGCCACTTCCCTTTCTCCTTTTCTCTCTTCTCAACCAGGCTGGTTCAGTGCTCTCTTCCACTATCCTGATCATTCCTTCTCAGCCCCTCACTTTCCTTCCTTCTGCAGACTCATATCCCCACTCTCTTCCCCTCCCTCGCCCCCAACAATGCTGTCCCTCCAGAGACAACCACTCTTCTCTCCCATCTTCCAGCTCCCCTCTTTGCTCATCCATACTTCCACTTCCGAGGGTGATGATATATCCACTTCATTCTCTTTTCATGCTAAAGTTATCACTGTCTCTTTCAGCACCCCCCTCCCCCCAATCCTACCAGCAGGAGAGAGAGAGAGAGACTAGGGATGCCTGGGGCCATCTCCTCTTCTTGCTGGGGGAGGAAGAAAGAGAAGGCTTGGGATGGCAACGGCTGTCGGCAGCAGGGGAGGCTAGGATCGCAGTGGTGAATGCTGCTCAATAAACCTAGGTAAGGGAAATAAGGCCTGGCTAGCAGAGCTGGTGCAAGGAGATGAGGCACTCTAAGTGACCTCATCCTTTGCGCTGCAGGGCACCCATTGCTACCGCTGCCACCCCTCTCCAGAACAGACAGTGGTGGCAATAGTCACAAACAGCCCCACAGAGCTTACTTTCAAGTTTCAGTGCCACGGGGCTGTTTGCTTCCGCTGCTCTTCGCCACCCGACGCGGACTTCTCGTGCTACCAGGAAGTTGGTATTGGACATCAGAGAGCAGTGGAAGCAATCAGCCCCGTGGAGCCAAAGCTTGAAGGTAAGCTGCATGGGGCTGTTTGCGGCTATTGCTGCCAGTCAGTCCCATCAGCAGAGAAGCCTTGGGAGTGCAGCAAATGACTGTCCTCAAAACTGAAGGTGATCAGACCTGACTGGCACCAGAAGAGGCCCAAGATCAATAGGTTGGTTAGTGCCAGCATTGGTACAAGGGGGGCGGGGGGGGGGCTGATAAGTTTCTAGCCTTGTAATGAAACAGAAAACTACTGGAACACTTCTCCGAGAGATCATTTCCGGAAATGAATTGTGCCCGTAGCTTTCTGTTTCATTACAAGGCCAGAGACCTTTGAGCCCCGCCTCATAGCAGGGGAGGCCAGGGCTGGTGATGATTGGCTTCTGAGGTTATAGCAAGGAATTCAGGGCTGGGTGGTGACCGGCTTTGCCTCAAACAGCTTGTAGCTAACATGATGGTTAGAATTTAAGCAATTAGGTTTCATACTAGAGGAACTTTTATTACTCCAATAACAAGGCGGCCTAAGAGGACATTCAGTGCACAGTATAAAGATGTAAATCCATATAGGCAATATTGTTTCCCAAGGCTTCAAGCAGGGCCGGCCCGTCCATTGAGCAAGAATGTTTTTTGCACAGGGCCCCGCGCAAAGAACATTCTGCTTTTTTCAAAACTAAAATTTAAAAAAAAAAAAAAACACTGGCTACCGCCGCGGCAGCAGCAGAATGGACTGTCCCGCGGGGCCCCTTCTGCCCGGCTGAATCCCTCCCTGCCCCCCCCCCTCACTCCCTCCCTCCGTGCCGGCTTTGAGAGTCGCGAAGGGAGAGTGTCTCCCTTGCGTCTCTGTTAAGCCTGCAGGGGCTGATGGGAAATTTCCCATCAGCCCCTGCGGGCTTAACAGAGACGCAAGGGAGACACTCTCCCTTCGCGACTCTCCCATCAGCCCCTGCAGGCTTAACAGAGACGCAAGGGAGACACTCTCCCTTCGCGACTCTCAAAGCCGGCACGGAGGGGCTCAGCCGGCACAGAGGGAGGGAGTGAGGGGGGGGGCAGGGAGTGAGGGGGGGGGCAGAAGGGGCCCCGCGGGACAGTCCATTCTGCCGCTGCAGCGGTAGCAGCCAGCGGGGTTTTTTTAAATTTAATTTTACTTGAGCCAATGGGGGGGGCTAGGACTGGAAATAGGCTGGGGGGGTTAAGACTGGAGGTGGGCTGATGGGGTAAGGACTGGTAATGGGCTGTTGGGGGGGGTTAGAACTGGTAATGGGCTGTGGGCTGATGGGGGCTGTCTGGTAATGGGCTATGGGGGGGATTAAGACTGGTAATGGGCTGTGGGCTGATGGGGGCTGTCTGGTAATGGGCTATGGGGGGGCTAGGACTGGAAATTGGCTGGGGGCTTAAGACTGGAAGTGGGCTGATGGGGTGTTAGGACTGGTAATGGGTTATAGGGGGGGCTTAAACTGAAAATGGGGTGATGGGGGGGCTAGGACTGGTATTGGTTTGGGGGGTTGCTAGGACTGGAAATGGGCTGATGGGTGGCTAGGACTGGAAATGGGCTGATGCAGGGACTAGAAGGGAATGGATGCTGGGTGAGGCTGGAACTAGAAGGGAGCGGATGTTGGGGGAGGATTAGAATGGGATGGGGCTGGAAGAGTAAAATGGAGAAGGGAAAAATATTTTGTGTGGGAGGGATAAAAAAAAAAATCTACAATTGGCCGGGTATTGGGAGAGTAAGTGGGGATTGATGATGGAGGGGTAAAATTTGAGTGGATGAAATAGGAATGAGGAAAGAGCAAAAGGAGAAAGATTAGTATGTTAAAGCAGATGTAGAGAGAATGGAAAAAAACTAGAAGAGAGAAGAAAGGACAAATGGACAGCAGACGATGGAGAGTTAGCAGAAGACACGAAGAAACCAGAAGAAAGTGGCTGGAGCAATTGCAGCTGAAAACAAAATGCACAAAAAGGTAGAAAAATCTCTCTTTATTTTGAATTTATTAATTGGAATATGTCAGCTCTGGTAAATGTGCATCATTAACGTCTGCGCTTTGTTTAGTACAAGAGCAAATTAATGTATAGTTTTATTTCTACAGTGTTGTACATTCCAAGTTTGGCTTTTGGGATTCCCAGTTTAATTATTGTCTTCCTGTTTCTAAATTGTGATTACTTGTTTGGTGATGGTCTATGTTCTGCATGTGTAACTGAGCTGAGGTGTTCTGTTTATATAATTCCTATTTGACATTGCCACTCGTTCTCTTTCCCCAGTAGGTCATGTATTCTTGTTCTCTGAAATGTATTGGTTTAATATTTGCAGTGTTGCTTTTTGATTGGTAGAGTATGGTGCTTTGTGAGTCCTGGTAGTGCTGTTAGGATACGGCGGGTTTGCTATGGGTTCTAAATGGGCAGTGTTTGTAGTAGTTCCTAATGTGTCTGGCAGTTGGCACTGGATTATAGTTATGTAGAAATCTTTTAGTCTTTCTTTATCCATACACTCATTAAGAGGCACATTTACTAAGAGTTAGTATATGGTAACATTATGCAAATATTTATGCAAATGAGGTCCCTTATGCAAATGAGGCCCCGCACCGAGTCTCCGCACATGGCCCCGCACCCCCCTTGGGCCGCCCCTGGCTTCAAGTATACGACACTTGAGAACGAAACTGAAAAAAAAAAAAAAGCATGGTCTTTTTTTCTTTTGCTAACTTAGGGAGGCTGTTTTAAAGTGATGTTCGTGATTTGGACATCTGCAAACAGGCATATAGATGTCCAAGTCACAGAGATGTCCCCAGAGTTAGTTTAGAAGCTGGTTCTCTAGATGTCCCCAGTGTGACGACATCCAAGTCTGAATGGGGGCATGACAGAGGCATGGCCACAGCATTTCTAACACCCTGGATGTCCCAAATCGCATATAAAGTTAAACCTGCTTCAGGCATGAACAGGCGTATGAAAAGTACTCATTTTGTCAGGCCAATGTCTGGAAGGTGTTGAGAAAGTGTAAAATACCCTTGTATGTAGCTCTATGTCAAGAAACACCGACAGGGAATAAGGACTCCTGTTTTCACTTTGCTGTGCCGCCGGACGTCCCCTTATGCTAGCTTGCCTGAGAAGGACATTCCCGACCCCAGTGTCCCTAATGGAGTCATCTATGTGCCCACCCACATGGATGTCCACATCACGAACGTCTATGTTCAGAAATCAGTCAGACAGACATACCTGATGTTTTACTGCACGTTCTGCCCTGGACGTCCCCGATTTAACTTGGATGTTCTTTCTAACTGTCCCAGCCACAGGGTACCCTCAGTAAAATTTATTTTGGGGTCTCTAAATCTGAACATGCATCACTGATTTGAATCCTCTTGGTATTGTTTCCAATCTTCACTTCTGAGAAAGTAACTAGCAAAAAGGTGTGTTGCAAGACATTTTATTTCTTATCCAATTTGAAGAATTAATTCTAAAACTAGTCAATTAACTGTACTAAGAAAGTAGGGATTGACATACTTTGTCACATAAAATACACATGGTTATTTCATCAACAAAAAAAAATTTAATATTCTCTTTTCTGTCTAATTTATTCAGTAGAATTCTGTCTCTTATCAGAGTTTCGGATCTGAACATGTTTTGGAGTATAAGCTGTGCTAAAATACAGACCATCCTAGGGGGCTCACAAGCTCTCAATACTGTAAATATTTAATGTGACTATTACTAAAAATATGAGAATATAGTTCTTATCTGTTATCTTGTTCTGTAAGTCCCACCTAGTCCACCCTATTCCTCTTGAGATCCATAGACTCCAGCAGATTCATTGCTTTCCCTTCTTTGCAATAAAAGATCTTATTTCTCCATAGTGTCTTGAATGTTCGCTGATTTTATATCCATCATGTATTCCCTTCTTTTCTCCAAAGCTCGTGCTAGTTTGTAAGTATGGCAAAAATTAGTGAAATGCCACACAAATTTTCTATGTGGAAGTTGCTATAGGGTTTTTTTCTTTGTTGTTTTTTTTACTTAGAAGGATGTTATATATTACAAAGCACATTTACTCAGATATGTGGAACATAATTTGAGGTAAAAAACTACTATGGGGCATATAGTATCTCATACAGGTATGTTTACTAAGGAGTGTTAAGGAAGCAAAGGCGGTGTTATCAGCACCGTAAGCGGTGAACGCTGAGGAAAGCGCCAATGCTGGATTAACATGCGGAGACAGGTCCCTTAGCATTAAAAGGTAAAAAGAGGTGGAGACTGGGCGGGGATAGCATGTGCTCCTTTAACGCCAGTTTGTGTTACTGTGCGTTAAAGCTTCCAGCGCTGGGAACCCTAATGCCATCTGAAAGCTCGAAGGGTTATTTCTGAGGGGAGAGAACCTATATTAAATGTATGCAACGTGCACCACCCATCGAAGTTATCAAATTAGTGATCCAAATTAGTGCTCCATTGGCAGCAACATCAAATATTCATGCCCCCATAATTTGGAAAGCCAAAATACACTAATATAGACCCCAAAAATCAGACAAACCGAAACTTAATTTAACACAATTGCTTTGAAAAGATTTTGTTGGATGTGCTGTCACAAGAAATGGAGACAAAATTTCTCCCACCCACTGCAGCAACCCCTTTAATCAAATGTGAAATTAAAATTGCTGTGAATGTCGTGTGGAGTACAACAAGTGGTGTTTGAGCTAAGTAGCCAAGTGCTACATACGATGTGGCACGTTTCGGGTGAAACTTCCAACACTGCTTCAGGTATTGCAGGACTCTCAAACAACGCGTCGGTCAGTGGACTCGATGACAAATTTTGCAAATTAGATGGTCTTTTGAAAGTGGCGTCTGACATCAAGGAGAAAACCTGTCAGCTGTCTATTGCTAAGGGCCACCCACTGCACAGGGAACCCCAAGCGTGACTGGATGTCATCGTAGGAGGCTGGCCCAATCCTGTTCAAGGTTTAAACCCGTCGAGAAAACAGTGTCTAATTTAAATATCCATGCTTGCTCACAATGCTGAAGCTTAACGTGATCACCGCCCCTAGGATCCACCAGAATGTGATCGATAATATGCCAGTGTAGTTGATCAAAACAATGTTCAACCATGGGCGCAGACAGCGGGGGTCATGTGTATGTGTCTTCAAAGAAGTGTGAGCTGTAGCAATGCAGTTTACATGCAAGCGGTGCCCAGGCTTTATTTAACAGGTCTTTTATACCGCTCTGTCATTTCAATCAATGTGGTTTACATTGTAACTTAAACTTGGTAATGTACATTAAACAGGGACATTGATAACTTGGATTTTTCTGAGGCAGTGGAGGGTTAAGTGACTTGCCCAAGGCCACAAGGAGTGCTAGTGGTCTCTTGGTTCCCAAGCCAGTGCTCTAACCATTAGACTACTGCAACATGCTGTTGGTCAGCTATACAGCAACCCCACATACTGAAAACTAACCTTCTGCTTGTAAATGGTGTCTCGCACAGTAAATAGTTGCAACTTATGGCTGTGATGCTATAATGCATTCCCTGTAACACCATCATCTAGGCCCATCCCCACCGCATTCCCCTACACTTACCTCCCAACATGACACTGTTGAAGGACTAGAAAGGGGGGCTGTTACTTCTGGAGAGAAATCTGAAATTGTGAGTATATACTTCTGGGAATTTTTCTGAAAGGAATTTTTTTTCTTTTAAAGCTAATTAATCTGTGAACCCACTATTTTTTTGTTAAATCAGTCAGGGCCTAGTAGCAACAGTTTAAGATTCAATTTAAAACACAGAAGAGAACTTTCTGGTTACCTTTCATACCCAGTAGACAGCTGTAGTTTAAATTTCATAGTCACTCAGGGCCTAGCATCAGCAAAGTACTTTTAGTTTCAAATTAAAACACAGAAGAAAGCTTTCTGGTTAAATTTAGAATCCAGCAGAGAGCTTGTAGTTTAAATTTCATAATAGGTTAGAGCCTAGTAGCAGCAAAGAGCTATAATTTAAATCAAATCAGAATATAGCTTACCTCAGCGGCACAGGACAAGGTACTGTGTAGCAGCCCTTTGATTTAATTAGTGGAGGAGGGATAGTAAGGAAATCCACAGTACTACCCTTTAACTTTCGAAAGGGAGACCACCGGATCCTTTCCCACCCCTTGGAAACACGCCCTCATTCGCCCACTACTTAAAAAATCCACACTTGACCCTCTCGACCCCAACAGCTATCGTCCTGTTTCCAACCTTCCTTTCCTTTCTAAACTGCTTGAGAAAATCGTCTTTGCCCAACTTACCCATCATCTTGATTCCACTAATCTTCTTCACCCACGTCAATCCGGCTTTCGCACTGGGCATAGTGTCGAGACTGTCCTTTTAGCCTTTACTAATTCTCTTCACTCTGCGCATGATCGTGGTGACTTTTCGGTGGCGGTTGCACTCGACCTTTCGGCTGCCTTCGATCTCGTTGATCACTCCCTTCTTCTGTCCCGCTTACAAGATGCCGGTCTTCATAGTACGGTATTACACTGGTTCCACTCTTTCCTCTTTTCTCGCTCTGCTGCTGTCTTATCATCATCCTCATCACGCCCCCCTTCTGACCCATTTCCTCTTGTTTGCGGCGTCCCTCAAGGTTCTGTTTTGGCCCCCCTCCTCTTCAATCTTTTTCTCACTCCCCTCACTTTACTTATTCAGCAATTTGGACTCACCGCTTTTTTCTACGCCGATGATATACTCCTTCTCCATCACACCTCTTCCATCTCCCCCGACCTGACTCCCCTGAACGCCTGCCTAGCTGCCGTTTCAGACTGGCTCACTCAGAATTGTTTACACCTTAACCTATCTAAGACTATAGCTATATGGTTTTCTTATGGCCATCCACCCCCTTCCCTGGCACCATCCTTCCCTAACGCACCCATCTCTCTAGTTTCGACTTTTCGGTACCTTGGGGTTCTTTTTGATTCTGATCTCTCCTTCTCATCACACATTTCTCACGTCTCCAAACTTTCCTTCTTTCACCTCCGTCAAATTCGCGCCATTCGTCCGTTCCTTTCTCCCTCTGCCATTACTACGCTGTTACTGACCCTAGTCATTTCTCGCCTTGATTTCTCTAATTCCCTCCTATCAGGTATCTCTAAACTTCAACTCTCTCGTCTCCAACGCATCCAAAACACTGCTGCCCGTCTCATCACGCACTCTTCCTCTCAGGCTCATATCACTCCACTTCTTCTCCAACTTCACTGGCTCCCCATCACCTTCCGCATTAAATTTAAGCTTCTTACACTGGTTCATAAAGCACTTCACACCTCTACCCCCCAATACCTATCTGATCTCCTCTGTTTTCATACCCCTCGTCATACCCCTCGCTCCTTCCACCTCAACCGCCTAGTACTACCATCTCCTTCCAATGCCCATCTGCAATCCACACGCTCCTCTGCTTTTTTCTTTATCGGCCCTGCTCTATGGAACTCTCTTCCCCCACCCCTCCGCCTTGAATCTCACTACCCCGCATTCAAGCGTTCCCTTAAAACTCATTTCTTCTCCCTTGCCTTTGACCTCTACCCTCCCGACCCTTAACCATCTCTCCCCCCTTCCTCCTTCTATTTTTTCTCTCGTTCCTCTTTTCTGTGCAATATGTAACTTCCTTTCTGTTTCCTGGCCTCGTGCCCCTCTGTGATTTTATTGTAAACCGCTCTGCCTACCCATGAAGGGCGGTATATCAAATAAATGAATATGAATATGAATATGATAAAATGAGGAAAACAGTTAAGAAAAAACTAAAAGGAGCAGTTGCAAAGGTTAAAGACGTACATCAAGCTTGGGGTGTTGTTGAAAAATACTATCTTGAAAGCCCAGACCAGCTGTATTCCACGCTTTAAGAAAAGTGGAAGGAAGTCCAAAAAACTGCCAGCATGGTTTAAAGGTGAGGTCAGAGAGGCTGTTGTTGCCAAAAAAGCATCTTTCAGGAAATGGAAAAAAAGAGCCAAACGATGAAACCTGGAAACAGCACAAGCACTGGCAAGTCAAATGCAAGGCATTGATAAGGCAGGCAAAGAGAGAATTTGAGAAGAAGCTTGCTGCAGAAGCAAAAACGCGAAATAAAGACCTTTTCAAGTACATTCGTAGCAAAAAACCTGTGAGAGAGTCAGTTGGACCATTAGATGATAAAGGGGTTAAAGGAGCACTAAGAGGCGACAAGGCGATAGCGGAGAGACTGAATGAATTCTTTGCTTCGGTCTTTACTGAGGAAGATGTAGGGATGTTACCCATGACTGAAGTGGTATTTAAAGGTGTGGAAGAATTGAAGGAAATATCGATACATCGGGAAGATGTCTTACAACTATTAGATAAACTGAAGAGTAGCAAATCACCTGGGCCAGATGGTATACATCCAAGGGTGTTGAAAGAACTGAAATTTGAGATTGCAGACCTGCTATTAGTAATCTGTGAACTATCATTAAAATCATCTCTAATACCTGAGGATTGGAGGATCGCCAATGTAACACCAATTTTTAAAAAGGGTTCGAGGGGTGATCCGGGAAACTACAGACCAGTGAGCCTGACATCAGTATCGGGAAAAATGGTAGAAACCATCATAAAGAATAAAATTACTCAGCATGTAGATAGTCACGACCTAATGGGAGACAGCCAACATGGCTTTAGACAAGGAAGATCTTGTCTTACTAATCTGTTATGCTTTTTTGAAGGAGTGAATAAACAGGTGGACAAAGGTGAGTCGGTTGATATTGTGTATCTGGACTTTCAGAAAGCCTTTGACAAAGTCCCTCAAGAGAGACTTTTGGCAAAACTAAAGAGTCATGGGATAGGAGGCAGTGTACTACTGTGGATCAGGAACTGGTTAAAAGATACAAAGCAGAGGGTAGGGCTAAATGGCCAATTTTCCCAATGGAGAAAGGTTAATAGTGGTGTACCCCAGGGATCTGTGCTGGGTCCGCTGCTTTTTGACATATTCATAAATGACCTGGAAAGTGGAACAACAAGTGAGGTTATCAAATTTGCAGATGACACAAAACTATTTAAAGTTGTTAAAACCCAGGAGGATTGTGGAAAATTGCAAGAGGATCTTGATAAATTGGAAGACTGGGCATCAAAATGGCAGATGAAATTTAATGTGGAGAAGTGCAAGGTTATGCACCTAGGGAAAAACCCAAACTATGGTTACACGATGCAAGGTTCCACATTAGGAACCACCACCCAGGAAAAAGATTTAGGCGTCATTGTGGATACCTTGTTAAAACCCTCGGCCAAGTGTGCAGCGGCGGCCAAGAGAGCAAATAGAATGCTAGGTATGATAAGGAAAGGAATGGAAAATAAAACAAGCGATATTATAATGCCTCTATATCGTTCCATGGTGAGACCGCACCTTGAATATTGTATGCAATTCTGGTCGCCGTATCTTAAAAAGGATATAGCGATTTTAGAAAAGGTTCAGAGAAGAGCCACCAAAATGGTAAAGGGGATGGAAGGCTACTCCTATGAAGAAAGGCTAAAAAGGTTGGGCTCTTTAGCCTGGAGAAGAGATGGCTGAGGGGAGATATGATAGAAGTCTATAAATTAATGAACGGAGTGGAACGGGTAAACGTAGATCGATTGTTTACCTTATCAGAATATGGAAAGACTAGGGGACATGCAATGAAGCTACAGGGTAAACTATTTAAGACTAATAAAAGAAAATATTTTTTCACTCAACGTGTAATCAAACTCTGGAATTTGTTACCGGAGGATGTAGTAAAGGCTGTTAGTGTAGCTGGGTTTAAAAAAGGCTTGGACAAGTTCCTGGAGGAAAGGTCCATAAACCATTATTAAGAAGGGACCCAGGATATCAATGCTTGAACCAGTACAAGCATTGTGGAACCTGTGTCCCTTGGGGAAACTGCTAGGTACGTATGACCTAGATTGGCCACTGTTGGAAACAGAATGCTGGGCTTGATGGACCTTGGTCTGACCCAGTATGGCATATCTTATGTTCTTATAAATCATCTGCTGGTTTGACTGTAGTGAGCAAGGGGGGCCTCTGACTGAGCCTCCAGGCCTCAGGACACACCCATATGCATAGGTGAGAGGCCTGATTAATGCCAACTGCCATAACAGCTGTATCTGTGGCAACACTGGCAGCCCACTTGGCGCAGCTGCAGTCTATAGGCAACTAGGCTCAGGTGGAGGACTGGCTTCTATGTATGCCCAAGTCATTCATTTAGTTGCTGACACTGGCAGAATTCTGCAATTTACCTGCATGCACATTGCTTTTGTCCCATGCTGCATTCGCAGAGTGCAGTCCAAGGGACTCTCTGCCCCATGCAGTGAATGCACATACAGGCAGGTACCTATCAGGCAAATTTGCACACAATAAAATGCCACCTCAGCACTGTCTACTGATCATTGACTAAAACATCCAGCAGTACATTACTTATTACCCCAAATGAGAGAGTCCAAATGCACCTGTGTCCGATTGTGACAGTGGGACGCTGACCTCTGAATGGTGTGTGCACAATTCCAGCTGCCAAAATGTGGCATAGGATGTCATGTTGATCTCTGCATTGTCTGCCACCATAAGAGAAGGCAGTGCTTGGAGGTGAATGTTGGGGTGGGGGAGAAAACCAATACCATGTTTAGAATGTGTTCTTTGTAGTGGTATTGCTGACCAAAGCCTATGTTCACATAGTCAGAACCTATGCAGACCTACTCAGTGTCTGCATGTGTTACATCAGAAGGCCTGCATGACAGCCTCACTCCTCATGGACACCAAGTATGAGGGTCACAAGGATGGTGTTAGAGTACAAAGAGACAGGGTATGGTGGCATACATGTTGCCAGCACCGTTCCATCATTCAACCCCATGTCCAACCTGCTATGCTTCCACATGCTATGGGGGGGGGGGGGGGCAATGTGTCTGCAGCATGGGAGAGTGAATGTGTTGCACTGGCAAGTTTTGCAGTGTCCATGGCTAGGGACATGACATTACACAGGGTACAAGCACGGCACTAGGTTCAATGCTCACTGCCAAAAGCTATGCATGGGGGCACCATATTTGAGTATGGGACAGATGTAGCCCACTATAGGCCAGAATGCACTTGTAGCCTGTTTCTGGCCTACTTTTGCATTGTGCCTTGCATTGCACAAGCTATCCCCATGTCAAAAAAAAGGGTACATAATGAGCAAAGAAGTCTGGGTATTGCCTAAAACAGAGAGGTTTGTGAAGGATGTTTATGAGTCAGAGGTTAGGTCAATGGCTGAGCCATCTTAGTGTGGGTCTGCCATGGCATGGCCTGGGTGCACACATCTGTTCATGCTGAGAGACCACTCTCATTGACTGAGCTGTGACCATGTCACAGCTATGTAGGGTCAAGCTGCAATGATGTGTGGGCTGTTTCTTTTAAGGCAGTCCAGTCAAGAAACAGACTGCTGGTTGCCCATGCTGTTTGTGCAAAGCCAATGTGTTCATGGTGACTACGTGCACATGTGGCATGTAGTGACTAGCAGATTGGCACAGGTGGTATGTGAGTGGCTAATACAGGCCAGTGTTGCCTGCGACTGATCTAGCTGATTGGAATTCCCAGAAAGTGAGACTAGCAGCTGTTCTTGGGCTATTGATAACACAGGTACACTAAAAAAAAAAAAAATTTTTAAACTGCCTCTAATGTTGCGATTGATTTTTACGTTTTTTGGTGCGCTGAATCCAAATCTGGTAACCAATTTGCTCCATCACGTACAGATTTTTTGCTACATTGGGTTAGCAGTTTGAGGTGAACGTTTCAGATTGAGTGCGATCGAGATAAAAGTTTCTTGGATGAATTCTTTATACTAATTGTTTAGTAGTTATTCAAATAAGAATAAAGAAAATTGTAACAAGGCAGCACATAAGAATAGAGTAATGTCAACAAAACACACTGTGATGGTAGCAAAATTGTCTGCACTTAAAACAGCCACATACATGCGCACAAACATTGAGCATATAAGAGCGAGGTTAGACACAAAGCAAAGCAAAGAAATGTGCAAAAAATGTTGTACAGGTATGTATGTAAGAATAGAAAACGCAAACCGCACCATTGCAATACATGAAGACAAACACCCGATGGTGTGAAAATAAAATTCTAATAAATGAGATCCGACACTGTGGTAATAACTAGCAAATTTTTATTTCAAAGTTTAGTAAAAACACGATATTTGTCAACACAGTTTAGATTTTAAAGTCATTCTTGGGTCAATCAATCTCCTGGTGGGCCCGTTTCTTCTTCCCCCAAATGCTTCTCTTGGTGCACTGCTTGGCGTATTTTTCATCTGGGGTTTCCCGCAGCAGCAACCAGCAGAAATCAGCCATCATAGTGGTGTTCCATCTTCCTTGGTACCTTCTCTCTGCGTCCTTGATGTCCTGGTGAAACCTTTCACCTTGTTCTTCACTGTACGCCCCCAAGTTTTCGGGAAAGTAGTTCACATGGGAGTGCAAGAAATGGACTTTCAGGCTCATGTTACAGCCTTGTTCTTTGAAGGCATTGAGCATCCTGGCAACAATCTCCTTATAGTTCTCATCCCGCCTGTTCCCCAAGAATTTGAGAACAACATCCTTGAAGGAATCCCAGGCTTCTTTTTCCTTCTCAGACATCGTTTCAGCGAATGCTCCATCTGAAATGAGTTTCCTTATATCAGGGCCAAACACTCCTTCCTTTAGCTTTGCTTCAGAAAGTCGGGGGAACTTTGAGCAAAGGTACCGAAAGCACTCACCATCTTTTGGAAGGGACTTGATGAATTGCTTAATGAGACCCAACTTAATGTGGAGAGGTGGTAATAGAATTTTATCACGAGGTACCAAGCTCTCATGAAGAACATTCTCACCGGGTCTCAAATACTCCCGAATTGGCCAGTCTTTTTTCCCCCAGTGTAGGTCGCGGGACCGGCTATCCCACAAGCAAAGGAAGCAGGGATATTTGGTGAAACCGGATTGCTGCCCTAATAGCATGGATAGAATTTTAAAGTCTCCACAAATCATCCACTTATGCTCATCATAACGAATCTTCTGAAGAATCAGGGCCAAATTCTCGTATTTTTCTTGGAGAATAACAGAGTGAGCAATAGGAACTGAAGCGAATGTGTTGCCATTATGAAGAAGAACACCTTTTATGCTGTCTTTTGACGAATCAATGAACAGCCGCCATTCAGCAGGATCATACTTGAGTTTAAACTTTTCCATCACTCCGTATAGATCGTTGCAAAATACCAAATCTTCCTCTTTGCTGAAATACTTCAAAAATTGTGTCTCGCGGTTGCAGTACCAATAAAAAGTTGTTCCTGGTGACAATAGATTTTTCTGTTTAAGCCGAGAACCTAGCAGTTGGGCAGCATCTTTTGGGAGTCCTAAATCCCGGACTAAATCATTCAATTCAGCTTGAGAGAAAAGTTCAGGTTTCGGATCTGGTTCAGTTTCAAACTCGGAAGTACTGGACTCATCAGGAAAAGCCATCTGATGAGTCTCATCATGATCAGAACCGTCCACACAAATATGATCCAAAGATTTTGGTGGTTCAGGCACAGGTACTTCGTTGCTATGAGGCATAGGCCTAATTGCTGAGGGAAGGTTGGGGTAACTTATTACGTTCTTATTTTTTAAGTTGTATCCCTTCACAATGCAAGAGCAAAAATAGCAGTCACTGCTGTGGTCTCTTTGTTCACGCCACATCATAGGTATTCCGAAACAAAATGCTTGTTTTTTACCTTTCATCCATAAGCGTAGATCTTCCTCACATGTCTTGCACACTTTGTGAGGAGCCCGCGGTTTGTCTTGATCGCCTAACTTCAAACCGAAATAGGCGAAATATACTTTAATAAATGCAGAAATGTTCCTCTGCCGCTTTTTCATGGTATATTCCCCACAAATAAAACAAAAACTGTCCGGAGAGTTGACGCAACCTCTGGCTCTGTGAGCCATCACAAATACACAGCACTGCAAACTACAACTGTAGTGAACCACTTCGGAATAAAGCTGGATTACGACTGAGCAAACAAAAGGTAATAATGAACTTGCAAGAAACTGAAATTTGACAGGAACGTTCATGTCGCAACCACCGTGTTTGAGCGAGCGAGCGAACGAGGCGAGGCAAACAGGAAAGAACATGCGCCAGCGCGAGTACTGGATTTAGCCCCCCACCTCCCAATTGTCCTGTTAATGTATAAAATGAATACAAAACACTCCAAAATATCATGAGGGCATGTTTCTAGTTAGTTAACCATTACAACCTCTATTTTGGGCCAAGAAAATAAACTGCAGTCGGCTAAAAAGAAATTATGTGAACATTCCTTATATGGGTAAGAAATCTAATTTTGCAAGAAAACGTGATGTGATGGAACATTTTGGCTATTTTTCCTGGATTCAGCACCCCAAAATCTATAGGAATCAGTTGCAAAACTGGAGGCAGTTTTTTGGTAGTGTACCTGTGTAATCTGCTGATAACTACGGTCTTGGCAGGCCCTTCTGCTTGGGGCCTGCCAAGACCACCTCCCCTTCCTGCCTAGACACTCACTGTATTTGGGTTCCTTGGAAATAGTTCCCTCAACCTTAGGAAATGACATGAGATGTTGTAGGATAGTCCCTAGCCAACAGGAGCAGGACACAAGGCCCAGATAAAACAGTTCACTCTGATATACTGCAATTGTACAGAATACCAAGTGGCTAGCATTACACACTGCAGACAGTACCTGTAGCATACTGGTAATGACAGATGTGCTACAGACCTTGAAGACTCCATCTATTGCAGGGTTTGCTCAGGGGATCAGGTGATGTGTGCCCTTCCTCATATTCAGAGTGACTGCTGAAACAGGTCTTTTGCACATATGGCAGCTGTTATGTGCAGGAAGCACGTAATGTCCCTGCATATTACAGAGCCGATATGATGGATCGCTGCATTCTCTATAGGGGCATCAGTTGCCTATATCTGCTCAGATTGTGTGGTACATCATGGGTAATGGAGGTCCTAACCAAAATTTGAACCCTAATTGCAGCCATAGTGGTGACTGTTAACACTCGAGCATTGTCTAGTACCTGCTTGTCTTCTATGATGGTGGGATATGTGTGCATGCCCCTCTGCCCCTCTCCCCCCGAGGAGGGCAGAATGGTCTACGATGGGCCGCAGGGGTCATGAATGTGGTTTGAGTTAGGTGTATGTGCAGATATACCTAGCTTGCAGTGTACAGCAGGTCACAAGGGACTGCATCTTTACTGAGGAAAATGTAGGGATGTTACCCATGACTGAAGTGGTATTTAAAAGGTGCGGAAGAATTGAAGGAAATATCAATACAATCGGGAAGATGTATTATAACTATTAGATAAACTGAAGAATAGCAAATCACCTGGGCTGGATGGTATACATCCCAAGGGTGTTGAAAGAACTGAAATATGAGATTGCAGACCTGCTATTAGTAATCTGTGAACTATCATTAAAATCATCTCTAATACCTGAAGATTGGAGGATCGCCAATGTAACACCAATTTTTAAAAAGGGTTCCAGGGGTGATCCGGGAAACTACAGATCGGTGAGCCTCACCTCAGTACCGGGAAAAATGGTAGAAATCATCATAAAGAATAAAATTACTCAGCATGTAGATAGTCATGGCCTAATGGGAGACAGCCAACATGGCTTTAGACAAGGAAGATCTTGTCTTACTAATCTGTTATGTTTTTTTGAAAGTGTGAATAAACAGGTGGACAAAGGTGAGTTGGTTGATATAGTGTATCTGGACTTTCAGAAAGCCTTTGACAAGGTCCCTCAGAAGAGACTTTTGGCAAAACTAAAGAGTCATAGGATAGGAGGTAGTGTACTACTGTGGATCAAGAACTGGTTAAAAGATAGAAAGCAGAGGGTTGGGCTAAATGGACAGTTTTCCCAGTGGAGAAAGGTGAATAGTGGTGTACCCCAGGGATCTGTGCTGGGTCCGCTGCTTTTTTACATATTCATAAATGACCTGGAAATTGGAACAACGAGTGAGGTTATCAAATTTGCAGATGACACAAAACTATTTAAAGTTGTTAAAACCCAAAGAGGATTGTGGAAAATTGCAAGAGGATCTTGATAAATTGGAAGACTGGGCATCAAGATGGCAGATGAAATTTAATGTGGACAAGTGCAAAGTTATGCACATAGGGAAGAACAACCCAAACTATGTTTACACAATGCAAGGTTCCACATTAGGAACCACCACCCAGGAAAGAGATTTAGGCGTCATTGTGGATAACATGTTAAAACCCTCGGCCCAGTGTACAGCGTCAGCCAAGAGAGCAAAATGAATGCTAGTTATCATAAGGAAAGGAATGGAAAATAAAACAAGAGACATTATGACTATCGTTCCATGGTGAGACCGCACCTTGAATATTATGTGCAATACTGGTCGCCGTATCTTAAAAAAAGGATATAGCATTATTAGAAAAGGTTCAGAGAAGAGCCATCAAAATGGTAAAGGGGATGGAAGGATACCCCTATGAAGAAAGGCTAAAAAGGTTAGGGCTCATTAACCTGGAAAAGAGACGGCTGAGGGGAGATATGATAGAAGTCTATAAATTAATGAACGGAGTGGAACGGGTAAACGTAGATCGATTGTTTACCTTATCAGAATATAGAAAGACTAGGGGACATGCAATGAAGCTACAGGGTAAACTATTTAAGACTAATAAAAGAAAATATTTTTTCACTCAACGTGTAATCAAACTCTGGAATTCGTTACCGGAGGATGTAGTAAAGGCTGTTAGTGTAGCTGGGTTTAAAAAAGGTTTGGACAAGTTCCTGGAGGAAAGGTCCATAAACCATTATTAAGAAGGGACCCAGGATATCAATGCTTGACCCAGTACAAGCATTGCGGAACCTGTGTCTTTTTGGGGAAACTGCTAGGTACGTATGACCTAGATTGGCCACTGTTGGAAACAGGATAATGGGCTTGATGGACCTTGGCCTGACCCAGTATGGCATATCTTATGCTCTTATATGCCCTGCCATGTGCTGCCTTAGGGGTCAGTGCCACAGTGTGATGCAGCGGAACTCTGCATGTGACTGTTTGGCGTTGGAGGTATAGTGGAGGGACGGGCATCTTGACCTTTCGACAAGAGATGTATTCTGCAGCTGTATGTCTGTTATGCATCTATAGTACTGAATGTCCAGTGCAGTACGTACTTTTCAAGTGTGATTGGAGCATGAACTTATGTTGCTAACATAACTATTTAAGTTAAGGCAATGTCACAAACGCCCAGTGATAGGTAGTGATGCTGCAGCTCATGGCAGCTGGTGCCAGTTAAGGATCTTTGCTTGCAGTGCATTCAGTACAACATTCCTGAGTCAACTGTTTCATTTGTCTAATGGTTCTTTGAGATACAAAAGTGGCATAGTACTACTGTTGCAGTCTTTTCAGCTTATTATTAACCCTCCATCATCCGTCTGTCCTTCTAGTGAAGCACTTGCATTTCTTTTCAGAAGTCAATGAATCATCCTCAGATTGAAGGAAAAGAAGATCTCTTGAACCACAGATTTTTGTAAAGTATATTCTACAGCCATAAATTTTATTAAAAATGTCTGCCATACACAATACAGCACCCAGCAACCCCTGGTTCACACATCTCATGTGCCTTCAGTGCCTCCTATGTTTAGAATCAATGGGGAGGGCGGGGGAGGATATTCAGCGGGGGTGGCTAATGCTTTTAAAAGCACCTAGCCTTCGCTGTTGAATTCTAACCCCGCATATTCAAAGCTGGGGCCATATCCGGTCACCAGCATTGAATCTCTGGGTCACCGCAGAAGCCAAAAGCTAACCGGAGAGCAGCGATATTGAGCTGCTGCCCGGTTGGCTTCCGCAGTTAAAGTTAAGCCAGCCTTTCCCACACCTGACTTCACCCACATGTCGCTAACCAGATAGCAGCTCAATGTCACTGCTGGCTGGTTAGCGATGGATACCGCCTCCACTCCACCCTGAAATGCCCACAACACACCCCAATGCTAACTGCATGTTGCAGCAACACCCGCAGCTATCCAGCGGCACTAACCGTGTCTGATACTGAATATCCCATTCAGCAGCATCTACATGATTTGTAGGTCTGCAAAACTGTAAATGCCTTTGAATATCCCCCCCAATTATACTAAAGATATAAAATTACCTTTATAGACAGCAATTTCAAATGGATTGCCCATGTGCGAAGGCATGTAGGTGCCTCTCTTTAGCTTATTTTAATAAAGGCACACAGACATTTCTGCATCTTTTTTGCAACCCAATTAGAGTATTTTTTTTAAATAATCTGGGGCCATGGCTGGCTGCAATTACTACAGTTCTCAGGTCCCACGGCACAAGGGGGGGGGGCAGATCCCAGTTGATCAGTGCTCCTGGGGCCACAGTAATTTATTTTTTTAAATATACATTGGTCATCGGGCAACTGCAGTTTAGCATGGCCATAGGCCTCAGTGACCATGGCTCCAGTTGAGGAGCTACACCAGAGAAAGCGCCCTTTAAGGGGGCAAGGCCTGGAGCTGGAAGGCACAGGCCTGTCCCCGAGTGTGCCAATCCTGGCCACCATCACCAGATTAGCCCTGCTCGGCAATGTCAGGTAGCTGGCTGCTGGGTTGTAGGAAGTTTGGGCCGGCTGGGCTGGGCCCTAATGGTTCTTGAGGCTCCAGGTCGGACCAGAGGCCTCATTGTTAATGATATAAGGTTGGACATGCTCTGGAGAACCAAAAAAAAAATTAACACTAAAATGTTTAATTTTAGCCTGAACCCAGAAATATAGAGTTCCGTACATGTGCTGAGATGTAAAAGTGTGCATCAGGTACCCTGTGCACACTGATCATGCTACAAGCACAGATGAATTCTGGAGTACAGTAGAACTTTTGCCTATTTGGCTGCAGTTCTCTAGAATTCCTTGCATCCAGATCAACAAGAATTCTCTTTGAATCTTTAAAAACTTTCAGGCGGGTTTTAGATCTGGAGACAGGAGCACCCATGGCATCTGTGACAGAACCTCTTTGCCGTTATTGTCTTGGGGTACAGGATTCTTGTTGTATAGATTTTCAGTCTTGAAGGACTGCTGCGAGGGCAGCTGTTGCTACTGCTGGGAAGGAATCTGCACTAGTAAGGAGGAGGGAAACTTGAAGAATGGTCGAGAATCTGGCAGCTGAGAGTTAACGTTAAAAAACATAGGGTCATGCATTTGGGCTGCAAAAATACAAGGGAGCAGTACAGAATAAGGGGCAAAGTGCTTCGGTCCATGAAAGAAAAGCGAGAGCTGGGCGTGATGGTTTCTGACGATCTTCAGGTGGCTAAACAGGTAGAAAAGGCAACAGCAAAAGCCAGAAGGATGCTTGGATGCATAATTGGGAGCTAAGAGATGCATTTCCCCAATGCAATCTCTTACTACCTTCAATGCTGCCGAAACATCATACCATGCTGATACAGCTTTAATTCTAAAGACAGTAGCAAATCCAGAGACCACCACGTTTATTGTATTTGTAGAGGACCTGAAGCTCTACATAAGGAAGGAAGCAACAATATTCAAAACAAGAGCAAACAACACTATTCACAAATTTAGATCAGCAAACAAGTGTCAAATACACAAATACAGTGGGAAATACAAAGTGTTACTTCAGGAAGCATTTGGTCAATCAAAACTGCACCCATCAGTGGTTATGAACTACAACCAAACGATGAGAGATTGATAGCTGTAGCCCAGGACAGTGAATTTTAAAATGAGATGATTTACAATGAGCACAGAAAAAACTGACAAGATATTATATAGATTCTGTAAGAAACAGGTGAAAACAGTTACTCATCTCGTAGCTGCCTGCAAAGTTCAGATGACAGAACATTTCTATACAGAAAAGCACAATAAGTGGCACATCTTATCCATTTAAACTCTGTAAACACACTATAGCAGTTGCTGTACCAGAAAAAGCACTGGGATTGTGACCCTAAAGGATTATGAAGAGGTCATCTTCACCTTCATGTCTCATCCTTTTCTCTGCCAAGGATATAATTTCCTTTCCCAATCAAAATTTTTGTTGTAAGCCACTTTGATTTTTGAAAGGCAGTATAGCAAGAATAAAACTATTCCAGAGAAGGTGAATGCAAGGCAACCTAGCATAGTAGCAAAAGAAGAAAACCCCAGAGTTGCATCTATAAAAGGAGTCAGTTCCAAGCAATTATTCTGTAGATCATGTGGAGAGGGAGAAAGACCCTCAAGTACCAAGAAATGCAGTCAGACTAAAAAAAAACAAGTGGCAGAAAGATACAGAAATATTTCCCATCATATTGTGAGCCACAGACCTAATTAAGAGGATTTTCCAATCACACCTTGACAAGTTGCTTATTAATGTTACATATTATGAACTCCAGAAGGAAGCTCTCTTTGGCATGATGCAAATACCATGCCAAGCGTTAGCAGTCAATTTGAGAGACCGAGGTCATGTTCCTGACTTAGAAGTGAGGATTGTTACTGTCATGGTATTCACAAAACTAACCCATTTGAAGAAAAAAAAATTACCCCATGCTTTGCTGTCAGGGCTGCTGGCATGCCACCTTGCTAGGAAGAGGCCTGGAAAATGGATGTCCTTTTATCTTTAGCTTTCTCACCACGGCTATACTTCTGGATCAAGTCCTCAGCCTATTCTCTGCAAATGATACTGCATGCCACTGTTGGCAAGATGGCCCATCAGCTTGTACTTCCTATAGTAATTGCATTCTGCATACCAAAATGCTCAAGCACTTTAAAATGCCACCACACCATGGAGGTTTAATGAGACTTCCACTTTACTTCTTAGGTGGGTGAAAAGGGGGAGGGGGGATCTGCTGCTACTGCAGCTGCTGGAGTAATGACTGAAGACAGAGGAGAGGAGAGGATAAAAGACCAACTACATCCTCCCACTCTGTTCTACCTGTGGGGTGCTTTTGGCCTTGGCAGTACAAGATCACTTCCTACCTCCTTACCACACTAACAAGATCGTCAAGACCTTCAAACATTAAACCTTAAAATGTCTGATGATTCTGGTGAAGATCCCCATCATTAGTATTCACTAGATTCTTTATCTGCCCAAAACAACTGCATATACTATACTTCCTAGCATGTAATACACTGAACGTTGCACTTGCTTCACTATTCTGTTTGCTTTATCCCTCCACCTTCTCTTCCACTGCCAGTTCCAGTCTTCGCTTATTCCATCTTGCTGCTTCATATGCATGGGTTTCAAATCCAAGATAAAAACCCATCTCCTCAAGGCTGCATTTGGACCCTGATCTCCTTAGTCACCTGCTTATCACCTGCAGTTGTGGTCAGCATTATTGGCACCTTTGCATTTCAGGTATTGTGTGTGTACAATATCTTAAGAAATAGTTGGAAATGTCCAAACTGTGTGCCATCATAATATTTTAATAGTATATTCAAAAGGTATACAAAAGAAAAGATGTATGTGCAACTTAGACATAGTAATTTCTGAGAAAAAAAAATGACCTGGATAGGATTAATGCCACCCTTCACTAATATTTGGTTGCACAACCCTAGGCAGTGATGACAGCCTTCTAAATTTCCTGTAGCAGTCTAAGTTTCATACATCTTGTCTGCTGGAAGTTTCTCTCACTCTTTAACTGTTATTTGTTCCAGCTCATGAATGTTTCTAGGATTCCTTTTACCAATGCCAGATTTCAACTCTTTCCAAAGGTTCTCAATTGGATTGCAATCAGGACTCACTGCTGGCCAATTTAAGAAAAAACTAAATAGTCTTATTGTTTTCCTTTTTAACCAACCATTCTATTGTACTTTCGGATGTATGTTTTGAGTCATTATCCTGCTGGAGGACCCATGATCTTTGACTCAGACATAGCTTTCAGACACAAGGTAGCACATTTTACTCCAAAATACCTTGGTAGTCCTCTGGCTTTATGATTCCTTGAATATATTCCAGGCCTTCAGTTCCTGAGGCAGCAAAAACAGCCCCACAACATTATGGAACCTCCATCGTATTTAACTGTAGGAAGGGCATTTTTTCTCTTATAAGCTTCATTTCTTTGCCTGTAAATGTATAACTGGTCTGCATTGCCAAAGAGCTCAAGTTTTAGTTTCATCTGTCCATAGAACATTTTCCCAGAAGTATTGTGGTTTCTCAGGGTGGAATTGGGCAAAAATCAGACATGCCTTTTTATGTCTGTCTTTGAGCAGCGGGCTCCTCCTTAGCCTTTGCCCATGAAGTCCTCCTTTGTTCACTGCCTGGTATATGGTGCATGTTGAAACAACCACTCCAAATTGCTCTAGGTCAGACTTAAGCTCTTTGGATGTTGTACGTGGTGCTTTTCCAACAGTTCACACTAATCTTCAAAGACTTCTTGGATTAAAATTTTCCTCTTCCCGCCAAGTTCTGGGAGTTTGACAGTTCCACGAGCAGAAAACAATCTTAGAAACATTGCAAAATTATAGGCACAGGAATCCCAAGGTCTTTGGAGAAGGTCTTGTATCCTTTTGAAGTTTGATGGTTGGTGACAATGGATTTTCTGATGCCCTCCGGCAGCTCTCATCTACACTATTGTGAAAATGGATCAGGGAGTGAATGTGGCCATTTTAAACATTAGAGCCATCATCCATTGGTTAATTCAAGTCATGTGAGTACTGACAGTTGATTACAGCTGCATCTAAATTTTACTGCAATGAAAATGTGGTCCTTCTATTCAAACCCATTTGAAATCATTTATAAAGATGCCACTAATTATGTCCTGGAAATAATGTTAATGATGCTTATTTAGACAGATTTGTATGCCAACTTATTCTTCAATCAAGGTGGTCATGTCACATCACAATTGGAGGGTTACATTTAACATTAGGGTACTTGTAAACATTTAGACAGTACAATTGAAGGGTAACATTTAACAAGAGGGTGTTTTAATAACGTAGTATAATAATCTTGTGTGTGTAGGTAGGATGAGTGCGTGCCCAGTTGGCGGAGGTGGTTGTGTTTCCGTTTGGGTATGGGCTGTTGTCTAAATGCTTGTATGATTCTGATGTTGATATTGTTGTTGTCGTCCATCAAGTCTGTGTCAACTCCTGGCAACCCTCTGAATAGACCTAAAACTGTTTGGTCTTCAGTCAAGTGACTCATTGTTGATAGAGTGGATTCCATAGCTGCTGTCCATAGCTGCTGTTATTGTATCGATCCATCTCATTGCTAGCCTTCCTCTTTTACGGTGACCTTCTACCTTGCCAAGCATTATGTCTTTCTCAAATGATTTCTCTCTTCTGTGCATATTTAGTCCAAAGTCATTTCACTGGCCACCTTCTTTTTAAGAGATATTCGACATTAAGGGGTTGAACTGCAAGGGTGCCAATAATGTTGACCACAACTGAATATGTATCTTGCCATTCCCCTTTAATTACCCTAGTCCCCAGTTGTTGAGTGGTCTGTCTTAGATTGTAAGTTTTGATGAGGAGGGACTGTCTCTTGTACATGTACAGTGCTGCCTCCACCTTGTAGCACTATACAAATGATAAATAGTACTATCTGCAGCTTCTCTCCTGCCCTTGACTTGTACTCTGTCTTCCTTTGCCTTTGGAGGAGGGACCCGACACCTGCTCTTTCACTATTTTAAACGTTTTATATTCCAGTGCAATTTCTCCAGATGGGTTTGTTTTGTGCATACCATGAAAGCCATGAGCCTCACTTCCAATAAAGTATGTGGAGTATGATCTCAATCTCTCAAAATCTACTGCTAATGCTCAGAATATTCTGCTTAGCGAGTAAAAAGCAGATTATTCAACATTAGCAGCATTTTGATGTAAAACACAAAATTACAAAAATTTAGAAATACAACATCAACACATCTTAAAACATACATGACCAAGTTAATCCTACCTATTCCATAAATATGGATGACATAAGATAATAGCAAGAGAAATACATGCATTATTCGTATGCCTGTCTGAATAAACGTGTCTACCTTTTTCTAAATTTCTTGATACAGGGTATCATCCTCAATTCAGCTGTAAGAAAAATTCCACAGTTTTGGTGCCACTCTAAGAATATTCATTCGCTTAATATGTGGAATAACTAACTCTTGGATGACTACACGCAAGTTGTTCTCTAAAAATGAAGGGTCTTATTCTTCATATTATTTATAGTTCGTACAATGCTGTTTTGACTATTGCCTTAATCTGTGACTGCATTCTCAGCTGACTTTCAAGGATGATCCCCAGTTTTCTTGCTTGCGAGGACACTAAAACATTCCAAGCATCTACGCTCTTTGAGGTGGGCAATGCTGAATGGATAATGCAGCTTAAATAGCACGCATGTATTTCAGTTGCACTGAAAGCTGCAGGTCTTGCTACTCCCCTCTCTTTAGCTTGATTGTGAACAACAGGATGCCAAAAGCATACTTCCAGAATGACTCGCCTCTTCCTCTTCATTTGTGCCGCTGTTGCTTTCACCTGCATTCCCTTATTTTGTCATAGAACCATTTAGATACCTATCTTTCCCCAGAGGTTATAATACAGTCTAACTAGTTTGTAAGCTCTAAGGAATATCTTTACAGCACTACTTAATTCAGAAGCACTTTGGAATTCAGAAGTGGTATAACCCCTTCTACAATTTCTCAGATATTTAAGATGAGGTCCCTTTTAAGAGCCTGACAGATACCCTTCAGTCACCAGTGCCCTCCATTCTATCTGCAGATTTAGTCAGTTAGGAGAAGCTTTTCAGCAGACTGCAAGGTGGCATGGCTTAATTTGTGCCAGGATGGAAGGGCATTCTAGCACTTTTTAAATTGAGTTAGCGATTCATGCAGCCACAGGAGCATTTTCATTTGTTCCTGTGGCTCTACTATGCCAAAGCAGCCTGGCCTGTTGCATTTTTTAGTAAAGCTGTAATGAAAATGCAGCAGGCCAGGCAGCTTTGGCATAGCAGAGCCACAGGAACAAATGAAAATACCGTTGGGGGGAGGGAATAAAATTGGTTCTGAAGGGAGGGGGTAGGGGACCAACCAACTTAGTTAAATAATGTTGGTGTTGCGGATACAGAGATCTATGACGCCAACAATATTAGTTACTTGGGGGAATAATTGAGGTGGTGTGTGACCGACATCTGGCCCATTTTGTAGCCACCATGTGATTTATTTCTGTACGGTGGCTGACACTGTGCTGCCCACTCCCTTCCCCGATCACGCACCCCTACACCACCACCCTGCAAAAAGCAGATATTGAAGGCACCTTTCTGCAATATCTGCTTTTCTCACTGTTATCTAGTACCGCCCTTTAATAAAATATGTCCCCTAGTGTGGGCTGTCAAAATGGTGGATCATCAAACAGCGTCCATATCACATACAAACTTAACCTTTACAACACGCATTCAATTTTTTTTTCTAAATTCTCATTTTATTAGACTTCCTAAAAAAAAAAAAAAAAAAATTATATATATAAGCTAAATGCCACAGTACCAGGTTTCCTTCATAGCCTCCTATCACTGATTATGTTCAATTTGTTTACACTACAACCACGTGAAGAAAACATTTGAAATCTCAAGTAGGTCAGAGCACACTAATGTAATGTAATCAGATATATTATAAAAAAATTTTAAAGAGCAGTCCTGCCCTTGGTTTGTACTCATAGCTATAAGCAGATGTGTACTGAAGAAGGAACCTACTAATTATGACATGTTCCTTCTCGTCTTGTTTCATTTTGTACTATTATCCTTGCTCTTTTCTGTGTGCATGTCCCACATCAATGTACAGAATGTTGCTTTTATCCTCCCCGATTTCAACAAGCTTTACTGCTACAGTAGTATTGAACAGTGCAATTCAGGTACAATGTGTACATATGTATCTGTACATGTACACGATGTATTATATCTACACGATGTACCTGAATTGCACTGTTTATTCAATACTAGCAGTAAAGCTCATTGAAAAGCAGAGAGAATGAAAGCAACCTTCTGTACACACACACATTTTACATCACTTATCTTTTACTGATTTTTCACATTGAAACTCGTAAAAACAATAAAAGTACCTTTTTGAAAAGCTTAGATCAAAGGTCATTTATGGCACATGGGCTTTCCAATGTGCTACTGCAAGAATAGTAGGATGACTAAAAATGAGGATAAGGGGGAATGTTGTAGTGGTTGATATGGAAGGACAGACTAGATAGAAACATGACGGCAGAAAAAGACCACATGGCCTATGTTAATATATAGACTGCTTCTCAGAGTGCTTCAGGGAAAATAGATTTAGCTCACACTTTTCTCAGAGTTACATTCAAGTATGAAACTTACAATCCAAGGGGCCCTCTTTTCTAAAGTGCATTAGTTTTTTGCACTTAACACGCATTTAGCACTCGAACTAGCATGTGTTAAGCACACAGCCTCTATCGTAACTTTCAGAGGAGAGGCCAGCATGTCCACAACATGGCGCAATTACTGCGGGTGCACCTAATGCCACCCACTGAGATGGTCTTATGTGAACTTGTACTAATTGCAACATTGACAGCACACAATATATGTCCCCCTACATTAAGTGTGATGTGTTCTCCCTGCCCACTCTATCCCCAACCCTCCTATTTCCCACCCCAACACGTGATTTGCAGTTAACGTGGGAAGCCTTATGCACCCACGCTAACATTTAGTGCAGGCCTGAGCATACAGCTACCTCATGCCAAAACATTTGCCAACTGCATTTTAGTAAAAGAGCTCCTAAGTTTGACCTCGAGGCAACGCAGGGTTAAGTGACTTGCCCAAGATCACAAGGAATTTGAATTCTGGCTTCTCTAGTTCGTAGCCCTGCTGCTGTAACCATTAGACTGCTCCTTCATTCCACTTCACTAGTCGCTATGTGGAAATGCAGGATTTATTGTAGGATTATTTTCTGGTGGAGTAAAATTTAAGGATTTTAGATAAATTCTTACATTTTCTAATAAAGAAAAAGTATTATACTCTACAAGAGTGTCCATTTTCCATCATTCTCCCCAGTGGTATTGTCAGTATCTATTTCCACCAGCAAGCTTCTGCTATTGGTTAATGTTTTCTGGAGACTAAATCCAGCTGATGGTATTAAAAAAAATATTTCTGGATGAAACAAGAAAGATACTATGTGGCAAACCAGTTCTGCCAAAATGTCTTCCTCCTTCTTGCTTCCGGGTATTGAAATAGCCTCCTTTAACCCATGGCATCAGAGCCTTCATTTGCAACTACTCTGAGGATTTTCTCCTATGCTATATCCCCTCTGAGCTCCCTTAGGCCAGTCCTGGCCCTTTGACAGTGAACGCAGTTCAGGCTTCCCTCTGCACCATGGTAGTATATATCCCCTGCACAATAGAACCAGATGTTCCAGAATATTTATAGGCCCTTTGCTTTAGAAGAAAAAACAAGGAGTCGTGTGTAAATCACCCAAGTTGACTGTGTTCTAAGCCCTTGCATTATAAATGTAGGACTTTCTAATTGTCCCTAGTGAGAGTCCCATTTCACATCCAAAGACCTCTACAAGTTCAGGATTTTAGTCTGGAAGAGTAAGTAAGTCTACAGGTGAAAAGTTGGTGAGTAACCCAATGGTTAGTGTGCTGGGCTAAAACCAGGGCTCACATACCACTGTTGCTCCTTGAGATCTTGGGCAAGTCATTTAACTCAACATTTGTCTCGGCTGCAAACTTAGATTGTAAACTCTCCAGGGACAGGAAAATACATATTTTACATTCATGTAGTTTGCCTTGAACTCCTGAGAAAAGACGTGAGCTAAATCTAATTCTCCCGTAGAGTTCCTGCTGCCCAACCCATTCATTTACTAGTTCTGTTTTTTGTTCCCAGGAGGGAACATCCAACATAACATCCTTCTATTGTCAGCATTTAAAAACAGAGCAGCAATCTTTTCTTTGCAAGGAAAGCTGTGGCAGTCCAGACCATTTTATTTTTAATCCTCAGCTTGGTAGGGTCTCTCAGTTACTTAAGTAAAACAAACTAACAGGAACCAAAACCCATCAGTTCAGGGAGAACATAAGAAATGCTATACTGGGTCAAACCAGGGTCCATCAAGCCCAATATCTCGTTTCCAACAGTGGCCAATCCAGGTCACGAGTACCTGGCAGGTTCCCAAAAAAATACAGGATCCACAATCCTTATACTAGGGCAAGCAGTGGATTTCCCGGGTCCTTAATAATGGTTTACTGACCTTTCCTCCAGGAACATGTCCAAACCTTTTTTAAACCCAGCTACACTAAGAGCTTTTACAATATCCTCTGGTAACAAATTCCAGAGTTCGATTACACGTTAACTGAAAAAATATATTTTCTCTTATTAGTCTTAAACAGATTACACTGTAGCTTCGTTGCACATCCCCTAGTCTGTCTTTCTACTTTTTGATGGCATAAACCACCGATTTATGTTTACCCATTCCACTCCATTCATTAATTTATAGACCTCTATCATATCTCCCCTCAGCCATCTCTTTTCCAAATTGAAGAGCCGTAATCTTTTAAGCCTCTCATAGGGGTATCCTTCCATCCCTTTTACCATTTTGGTGGCTCTTCTCTGTACCTTTTCTAATTCTGCTAGTCTGAAGTTCTATTTGTCATAGTTTCACTCAGAAACATGCCTTTAAAAAGGGCTGAAGAGTCTGGTTATTGCCTTTGACTTTCTCAGGTATAATTAGATGCATCTACTATAAAATCTTCATACTGATTAGAATAAAAAAAGAGAAAACCCACACCAACCAGTTTTGGAACCACTATGGGGTAGATTCCAATCCTCATTTAGCAGGTCTAAATGCCCAGGTCGTGCTGCCAGGTAAAGAGCTTCCCGCACGTATAACATACTTGTGCAGGGAGCTCTGTTTGTGGTCAGGAGGGGGTGGACCAGGGGAGGAGCGAGGGCAGGTAGTGGGTGGCACTTGACCCGACCCCGGACATACAGGGCCAATGCCAAGGTTGGCCCTGTACGTCCGGCGTTGGCCTGGTAGACAGGGAACTTATTCCACCTCGCAGGGCTTCCCTGTAGCCCGGCCCTGGAAGGCCAGATCATGGGTCAGGCTGCAGGAAAAGTAGTGTGTGTCATTGGCGGTCTGTGGTCACAGATCCAGAATGTAGCCGCAGTAGCCTGGCAACAGGACATCATGCTACCACCGCGCCATTCAGAAGCCTGGCTGGGCTAGTCGGGATCTGCTGGGCATCCAGCCTGACATAAGCAGGGCCTGGTCTGCAAGTTTATGCCAGTATACCCCATTCTGATCCAATGGGCATGTCTAGCCCCCACGGGATAAGAATTGGGTGCTACCACTTCACGCCCAGATTCTATCAGTCTATACCAGAGCTACTCAAATCCGGTCCTGGAGGTCCGCAACCCTGCAGGTTTTCGGGATATCCCTAATGAATATGCATGAGATATATATGCATTAGAGAGAGCCTGCCAACCTGATTGGTTTGTGGCCCTCCAGGGCTGGATTTGGAGACCCCTGCCTTACATCTCTGTTATTTAAGATTGTGAGTGGGCAAGGTGCAGATGTCCAAGACATCAAAAAGGTTTGATAGAATTTGTCACATTCCTCCTTGCTTCTCACCACCACCAAAATATTGTCTATTAGACAACTTTTTGTTCGTGGTGAGAATAGAGGAGGAATGTGACACATTCGATCTACCCTTTTGATGTCTAGGACATCTGTACCTTGCCCACTCACAACCTTAAATGACAGAGGTGTAAGGCAGGGGTCTCCAAATCCAGCCCTGGAGGGCCACAAACCAATCAGGTTGGCAGGCTCTCTCTAATGCATATATATCTCATGCATATTCAATAGGGATATCCCGAAAACCTGCAGGGTTGCAGACCTCCAGGACTGGATTTGAGTAGCTCTGGTCTATACAGAGGCAAGACGTACAGAACAGAATTGGCCTCTGAGTGAACAATCCTGTGTACTCATCCAATTTCTGCATACCTGTAGGAAAGCAAAATTGTTTGCCTGAATTCAAGGGTAGTCTGTCCAACTACATTAATTTATGGAGTCTAATGACTGATCTTTCTAATAAAAAATTGTTTCTGTGCACTCATTCCACATGGGTTTAAATTGTGTGGGGGCTACTATATTTTTTTCTTCCATTGTATGTCCTGTACATAATATACTATACTAGAGTATATGGGCAGTTATCTGAAAAGTGGCAAGATGTTTGCACTACACATGGAGGCTTCCCCTCTCACTCATTTATCATTTCTCAGTAGTGATAAGAACCTTTGCTGCTGCAAGCACACATACTGCTAAATTCAGAATTCATTCATTCTGCTTTGGGGCAGTGGGACTGGGGAAAGCAGTCAAGGAGTACTGGTCAGTGGCATGCCAATGCTTATATTGGTTCCATCAGGCAGGCAGCAAAGGGGCATGGAACAAATGTCTAATTATTCTTTCTCCTTTACAGTGCACAAGCAAGAGCGGGATTAGTTTGTTTGGTTGTCACTTCATCTAGGCTGGTCAGCAAGCAAATCATCCACCTCCTGGAACCTCAGATCTGGTTGCTAAGGGAGTCAGAATCCTCTGGATGGGGAAGTCATGGAACGAGATGGCATCAACTTCTGACATTCCTCTAGTGCCTCGGGCCCCACATCTGGTCAGGTTTTCAGGTAATGCACAATGAATATGGATGAGAGAAAAAACATAAAATGAGAACTTTGCATTATAATGATCTTTCCCATGCATATTCATTGTGCATAGCCTGAAAACCTGGTTGGCTGATAGCGTCCCAGGACAAGTTTGAGAAGCCCTGATACAGTAAGACTTCTAAGCCCAGAATAAACATGGTTGTAAAGTTAGGTGCAGCACAAGCCTGTGTGTAGGCATGGACAACATGGGCAACTGCCCAGGGTGCCAAATACCCCTGCCAAGCAGGAGCTTGATCCCACTTACTTTAGCACCATGAGGACCCCACTTTGGCACTATTGCCTTCCTCTGCCCCTCGTCCGGTTCTCTAATCTTTGGGATCCGATGTGCCTTTACACCTCCTGTTTGGTCTTGTCTATTGGCACCAAAATCTGAAATTTGGCTCTGGTGCAGCATGTTATCTATTCATATGCACAAGCAGGAATTCATTGAATACATGCTCCTGAAATTCCTCCTTGTTCTACAGAGAGACCATTCCACGCATTTATGCGCCTAATTTTAGATAGCTTAAAACATACTTACCTAAATTCAGCTCGCTTGGGGGCCCCTTTTTACTGAAGTGTGCTAAGCAGTAAAAGGTACTGTACAAGGGCCCACAGTAGTTGTCAGTACAGGAGCAAGAAAGTTACTGCATGCTGATTCACGGGGTGTTGGGGGCAGACAGTGGGCATGCTGAACACATTTCAGTTATGCATGGAGGGAGGGACAGATCATGCACTGTCAATGTCACCTAACTCCACGCTCAGATACTCATCGGCACATTAACTGTTGGGGGAACATGCTGACCACACCCCCGACAGTTACCATGGATGCTTTGCATTTAACACACATTAGGTTTTTGCACCTAAGGTGTGAAACTAACGCACTTTAGGGCCCTAAAACCTCTCATTTGTTTTTATTTTGTGCCTTTGACTAGATCATGATCTCCAGGGAGAAGAGGCCGTCTCTTATGTATTTCTGTAAGGTGCTACGCCCTACCTGTAGTGCTATACAAGTGATACTACCTACATAAAGAGTTACTAAGCCTGATCTGCTAAGCATTTCTCCTATACAGTACACAGAGAATAAGAAAGAAGCCTTAGTAATTCAGGCCCCAAGTCTTACGGTCCTAAGAATCAAGAAAGCTGTATTTGGCTGCCAGTTCTAGTTCAGAACGTTGTTTTGCTTATAAACATGCACTAAATTGGCTTTACATGCATAAAGCTTTGGAGTGAAATGCATGTTTATTTTTGAAATGAACCCCCCCCCCCCCCCAAAAAAAAAAATGCAGAAGTGATCCAGGTGGTATTTTATTTATTTTTTTTGTCACGCATGCTCCTATAAGAAAGATGGACTAAAACATGAGAGATTTTCAGCCCACTAGGTTTTTTTCCTTTCTCCTCGATTCTTCCAGCTCAGATGGAACAAGCACTAGAAGCAAATATCAGGAACCTTCATTCACGGCTATCTATAGTATTTCACTTCTATTTAGGTCAGTTCTAGTGGCGACGATCCTCAGTCAGGGATTACATAACCATGCTCCCTTCTCAGCAAACAGCTGTGGACTTCTGGTCTGGGTGCCTCATCCCAGCCCAGAAAGCACAGTAGCGCTCTAGGGATCAAAAGCAGATCCATCTACATGGAAGAATTAGAACAGCCACTGCCTAAGCGTTAATTTTAAGCTGCGTATACACTGGGTGATCCAAAACAGGTTAATGCAACCTGCAATCGAATTCCAGCTAATTGGGACAGAGTGTACATCAACTGTGCATTCTTGGAAAAAAATCTGCACACAACGTGATCCACTTTGTTTGCAAGTACGTATTAATCAAGGAAGTGCTCCAAACAGCATCCCAACTGGCACTGCGCGCCCTTGTGTTAGTGTCAAAAACCGACAAAGTTTGGATCTGAACAAGCAAGAAGCAAATGCATGTAGTATGCAACAGGATGCTCCTGAGTTATTTGCAAACAGGTACCAATTAGACAAATATGTTGCAGGCTAGGTTGCATTGCGCCTAGTGTATACACAGCTTTATGTAAACTTGTTTGTGGTTCTCTAATAGGCTTTGGAGGGAAACTATTGTGCTTGCATTGAAAACAAGTCTCCAGGGTGTCTCTTCAAGGACTCTGCTTGGAGATAAAGACTTTCATTATTGATCTCTGGAAATTAAAAGAATTTAGCTATTCTCTGTAGAGAATGTCTATACTTAGAGTTGGATTGATATTTTTTTTGGAGTGGAGCAAGTCTTTCATCATGGAACTCTTGCAAGATAAAATTTAAAATACAGATCATTAATGCCATAATTATCTGTATTGTAATTATGATTTGCAAGGTCAGCCTCTTCAAGCAATGTGATTGGAAACACAGAATACAAATCTAAAATCTAAAGGATGCAGGATATGGATTTTCAATAGAGAAGTCTAATAGATTACCTTTCCTGTGCGTAGGAGTGTGAATGAATTTTCCTACTCAACTATTTAGTGTAACTATCCCTAAGACCACATCACAATCTGTACCTTGGACAAATCATAACAGCCTCAAATTCACAATCCCAAAACAGCTCATCATAAATAGGCAAACATAAAAATGCCATTACACAGTCATGCTTTAAGCAATTCAAAGACACATTCTTAAAAGAAACACTACCACAACTTAACTCCGACTCAAATGACCAGGATGAACTGCTAGATAACTGGAACTCTGTTAACAATGCAGCATCTGCCCCCTCATCTAAGACTAACTAGCACCACACCTGCTCAAACACCTGGTACATACATGAGCTTAGAATAAAGAGAAAACTAAGACGCTTAGCACAAAACAACAAGACTTCGAGGATAGGAATAGCTACACCCTCCAAGCCTACCTAGAAAACAAATAAAACACAAGCACACCAAACTATTACTGAAATCCCTGAATTGTCCAAGGGAACTCTTTAGGATTGTGAGATCCCTGACGAGATCCCAACCACAACATGGCCAACCACTACATGAGTAAACTGCGGTCCCAATCAGATACTACACTACCCGCCTCCCTCCCACCCACCCAACAGTACCATCACTCCGTGGCACATGTTTTCCCAAATCAATCTAGAACACCTTGATAAAATCATTATGGCCATTACCATCACCACATCCCCAACTGACCTATGTCCTGTCAGTTGGTTAAAAATGACCCGAACAGAAATGGCACAATATAGATTTAATATAGTCAACCTTTCACTCTCCTGTTGACATATGCTTGTGGCATTAAAGGGAGCTTTGACCAGGGGTGGGCCATTCCGACCCTCGTGCACCACAATCCAGCCTGGTTTTCATGATGCCCCTAATGAATATTCATGAGATCAATTTGCCTCCACTGCCTTCCATTGTATGAATATTCATTATGGACATTATGAAAACCAGGCTGGATTGTGGTGCACAAGGGTCGGAATGGCCCACCCCTGGATTAGGCCGATCCTTAAACCAACCCCAACGGAAATATACAAACAGAAACAGATGCTCTACCAACAAATTAAAAATGTTCACCACTCACCCAACATGCACACTCACCTGGTGCCACCCAAGTAATTAACTCAAACGTAATGTTGTAAAGTGCCTCACTCTCTCTGTAAATATGTCTGCGATTGTAAATAAGTTACTACGAATTACCCTGTATGAAATATGATTCAATATTTCAGTTTTTATTTACTGTTCTGTAAAAGTTATGGTTCTCTGTAAACTGCTTTGATTCCACAGGTCTGCGACTAAAAAGCTGTTTGATTATTTTCATCTAATTTCCATGTATTTTGGTGTGCTGAAAACAAATAAAATATTGAAAAAAACTCCTAGACGTCATGATTTGCCACAACATGCAAAATTGTCTTCAAATTTATCAATTTTTTTCAAATTACTATTAATTAATTCACATAGGTGCATTTAAGATATAAAATGCCAAAAAAATCTTAAAGGGGTTGTCCGAGTTATGTAAAAAAAATAAATAAAAAAAATATAGCACTGTAAATCTTATTTTATTTATTTTATTTATTTAGTACACACTTATATACCGCTACTTCCAGCGATCAGCAGCGGTTTGATTACATCTTTGGGGGTTGTCAAATCAGGACCGAAAAGTGGGACAAATATATACATAGTTTTGGGGGTGAGGCACCGCACACAGTATTAGTGTATAGGAGATTGGACTACACATTTTTACATTTATACATATAGTACATATGGTTCAGCAGAGCATGATTAATTAATTGTTTTGGTTCATCTATATCTTATGGAGAGTTATAGCTGCTTGTAATGCCTTTTGAATAGATGAGTCTTTAGTTCCTTCCTGAAAACAGTAATGTCTTTGATTAATCGCAGCGCGATTGGTAGCTGATTCCAGTTAGTTGGTGCAGAGAATGAGAATGCCCTGCGACTCGTACTTGTTTTAACAGATCTGATGTTAGTTGGGACATGGAGTGTGGCTGTGTTTGTAGTTCTCCTGTCCCTGTTTGTTGGTTGTGTGCTGATAAGTGTGGAGAGGAATGACGGGGCTATGTTATTTATCAGTTTGAATGCGGTTATCAATGTTTTGTATTGTATCCTGGCTGCAATGGGGAGCCAATGTAGTTCAATCAAAACAGGTGTAATGTGCTCAGCCAGGCTTGTTTTCATGATGATCCTTGCCATCACATTTTGGGTCATTTGAAGGATATTTAGTGACTTTTTTGGGTAGACCTTGTAAGATGGCGTTACAGTAGTCCAAGTGTGGCATAATGAGTGCTTGTGCAACAGACCGAAAATCAGAGGGATCGATTATATTCCTGAGAGGTTGTATTACTCTAAGTTTATGGAAGATGGCCTTGTTTGTTTTACGCAGGTGTGTTTCCATTTTTAGGTTGCAGTCGAGTGTGACTCCCAGCTATTTGATCTCCTTCTTTGTGTTGTATGTGTTGTTACACAGGGTGATCTTAGGGGGAGGCTCAAAGTTCGGCTTACTGGATATATACATGACTTCGGTTTTTTTGTGGTTGATGGTCATGTTTCGCTGTAGCCATCTTAACATCTCATCTAGGCAGGTTTCGAGTTGTGTGTATTCAGGGTCTGTGGTATCCAATTGGGTGTAGAGCATAATATCATCTGCGTACACATGGTAGCTGATGTTATGCCTTTTGAAGATGTCACAGAGGGGCTGCATGTAAATGTTGAACAGTAGTGCCAATAGAGCCAATGGTTAGCAATATATACATAAGCTAAGCAAGGTTTTAAGTCCATGCTTCTAATGGTAGAAGGGGTTAATCTTTCCTGAAGAATCCAGTGGGAGGGAGAAACAGGGCAGATAGTAGCAGCTCGTCAGTGCAGGGGGGCGTGGCCAGCATTGTGACGTCTCGTGTACAGACACAGAGCTGCTCTCTCCTGCATGCCACACTTGTGCATGAATCATCATCAGGTTCTTGGTTCTAGGCTGTTCACACCTTTTCATTGCAATTCGTGTTAGCTCGTCATTCTTCAACCGTTATGTTATGGCTCCGCGAAGGTGTATTAATTCGCCAGACAGTTTGTTTCATCTGTGGTGAATATACAGTGTTGAAGCAATGGCAAAATATTACAGACTTTGTGAAAAAAGTATGCTTTGCATACTTTGGACTAAAAATTGGAGATCAAGATAAAGTCTGGGCACCTCATAAAGTGTGCAAATTGTGTGTTGAGGACCTCCGAAACTGGTTCAAGGGTAAGAAAAAAAATCTTTCCGTTATGGGATTCCTATGGTATGGCGAGAGCAAAAGAACCATAGTGACGACTGTTACTTTTGTTCATGCGATGTGAAAGGGTTTAATTCCAAATGGAAGCATTCCATTTCATACCCCAATCCCCCATGGCACAGATATACCAGTACCCAAGCCCCCTGCTACCTTGGAAGAGAAACTTAGCTCCGATGAAGGTGAAGTCATAACTGAACCAGATGACGAATTAAGTTCTGACTTTGAAGATACAAGACCAAAACTGTTTTCTCAGGAGGAGATGAATGATTTGGTAAGAGACTTGAATCTTCCCAGAGATGCCGCTGAGTTACTCGGATCAAGGCTGAAAAGCAGGAATTTATTGTTGCCAGTCACCCATGACTATCAGAATATCCTGTTTGCATGTTCTGTCAATTTCAGCTTGTACTTGTTCATAGAACCCTTCAATTTCATTCTCTTCTGCAGCTGTTGTTGGGGCATATACTTGAATTATAGTTGTGTTGATAGGCAATCCTCGTAGACGAATAGAGATTAAGCGTTCGCTGACTGCATTGTATTTCATTACAGTTCTTGCAAGTTTCTTCTTTATTATAAATGCAACACCATTTCTTCTTTGTCTTTCATTTACAGTATAGTAGACCATGTGATCATCTGATGCAAAGTGCCCCATGCCAGTCCATTTCAGTTCGCTGACACCCAACAGATCAAGTTGCACACGTTCCATTTCATTCTTGACCACCTCCAACTTCCCTTGGTTCATGCTTCGTACGTTCCATGTTCTAATGTGTAAGACATCTTTACAGCTTCTGACTCTCATTTCATGCGCAGCTACATCAGCAGTCAGACTTTGAGGGCTTTGATCCAACCACATCATAAATGCTGGCTTTACTCTGAAAAGTCTTCAGCTCTTCCCCAGTAGCTAGTTGAGTGCCTTCTGACCTGGGGGTCTCATCTTCCAGCACCATAGCACAATTTGTTTTGTTGTAACTAAATATGGACTTCACAACAGAAATGAAGCTGAAGAAAGACTGACAGAATTCTGCAAGACCAATGATCTATTCATCTCAAACACCTTCTTCCGGCAACACAAGCGGCGACTGTACACATGGACTTCACCGAATGGATTATATAAAAATCAAATTGACTACATGTGGAAGTCAACGATGGAAAAGCTCTGTAACATCAAAGACAAAACCTGGAGCTGACTGTGGTACAGATCATCAACTACTAGTATGCAAACTCAAGCTAAAGTTGAAAAAGAGCAAACCACTCATGAATGCAGCAAAAATATGACCTTGAGAATATACCACTGGAATTTAAATACTGCCTGCAAAATCAATTTGCTGCTTTAGATACAAATGACAGAGCTCCGGAATAGTCATGGAATGACATCAAGAAGGTTGTGTTGGAAGAAAGCGAGAAGTCTCTACAAAAGGTGAAAAAGCAAAAATGGATGACTGAAGAAACTCTGAAAATTGCCCAGAAACGCAGAGAAGCTAAAGCCAGAGGAGAAAGAAAGACAGACAATCACAGAACTCAGAGATTTCCAACGTGCAGCAAGACAGGAAAAGGAAAAGTACAACAATGACACTTGCAAGGAAATAGAAGCAGAAACTATTAGAGGAAGAACAAGATTAACTCTTGTAGCTTTAGGAAAGCCAAAGAAAAAGTTCCAGCCTCGAATTGGAATGTTACAAGATGCTCAAGGTTCTATGTTGAATGATGCTGAGAAGATCAAGAAAAGGTGGAAGGAATATACAGAGTTTTTATATGATAAAGATCAAGTGGACCAACAGCCATTTCAACCTGTACCTTATGATCGGGAACCATTGGTGATGAAAGAAGTTGAAGCAGCATTGAAAGCCTTATCAAAGAACAAAGCACCAGGCATTGATTGCTGCAATACTTCTATGGGAATGCTATCTGATGCAGCTGTTACCGTACTCACAAGGCTCTGCCAAGAAATATGGAAGACAACATCATGGCCAACTGACTGGAAAAGATCTGTGTTTATACCAATACTAAAGAAAGGTGATCCAACTGACTGTGAAAATTATCGCACAATCGCTCCGATCCCACATGCCAGCAAGATTCTACTGAAGATTATTCAAAAGAGACTACAACCATACCTGGAACAAGAACTACCTGAAGTGCAAGCAGGGTTCAGGAAAGGGCGAGGAACGAGAGAGACATCATTGTGGATGTGAGATGGATCCTTGAAAAGACTAAAGAATACCAAAAGGATATCTATTTGTGCTTTATCGACTATAGCAAGGCTTTTGACTGTGTAAACGATGAGAAACTCTGGGCCACATTAAGAAGCATGGGTATGCCAGAACACCTGATCGTTCTCTTGCGCAATCTGTACATTGATCAAGAAGAACAGTATGGTTTAAAAATAAGCAAAAGGTGTAAGACAAGGCTGCATACTTTCCCCCTACCTGTTTAATTTATATGCAGAACAAATCAGAGAAGCAGGATTGTATGAAGACAGAGGTGTGAAGATTGGTGGAAGACTCATCAACAACCTTCGCTATGCTGATGATACCACACTACTGGCTGAAAGTGAAGATGATCTGAAACATTTGCTTCTCACAATCAAAGAACAGTCTCAAAATGGGCCTGCACCTTAATGTAAAGAAGACAAAGATCATGACAACTGGCATAATCAACAGGTTCATCGTTGAAGGAGAAGAAATTGAAATTGTGAACAACTTTAACCTACTTGGATCAACTATCAATAAAGAAGCAACAAGCAGTCAAGAAATCAGACAACGCATTGCTCTTGGCAGAATGGCTATGAAAGACCTAGATAAGATTCTCAAGAGCAGAGATGTCTCTCTCCATACAAAGATTCGACTTGTTCAAGCCATGGTATTTTCAATAACATCATATGGATGTGAAAGCTGGACAGTGAAAAAGATACAGGAAGAAAATTGATGCCTTTGAATTATGGTGCTGGCAGCGAATACTGTGTATACCATGGACTGCCCGAAGAACAAACTAGTCAGTACTAGAGGAGATCAAACCTAAGCTTTCTTTAGAAGCTCAGATGACAAGACTTCGACTTTCATACTTTGGACACATCATGCGAAGAGAGAGATCATTAGAGAAAGACATTATGCTTGGCAAGATAGAAGGTCAACGCAAAAGAGGAAGGCCAGCAATGAGATGGATTGATACAATAACAGCAGCCACGGGTACCAGTCTGTCAACAATGAGCCGCTTGACTGAAGACCGAACACAATTTAGGATAGCTATCCAGAGGGTCGCCATGAGTCGACTCCGACTCGACGGCACTTAACAACATTGTTGCCAGGAGTGTCATCTTCATGGTTCAGACATCGTGAAAAGGAGTTCGTTCCTTACTTCGCCCAGGAAGACAAGTTGGTTTATTGCATCGATGTCAAAGGTCTGATGGGTCAATTTAAAATCCAATATGATTCAGAGCAATGGCGTCTTTTTATAGATTCTTCAAAAAGAAGTCTCAAAGCAGTTTTACTCCACAATGGTTTTTACGCTTCCATACCTGTAGGTCATTCCGTACACTTGAAGGAAACCTACAAGAACTTGGAATTGGTTCTTCGTAAACTTAAAATATGAAGACCATGGTTGGAAAGTGTGTGGGGACTTGAAGGTCTTGTGCATGCTGCTTGGGCAACAAGCTGGGTATACCAAATATCCTTGTTTTCTGTGTCTATGGGACAGTCGAGACCGACAAAATCACTGGACCAAGAAGATTTGGCAGCCGAGGGTGCTAACAGTCTGTGAAAAAAAGTCCTCCGAGAAACTTTGGTACCTTCCCATAAAGTTCTTCTACCACCTCTCCACATAAAATTGGGGTTGATGAAGCAATTCATAAAATCACTTCCAAGAGATGGAGAATGCTTCAAATACTTGGTCACCACGTTTCCAGGCCTGTCGGAAGCAAAATTGAAGGAAGGTGTGTTCATCGGACCAGACATTAGAAGGCTTATAGTTGATCAAGAGTCTATCAATACCATGATGGATCCTCAAAAAGAAGGGTGGATTGCATTTAAAGAAGTTGTACAGAAATTTAGGCAATAACAAAGATCCTCACTACAAAAAGATCGTCGGGCAAATGCTGAAAGCATTTCAAGCTTTAGGTTGCCTGATGAGTTTTAAAGTGCATTTCCTCCAGTCCCACCTTGACTACTTTCCTGAAAATTTGGGAGCTGTGAGTGAGGAACAAGGTGAACGATTCCACCAAGACATTAAAGAGATGGAAAGGAGATACCATGGAAAATGGAGCATTACAATGATGGCAGACTACTGTTGGATGCTTCAGAAAGACATTCCAGATGCTACTCACAAGCGTAAATGCACCAAGAGGAGCCTCACAAGGAAGAAGAATCGAGTTTAGTGTGTGTAGGTGAGCTCATTTCAGTTCAAAAAAGGATTTTCATGAAAATATTCTAATAAAACTTTAATTTTATAAGTCTATTTCCATTTATTTTGAGGTATTGCCTTATTTAACATAGTTACCTAAATTGTCAGGAAACGTGCTGTCCTATGACAGAATGGAGGTCATTTTCGGATTCAGCGCACCAAAAAACAAAGATTACGTGGAATAACCAAAACAGCTCTCGAAAAAAAAATTTTGCAGACCTGTGTTCTTGATAAGGCGGTATAAAACTAAATAAATAAGGTAACCTCTGATAAATCAAGAGGAAACAGAGGTGGTAATTTTGTCAAGATTCAAATGTCTTAATTTTTTGGATCTGCTTTAGATTTTTTTTGGTTTTCTTCCTACTTTGCCAAGATCCTCCTCCCACACCAGGGTAAGGGTGTCAGATATCCCCAGTGCATCTGGGCAAATGTTTAAAATCCCATCACTTATAATCAAGCTATCATCTTTCATTTGTTTCTAAAACTGTTGCAAAATTGGAGACTTCATGTCACCTATTCCCTTGACAGGACATGCACTTTACACCCCCATCAAACTGAGTTTTGTTTTCATTATTCCACAGAGCAGGTTCTGGCCTCTTTGACCTGAGCAGAGGCAAGGGGGTGCTGTTGCTTTCCCTTCATTCATCACCAGACTTCATCTTAGGCAGCTTGCTGGCTCATATTTTTTTGGTAGGGTCTTTAAATGTTGAAGGCTTACCTTGAGACTTGGTTATTTAGCATTCCTGGTCTCAGGAAACATCTGTTTCTCATACTCTGCCTTGTGCGGTTCCACAAGACTCTGTCCTTGGGCCTGCATTATTTAATGTTTTTCTGGCCCCATGCCTCACTCCTACAGGAAATGGGATTGAATTTCTTTATCGATGCAGATAGTCTCCAGTTGTTAACCATTTAGGATTCCTATACCCCTAGTTTAATGGCCCAGATCTCATCTAAACTGGTAGGTGCCTGGCTTGCTGAGAACCAGCTGAAATTAAACCCCAATAAGACAGATATTATTGTTTTCCCCCATAAACCTGTACTTCTTCCGCCACTGATGTCTTCTATTGAACGTATTCCTCTCTACCTCCATGACCTTGTTCACTTACACTCCCCGCACCGTGTACTACCTTCCATTCATGCCAACCTCCTTTATCTACCCCCTGCCTCCTGTGCTAGATTGGAAAACTACCTGCTACTCCGCCTTTTATTTCCTCCCTTTCGAATTCCCCACCCTCAGACCTCCGCCTTAAGCCATTCCTTCCCAAAATCAAGGCACTCCTCAAAACGTCTCTTTTCCATAAAACGTTGACCTCCTTCCCCTCCACCCCACGTTATCTTGATAGTCCTTAGCTTATCTGTCTTATTTTCTGAATGAATGGCTCTCCTTTTCTATCTAAATTTTATGGTGTTCCTTTCCCTTTCCCACTTGTTTTAATGGTACACCGCTTTGAGTCATTTGTTAACAGCATCGAAATGAAAACAAACAAAAGCAAACATTTGAGGGATGCTGTAAAGGTTCTTGGAGCTATTTTTAATGCAAACTTTTCTTTTGACCATTATCTTTCTGGTGTCATCAGAACTTTGTACCTTTAAAGCAAATTTGTGCTGTGTGATCTCTATTTACGAAGCAGGCACTCCGGATTTTAATTCTCTTCCATGCAACTACCCGTTGTAATAATCTACCTGGACTGTATCCTATTTATAGTGACTGCAAATTGTACAAAATATCTCAGTGAAATTGCTTTTTGGTATGAAAAGTTTGATCGTGTTGCTCTTTTACAGGAGCAGCACTGGTTGCCAGTTAAGAACAGGCTCCTTCTAAGGTTCTAATATTGTGCATCAGGTTTTACACTGGTCTGTAAATTTTTTTCTCTCCGTTATTGGCTCCATATACTCCACAGCACTGTTTTCATTCGTCTCAGAAGAATCGTTTAGCTGTTTTGTACTCTAGTTCCTTTAAATAAAGTGCTTGAGCTGGCCCAGCCATTAGACAAAAAACTAGGTAGTTGCCTAGCGTGCTGCTTTTGAGGGCAGCAAAGCGCAGCAGCACTCAAAATAAAAAAAAAGATCTTGATAGTAGGGCCAGTGTTATGGGGTGGCAAACAGGGTGATTGTTCTGGGCCCCCAGGCCACAGGGGGGGGGGGCGCAAGCCTCTCTCATGCTGAAGGAGACAGAGGCTGCCGGCGAGCTTTGGGGCCCTCATACTCTCTACCCTGGGCCCCTAAATGGTCAACACTGGCCCAGTGTGACAGCCTCACAATCTCAAAGAGCCATTCCTTTACCTGCAAGGCGAGATGGGGCGTGCGCACATGCCCACACACCAAAGATTACTACCTTAGAAGCAGGACATCCAATTATGCATTTTTACAGGGAGGGTGACTGTTGAATGTAAATTATCAAAATCGCAAGAGGGGGAAGGGGTATAAGGCAACACCCTTGCAGCAGCAGTGCTCAGTTCTTATTGAAAAGCAAAGCAATCTCAAGGCACAACAATGTTCAGCCAGGGCCACTGATTTCTGAATTTATACAGCATCTGACTTTACATCTAGCAGCTTTTATGGTCTCCCATGCCTGCCCTAAGTTTAAAAGTCTGTAAAATAATATTTATGGACTTTTTCAAAGAGTACTTTTAGGGGAAAAAAAAAACAGTACAGACTACTGTACATTATGCATACCTGTTGATTTTTATCACACTCAGTAGGACTTTGAGATTAAAGTAGTAATCTACAGGAATACTTATATGTATGTTAAAAAGACATACTAGAAAAATATAAAGACATGTAGGTAGCCTATCAGAGTAAAAGTACTTTAAACAAAGGCATACACTAGATATACAGCATGAACATATGCCAATATATAAGGTTTCCTGACTTTTACAATATTTCAGTACAATAACTAGCTGCTTATATCTTTTGCGCTAAAATTAGTCTAATTGATTTGTGAGTAATTCACCTTCAGTAGGTCTATGGAACAAATAAATCTATTGAAATAAAGACTACATCAAATATATTTGTTCAGCTCATCATAAAAAACATCACTTGTTCCCTGATCCTGAAGTCTGAACAGTTATCAGTGAAGCAACCCATAAGATACAGCCAAACTATGTAAAATACACTGCAAGACAATGAAATATTAGAACCAAATCGCAAATTTGCCTGGGTACTAGAATGCTACGAGATAAGAACCGCAGCCAAGAAAGTGAGGACGTTCAACTTTCTAAACAAACCTGTTAATATTAAGCCCAGAGTGGTTTAAACGCTTCCTTCCCCGAGATAGGAGCTATTCGTTCTGCTGAAGACGATCAAACGCAGGCATCCACAATCAGCAGTATTAGGGCTACGACGGCATTTACTGATAGAACGTACAAATATCCTAGTGTACGCGTGTTCCTTTGTTCACCCGTAGCTCGATTTCAGTGGGAACTTGACTCCAGTCTTCCTTCCTTGATTGCTGGATTCTTTTCACCTAGCACCTTTCTTATCTTGCGGTGTTAAAGTAGCTTGCTTAAATACGGACACCCAGGTGTCGTCCAACCTGTTTGCTGCTTCGCTAGTTAAGACAGAAAGCACTAAGAGAATCGGGTTGGTGGGGGAGGAAGGAGTGTAGCTGGTGCCCTGCCCTTAGGCTCAGGTCAGCTGAGTTTTTAGTTCAGAAGAGTTCATCCTTCACCTTCCCCGCCCCCCTATCTCCACTTCCAAACTGGTTCCAGAGTATGCACAAGAACCATTTGCGACGCATTTCTCAAGGTAGGGGAATGTGAACAGCTTAAGCAGGCTATCGGTACCTCAATCACATGGATGCAACGCATCTGTTAATATACATTTGTAGTCTCTGTACCTCTACAAGGTAATGCTTTAAAATGAGAGGTTTTACGTGCAGGTTCACAGACTAACAAACTATTTCATGAAATATTTAAGGCGATCTTTTACAGACGTTCTCGGCTTACTCTTGAAAGGTTTCTGGTCACATTTTGATCACGTGTTTCAAAGTTTGAGCCATAGAACATCGTATTTACAAATATGTTACTATCTCCTCAGTTCACAATCAATTGTGCGTTTTCAGTGCTTTTTTTCTTATTAATTCCTACAAAATTTAGTGAATAAGATCTTAAGAAACTCTGTTACCCAAAATTACCTAGAATTGCTGGGACCAAACTCAGTTTATCCATAGTCTGGCTTTTGCACCTGGAAGGTGACTTATCTGAGAAAAACTAATAGCAGTTATCATTCGAAGTCTGTATTTAAAGGGTACACACAGGACAGATCATTACAGTCAGGATTTGCCAGATATGTCCTGCTCACCTCACAGCCTGTCATGACTACATAAAGAAAAATTTGCATAGAATGGAAACCTAGTTTAATGTAGATGTAAATATTTTTGGGGGTCACTAGGACAAGTTTCAGAATCCCTGCCAGACACACCCATGGTCTGATATTCCACAAAGACTGGAATATTGTTCACCCTTCCACCGCCCTCAGAGTTGATGGTATTTACTTGTGCTCCAGGCTGGTCTAAGTCAGCCCCAGTGCTGCTTCAGTCATGCAACTCCTCCTGAATCCTGCTTCCAACTGGAGAGAATTCAACACTGTCAAAACATTTCTCCTAGGACAAGCAGGATGAGTCAGCCACACCTGGTGACCTCATCCGACAGCACCGAAACAGAAGTTCTTTCTATTGGAGTGGAGGAGTAGCCTAGTGGTTGGGGCAAGGTACTTCAGGCCAGAAGGTCAGGGGTTCAAATCCCACTAGAAGACAGCAACCTTGGGCCAGAAGGACTGGGGTTTCTAGTCCCACAGGTGCTCCTTGTGGTCTTGGGCAAGCCACGTAACCCTCCATAGCCCATGTTCCCTGTAAGATAGTTATCTCCAAGTTATAATGCCCTGTTCAATGTAATTTCAGTTTGTTCAATGTAAGCCACACTGATGCAGAATAGCGCGGTATATAAGAGAATGTAATAAAATAAATAAATAAAATAAATCCAACAGCACCAAAACAGAAGTCCTCTCTATAGCTCAGAAGGGCTTTTTGCCCTTCTGAGCATGAGCCCACTAGCCCAACCCCTGGTCCCGCCCCTAGCTGGTCAGTTTTTGAATCTTCCGCTTTGCTTCAAGACGGACTCTCTCCTCTCTCTCTCTCTCACCTTTAACTTTCAACAAAGAATTTAAACTACAAGAATGCCCAAACCTGGGTTTAAAAAATGCATCAACTGCTCAAGGAAGATGAGCATCTCAGACTCTCACCTCAAGTGCCTTCGCTGCCTGGGCAAGGACCATCGGGTAGAAGATTGCCCCCACTGTGCCCAGATGTCCCCCACAGCACGCAAGTCCCAGGGACATGCCCTCAAGGACTTCTTGGCCTCTGTTCCAGCATCGGGAGACCCCACAAGGAAGAAGGATCCCCGTCAGAAAGACACCGGCAAAACCTCTAAAGGTACCTCAAAGACTGCTGAAAAAGGCTCCGGAGCAGCCCAGGATGTGCCCCTCGTGGCCTCCATCCCCAGCAGGCTCACAGCTCTCGGCATTCTTACTGAGGCTCCCGGCACATGTGGGGACCCTCCTGGAGGCAGCCATCTTAAACTGAACACTCTCTCTGCCTCCCCAGCAGCAATTGGACAGACAGAGCTAAGTCCTTCCCTGCTGGCTGTGATTGGCCTGACCGCGGTCTCCGCCCTGCTGGCCCTGACTGGCTCTTCCACGGGCTCTGCCCCACCAGCTGCTATTGGCTCCTTGGGATCTAGGACAGCCTACTCCTCCCCTCAGCACCGACACAGACACAGCAAGCACAGACTCCGGGCACGATCCCGAAGCGGCAACTCACGCCAGCGCCGATCCAGCTTGCGCCGGCACCGGCACCGGCACAGCAGGAGAAGAAGGAGGAGCCCCTCGAGCATACACAGACAAAGGCACCATCGCAGATCACAGCACCAGAGCAGACATCGCAGCAGCAGCAGCAGCAGACATCGCAACAGCAGCAGCCCTGAGAGGCACAGGTACTCACCTGAACCTCCCTCCTTTTCTGAACCTGCTTCTACACCCTCCAGTCCCGTACAACCGCTGTCCTTGGGGGAAGAGGAACCCCTCCCCATAGCCCCTCCGGTTGGAGGACCAAAAGACCTCTTCCAGTTTTTCACGGACTGCTTCAAGCAGTGGTCAACCAACCAGGTGGTAGTTAGTGCAGAAAGGACTGGAGAGCCCAGCCTGCCTCAGGACTTGCTGGGGCTCCAAACACCTTCGACCAAGTGCCCCACGGATGCTGTATCCGGCCACAACACAGGATCAGAGATCCAAGAAACACCTAATGACCTCGCACCCTACGAGACCTCCGTTATGCCTGATCCATCCACGACCAATACGGAGTATCTAACATACCCCAAATTCCTGCAGAAGGTCTCTTCCGCCCTCAAAATCACCACTACCCTACCAGCTGACCTACGATCCGAGACCCAATCAGCATGGAAATTCTTGGAGACTCCCAGGAGCCCAGCGCTCCTCACTATCCATCCTCTACTGCAGGAAAACCTAATCAAGAGAACCCTGCCACGGGACCTGCCGCTCCATGGAAGCTGGACATCAAATATCAAGTGCAACCGACAGTGGGATTTGACAGGGCCCAGCTGCCTCACACGTCCAATGTCGTCGAGTCTGCCCTTAAGTGAGTGAAAGCGACGCAAATGCATGCCAACAGCCCCCCTACCCGGGACCTAAAACTTCTTGACGACATAGGAAAGAGAACTTTCCAAGGAGCCATGCTATCATCCAGAGTAGCGGCACATCAACTTCAACACGCCCTCTACCAGGATATACTCATGGACAAAATCAAATCCACCCTCATTTCCAAGGCCTTGACCCCCATCTCTGCGACCCTTACCGACCTTCAGGAATGCACTAAGCACCAGGTCAGAGGTGCATTTGATGCGTTCAAAACAGCAGCCCGCACCGCTGGTACAGCAATATCAGCCCAGCGCATGGCCTGACTACGGGCATCTGGTCTTCGCGAAGATACAAATGACCGCCTCGCAGATGCCCCATGCACGGAGGACTCCCTCTTCGGTGAAAAGGTCAATGACGCTTTTAACGACATGAAAGACCGGTGCACGACACTACAAACTTTGGCAGGGGAAGGACTTGAACGTAAACCTCCTTCCTCTTCAAGATGCATCTATAACCAAACCCAGAAGTCCTTTGCCTCCGCAAAACGCAATTCTTACAACTCCTGCCGCAAGTAGCAAGCCCCCCGCTACAAGCAACAATACAGCAACTCCTATCGCGCCAAACCACGCCAGAGGGATTGAAAACTACAGAAAAACACACCGTCCAACACAAGGAAAGCCAACCCTTCCTTTTCACATCAACTCCCCAGCCATCTCCCCCACCGGGGGACGTCTGGCAGCCTTCATAAATACCTGGAAATCCATCACCACAGACAGATGGGTCCTGAACATCATCACGGAAGGATACAGTATGTGATTCGCCTTTCTCCCATTGTAACACAATCCTCCACGCAACAGCATTCCACCACCTTCACTTCTCGCCCTCTCTTCAGAGGTACGCTCCTTACTGGTGGCAAGAGCCATAGAACCTGTACCAGTCAATGAAATCAACACTGGTTTCTACTCCAGGGTTTTCCTTATCCCCAAGAAATCGGGCGGAGTCCGCCCTATCCTCAACCTGTGCAGACTGAACCAATTCATAATAAAGGAAAAATTCAGAATGTACTCCCTGGGCTCAATCCTCCCGCTCATACAACCATGGGACTGGATGTCCTCATTGGATCTACACGATGCCTACACGCACATCCCAATACATGTATCTCACCGGAAATACCTCTGCTTCCAGGTACAAAACAAATACTATCAGTACAGAGTTCTTCCCTTCGGCCTGTCTCCGGCCCCACGGGTCTTCACCAAATGCATTGTGGTTGCAGCCACACATCTTCGAAAACAAGACATCTGTGTCTTTACATACCTGGATGACTGGCTGATCTCCGGCCGGTCACCTAAGGAGACACAATCAACCTACTCGTCTCCCTAGGATTTCGGATAAACCTACAGAAATCCAACCTATGCCCAACACAACGCTTGGAATTCATCGGCGCAGAGATAGACACGGTAGCGACAAAAGCATTCCTCCCACCAGCACAGAGAAACACTATCACCAAACTGGCTGCGAGCCTCTCCACAACTCTGCAGACATCTGCTCGGGACATACTCTGACTCTTGGGACACAAAGCAGTGGCAACACAAGTCCTGCCACTTGCAAGACTACGCATGTGTCACCTGCAATGGCACCTGCGCATCCATTGGAATCAGCGCACACAACCACTCTCGTTGTGCATTCCTATGGAGACATCAGCAGCATGCCCCCTGGCTTGGTGGACATGCGCCAAGAACCTGGCGGCAGGCTGCCCCCTGCAGCAGCAACCCCACCAGTTATCCATCACATGAGAAGCTTCGCTGGGGGGCACGTTGTCTACACCTCCGCCCCCAAGGAACCTGGACTCAGGAGGAACGCACCTTACACATCAACCTATTAGAACTCAGAGCACTCCTCAATGCTCTCAAAGCCTTCCGGAACCTCATCCGAGGGAAGACAGTCCTTTTTCAAACGGACAACCAAGTAGCCGTGTTCTACATCAACAAACAGGGAGGGACAGGCTCCCGCTACCTCTGCAAGGAAGCCATCAACCTCTGGACCTTTGCGCTCTCAAGGAGCTGTCTCCCTCGGGCCTCCTACCTATCGGGAGTACAGAACGATCTAGCGGACAGACTCAGTCGCCAAATGGACCCACACGAAATCAAACCCAGCATAGCCACGGCCCTCTTCCGGAGGTGGGGACAACCGCAGATCGACCTCTTCACCACAGAGGACAACAGGAAATGTGCCCTCTTCTCCTCGAAGCGCCCCTCCAACCACAGCATCGCGACGGATGCATTTGACATGTCATGGGGGGAGTGGTCTCTAATATATGCCTTCCCCCCCCCCTTCCCTCTCATTTCAATGACCATCCAGCGCATCATCACAGACAAAGTAACAGCCATTTTAATTGTACCTCACTGGCCTCATCAGGTATGTTTCCCGTACCTACACCACCTTGCGTTGGAACCGCCGCTGAGACTACCCATGACCTCAGACCTAGTCACTTCACAGAAAGGGACGTGTCTCAACCCAACCTGAAGGCCCTAGCTCTTACTGCATGGAAACTGAAAGGGTGACTCTAGCACACTTCAAACTTCCCACTGAAGTACAGCAAGTGGTTCTTGAGGCAAGACACCCGGCAACCCGCAAATCTTACGGGTTGAAGTGGAAGCTCTTCAATATCTGGTGCTCACAGCATCACCTTAATTCATTCTCGTGCCCAGTGCCCATGGTGCTGCAATACCTCACCTCCCTTTTCCAAGGTGGATTAAAAGTTTCATCCATCCGCGTGCACCTGGCAGCGATCACAGCCTTCCACGACCTGACCGGAGGCGACTCCATCGCGAAGCAGCACCTGGTGGCACAATTCATGAAAGAGCTGGCTAATTTACGGCCCCCAATACGAGATCCTGTGCCCCAATGGGATCTCAGCATTGTCCTACAGGAGCTGACTCAGCCACCATTTGAACCCATGTCGTCAGCACAGCTAAAGCACGTGACATGGAAAATGCTATTCCTAGTAGCCATCACCTTGGCCAGAAGGATCAGCAAACTACAAGCTCTGGTATCGCATCCCCCCCCCCCCTACACTTTCCTCACTCAGGACAGTGCTACCCTCCGGACACATCCAAAGTTCATGCCGAAGGTACCCTCCGCCTTCCACATCAACAAGACTGTTGAGCTTCCCTGCTTCCACCTGGAACCCCACTCCTCCGTGGAGGAGCAGTGCCTTCACACCCTGGACTGTGGTAGGGCCCTACGCACATACCTTCTGTGGACATCCACTCTGCAGAAGGGAACTCAACTTTTCATTTCCTACGACCCCAACAAACCTGGTCGGCCCGTTAGCAAACGTACGCTATTGGGATAGATCACCTCTTGCATTGCCTACTGCCTACAGCAAGCAGGCTCACACGACTTGCCAAAGATCCATGCACACCAGCTCAGGGCTTTGGCGACAACCATCGCCAACCTACGGGCCATACCAACAAGGGACATCTGCAAGGCCGCAACCTGGGCCTCGCCACACACTTTTCAAAAGCACTACTGTCTCAATAAGATATCAGGGTGCGAGGTGGCCTTTGGCCAGGCGGTACTGGCCACAGCTGAACTGACACAAACCGGACCCTCACACACGTGAGGACCCGACACTACCACATGGACTCTAACTGCGCGATTGCACTAAGACAAGATTTGACTGCACTGTTTGCACATTGTTTGCTCCGTTTGACTGCACTGTTTGCACATTGTTTGCTCTGATTGACTGCACTGTTACTCATTGTTTGCACACTGTTGTGCTTGCACATCGTGCTCGCACTACTTCAGGACAAATAAAAATATATATATATATATATCTCAACTCTAAGTCCTGGCTCCGCCTAAATATGTCCATCAACTTAAGCAGGGCCTCCCCTTCCACAGCGCTCCACAGCTAGGAAGGCACCAGGTGTGGCTGACTCATCCTGCTTGTTCTAGGAGAAAACAATGTTATTTACCTGTAACGGGAGTTCTCTGGGGACAGCAGGATAAGTCAGCCACACCACCCCTCCCATCCTCACCTATCAGGGGCCGCCCTGGCCTTCTAAGTCCCGCTACCTAGCAGAAAAAGCCTCTGCTTGTGACAAACTGACCAGATAGGGGCGGGACCAGGGGTTGGGCTAGTGGGCTCATGCTCAGAAGGACAAAAAGCTCTTCTGAGCTATAGAGAGGACTTCCGTCTCAGCGCCGTTGGATGACATCACCAGGTGTGGCTGACTTATCCTGCTGTCTCCGGAGAACTCCCGTTACAGGTAAGTAACATTGTTTTCTACCAGTGGGGGGAAATGTGAAAACAAGCAGAAAGTAATCCCTTTTAATTCTGTCACCGCCAGAAACTCTGGTTAAAGATTCACAAGGAAAAGTCAGTATTAATAGCCCAACACTGCTTTTCCCACAAGGGTCATAGGCCTAGCTTCTTAAAACCTGCTTTGGCACATTTTCAATTCTAAGACGGAATTGTTTTAATGGCCTGGGCTTGTTTCAAAATTCAGAGTTACTAAGAGAGAAAACCTGAGGTGCTGTCTCTTTTTTTCCAGTTGAATATTTCAGTGGATTTCAAAGTAGGTTTGTCAACCGGGCTGGTCAACCATTAGGCAAACTAGGTGGTTGCCTAGGGCAGCAGCTTCTGAAGGGCAGCGAAGAGCAGCAGTAGTCAAAGCAAAACAGTAGATTCTGACAACCTCATAAACTCGAGCCATCAACACATCCTTTTACCTGCAGGAGGACTGGGCATACACTAAAATTTTAAAAAAAAGTTTTAATAATTAAAAATGTGGAGGGGCGTTTTAGAAAAAAACATCCAAGTGCAATCTGGGATGTCGAAGCCAGAATGTCAGGGAGAAAAAAAAGCAAGCATATCCAGGTGCAGACACAATTTTACAAACGTGGACGTACCCAGTATGGACATCTGCAGGGGCATCTACATAGACATCCCCAGAATATTATTTCACAGTATGGATATCTAGGCTTAGCCTAATGGTTAGAGTAGTGAGCTAGGACCAGCAAAGCCAGAGTTCAAAGCCCACTGCTGCTATCATTGTGATTGTGCTGGGAATGATGCAATGCTATCTTCTCTACACCCTCTGGATGTTTTTCTGCTGAAATGAGCACTTTCCCAATGCTTATTCATGCCTGGGGGCAGATCTAAACTTAGATGCAACTTTGGATGTCCAGGATGTTTCTGAGATCAGGAAGTGATGTCCAGGTTCCTGGGAACATCCCAGCCGCACCTCTATCATGCCCCAGTTCAGATATGGTCATCCAGAGACCCAGCTTATAAAGTGACATCACGGACTCCTATGTAAAAAGGGATGCTGAGCTATTTAGAGATTCCCCCTGTAGTTATTTACTGTAGAATAATTTAAGTCACAAAAAATCCTGCTACCTGAATGGTGGCATGGAGTGCTGTTTGGTACCATGACCACACCTGACCAGAAGCCTTATTTTATTAACATGATAGACTTTTGGCTGCAGCAGCAGAGGAAGAAAGATAAAGTAGAGCAAAAAGCTTGAAGGGAACAGTGAAGGGGGAGAAGAACTAAAGAGATAGATAGGAAAGGCCTCAGCTAACACCCTACAAATAAAGACATACAAGCAGTAGAGAGCCATGATTGCTCAGCTCAGGGCAGCTTTGTTTAGTCCTTCCGAAGGAGCTCTTTACGCATACCCATTGAAATATATCTGGATTGCAAGTCAGTGCCCTCATGATTCCTTGTGCAATGCAGCTTCTTGTATCCTGGTGGGATAAGTCGGAAAGAGGCATGTTTACTAAAGAGTGTGCCAGTAACATGCATGAAGGCCCTTGCTGACTTTAGGAGGGTACGTGTCTATCTTCTTGCCGTTGGCACATTGCAAATGCATGGCGCTGTGCTAACCAGCACATGGCTACATTTAATGCCGCCCACTGAGGTTGCTCTTGGAAAACCAGTTTACTTGTCTGAAGGTACAAACTACTACCCACAAATATGCAGCCTCTAGTTAGCCACTGAAACTTGCATTCCTATATTTTCTAGACTCTGGCTCTATTGCTGCTTTCTGAGGACTGAATCAGGCCGTCTTTTCTAGAGGCTTCAGCCAAGTCCTGCTGCTGCAGCCATGCCTCATCTACACAGGGACAGCCCAAGAGGGATGTGGGGCCTCATTTGCCTAAATAGTTTCATAACCATGAGGCTTTGAACTATTGTCCCTCTTCCCCCCACCAGCACACACCCACACCCACAACTCTCAAATCGCCCTCCCCCAGGCATACATAATACGATAGCTCGCTCTCAATCACCATCCGCTCATCAAAAATTATTTTTTGGGGGGTCCAAAGTTAAGCAACATAGTCAAAGCCGTCTATTTCAAAATCCGTTCACTCAAGCACCTTCGCTCCCTTTTGGACCCAGATGACTTCCGAACCATATATCAAGCGTTGATCCTGCCTCACTTTGACTTTGCAAATGCCATATTACAAGGTCTCCCCAATCCACACTAACCCCCTTACAGTTGGCCATGAATGCCGCAGCTAGGGTCCTTTACGGAGCATCCAGAAACACGACCACGTGACCCCCATTCTCAAACAGCTACTGGCTACCGATCCATGGGAGGATCACCTTCAAAACCCTTCTATTAGCTTTCAAGGCAATCAAAGGTATTTCAGCCTCCTCACTCACGCATCTTATCCACATTGTCCCTCCCAACAGATCCAGAAGAACAACAGCTGTCAACTTGCTTGCAATACCAAAGGCTTCGACAAAGTCCAACACGACAACCACAAACAGGGCTTTCAGTTTTTATGTACCCAAATGCTGGAATGCTCTACCCCTGACATTAGGGCCATAGCCAACCTATATCAGTTCAGGAAGGCTCTCAAAAACTCACCTGTCTCCAACACTTACCAGACAGCAATTGATCCTAGATATACCTCTCAGGAAATGACCCAATTTGAAAGGCCCTTACATGCATTATCTGACTTTTACCTATCCTTCCAGTGTAAATAGCTTATGTATATAGTTAACCCTGTTATCCAAGTTTGTACTCCTGTTCGATGTAAAACCTGACAGCTTGTTGTTATGGTCGTTAAGTTATGATGTAAACCGCGCTGATGCTAAATAGCGCGGTATATAAGAAATTGTAATAAATAAATAAATAAATATGGATGAGCGTCAGGCATACTGATTAGAGCCATGCTCAACAGAGCGCCTTTAAAATGTAGCTGCTACTGGATTTCTGTATCATTGTGGATAATACTTTTAAAAATATTTTCAACTCAATTCTTTCAATTCTTCACCAATGCTAAGTCAGATATAATTTGAACTGTCCTCATATTTAAAACGGTCTTACAAGATAGTATCCCACAGCTTAATTTTAACTTCACCAACTATAAAGATAAACATTTCATGACTGAATATTCAGCAAAGTGTTCAAAAACCTTTTGAAATTATGACTGAATAATTTACCGCATAGCACTCTGGCACAACAGTCCCACCCCAACTTTCAAGTCCAGACTGTTCCTGCTCTAAGGAATTATTTTGTTCTTCCGTTTTCCAGAATGAGCAAGGCAGAGAATAAAGTGACTATAATAAGAGCAATGGGTACAGAGCAGAACTAGGATGAGTCATTTTACAGCTCATGATACAAGAAATTATATTCAAGTTCTGGTATGTTAACACATTAACAGCAACACAAGCTCCATTCTCTGACAGACACTGAAGTAACAAAATTTACTCAAAAAGACAGTCTGAATTTAACTATGCCAGACGAGCACTAAATCCCAGTATTCAAACAGCAAAACACCTACGTAGGAAAAGGCAGCACTGTAAAATTTACATGACGTTCTAAAATACGACCCCCACACACAAACTATAAGCAAGCAAACTAACTCACACAGAACAAGGGGCCACAAATTAGAAAGAGAAGCACTTATACAAAATCTGACTTTCAGTAGTAGAGTACTGAAGAAAGAGAGCAAGATACAAAGGAATAAAAAAAGGTCCCCCTCCTTCCTCACTGTCCAGTCCCTTCTAGTCCAAATACCATCCCAATATCAGCTCACTTCCACTCTCAGTGCTGTCCCCATCAGCTCCCTTCCAGTCACCCTACCCTTTGTCCATCCCCCTTCCAGAGCCATCCCCACGTGTCTGCTCCCTTCCAGTCCCAGTGCCCCCTCCCTTCCAGCCTTATCCCCATTACCCAGTCACCTACCAATAACATCCCCAGGTGTCAGCTCCCTTCTGCCATCTCCTTCCTCCCCCTGTGTCAGCTGCCTTCCTGCCTCCACCTTCCCCCTGTCAGTCCCTTCCAGCCACCTCCTCTTCCCTCCTTTCAACTCTGTTCTAGCCAACTCTAACCAATGTTGCCTGATCTGGGCAGCTACTGTGTACATAGTTGTAAGGTTTTATGGATTGTATTAATTGTTCTCTGTAACCGGTTCGTTCAATGTAAACTGCCCCTGATCTCTGGAAGGGGCGGTATATAAAAACTGAGTAAATAAATAAAAACTCCTTCGCCCTGTCATTCCCTTCCTGCCACCACCTTCCCCACTCTTTCAGCTCCCTTCCAGCCCTCACCTTACCTCTGTGTCAGTCCCTTCTGCCACCTCCTTCCCCTTGTAGCCGCGGCTCCTGCTTCTTACAGAGCAGTGGCTGCAATAAAGCTAATTTAGAAACAAAATGAAATTTATGCAGAGCCCTCTGGCCCTATGAAACCTCTGCTGCAGCGCCCGTGCTCAAAAGGAAGTGATGCTACTGGGGGCGGGACGCTGCAGCAGGGATTTCATAGGGCCAGATGGCTCAGCGCGGGTTTCCTTTTATTTTTAAATTAGCTTTATTGCAGCTGCTATCCTGTAAGAAGCAGGAGCAGCGGCTGCAAGGGGAAGACGAGGCTGCATGGAGGGGCTGGGTACCACAGATAAAAAGCTGTTTTTTTGCTCTGGTCTCACGGCCAAAGCAAAAAAACGGCTTTTCAAAGGTCGATCTTCGATCTCTGCTGACAGCTGGGCTGGCCATGGAAAAACCGGCCCGGCCGGCTGAAAATTGTCCGGTTGGCAACCCTAAGTCGCAGCTATCTCTTTGCAGAGTGACATTCGTATACCTATGTGCTAGAGTGAGGTAAATCCAATTCTAATTAACAAATATGACTGTTGAGATGGTCTCATTTAAGAATTTTCTTATACTAAGTCACTAACAGAGTTTCTCATTAATCAATGGTGTAGATTTTTAAGTGTGTTGCTGCATTCTTACAAGCATATTAATTTTATATATATATATATAGGGTGGCCCAAAAAAAGTGAGAACGTCTCGTAGCATATAAGTTATTTAAAGATTCAAAAAGACTAAGGTAAACGATTGACAAATTAAAAAAAAAAAAAAAGATGGCGACCGGAAATTGTCGAAATAAAGACGTTATATAGCTAAAAAAGGTAAATAAGTAAATAAGAGGCAGGTCTTGTCAGACAAATCTGATTGATTTCTTTGACTGGGTGACCAGGGAGTCGGACCGAGGGAGAGCCCTAGATGTGGTGTATTTAGATTTCAGTAAAGCCTTTGACACTGTTCCTCACAGGCAACTTATAAACAAACTGAGCACCCTAGGAATGGACCCTAAAGTTACTGCTTGGGTTAGAAATTGGTTGGGTGGGAGGCGACAAAGAGTACAAGTAAATGGAGCTCACTCTGAGGAGAAGGATGTTACCAGTGGTGTGCCCCAGGGATCTGTCCTTGGTCCGCTTCTTTTTAACATCTTTGTTAGTGATATAGTGGAAGGGCTGTCGGGTAAGGTTTGACTCTTTGCAGATGATACCAAAATCTGCAATAGAGTAGACACCCAGGAAGGTGTAGATAACATGAGGATGGATCTAGCTAAGCTTGAAGAATGGTCTAGAATTTGGCAGCTGAGATTTAATGTTAAAAAATGTAAGGTCATGCATTTGTGCTGCAGCAATCCAAGGGAGCAATATAGTATAGGGGGTGAAGTACTTTTGGGCTGCAGCAATCCAAGGGAGCAATATAGTATAGGGGGTGAAGTACTTTTGTCCACTAAAGAAGAGCGGGACCTAGGCGTGGTTGTGTCTGATGATCTTAAAGTAGTTAAACAGGTAGAAAAGGTGACGGCAAAAGCTAGAAGGATGCTTGGGTGCATACGGAGAGGAATGGCTAGCAGAAAAAAGGAGATGATAATGCCTCTGTATAAGTCTTTGGTGCGACCTCATTTGGAGTATAGTGTGCAATTCATAATGGAATCACTTATGGGCTTAAGAAACGCACTACGTGTGTATCATCTGGTGTAGTGTATGTTATCAGATGCCCATGCGAGATGCTCTGCATTGGTAAAACCACTCGACCATTCAAGATTAGAATGGCAGAACACCGGAGTCGGTTAAAATGTAAGACACTGGAAGCACCTCTGGTACAATATTGTTTACATAAACAACATGTATTCGAACAACTGAGATGCTTATGTATAGTTGAGGTGAGCACAATGGGCAAGTCAGTAGAACAGTTGTACTTATCAGAGAACAGAGGTGGATTTTTGACTTAAATACAGTTATCCTTGCAGGCCTGAATGTGAAAATAGACTGGTCAGTCTGTCTTTAATATAATCACGTGTGATCTTAGTGGACCCATTGAAGGCACACTCGATGAAGATTTTAGCACAAGGTGCGGTAACCTTAATCGACACAGTGATTTCCCCTCTGAAATACCTTTTGAATGTAGGGAGGGAATCAGGATTGGTTACATAGTAGGTCAATTGGAGGGGTCGATGCTTCTGTGATGACAGCGTAGGGGACAGAGCTTTAAATAACGTAACACTTCTCAGAGTCCGCATGCGCGGCGTTTACTCAGTCAGAGAAAAGACAGCTGATTCCTTGGCAGTGAGAAGCAACAAGGTTTTTCAGTTTTTTGAGCAGTTACGCGGGCAGCGCAAGGTTGGTTCTTGAGTACTTTCGATGATACAGTAATTAACATTGATTCGAATGAAACAGGGATGTTTAACTAATGTTTTAATTCTCATTACAGGGTGGCAATCCCCTGAGGAAACGAACGTTAGTGAAACGCTACGGGCACCTTCGTCATGGCGTCGGGATTGACTAAAAGATAGACATTGCAATTAAGAACTACAGTCTCATATGAGCTAAATACTCACTTGTTCAGTTGTACTAAACATGGGACTAAATGAGTAATAACAGTAAAAGTTTTTCATTGAATTAAACTACTCATCTACAAGATAAAGAAAGTGAGACACTGTGATTAAGAAGATTAGCTGCATATGAGCTTAAGAAAGACTCTTTAAATTAATAGACGGTAGAAGGTCATTGATGCAAAGGAAGCACTACGTACGGACTGGTGTTCAGTTCATGACAAAGTGCTAAAATTTGTCTGAGACTTCACCGCAATGAGAAGTGAAACATTTACAGTTTATAGTATTAGTGTTTCTAGTGGTGAATTTTGAATGTGAGAAACCAATTGGTATTATTAGTTACACTCGCTCTGAAACGTGACCAATTTTTATTTGTTTTGATCATTTGACTTTGGCAGACCACATCCTAAAAGCATCAACTGGTTATTTATGTTCTACAGATGTTGTTTGTACCCCTGATGAGGATCTGTTGTCTAAACATGGCCAACTAGGATGTGATTTCTTCTGACTGTTTGAAGATTTTACTATTCCTTTCTCCTTCCTGTGCATGTGCCCTTGGTTAAATGATTTCATACAAATTTTTTGAGTTAATAATTTTATTCTCTGGAATCTGTCTTCCCAACATTATGGATGACTGGTAGGCTCAGGATGGTAATCACTTCAATCACATCAGTTTACATCTCTGCAATTAGATGCCACTATTCCTCCTCTGCGTAGGTGTAGGTAAGGGGTAGGTTGCTCGGGCCCTGCCCCCACCAAAAATCACGGCATGGCAGGCTGCCTGCAGGGATCTCTTCTCCTGCAGACAGAAGAAAATCTGCAGTCACAGCAAAGACCCTTCCTTTCTGCATCCAGTAGGAAGCAGGCTGCCTGAGGGAATCCCATAGGCAGCTCTATAATGAGGCCAAGTGAGGCGGTGGCCTCAGGCAGCAGCTTTTTGGGATTTTTGGGGGTGGCAAAATTGCCCCCAAAAAGACCGCCGTCACCGACTCACTCAGCCTTCAAAATAAAAGAAAAAAATAAAACTCCGGCGCAAGAAGCAGCTGCCGCTGCTGCTCCGGCAGCGGCAGAATGAGCCCTGCGGCTGCCCGCCCGCCCCCCGGAGAGCCTGCTGGTTTCCCCGGCTCCGCTTTGCAGAGCCGCAGTGAAGGGACAGTGTTTCCCTTAACCGTGGCTCTGTTAAAGCTGAGCCCGAGGTGCTGATGGGAACAGGATTTCCTGTTTCCCATCAGTGCCGTGGGCTCAGCTTTAACAGAGCCGCGGTTAAGGGAAGCACTGTCCCTTCACCGCGGCTCTGCAAAGCGGAGCTGGGGAAACCAGCAGGCTCTCCGGGGGGCGGGCGGGCAGCCGCAGGGCTCCTCATTCTGCCACCGCTAGAGCAGCAGCAGCAGCTGCTTCTTACGCCAGAGTTTTTTTTTTTTTAATTTCCCTGGGTTGGCGTGGGGAGGGGTCTAGGACTGGAACTGAGCTGATAGGGGGGTAGGACAGGAACTGGACTGATTGGGGGGGTTTAGAAGTGGAAATGGGCTGATGGGGGGTTAGGAATGGTAATGGGCTATGGGGGGAGACTAGGACAGGAAATGGGCTGATTGGGGTGCTAGGACTGAAAATGGACTTATTGGAGGGTTACGACTGGTAATGGGCTGATTGGGGGGCTAGGACTGGGGTGGGCTGATAAAGGGGATAGGACTAGAAATGGGCTGGGACAGGAAAGGGGCTAATAGGGGAGGGGAGGAGAGTGCTGCTGGCCCTGGAAGAAAACTAGAGGCTAGGGCTACAAATGGGCTGATGCGGGGGGGGGGGGATGGTAGAATAGGACTGGAAGGGAGCGGATACTGAAAGGGTCTGCCAGGGGAAGGATGGGGCAGGAAGGGAAGAAGGGGGCTGAAAAGGAGCTGACACCTGGAATGTACCGAAGGGGGACTGGAAGGGAGCTGACACTTGTTGATGGGAGTGGTAGGTAGCTAGGTAATAGGGAGGAGGCTGGAAGGGAGCTGACATGTGAATGACACTGGAAGAGAGATGGACAGAGGGTAGGGTGGCTGGAAGGGAGCTGACTGGGGGGTGGCACTGAGAGTGAACCTGAGCTGATAACTGGGATTGTATTTGGATTAGAAGGGACTGGACAGTGGGAAAGGAGGGGGACTGGAAGGGAATGGACACAAGTGGCAGTCATGGGAATGCAAGGTGGTTGACATTGGAAGGTACTGGGAAGGGAGGACTGGAAAGGGGACTGATACTGGGGAGGGTTACTGAAACTGGAAATGGACTGGTGGAAGGAAGTGAAGAAAACAAAAGAAGAGATAAGAAATGGCAGATGGACCGTGGACCATAGACCACAGAGAGAGCTAAGAGAAGACAGGAAAGCAGAAGCCTCAGATCGGGACCAGCATGATCAGAGAATAAAATGGTCAGACAACAAAGGTAGAAATAATAATTTTATTTAATTTTGGTGATTGGACTTTGTGCTATTTTTATATTTTACACAGTATTGGGGAGCTGCATCTCTTATTTATCTGATGTTGCACTGCATGTGGACTCTGGCTTCTTGGGGTTTCAGTTTAAATTTTGTCTACATATTTTTACTTTAGATTGTGGTTACTTATTCTGTACTTGGTGAAGGTCGATATTGTGCATGTGTGACTGAGGTCAGGTGTTCTGTTAACATGCAGTTTGTATATAAAGATCTATACTATACTGTAGTAATTTGACTTGTTCAGCTTTTCAAATAGGTGTATGGATGTTCCAGGGCCCACTGTAGTATTTACAGTGACGCTTTTTTTGGATGGGCTCCTTATGTGACTTTTGGAAGTTTGTGCTAATATGGTATGGTATGGTAGGTTTGCTTTTTGTTGTAAGGTTTTTTATTAGTTCACAATATGGCTGGTACTGGAGAATAGTGGTTGTTGTTGTTGTTGTTGTTAGTGAGAAGATCAGAATCAGATTTTTTTTTTTTTAATATTGAGTTCTGTGGGTGAATGTCCTGGTTCTGCTCTGCACCTACTGTGGATGCAAAATATATGTTGAAAAAGAAAAAGGGAGATCCATAATGCAGTTTAACACAACAAAATAAAAATGAGTTATAATTTAGTTTTATAAACTGTGCTGTTGGTTTTTGCTGTCTTTTAGTTCCTTTGTGTGCAAAGAGGACCGTACCTAGCCCTGTGCAAGCAGTGCAGCCGCACAGGGCGCAAAGGCTTGGGGGCGCATTTTGGCTTTCTGCTGTTGCCCTGCTGCCACTGGCAGGACAATAGCAGGCAGTTAAAATGCACCCAAAGCCTTTTCACAGCACTTTAAGCAGGTCTGGTCCCTCCCTCCTCCGACACGATGTCAGAGCAGGGAGGGACAGATCTGCTTAGAGTGCCGGCGCCTTTCAGATTGGGTGCATGCCCCCCTCCTCCTCCCCATACCTCCGTCCAGTGCTGCCTGCTCTTTCCCTGCTGCCGGTGCCGCCGTGAAAAAAACAGAGGGCGGCATCAGCAGGGAAAGAGCAGGCAGCGCTGGATGGAGGTATTGGGGGAGAGAGGGGCGTGCGCCCGAGTTGCAAGTCGCATAAGGCGCTATTGCAGTTCAATACGGCCCTGTGTGCAAACATCTTTCATTTCCTCCATATAATCTAATCGGCTTTTTGATTTGGTTCAGTCTCTGATTGGATTTCTGAAAAAGCCCCGTCCCCCTCTAAGGTGATGGGCGGGCACCATTTCATTCTTCGCCTCAGGCAGCAGACTGCCTTGAGCCACCCCTGGGGAATCCTACCCACTGGGGATGGGATTCCCTCATGTAGCTTGCTTCCTGCCGGCCGCAATCATGCCACAGACCCTCCCTGTTCTGCCTGCGGGGATCCAATCTTCCATGGGCAGACAGGAAAGGTCTTTGCTGCAATTGTGGCTTCGCTTCATCTTCCATCCCCTGCAGGCAGAAGAAGAAAAGCCGCAATCGTGGAAGATCAGATTCCTGCAGGCAGAACAGGAAGAGTCTCTGCCCATGGGGCAGTGCTTGGACCCCCCCCCCTCCCCCCATAAAGAAAAAGGCCTTCCACTGCCCCTGCTTGGACCTTTTTTTGATACCTTGGTTCTTTACTGTTGCTAATGCCACTTTGCCCTTTTTGCAGTGTCTTGGAATCTTCTTCCTTCCTAAGTACAGAGAGGAAAAAATTGCTGTATATCCCATTACCAACTGCCCTCTAGGGCAATGCTTTTCAACCCTCTCCCAGAGTCGCACCTAGTCATTCGGATTTTCAGGATTACCACAATGAATATGCATGAGAGAAATATGCATATAGCAAGGACCCAGTAGATTTCATATATCTTGAGCAAATTCATTTTCATGATCCAGAAAACCTGATTGGGAAGATGTGCTTCCATTAGAGGGCTGAGAAACACCGTTCTAGGATAACATTTTCTCCTAGACCAGGGATTCTCAGACCAGTCAGATTTTCAGGATTACCAAAATTAAAATGCACGACAGACTTTCATGCAATGGAGGCAATATTCCAGATTGATCACAGAGACTGTGGTATGCCTATCTCGTCCGGATGACAGCGGATCGCCCGTGGTGGCTGCCGATCAGGAACAACCTGCTATTGCAGGTCCAGTACAGATGCCTCAGGTGGATTGATTTTCACTTACAGCCTGGCCCTTGAGAGGATTTGGTTGAAGAAGCATAGCTATTCAGGCTCCATAATCTCAACGCTATTAAGAGCGCGCAAGTGCTCAATGATGCTGGCATATATTAGAGTCTGGAGGTTCTTTGAAAGCTGGTGTGCAGATTGTGGGATACAGGTCCTAGTTGCCTCTTTCCCAGAGCTTCTGCCTTTCCTACAGGTGGGGCTGGAAAAAAGGACTAGCATGTAATTCCCAGCATGTGCAGGTGGCAGCCTTGACGTGGTACCGAGGGAGAGTACAAGGGGTGTCTCTGGTGGCACACCCAGATGTGGTTCATTTTCTGTGAGCAGAAAGACAGGTGCGGCCTTCAATTTGTTCAATAGTGCTGCCCTGGGACCTTAAGCTGGTGTTGTCCATGGTGACGGAGGCACTTTTTGAGCTGCTGTCAACTTGTACGCTGAAAGACTTGATGTTGAAGACTGTCTTTTTGGTGGCTATTTGCTCGGCCAGAAGAATTTCGGAGTTGCAGGGATAAAGGAGGTGAAATTAGGCCTTACCTGCTAATTGGCTTTCAACCCTCTCCTAGAGTCACACCTAGTTTGGTGGCTATTTGCTTGGCCAGAAGAATTTCGGAGTTGCAGGGATAAAGGAGGTGAAATTAGGCCTTACCTGCTAATTGGCTTTCAACCCTCTCTTAGAGTCACATCTAGTTGGTCAGATTTTCACGATTACCACAATGCTACCCATTAGATCCGGTGAGCAAGCTACAACAACAGGTCAAAGTCTTCCTCCAGTTGAAATTCCTGACAGCTTGGCATTTCCTTCAGCTCTTGGGATTGATGGCAGTGACCATCAAATTGGTCCCCTGTGCTCAAGCTCACATGAAGCCTCTACAGAGATGGTCGACACAATGTCCTCTGTTGGAGAGGCGACTACCCTGCCCAGCAGAGATCAAGTGGCCCCTCCAATGGTGGCTGAGGACCGAGAAATTGTTAGCAGGGATGCCCCTGGAAATGCCCTGTTGATTTCCCTTACAACGGATGCAAGCCTGTCGGGTTGGGGATGCACAGCCGGTCTCAGATGGTGCAAGGCAGTTGGTCACTGGAGGAGTCTTCCTGGACCATCAATTGACTGGAGATGCAAGGGGGGTGTTCTTGGCCCTACAGAGGTTTGCCAGCCTCCTTCGGGGGAAAGGTGGTGTGAGTATTATTGGATAATGCTGCAACAGTGGCCTACATTAACCAGCAAGGGGACATGGGCAGTTCTTAGTTGGAAAATGAGGTCACCCCATTGCTGGCCTGGGCAGAAGACAACCTGCAGGCATTGTCAGCAGCCCACATTGCCAGCTGGGAGAACATAATGGCTGATTACCTCAGCCGGGGGAAGGAGAAGGGGGGGAGGGAGGGAAGGAAGGAAGGGGAAAGGGGAGTAAACCCTAATAAAATATATATAAAAGAGTGTTAAGATGGACACTAAAGTAAAAACCTTAAGAAAAATTATAGATGAACGTAAAAAAGAGGATATGTTTGCTCTAACTCTTCACTGAGCTAATGTCATAAATTTTATTATTCTCCTTTTTACACTTTTAGGTTCCCTCGGAACTGTCCATTTTAATACCTGGGGAGGGCGGTTATTGTTCCTCTTATTCCTGACACTGGACTCCATTTATGCAATTTTATGTGCCACTGTTTGTAACCATTCCTTCACAGTTATACTGATTATTCCCAATGGTACAGTTATCCTTTATTTTGGCATTCCAGCCTCTTCACACTGATTTGACATATATACAGCGACCCTGTATGTTATCTTACATAATGGCAGGGAAGGGTTCCTGCTGTCATTTGATTGCTTGTTCATAGGATTATAGATTTCATCCCTGGTTCTATACACTGTTGTATATGCCTCTCTTGCTCCAGTGGATATAATCCTTACTGAAATTCTCCTCCCCCTTTTCCGGGGTTTCTTTTTACAATCACAATACAATTCCCTTATAATGCCTTGATTTTAACTTATAGAAAGTGTTTTCATTGCCCGTCACTAACCCTAAGGGTTAGATTTCACTATTTTCAAAGTTGGTTGATTACATTAAATTAAAATGTGACTACATATTTTTATCATTTTAAGCTTCTGATAGTTGATCATGTCCCCATGTTTTTCTGAGTTTTTAATGCACTGCTACGCAAGTTTACATAATTGTTCCCACTCGATCACTCCATGGGTGATTATTATGGTACACAGTTTGTTTTTTAAATGGATTTACATAGATACATTTCTTATACACATTCTTTTAGCCCTTTTGATTACTATGCTGTCATTCACATAATTGATTTTAATTTGCATGTTCTATTTTACAGCTATCTTCATTAATGCACTCTTAATATTAATTTATATTCCCCACCCTCCCTGTAGGTCCTACTGGGAAGTTACAAGATTCTTTTAGCTATATCATTTTTAATCACACTTGTCCCATAATAACGTATATGATGTCATTGCCCTTTATTAATATTCTTATTACTTATATCATTATTATTGTTTTAAAATGAATTGTATGAATTTTGGATGGTTTATTTGATTTTTATCCTTATGTTTGTTCTCATTCTGTTATAGTCTTGACCCCTGACGAAGGCCACCCTGAAACACGGCTGTGTTGAGTTGAGTACTCCTGTGTGCTTTTCAATAAAGCTTTTTTTGTAACACTCTCTGGCTACAGACTATCCTGACAGACTATCTGGGGTAGAATGAGGAATGAGCATGTGAGGTCATGGAAATAATCTAGATAGTGATGATTGTCCATAATCTCGATGACTATCCAGAAAACTCTGGACAGTCCTTTTTCCTGTCTTAAAATTAACTGGATAGTTACCTAGAAAACAGACTGAATATCACTTTTATCTGGATAATGCTGGCACTAACCACACTATATATATAGTCAGTGCTGCCCAATATCCAAATGGTGGCACATATGTATTGTATTTAAATGTTGAAAAGCCAGTATTTAAAAAATGTCGACAGCTGCGTTTACATCCTGATCATATAGGCAGGCACAGTTTAATGACAATGTGTCGGCATGGTTCAGCAAAGGCAAGTCTTGCCTTCCCTATTTGAGATTTTTAAGTGGATAATGGTGAACCAGTTGACAGTGGTGTACCACAGGCAGGACGGTGGATGCAGGCTGCCCAGGATGCCAGCCAGGAGGAAGATGTACCCCCACTGGGACCATGAAGGCAGCACAGCAAACATACCAAAAAGCTGGTTTGCTGCAGTGCCTTACGCTCTATGGCTTGACTGTTCTTCTCTCCCGGCTGAAGTCTCATGAATTGCGATTCTTTGGCCGGGAGAGGAAGAGCAGCCAGACCACAGAGCATGAGGCACTGCAGCAAACCTACTTTTTGGCAAGTTTGCTGCGCTGCCCTCGTGGGTGTGGCCAGACTGACAGCGTGGGGCAATGTTCCCTCTAATTTTCTGTAGGCTGTGTGCGCATAAAATATCAGCTGTGCAGCTTTTGAAGGAAGGTTAAATTTTTGTGCGCCACATAATAACACTCGGAGTTATATACTTTAAAATTTGACTACACATCAGAATACAGTATGTACACCACATTGATTTTAATCAAATTAAATGAAAATAGATGATTACTAAATGAAGCGGAAAATTTCTAGTAATTACAATCACAACTTTTAAATTTTAAGACATCTGTGTTGTTTTCTATCAGAATCAGAACCGTAATTTTTGTGCGCTCTGTTGTAAAGCATGTGCGCTCACTCGGCGAGGTGTGTGTGCGCGTGCACACGCACACAGCTTAGAGGGAACAGTGGCATGGGGGGGCATCTACCCTGGTTACCAAAGGGAGTGCTTAAAAATCTGTGCACAATAACATGAGTAAAAGCGTGTGATAAGATTGATGTGCCTAATTACAACAAAGCATTGGCTATTTTCCTGAAGGCCAGTTCCTGTATAATTTTACTAAACCAGAATATCCAATTGCTACAATTTAATATATCCCATGAAAAATTTCCTTGTGTGAATCACAGCAATGCGCACTTGTAGCCCAACCCATTAACGTTTTTTAAAGGGGCATGTAGCATCCTGCCCCCCACCACAACCAAATGCACAAAATTAAAAAAAATAAAATAAAATAAATCCTGACTTTTCACCGACCCCCAACATGGTAGCAATGAAGCTCTGTCTGTTTTCCAACCCCTCTCTCGCCCATTTCAACCAACAAAAATCTCTTGACAGTGCTCCCCTGGCTCTCACGCACCTCCACCCCCACTGCCCTTTCACTTCCCTGCCTTAAGAAAGAAGCCATGGTCCTTTTAGGATGAGGGGTGTCCCATCGTTTCTGCTCTGCTGGCACCACTATTCAAAAAGATACCAGCTGACTCACGGTTCACCTTTGCCCCTTAGATGGGGACAGCACCTGGGTTATGGTTAGCAGTTGTGGTAGCTTATGGATTTTTCTTACGTTTGAAGAGCACTTTACAAAAAGCAGTAATGCCAAGAACCGGTTGTTCTAAGCATGTTTATTATAGAGAAGGGGAGAATGCTTTTCATAACTGTTGACCTGGATAAACTGGCTTGTCTGAGAATTGCTCTTCTTGGACCAGCTAAAAAGTAGGTGTGGCATTCACAATGCTTTTATTTTTAGCTTCAGATATATATGTGAGAGTGTCTTTAGGAAAGGGCGCAAACTATCTGAGTAACAAGGCATTTTGAGATCTGCATGTGTATTTTTGTCCCTCTCTTCCTCCACCCACAAAAAATGGAGGTACAATGTACAAGGAGATACTTTGTACCCATGCAAGCAAAATTTCATAAAAATAAAATAGAGAAGTGTTTTTTATTAGATGATTGTCTTGTGAGACAAGTTAATTAGGCAGTTTATGGTAGGGTATAGTGCAGTTGATCTGTGCCCAGCACAGCTTTTAAGAACTTTCCCAGAAAATTGTTTTTTGTATCTCCTGGGCAATAATAGCTCAATCTTTGCAGGAGGATATATTTCCATCAAAACTGAAATGGGCCTTGATTCAGCCTATGCTTAAAAAAATAAATTAAAAAATTAAAAAACCCTCTTTGCCAATAGATGATGTGAAAAGTTATAGGCCAGTGTATAATTTGCCTTATGTCGCAAAGATCGTGGAATCCATAGTGACTGCTCAAATGCAGGGGTATATGGAAGAGATTAGAAGGTTGGACGAATGTCAATTGGGATTTAGGAACACTTCTTTTTTAGTACTGAAACTGTCGTGGTGGCTTTACTGGATGAGATGCAGAGATGGAGAGATTCTGGAGACAGTGGGATTTTGGTCTTGTTAGACCTTTCATCAGCCCTTGATACTATTTCACATGCTTTGCTTGTAACCAGGTTACATTTATTGGGAGTGCAGGGGGTAGACTTAAAATGGTGTGAGACTTTCTTGACTGAGAGATCATTTAGAGTAGATTTTAATGGCAACATGTCCAAAGTATTGTCCTGTACCACAAGGGTACCCCAAAGGTCGCCTTTATCCCCTTTATTATTCAATATCTATTTCAGTACTTTAGCTCAACACATTAGGAATTTGGGGTTTTCTGCGTATATTTGTGCAGATGACGTTCAATTCTTTATAACAATGAAGAGTTCTTTTCAGGCTTTAGTGGATCTGTTATGTTTCGGGCTTTGCCTTCTGAGTTGGCTGCAAGAAAATAAGTTAAAGTTTGAACTTGGGGAAAACTGAGGCTTTATGGATGGGGAAGGTGATGATTCCAGATGATATTTAATTCATCCCGTTTTTGAGACAGAAAGTTGAAATATCATCAAAAGTACATATCTTGGGGGTCATCATAGATTCTAATGTAACTCTTGAGCCATATGTACAACATATTCAAATAGAGCTTGGTATAAGTTGAAGGTGATGAGACGATTGCGGTCAGTGTTGAGGCTGCAGGATTTTCGGATGGTGGTCCATTTGACAGTCTTGAGCCATTTGGACTATTGTAATTTAGATATTTTTAGGAATGCCTACAACTGATTCAAAATATGGCTGCAAAGAGGATCACACGTAGTAGTTATAAGGATAAGGTTACTCTCTTACAGATAAATCTTCATTGGCTGCCAATAGAAGCCTGTGTTTTGGTCAAGGTGTTGTGCCTGGCTTTTAAAGCTATTCATAAGATTGGCCCTATTTGTCAAATAGATTGTGTCATAGTTCATTAATATAAATTGCTTCGTTCAGTGACATTGCACGTTGACTTTGCCTTCAGCCTCTGCTTTTCAACAAAAGAAGGTTAGGGAAAGATGTTTTTTAGGTGCGGTTCCAAAATTGTGGAATGACTTACCTGTTGCAATTAGGGACATTGAAAATTATGTGCAATTTCAAAAAGTTTTAAAAATGTGGTTATGGAATACATTTTTCAAATTATACTTAATGTGACTTGTTTAAATTTAATTTTGTAATCTGCTTTGTATGTCTGTAAAAGCAGAATATAAGTGCTGTTAAGTTAAAAAATATATATACACATTATCCCCTTATTTTTGTAGCTTTTAATATATTTTTTTATAAAAAATATCTGTGTAAAACCTTGCTTTATGCAGAAAATAGGCCTTTTTTAAAAATTACCCTAGGGTATGTACGTTTGTGACACTAGTGCAGATGTGTTCTAGAAGCTGCTAACACCTAATCAGGTGTTAGTGGGCCTGTTTCCTGAGTGCAGTTGAAGCCTGCATAAAAAAGGCTCCTGTGCCCTGCCCCTTTGAGGCTTTTCTAACCAGGGCTCCACACATCAAACAGTAAGTAAGGATTTGAGGGTTTCTTTGTTTGGTTTTTTTTTATTACATTGCTAGCTCTCTGACTGGGAGCTCTTAAAAGGGTTTTGTGTATATTTTTTTAAAGCAAGGTTACTTCATTTTTGCTGTTTTAGGGGAACTTTAATTGAGCACAGTAGGTTGCTGACTCCAGTGACCTATTCAGCTTTAGAAGCTGCTAACACCTAATCAGGTGTTAGTGGGCCTGTTTCCTGAGTGCAGTTGAAGCCTGCATAAAAAAGGCTTCTGTGCCCTGCCCCTTTGAGGCTTTTCTAACCAGGGCTCCACACATCAAACAGTAAGTAAGGATTTGAGGGTTTCTTTGTTTGGTTTTTTTTTTATTACATTGCTAGCTCTCTGACTGGGAGCTCTTAAAAGGGTTTTGTGTATATTTTTAAAAGCAAGGTTACTTCATTTTTGCTGTTTTAGGGGAACTTTAATTGAGCACAGTAGGTTGCTGACTCCAGTGACCTATTCAGCTTTAGAAGCTGCTAACACCTAATCAGGTGTTAGTTCCCGCCCTACCCACCCCGACTCCCACCCACCCCTAGTGAGCAGCCTTGCTTTATAGGGCACCTCCCCTTTCACAAATCACAGTGAATTGGACCAGCACATTTGTATGTAATTAAAGTGTTTTAACTGCTTTTTCTCTATAAAGACAGCTGCGAAACCGGCTGGTACTTGGTAGATCTCTCTCTTTTGCTCTAACAGATACCTAAGCTCCACGAAAAGAACAATGGCTGGGAAAAATCGTATTGCTAAAGCTGTTGCCCCCGTTACAGCTTCTGCTTCGGTCCAGACAGAGGTCCTAATGCCGGTTGAAGGACCGGTTCCATGTGCAGGGTGCCTGCATGCTGAAGCTCTGAGGAAAGAGGTGGAGGAACTCAGAGAGGAGGTGGCGAGGCTGAGGAGCATTCAAGACAGTGAGAAGTACATTGATGAGATGCTACTTGCAGCAACCAAGCTCTCCAGCACCGGAGAAGATGGGTGCCAACAGAATGTCGATGGTTGGACACAAGTCACCAGGGCCTGCAAAATCACCAATCCAACTTCTCCATCCCTTGAATTGAAGAACCATTATGCAGCCCTGGAAGTGGAGGAGGTGAAAACATCCCTGGAAAGGGAAGAACCAGAGTTCAAGTACCCCAAAGTTGCAGAATCAGTCACCAGAAGGAAACGAAGGGTGGTGGTGGTTGGAGACTCTCTTCTGAGGGGTACTGAGGCGTCCATCTGCCGACCAGACTTGATGTCCAGAGAGGTATGCTGTCTGCCTGGTGCCAAAATCCAAGATGTTACAGAGAGTTTACCGAGACTCATCAAGCCCACAGACTATTACCCAATGTTGCTAATCCATGTTGGAACAAATGATACTGCCAGGTATACCTCGGAACGTATCAAAAGTGACTTCATGGCTCTGGGACAGAGGGTGAAGCAGTTAGGTGCACAGGTGGTGTTCTCTTCAATCCTCCCTGTTGAGGGTAAAGGCCAAGGCAGAGAGGCTCGCATCCTGGAGACGAATGCATGGCTGCGTGGATGGTGTCATCGAGAGCGTTTTGGTTTCCTAGACCATGGGATGCTTTTCCAAGGGTTGCAAAGCAGAGATGGCATCCATCTGTCCAAGAGAGGTCAACGCATCTTTGGTAGTAGACTGGCTAATCTACTGAAGAGGGCTTTAAACTAGATTCCTTGGGGATGGGTGAAGAAAGCCCCAGGTAAGTGAAAGCCCCCAGGTAGTTGATACATTAAATACCATTATGGAAATGGGTAACAGGGGTAACATATGGAAAGCAGTGTGTATTAATGCCCGTAGCATGGGAAATAAGATCCCTGAGGTTGAAGCTTTGGTGGGAGTGGCTGACTTGGATTTAGTGGCAGTTACAGAAACATGGTTCACAGAAAACAATGACTGGGATGTAACTATACCTGGCTATACTTTATTCAGGAAGGACAGGGTAGGAAGAAGAGGAGGAGGAGTGGCACTATATGTAAAAACTACTATTAAAGCTTTGGAATTACAGAGCTTAAAAGGGAGAGAGGAGGCATTGTGGGTTAAACTAGAAAGAGGGAAAGAGAAATCTATTTGCATTGGAGTGATATACAGACCTCCCTCACAAGAGGAAGAGGTGGACAGAGAGTTAATTGAAGACATACGCAGCATTGCTAGGAAAGGGGAAGTGCTACTGATAGGAGATTTCAATATGCCAGATGTTGATTGGCACATTCCTGCTGCAGTATCATCTAGAAGTAAGGAGATCCTGGATTCTCTACAGGGAGAACTATTCAGGCAATTGGTAACAGACCCCACACGTGAAGGGACCATACTGGACTTGGTGCTTACCAATGGTGAAAGTGTTTCTGATGTTGTAGTGGGAGATCATTTTGCATCCAGTGATCACCAGATGGTGTGGTTCAGTATTAGGACTAGGGCTGTTAGAATCCATTCCAAGGTGAGGATCTTAGACTTTAGGAAGACTAACTTTGCGAAGATGGGCCAATACCTCAGGGAGTCGTTAGTGGGATGGGAACAGCTGGGGGATGTAGAAAAACAATGGGCAAAACTGAAAGGGGGTATTTTAAGGGCAACCAACCTTTTTGTTAAAATGGTAAATAAAGGCAAAAGGAACAGGAGACCGTTATGGTTTTCGAAGGAAGTAGCTGAAAAAGTGAAGAAAAAGAGGGAGGCCTTCATGAAATACAAGAGATCACAGAGAGCGGAAGACAGGCATCTGTATTTGGAAAAACTTAGAGAAGCTAGCAAAGTAGTCAAGAAGGCAAAGATTCAAAAGGAGGAGGAAATAGCCAATGCAATAAAATGGGGGGAAAAGACATTTTTCAGATATATTAGTGAGAAGAGGAAGAGCAAAAGTGGTATTGTCAGACTCAAGGGTGCAGGGGGGGAATATGTAGAAGCTGATAAGGATAAAGCGGAATTGCTTAACAAATATTTTTGTTCTGTGTTCACAGATGAAGAACCAGGAGCAGGACCTCAGAAAACACCCACAAATAAGAACAGAAGCGAGGGACATCTTGAACTATTTTCAGAAGACTGTGTTCGTGAGAAACTAGCTCAACTTAAAGTAGACAAAGCGATGGGACCGGATGGGATACACCCTAGAATACTGAGGGAACTTGGGGACGTTCTAGCAGCTCCACTGACTGACCTTTTCAATGCCTCGTTGGAGTCGGGAGTGGTGCCAAAGGACTGGAGAGAGGCTCATGTGGTGCCTTTACACAAAAGCGGAAGTAAGGATGTGGTTGAAAACTACAGGCCGGTTAGTTTAACTTCGGTGGTGAGTAAATTATTGGAAACGCTGCTGAAAGAGAAAATAGTGAGGTTTCTGGAGTCCAGCGGATTACAGGATCCGAGGCAGCATGGATTCACCAGAGGCAGGTCTTGTCAGACAAATCTGATTGATTTTTTTGACTGGGTGACCAGGGTGTTGGACCGAGGGAGAGCTCTAGATGTGGTGTATTTAGATTTCCGTAAAGCCTTTGACACTGTTCCTCACAGGCGACTTATAAACAAACTGAGCACCCTAGGGATGGACCCTAAAGTTACTGCTTGGGTTAGAAATTGGTTGGGTGGGAGGCGACAAAGAGTACAAGTAAATGGAGCTCACTCTGAGGAGAAGGATGTTACCAGTGGTGTGCCCCAGGGATCTGTCCTTGGTCTGATTCTTTTTAACATCTTTGTTAGTGATATAGCGGAAGGGCTGTCGGGTAAGGTTTGCCTCTTTGCGGATGATACCAAAATCTGCAATAGAGTAGACACCCAGGAAGGTGTAGATAACATGAGGAGGGATCTAGCTAAGCTTGAAGAATGGTCTAGAATTTGGCAGCTGGGATTTAATGTTAAAAAATGTAAGGTCATGCATTTGGGCTGCAGCAATCCAAGGGAGCAATACAGTATAGGAGGTGAAGTACTTTTGTCCACTAAAGAAGAACGGGACCTAGGCGTGGTTGTGTCTGATGATCTTAAAGTAGCTAAACAGGTGGAAAAGGCGACGGCAAAAGCTAGAAGGATGCTTGGGTGCATACGGAGAGGAATGGCTAGCAGAAAAAAGGAGGTGATAATGCCTCTGTATAAGTCTTTGGTGCGACCTCATTTGGAGTATGGTGTGCAATTCTGGAGACCGCACCTTCAAAAGGATGTGAACAGGATGGAGTCGGTGCAGAGGGTTGCTACCAAAATGATTAATGGGCTTCATTATAAAGCATATGAGGACAGACTTAAGGATCTTAATATGTACACCTTAGAGGAAAGGCGGGATAGAGGTGATATGATCGAGATGTTTAAATACCTCCATGGCATAAATGTTCAGGGAGAGAGCCTCTTTCAATTGAAAGCAAGTTCTGCTACGAGGGGGACATGGGATGAGGGTGAAGGGAGATAGATTCAGGAGTGATATGCGGAAATATTTCTTTACGGAAAGAGTAGTGGATCCGTGGAATAGTCTCCCAGTGGAGGTGGTAGAGATGAGGACAGTAACTGAATTCAAGAAAGCATGGGACCAACACAGAGGATCTCTAAAGGCAAAAAGTGGACTGTTGTAGTTGTTATGGAAGGACAGACTAGATAGGCCATGTGGTCTTTTTCTGTCGTCATATTTCTATGTTTCTATGTTTCTATGTTTCTAGAGCAGATTTTGGGTGCAACGTAAGCGGAGTCGTGAACTAAATGCACAGTTTGTTAAACCCCCTTATGCGCTAGTCCTGCCCTTCAGCAAGGGTATGTGGCTTCACTCCAGCCACAGTTTCTGCCAGTTTTACCCTAGTATTTTATAAAGGCAGATGCCTATGTGCCGCTATGAATGAGGCACCAACAAAAAATTGGACCCAAAATACTATTTTCAATACAATACCAAAAAATCTTAAACACCAGAGAGCTCAACGTCTATCACTTGGCTCAATAACACTGTGTCATATATCTTGTGCTTTTTGATTTATGGATTACAGTATCTTATGCACAGTTTTATTTTTGGAGAACGGTGACTGCTCATTCTGATGAAGCTGCGATACCAGCGAAACTGATGGCCGTGGTTGAGATAAATTATAACAAATTCTTTGCTGTGCCTTGTTCTTTGGACTGGGGGATGGAGATGACACAGCATTCTGAAGCTAAGTGATTACTAACTTTGCTCCCTCCGGTGTATTGTTGCTACCTAATTATATTATTGCTTGTACATTTATATCCAGTATGGTTGATATACTGTAGTGACGTTACTGTGTTCAATAAGATCAATACAACAGTGGATAGCACCTTTATTCTATATACACCAATAGAGGGCAATGATGATGTAATTAGTTGTGGCAGGTAGATGTTTATATCATTGAAAAGACCACACGTTGAGCTCTTTGGTGTTTTTCAAGATTTTATTTGATATTGTATTGAAAATCGTATTTTAGGTCCAATTCTTTGTCAGTGATTCTTGTACATTTTTGGTTCCCTTTTTTGGTCTGATTTTAATTTTTGACTCTTATGAAAAAGGCTACATGTAGGGGTATGTCTACTAAGGTGTGTTAATAATTTAACATGGCCATTAGCATGCATTATGGGCCTACATTAGTGGTTAATGTGAAATGAAAACACCGATAATGTGGGCTAATCAAGCATTAGGCTGTTTACATGGGACAGGATAGGCGATGGGTGGAACAAGAGTGGTAAGTGGGTGGAGAAATTAGCGTGCGTTAGATGAGACGACAGCGGGAACCTTAACAACAGCTCAAGAATAAGTATTAAGAGCTTCCAGGCAAGAAGAATGTGGATTTCATGCATTACAGACTGCAAACAAAGTCCAGCCAGATGTCTGCAGCATGTTCCACCCACACTCCAGACCATAATTCATTGCTGGGTGTGGCCCCTTCTCTACAATACTATGGCAAAGCACATAGCTATAGCTATAGCTGTGGCTGTGGTTCACATCGTCTTTGGGGGAAGTGACTGACTGAGGGAACTGTGCCTCCAGAGATAGCAGCAGGTGATCTGGGGAAGACCCCCTTCCCCCCCTCCCCACAGTCGATGGGTGAGAATGTGCAGGGTCAGCAGTCTGTAGAGTAGCAGCACTTGCATTCTCTGAGAAAGGAAGTCCAGGTAAGAAAGTAGTGTATCTTTTGAGAAGGAGCCACTCTCCTCGGCCTTCCTAAGGATCAAGTGGTCTCCCTCTATAGATTGAGCTCAGGGGCCATACAAGAACTGTATAAGGATCTGAGGCCTGACCTTGAGCCTCTGACTGTCTGATAACATGACATACCAGGGCTGATCAAGCTCCCGAGTGCTCTACATTTCTTCGCCTTTGGCTTTTCTTCCAAACATCAGTGGCTGCAGTAGGAGGAATGGGCTTTTCCAGCTTTTCCAGATGCCTCCACCAGGTACTTCGAGCCGAGTTAGGAATTACATAGTTTCCTAATGACAGGCAACAGTGGGTGACTCTAAACCAGCAGTTTAAGAGAATTGCAGGTCTACCAAATGTGACGGGAGCCATAGACTGCACACATGTGACACTTATCTCACCCAAAGACAGAGAAGCAGTGCAGGTGGTGTGTGATGCCTACATACTCATTCTGAATGTGGTGGCTAGATTTGCTGGGTCTACCCATCACTCGTATATTCTGCAACACTCAGCACTGTTCGAGCAGTTCAAGGAAGGGAGGTTTGGAGATGGATGTCTGCTCAAGAAGTAGTATCTGCTTTACTGGAAATTTGCATGTGGCGGGGAACAAATGCCAGTCGGGGCAGAAGAAAAGCCAATATATCAGCCCATCTCCTAGGAAATGGACCCACACAGTAAATTCAGTTTTGTAACTCTGATCTGGACTTGAACTTGTGACCTTTGTATTACTAAGTAATCATTTATCTGCTACACCTACTAGAGCTGTAGGTAAGTGGGAATCTGTTAATAATTTCAGCCAGCTGTGAGGTTACTGTACCCTTCCTCCACCTCCCCAGTGACTCTCTTACTCAGGTGTTAGTTTGAAGGCAAAGAGTATGCATAACGCACCCATAGGGCTGCTCGGAGAAGAAAGGCTGTTGCAGGTTAACATTCATAATTGCTGGTGAGGATGCATCATCCTCTTGCACTGATTGCCAGAGTAACCATGTCCAGGACGCAGTTGCAGAGTTTCCAAGTTACCCAATTCCAGGAGCAAGATGGTCATAAATGCAGGACTGGCTTACAATTATTTATGATGCATTATGGGACCTGCAGTCAGGATCCCAATGGGTAATCAGAGATTGCAAATAGCATACTTTACTGCCCTGCAATCTTAAAACCAGAGACCTGGTGGGAAAATTTTCACTCCTGGAAATGGGTCACTTGGCAACTCTTCAGTTGTTGTTGTGCCTGTGTTGTGTGAAAGTTGGTAGTATAATGCAGTATGGTACCTGCAGTTCCTGGATCTAGACACTGGAAATCGGGGTGCCAGGTCATAGAATGTAACAGGAGGAGACCAATAGAAACCGAGGACTGCAGAGTTGCCACGCTATCCAGTTCCAGGCATGATTTTAGTGGCTAGATCTGGTTTGAAAATAGCATTGCACAGCAGTATTGTATTTGTAGTCCCAAATTATACCCATTGGAATCGGTACTGCAGGTCCCATAATGCATCATAATGAGCTTGTCAAAAATCCATGACTGGCTTTAAACGTCAGCCCTGGAACTGGCTAACTCTGCTACTGTACCCTGATTTCATTCCTGGAACTGAGTAACAATGCAAATTTCATTACAAGCATATGCACAGTAGCCAAGTCACCCAGTTCCCGGAGTACTACTTGAGCAAAATCCTGGGTTACTACCGGTCTCCTCCTGATAAATGCTATGAACTGAGCCATGATTTTTGCACAGTCTAGATACAGGAATTGCAGCTACCATACTGCAGTACAATACCAACTTACAGGCACAACTCCTGCAGAGTTGCCAAATAACCCAATTCCAGAAATGAGATTTCTTTCCCAGGTCCCTGGTTTGGAAGTTGCAAGGCAGTGCAGCATGCTATTTGTAGACCCTGACTGCACTCATTGAAAACCTGCCTGCAGGTTCCATAATGTGTTATAAATGCAGGGCTTGCTTACAGTGTCACTCCCAGAACTGAGTAACATAGAAACTCTGAATCTCACTGGGCAGCCAGACATGGTAACTGTCATGGTGGCAGTGGGAAATAGGAATAGGGTGGCCAGCTGGCTTCAGATGTGCCTGAAAAGCCTGATATGGTCTTAGGTTTACTCCACTGCATGCAGGGATATGTAGGTCTGATAGCTGTATTGCAATCCAGAACAAACACAAGACAAGAAGGCCCTGCCTGCAATGGGGTAAACATAAGACTGTTATCAGGCTTGCCAGGTGCATCTGGAGCTTGTTAGCCCTAGACCAGAATGTCATGCATCAGAGTAGGCAAGTTACCCTTTTCTGGCATTTGTTCCCCAACTGGCATTTGTTCTTGCTATGTGCTTTGTAGTGTTCTTGGAGTGAGATATGTACCAGTCTGGCCTTCAAATGTGGAGAGCAGTGCATTATGGTTGTTGCAGTCCTTGATTTAAGCCAATGAGAACAGTGCTGCAGGTATTATAAATCTACTAACCACAAAAAACTCCCTAGGCTCCCTCACTAATTATAGAAATCAAAATTATATGAAAGTCAAAGTGAAAAAATTATATAATGAAACATTAAACCGATAAAGGGGCAAAAATGGCGAATACACACTAAGCAAACACCAATAGCAAAACTTAATAGTACATAGGTGAACCAACACCAAAACTCAGAGGTAAAGGGAAAGGCCCCAATGAAACGGGGAAACAGAAACACTAAGTGCTATAAACAAACAGGTTTCTGAAAAGTGACCCCACACGTTATCAATCATAGGCCTGCCAACCAGTTTTTTAAATTTTTATAAATGCATTTAAAAGAATCAAAACAACTTAGCTGGTTATAATGGAAACTCAAAATGCTCATCCTCAGAGCTCGGTGTAAAATTATCTCTGCTGCATAATTGTCTGGTTGTTGACTCGAGTTTCGCTTTCCTTTAAGGCTGCATCATGACAAACTCCAGAAAGAAACAGAGTGAAATGCAACCCTTACGAAATACCAAACCCGAAAAAAATCTGGATTTTTAAGTGAAAGAAAGGGGGCGTGGCTTGAACAAACTCTCAGTTAACAGAACTAATCCTCACTAAGGTTCATGCATTCATAATTGCAGCCACTACATGAACAACCAATGAAAGCGTGGCTAGATGGAAATGAAAGTCCCGGTATCCAATCTTAGGGCAGCTCGATCATGGTTTATATTTAAGTCTTTTTATTATTATTAAAAACTGCAACAAATTATAATCATCACAAAATACTCTCCCTCAAACTGCCAATGAGATTATGCATAGATGGAAACTAAAGAGCTGACATCCAGGTATTATAAGGCATCACAATGATCTCATCAGAAATCCAACACTGCCTCGCTATGTATCCCCAGCAACTGGGCACGTAGGCAACTCTGCAGCATGCAGGTGTATGCTCTTGCCCATTAGGAGCATGGTGATGTCGGACTGCCCAAGGGTTGACATAGGGCCATGGTGATGCTCTGTGCCATGATAATCACATAGAATATGTGAAGAGGGCCACAGGAGATGGCTTCCTGTGCTGTCCTGTGCATGTAAAACATGAAGTAACACACAATCGGAGTCCTTGATAGGGTTGCTAATGCCTCCAAATGCATCCGACAGGCTTGGTCCAGTACTGGGTTAATATCCATTGCATTTTTGCACTGCATTCTCTAAGGAAGACCATAACATGTGCCTTCCATGCAATGGGTCGAGCTTGTCAGGCACATCTGGAGGGAGTTAGCAACCCTAGTCCAGGAACCAGCCAAACAGTAGACCATGGATGAGTGGGCAGTGTACACAGCTCCCAGGGGACATCATAGGCCAGTGCAGGCTTTTGGATAATGTCATCCTGATGGTTCCTGGGATCTGCAGATGGGCACATCTGGGGCCCACTGCCAACCCTTCCAGGCCAGATTCACTCATGGGTTTTCCCCATTACATGCAGGGACCTGTAGTAGTGGTTTTCCTAGGAAGTACCAGAGAAATCTGAATACATGTCTCTGCCTGCAATGGAGTAAACCCAGGCCTCAATCCAGCCTGCTGGCCACATCTGGAGCGATCACTGCATAATGCTTCTCTTAAGGCAGCAGTTTCCTGCTGATGAAGGCTATGGGATGTTCTTCACCCCTGGCTTCCTGGGTCAAAATGACTCCTAGGCCCACCTGCAAAGCATCAGCTTGTGTAATAAACTGTAGAGAGAAATTGGGGCTACTCGAGACAGGTTCATAGTACATGGCCTTCTTGAGACACTGAAAGGCGAGGTCCAGTTCTGGTGACCACTGGATCCATTCAGGAGCTGTCTTCTGGAGGAGATTGGTTAACTGCTCTGCCACCTCTGCAAAATTAGGGATGGACTGGTGGTAATAGCCAATTAGTTCAAGGAAGGCATGAACCTCTTTCTTGGATTTTGGAGTGTGGATCTGGGCAGTGGCATCTACCTTCCATAGCTAAGTTTGTATCTGCCCATTCCCAATTAAATACCCCAGATATTACACATTGCAACCTTTCAGAAAACATTTCTTGGGGTTGGCCGTCAATATGGCTTGGACTTGGATTAGATTCATTGTCCAGTTTCTGCTGTAGGTGATGTCATCCAGGCAGGCAGCCACATACTCCTTGTGCAGTCTCAGTGGGCAGTCAACTAGGTGTTGAAATGTGGCAGGAGCCCCATGTAATCCAAAGGGCAGCACTGTAAACTGGAAAAGACCTAGTGGGGTCAAAAAAACAGTTTTCTCCCTGGCAACTGGCGTCAAGGGTACCTGGCAGTGTCCTTTGGTCAGGTCCAAGGTTGATATAAAGCATGGTCCACCAAGTTGCCGATTAGCTCGGCTACTCTGGGTATGGGATACACATCCAGTTTAGAAGCTGCATTGACTCTTTTGGAAGTCTATGCAGAATCTGATGCTTCCATCGAGTTTAAGAACCAGGATGATGGGTGACAACCAGTCACTCATAGACTCTTCTATAACTCCCAAGTTAAGCATCTCTTCTAGCTCCTTGGCAACAGCCTGTCACTGAGCCTCCAGAATCTAGTATGGTCGTTGCCAGATAGCCACCCCAGAAATAGTAATGATATTGTGACAAATAAGGTAGATTTGTCCCGGCTAGGTGGAGAATACCTTTATGTTTCAGTGGATCAAACCTTCCAGTTTTCTGCTGCTCAGAGAAGAAACTTAGTCTCCAATTGAGACTTTAGCTAGATCCTACAGGGCTGAAATTTCTGGTCCAAAATTATCATAGCCATCGCTGGAGTCTACTTTTTTTAATAGGTTAATATGGTAAATTTTTGACTTTCTTTTATTTATCTGAATGGGCAATCTTGTAGTTGACAGGCCCTACTTTCTTTGACCTTATATGGCCCCTTACATTTACAGAGTAACTTGCTCTCTGATGAAATCAGCAAGACTAAAATTCTGTCTCCAGGTTGGAAAGTGCGGTGCATGACTGCCCAATTGTAACCCTTGGTCTGCTTGGCTTGGGCTTTTTTCAGACTTGAGTCTGACCACCTCTCCCAGCTTTCTTCAGCCAGTCTTGCATTTATATAATGTACTTCATCAAATTACGCCTAGCACAGGGTTCTTCTTCCCAGGTTTCTTTTACCACGTCTAATATGCCTCTTGGCCGTCTTCCAAAGAGCAACTCAAAAGGTGAAAACCCTGTGGAACTCTGAGGTACCTCACAGAAAGCAAACATCAAATAAGGTAGGAGACTGCCCTAATTCTTCTCATCCTCCTGCACAAACCTTTTTAACATCCGATTCAGAGCTTTATTGAATCGCTCAACGAGGCCATCTGTTTGTGGGTGATATATTGATGTACGCAGCATCTCGACCTTCACCAAGGCACACACTTGTTTCATCACCTTGGATACAAAGGGTATTCCTTGATTTGTGAGGATCTGATTGGGTATTCCCACCCAGTATCCTAGGCCATGTAGCAACCCCAGGCCTGAAGACTGTTGTCATTGCGTGGGTGGTCTAGGAATTTCCTGGAAGGAGACAGAGGCACTAGGGGCTCGGGAACCTTCCTTGCAGAGCTGCAATCCTTTTTGTAAAAAAAAAAAAAAAAAAACAAGCAGCAGGAATGAGAATAACTGGTTAGGAAGCAGTTTTTTACACTTTTCCTGTTTTGCAGAAGCATGGGGGCTGACAGGGATTGTGTCTGGCAGCAATCAGCGAATTGATAGGTAAGCTGCTTCTTCCTCCCCTGGTAGGGTCGGGGGCCTGGTTCTGCTTTGTTTTAGGATCATGCATCCTTGTTCCAAAGTTTAACTTGTTATTTGTTGCTCCTGTGAATCTGCTTTGTCAATAATATACTGGGGCTGGTAGGTGGTGCTACCTGCTCAAGTACACTGATGTCATCAAAAGATGACATGCTCAGTCTCCAAGCTGCTGATAGGTTGACTACCCACTGGTCGGGACTAAACTGGAGGTACTCAAGGAAAGCCAATTTGCAGGTAAGGCCTAATTTCACCATCTCTTATATCTCAACAAATAGGAGTGACCTGCACAGAACGGTGGGTACACACCTAAACAAAGGCATGGGGAGGAGAGACCTGCACAAAGCGGCAGGTGCACCTACTCTGGTCCATCTAGTCTGCCCGGCAAGATGGCAATACTGGTCTTTATCTGGCATCATATATTATGTTACTATGTTACTTCCCAGAGGGCATTCGTGATAGTAGTCTTCATATTCCTTAGAGCAGTGGCTTCCGGGTAGCAGGTAGCATAGTCTAGTATAACTAAAATATACTTGTTGCTCAGAAAGTTTGCTCCAAGGGACCTACTAGGTCCATGGCTACCCTTTTGAATAGGGTTTCAACAGGCATAGGCACTAGAGGGGCAGGTCAGACTCTAGCAGGGTTATAAAGTTAGCAGGTGGGGCATGACTGGCAATATAACACCACCTGTTTATGGACCCAGGCCAGAAAAATTGGGCTAAAACACACTTAATGTTTTTTCTCCACCCCTAGGTATCCTCCTAATAAATGGTATGAGTCAATGATAACACTTGCTGATGACACGACCGGGGACCTATTGGTTCTACCTCTTCCCCCTCTAGGGCCCCCTCAGCCACTCTGTACAATAAATCTCCCTTTAGCACCAAATAGGGAAAGGTTTCTGCAGGGGGACTCTGTTAGCTACTGGAACCCCATCCACCTCCAAAACCCGGTCTTGGGCATGTTTAAGGGACTCATCCTCTTGCTGAGCCCTTCTGAAACTCCCTGGATTTTCCTCCAATCCCCACTCTGGGAAGGAGACAATCTTATTTGGGTCACTACCAGTGAGCCCTGACCTTTCACCCGAGATTTCTTCCCTAGGCTCCCCCTCCCCCATAGCTGGCCTCATATTCTGTTGGTAGCATTGCTTTTCCTGGTGACGCTGTCTCCGGGACATAGAAGGCTCAGGAGTCTTAACATATAGATCCAGGGGGAAGATCTCTGGTAAAGTTTCTTTGTCCGACTTAGCAGAGCCATCAGTTAGTCAGGCCCATATCGCTCTGAAGTTTGGGTAGTCTCAGCCAATCACCACTTGATATGGGAGCCAGGGCAGCACCATGACCTTGAATGTGGCTTTTCCGGCTAGAATCTTAAGTAAAACTTGTGCCGTTGGTTTAAGCACACACCAGACGTGATCATCAGATACACCATATGCCCACCTGAGATGTTACACCCAGGTGTGCAGATATGGTGCGTACTGTCGTAGCAAATATTGATGGTGCAGAGACACATGTGATGGTCATAAGGATCACTCATAATCAACAACAATACCTGACCATGCCAGCCACATGTGTGAAGCATATGCTTTGCCCATCAAAAACACAGGCAATGTCCCACAAACAGTTTGAGCCATAGTGAAATATGTACAGCTCCTGTTGCTGATGACAAGTGAGTGCTGTGCACACGAGCCCAAAGGTTATATCTATGCAGTTTGTCACATGCAGACCCACTGTGGCAGGAGATAAACAGAAATTAGCTGTAATTAATCCTCTTAACGTTTTAAGTGGACTTCTGCAGATAAGGAGGAGATAATGTACTGCTACTTTTATGCTACAAACTCTATTTAAATCAAGTGGGTATACAAGTAAATCTGCCAAAAACTGGAAGAAAAGGGAAAATTGCCACAAGGAAAACTGCAAAAAAGCAAGAGATGCAAATTTAAGATCTTTAATTTTGCAGATCAAAGAAAAGAAGTATGTGAATAACATTTTGAAGCAACTAAGGGCTTCCATGGAAGAAGAAATACTCATGCAGGTTGCCTCCACCCTGTATCAGAAGAAAGGAATACTCAGAAACAAGTTGAGGGGGACATGGAGCTTGGCGATCTGGAACTGCAGGCGAGTGAGGTAATTACAGGACAGGTCATCCAATCAACTGAAGAGGGGGAAGAAAGGGAGGGGAGACCCAGAGGTGGAGGAATTCAAAATCAAAATTCTAGTCTACGTGGAAAAAGATGAATATGCTGGGTTTCAGGCAAGGGAAAGATCCAAGTTAAATGTAACACCTATAGCAGAGCTACTCAAATCCGGTCCTGGAGGTCCGCAACCCAGCAGGTTTTCGGGATATCCCTAAAGAATATGCATGAGATATATATGCATTAGAGATATCCTGCCAACCTGACTGGTTTGTGGCCCTCCAGGGCTGGATTTGGAGACCCCTGTCTTATACCTCTGTCATTTAAGATTGTGAGTGGGCAAGGAACAGATGTTGTAGACATCAAAAGGGTAGATAGAATGTGTCACATTCCTCGTTGATTCTCACCACCACCAAAAAGTTGTCTAATAGACAATATTTTGGTGGTGGTGAGAAGCGAGGAGGAATGTGACAAATTCTATCTAACCTTTTTGATGTCTTGGACATCTGCACCTTGCACACTCACAATCTTAAATGACAGAGGTGTAAGGCAGGGGTCTCCAAATCCAGCCCTAGAGGACCACAAACCAGTCAGGTTGGCAGGATATCTCTAATGCATATATATCTCATGCATATTCTTTAGGGATATCCCGAAAACCTGCAGGGTTGCGGACCTCCAGGACTGGATTTGAGTAGCTCTGACCTATAGTAGTGGCCAAAAAATTAAGGCAGAGTCCAAAATATCAGAATTTTATTAGAAAAGTATGTGTTATGGTCACTTTCATGGTCAAAAGCATTAAGAACCAAAGATATACGAGGGTTGCTCAAAATGTAATGCCCCACATGTTTTTTCTCAGTCCAGAATGAAGATAGAGGTGTGAAATTGAAAGGGTATTAACTTGGAACTTCAAAGGACACATGTGTGTAATTTTACAGTCGTCCTACAAGTAGTGAGGTGGTAGTGATCCTTCAAATGGCGTCTGTGAGTGACACATGGTACAAACAACGAGCTGTAATTGAATTCTTTGTGGAGGAGAAAGAAAATCCTGCCTCAGCCACCAGTCCAGATCGGCGCATCTTCATTCTGGACTGAGAAAAAACATGTGGGGTATTACTTTCTGAGAAACCCTCGTATATGTCATTTTCAAAGTTTTATTCAGGAAACAATATATATGTGTCAATATTTGATAGGGTGTCCATGATTTTTCAGCACAGCCTCGATTCTTGTAGGCATACTGTTAACTAGCATTTTACAGTATGCCGGAGTGATTTCGTTGACCCATACATGCTTGAGTATGTCCTTTAAATCTGCTTCTGAAGTTGGACTGTGTGCTGCCACCTTTTTCTTCATAAGATTCCAACAATTTTCAATTACATTGAGATCCGGAGAGTTTGATGGTCAACTTGGTAGCAGTTCGATCTTGTTGTTCACGAACCATTTTTTGACTGTTTTTGCAGTGTGGCACAATGCCGAGTCCTGCTGAAATATAGTTGTGCCAGAAACATTCATGTGTATTTTAACTTTACTATTCAGCACGGATATGTATTTTGCAGCATTTACTCTTTCACCTTTCTCAAAAATGTGCCACATCGTCCATTCGCCGAGATACCACCCCATACCATGACCGATGGTGGGTGTTTAACAGTCTTGATCGTGTACTTCGGATTTAGTCTCTCGCCTGCTGGTCGATGGATGTAGTTGTAACCCCTCCCATGTACTTGTTGAAATGTACTTTCATCTGTGAACATTATCCTCTCCCACCATTCAGCAGATTTGTCTTTCATCTTGCTACAAAACTGTATGCGTGCAGCAATTTGTTTCCTGGTCATCATAGGCTTCTTGGCAGGTCTTCTGGCCACGAGTTTGAATTCATCCACAAGCCGTCGTCGGACAGATCTGGCACTTATCTTTATTCCTCGATCATTAGCTAACTGAAACCACACATTGAGATGAAGTATGTGGACTAGATGTAATAATGCTTTTGAGGAATCGGTCATCTCGTCCAGTAGTTATCTGTCTGCGTCCACATTTCAAATGACTTGTACGGCCACCTGATTTCAGAACATTCTGAACTGCACACCTTGATATATGCAAATGTTTTGCAATAGCACATATGTGAATATCCTTCAGCATGGAGTGTGACAACTTGTCCCTTTACAAAGTTATTAATATTGCATATTTTCTACCAATCTTGATTGTATATTTTACATGTAACTTTCAATCTTATCCTAGTTGTAAAAATTCAAAATTTCATCCAAGAAACCTACTACAGAGTGTAAGTAAACTAAAATGGACGCCAGACGCATAGTGTGACTAATCGCCATGCTGATTAAATAAGTAAGCACGTGTGACATCTCCACAGTACATTATTTAACAATAAATTGTAGAAAAAGATACCTGTCTTAATTTTTTGGCCACTACTGTAAGGTTAAAAGTATGATATAAAGATGAACAAGGTCATATCAAGTATAAAGGGACCATTTATTGACATCACCAAAATAAATCGAATACAGTATTGTGCAGCTAAAATTATTACTGCAAGAATAATACCAGCTGAAGTACAGGGCCAGAGGAAGAAAAAAAACAATAACAGTTCCTCCTTGAAAAGAGCGCATCGACGGAAAACATCATTGCATGTGGAGGTATCCCTGACAGACAGGTATCTAAAAGGATTCTTAGGTCCCGGGTATTGGGTCTTTCTGGGACCTTTTACTTAAGATTTCCATGTAAGTGTCTTGTTACACTGTTAGGGGTGAAATATGTTTTCCTTGATCCTTCTCACTTGGAGAAACTTCTGGTTAGTAAGGAAACAATTGCCCCTGTGGCTGAGGAAGGATGAGGGGTTTTAGAGACCATGTTCTTACATGGTCTCTTCTAGGGATACAGTTTTGCAGCTTTGTGAGGCCATTGTCTCTTGTTTTCTTCTATAGAATGTTTCTCTTATTTAGTTATTGCTCCCTTGATGTGGGCTAATATCCATTTTCTTTTTGTAATTATTCTAGGAATAATTTATTTTGTATTTATGGAGATTTTTCCTTTTCCTATGGGTTTTCTTGTTGTATGATCTCAAAACATCAATAAATATGTAAATTAAAAAAAAAGGATTAAGATCGTCAAAGATATTAAGGAGGATCCAAGACACCAAGCTGAAACATGCTGCATTAACAGAAGAAGACCTGAAATTTCTATGTTCCCAGCAATAAACTGAAAGTAGCAGCAGAAGCACAAAAACGGCGAAGATATATTTATTTATTTATTTATCTTATATACCGCGCTATTCAGCATCAGCACGGTTTACATGTAACAGTAACTGTTCAGTGAAGACAATCTACATTGAACTTACAATATAACAGAAATGTACAATTTTAACTTACAATATAACAGAAATGTACAATTTAACAGCATAGCTACATTACACATAACTTATGTTGAGGAGTAGCTAACTATTTACATGTTGGCTTATCTGAGAATTGCAGACGGTTCGGGTGAGGGTAAATGCTATTAGTCGGGTGGAGCAGGGTCTAGAGTACCCGGTTTCAATCCTGTATGGTTATTGCTTGGGTTTTGTCTGTATGTACTACTGGGCGTATCAAGGTGTGGAAGGTGATCTTGGTTCGCGTAGTGCTGCAGGAAAAGGTGATGTTTAATTGCTTTCCTAAATTGGTAGAGGTCCTTGATAGCCCTAATGGCAGGAGGTAGGGCGTTCCAGCACGTGGGTGCATACAGCGGAAATGCTCTGCTCCTGGCTGTTTGTGAGCATTTCGTGATCTGCCTTGGGAGTATCAGGGTGTTGATGGCTACTGATCTTCTTGCCCTGTTAGGGGGAGTAGGCTGGATGAGGTCAGTTAGTGAAGTAGAGGAGCATTTGTTAATGGCTTTATGGATCATCGTCAATACTTTAAAGGCAATCCTACTTTGGATTGGGAGCCAATGTAGGTTTTTTAGGATGGGGGTTATATGGTCCCTCCTATATGAAAAAAACTGAAAAAGATATCAAAATAAGCTACTTAGAGAGAACCCAAAACAATTCTACAGGGAATTGGGGAAAGTGGGAAAGTATTAAGAAGATTAAAGCAAAGCTGAAATAAAAAGCTTCTGGAGAAAACTATACAAGGACCCTATAAAGCACAATCAAGAAGTAGAATGGTTGCTCTGTATACAGGAGCATTTAGAAAAAGCAAACATTAAACACATGGAATGGCCTGCAGTAACAACAGAAGAGCTGGAAAGCAAGTTAAAACAAGCCCCAAACTGGAAGTGCCCTGGCCCAGATGGAGTAAGCAACTTTTGGCTCAAATAGATAACATCACTCCACTCCACCCAGACCTGGTGAATTGCAGAAATCAATTTTTAAAGCAGCCAGACTTAACACCACAATGGCTTACTACAGAAAGAACATTTCTCCTTCAAAAAGGAGACTCGAGTAACACTCCCAACAATTATAGACCAATAACTTGTCTACCCACAATCTATAAGCTGTTCACTGCAATAGATACAGACAAAATATATGATCATATAGAGTCCAATAACATCATGGCAATAGAGCAAGAGGGCAACAAGAGAGGAGCATATGACATCAAAGACCACTTAATATTGAATAAGGCCATCATGGCCAGTGCTAAGAGAAGTAGAAATCTCAGTATAGCATGGATTGATTGTAAGCAAGTTTTTTACAGTGTCCCACACTCTTGGATAATTGCCTTGACATGTATAAAATAAATCCTGGTTTGATAGAGTACATTAAGTTCACCATGACAATGTGGCAAATCTTTTTTTTTTAAACATAAACATGATCAGCATATCATTCTTAAAATCAGGATCCAGCAAGAAATATTTCAGTGGGATTCCCTGTTGCACTGTCTGTTTTGTGTGGCACTTAATCCAATGAGTAATCTCATCAACTCTTTGGGATACAGATTTAACCTGAATTCTAAAGAAGGTAACAACTCAGAAACAACATCTCATCTATTTCTAGATGATCTGAAACTCTATAGTTCCAGCGACCAACAATTAGCAGAGCAACTCCGTGTGGTGAAAAGCTTTTCTGATGACATCAAGATGACCTTTGGCCTTGAGAAATGTGCGAAGGCAACTTTGTTTTAGAGGAAAATTGAGCAAAACAAAAAATATCTCCCTGGCTGAAGGCTGTTGCATCAAGGACCTTGAACAGGAAGGTTATATAAGTATCTCAGAGTAGAGGAAGGAATGAAACTTGAGCAGAAATTGCTGAGAGAAAAGATCAGTAAAGAATACTACAGGAGATTAAAATCCTTATTGAAAAGTGCTTTAACATCATGGAATAAGATACAAGTCATCAATCAGTTGGCAAGTCCTGTACTTTCATACAGCTTTGGGATTGTGGACTAGCCTCTTAAAGATCTTGAAAAACTGGATGTGCAAACACAAAAACTCCTCCATGGCCATGAAGTGATTTATAAGAATCAGTGTATGCCAAGACTGTACATCCCTAGAGCTGAAGGAAGGCTAGGACTCATAGAAATTGATTACACATATAGAGTTACCAGACTTCCAGGTCTACTTAACTGCATCTTCTGATCCAAATATGCAAAAAGTGTTAAAATATGAGAGTAAACATCCAGAATCTGACTCCAGTGAGAAATAAGAGTGTTATTCCAGGAACCCTTTGCCTATCAAGAAGGGGAAAAACTGGATGCTAGGAAACCAGATATAGTGGTTAAGGAGGAAAATGCCAGAATGGCATTGATAATTGAGGCGTTGGTTCCAAGCAACTACTCCTGTGAATCACATGGAGAAGGAGAAGATCCTGAAATACCAGGAAATACAGTCAGAGACCAAGAAAATGTGTCAGAAAGATACAGAAATATTTCCCATCGTTTTGGGTGCCACAGGCTTGATAAAGAAGAATTTCCAAGTGCATCTTGACAAACTACCCATACATGTTACATCTTACGAACTCCAGCAGGAGGTTCTCTTTGGCACGATGCAAGTACTACACCAAGCCTTAGCAGTAAATTTAAGAAATTGAGATCATACTCCACATGCCCTGGCTTAGAAGTAAGGTTCACAATTGCCATGGTATGCACAAAACTAACCCATCCGGAGAAACTGTTCTACCTGCAATGTTGTTACACCCATGTGCACATCACCCTGCTAGTACACTATGTGCAGGTATGGTGCATGCTGCCATAGCAAATATTGAGGGTGCAGAGACACATGTGATGGCCATAAGGATCGCTTACAATCAACATCAATACCAGACAGCGCCAGCCACACTTGTGATGTGCAGCATATGCTTCGCCCACCAAAACCACAGGCAATATCCCATAAACAGTTGGGGCCATGGTGAAATATGTACAGCTCCTGTTGATGAGAAGCGCCATGCACACAAGCACAAAGGTTGTATCTATGCAGTTGGTTGCATGCCTATATGCTGAAACTGTCAGCAGCTGAAGTGAAAGTGCCTGCCCAGAAGGGTGAAGCTTCGACTCTGTGAAGATTCCTGCAATTAAGGCAATGGCCTTGTGAAGTCATGCCTCAGCAACAGTCCAGGCATTGCTGTTATGCAATAAAACATGGCTGAGGTAAGGGGACCCCTCTGCAGCATTGTACCACTTAGTGGCCAGCACTGTCCCCACCCATTATACTGAAGCAGCACAGGACCAGCCAGCAGATGATGACAGCAACACAGCATGCAGAAAACCTCATATGTGACCACAAGGCTTTATTTATTTATTTATTTACATTCTCTTATATACCGCGCTATTCTGCATCAGTGCGGTTTACATTGAACAAACTGAAATTACATTGAACAGGACATTATAACTTGGAGATAACTATTTTACAGGGAACATGGGCTATGGAGGGTTAAGTGGCTTGCCCAAGACCACAAGGAGTACAATGTCACAACTGGGTGGATGTATCCCAAACCACTCTCAGCAGTGGAGTGTCATTTGACACTATTGTGGCCTACCTGTAGCACAAGAACAATTGAATTTGACATAGCGGACATAAGGCTTTGGAACCTCCACAGTGTTGGACATCTCTGTGTGCAAATGTATGTCCTTACTGCATATGACTGTGCAGTTGAGTGTAGCACAGCACCCATATTGACAGCTTGTGCTGACTTGTTCCTTTTGTCAAATGCATGTTCACATGGTGGACCCGATGTGCATGGTCAGAAGGCACCTGTGGAACCTAATGGTGTGTACAGCACTTAGACAAAACAGCAATGACATTCATGAAGGTTCATGCTAAAGGGGTATAACTACCAACCCCATGCCTGCCATATGACCATGATGAGATATGTGTTGGCTTTGCAGATATAGCCCCCATTGTGACTGTTGTCAAAATTAAAGCCCAACCTGTCCCACCTACACCTGCTCATCAGGAGGCAAGTGGACTGCAGATGTAGATCTTATGTGTGCTACCTAGAATGTCTGATAGCTATGTAGCTTTGCACCAACACACGCTATATGTGACTTCGGAAGTCCAGTATGTAGCTGTCACTTTAACATCTCAGAACAACATCTTCCAAGCACCCACAGATGGCACTGATCACAATGGCATAGGAATGGAGAGGTGGGATCTCCCCTGAATGAACCAAAGTCTATGCCATCCCTGTCTCGGAGACATGATCTGTCACAGACGACAGATTATCAGTGATGCTCTAACTCTGTGGATTTGCTTGCCTAGAATATCTGTTCATGATGTCATCTGCCACAGATACTACCTGACTGTCTGTGAAGCCAGGCCATGATGCACATCACGATAGCAACCACTCAAATGGGATAGGGAAATGGCACATCATACCCATCTATCAGGAGATGATATGTTACAATGGATGGAACAGAGAAAATATATATGGCCATGAAAGTACCAGTCCTCCCCCAGTGTTCAACATGGCATGGCCAGCAGAGGTATTGCCAGGGCATCCAATCTACATGCCTCAGCAGTCATGGCATCAGATGTGTCGCAGGTACTCTTGGGTATCATGATGTCTATCCATCTCCTCAGAATCACCAATCATCATGGCAGTGCCAAGTGGAGGTGCAACTGGCACATAGTAGTCTGTCAATAAGCAATAGCAGGCATGGAGTGCCTGGGTTTATCAACATCTTTGCCTTATAGCACCATTTTGACCACTGTATTGAACCAAATGGATCTGCTCCATTCATGCACCAAGGGCAGAGGCATCGGTGCTTGTCATGTGTTTGGCCAAATCTATATCCCTTATATCCATGTGGGTGTCAGATCCACCAGCAGCTGGTCAAATGTAACACAAAAAGTTAGGTGCCTGTCAGTGTTCCCTCTAACCTGCGCTGGGTCCGCCGCCAACATTCCTGATGGGGGGGGTGCAAAGCAATCAACGCTCTGCCCCTCCCCCCACCGGCAAGAATGTCGGTGGCGGACCCAGCGCAGATTAAAGAGAACTGCGAGGGTGCTGCGGCCTGTGTTAGACCCTGTGTCTAACACGCCGCAGCACCCTCGCAATGTTCTCTTTAATCTGCGCCGGCATTACTGCTGGTGGGGGGAGGGTCAGAGCATCGATCGCTCTGCACCCCTCCTGCCCCCCCCCCCTGCCGGCAGGAATGTTGGCGGCAGACCCAGCGCAGATTAGAGGGAACATTGATGCCAGTACACAGGGCCACACCGATGGTGAAATGTGCCCTGTGCAACTTGCACATCGGGCATGCATGCCCCCCCACCCCCCGCACACCTCCATCTAGCCACTTTATGGGGGCAGGAGAGAAGAGGTGAACACCCGATGTGTAAGTCGCCGGCACGCTAAGCAGATCTGGTCCCTCTGCTTAGTGTGCCGCGCGAAGGCTTGAGGGGTGCATTTTGGCTGTCTGCCGTTGCCTGCCACTGCTGAGAGAAGAAAACGTGGCGGCATCAGGCAACGGCAGACAGCCAAAATGTGCCCCTTATGCCTTTGCACCCTGTGCGGCCGCACCACTCGCACAGGGCTAAGTATGGTCCTGCCAGTACATGCTGATGGGGTCATCACACAAATTCCAAACTTCTCATCAGTGTCATGGTAGGAGTGTGTAAAACCACACACATGCTAAAAATGTGATGAAAAGCCAGGGGAAGTTTCACCCAGTGGTGCGCATGATCAGCCTGCTGCAGAGCTGGTGGTGGGGAGTGGCAAGATGGAGAAAAATGGGACACTAAATAGTATATGTTGTGTGTGCAAGCAGAGTCTACCCAACTAGAGTTGCCATCTCCGATATTAAGCCATGTGGCTGCATGGTTGGCCCCTTTATATGGCTCTCATACCATTTCTGAATGTCATACATGTCAATATTGTGCTGTGTGGCGCCAAGGTACGTCACATGAGTGGCACATTATCCAGGTAGTGACAGAAGTGTGTGCATGTGTGTATATAAAAGACACATTGTACAGAATGCACTCTGTGTGTGACCCTGCATGCATGCACACCTGTCTGGAGCACTCTTGGGGGGCATATGGGAGGCAAGCATCCATGTGAACAATTGGCAGGGTACTGTATAGGACTAAATCTTCGATGGGTCTGCGGAAGGCCAAATATTCACAAACAGTGGTCATCACTACAATACAGGCCTTGATGTGACCATATCCTCTCGAAGGCCAAAAATGACATAATGGCAAGCATTGGTGCATGTATATAATAACACAAGCACAAGTAATCCCCACTCTACAGTATATCTGTAAACACAATTGGGAATGGCTGAAACACAAACAAACCTCAATATCTTTGTGGAGAGGAACTTCATCTCGGTCTGTCAATTCCATTCTATCAGTGCTGTTTTGTGGTTGGGGTGTTCCCATTTGGGTATGTAGTTGTAGACCGGGAATTACTTGTGTCTGTAGCCATACTTTCACAGACAGGGTCTGCGGATGATTGCTGGTATGTACTTCTGGTAGCTTTGGCAGCAATGTATCTGGATCACACTGTAGACCGACGTAGCAACTATCCATTGGTGAGGGATGCCAAGCTACCCCCACCAGTACTGAAGTTGTGTACAATAAAGACAGACAGACAGACAGCTGTTCATAGGGATGAGGTAAGTTCTGGACTAGGAAGCGGTTGGTGTAGGATCTAATGGTCTGGACTGTGCTGCTACAAGCTGGATGTAGGCTGGATGAAGTAATGGCATGATCACAGGTTTCCTCTCACAAATGGATAATGTCTCCCACTGAGGTGACAAGGGCAGGAAGCAATCACAGTATAGGAATGGTGGCTGTGGCTTGATGTGCATTATGTGTACACACAGCTAACATAAGAGGGTCCCTAGCAAACAGACATCAATATGGGAATGTGCCATAGCCATCTGAAAGCCAGATGGCTGCAACCTCATGTGAGCTATGAACCATGCAACAAAGCAATGAATAGTGGGCTTGCTCAGTGCTGCCCCTAAGCACACATGTATGCACTGCCATCAGCAAGAAAACAGGCTGAATAGAATGACCAGATAGTGGGTTGATAGCCACATGACATGCCATGCCATAGTGTACAACCCTCACTTAGCCAGCCCAATGTAGGTTGTATGTAAACTGGGATGCATGCCCAGAAACATGTCTTCTGGCGTGTGGCAGTGGTGCAAGATTATAAGGACCCTGCTAGCACACCTGCATAAGTGCTATGTAGCTCCCTTGCTGTGGACCAGAATGACGCATTAGTCATGCCAGAAAGGAATGGATATACTTGAGTTGCAATGAGTTCAATGGAATGGATTTCATGTATCTAAGGCTGGGTGCCATGGGTAAGCATGGCACCTCTCCTGGCATATGTGGGCACATCAAGGGATCTGTCTCATGGGCCAAAGTGAAGGGCTGTAACCCAGTGTGTAGTTGGCACAGGCCATGCCTGCAAAGGATTACAGGTTTCAAGGTGAGTACAAGGGCAGGAGTGCAACACGTAGGCAATCTCAGATCTGGAAGTAATGTTGAGACAGAAATATGTTTGCAGTCGGCACATACTGGGCTTTGCAACACTTCTGAGGCATGGGGGTGTGGTCACCACCTTGAAGGATCCTCCTTGCAAGTCCTTGTGTTCATTAGCCAGTTGATCATAGATGCTGCTTCCCATCAGGGGCTCATGTCAGTGTCTAAGGGTGGTATGTGGATGCCTGGCTCAGATGGATGAAGTGCTAATGACATGCACCCATGGGACTAGCACTGAGGAGCCTAAGTAGAGAGGAGTACATGTCAGGGCACAGCTCCCCTTCCAAGAGACGAAAGGTTTTGTGTGCCTAGCATGCCCTCATATTTAGATGTGCACGTGTTGGCCCAATAAGAGGGCACAGTCATTGGCCCATGAGATGTCACAAGCAGACCACAAACTGTATGCCCTCCAAATATGCATGCTACCTAGGCATCGCATAAGCACATATCTATTTTATGTATCAGCAGACTGGTGCTCCTAGAGAGCCTCACTCTCCAGCACCCCTGAGTAGCACGCAGCTGTCTGGCTACTAGAGACCACCATGATATGTCTGGCCCCCACTGGCCCAAAATTGCTTTGAGGGCCCTCTCCTGCCACTCCTGTTACTGATGCACCATGTACTCTTTCCCAATATGCTCCTCCCCTGGAAAATAGGCAGTACTTTTTCCCCTTCCTCTGCCTCCCCACCCCCTTCACCTTGCATATTTATCTTGCTGCCCACACTATTCACCCCGGATACGCTCCCCAGCTCTCACCACAGTAGCTGTGCATTGATGGTGAGGGGCCAAAGCACCAACTAGGGTGACAGGCATATCTCTGTCACACTTTCCATCCCTGTAGCCCCACACCATCACTGCGGCCCACAGATCCTGGCCATATCCCCCTCCCCTGCCCAGCACCTATGATCCTGCACGACCTCATGCACCATCACTCTTACCCTAACCATTTTCCATACATCGCCCGTCACATTTCCCCACCCCAAACCACTGATATCAACCCAGCCAGCCTTTCACCATTACAAAAACCTGTCTGGATAAAAGGAGATTGGCATGTATGCCTGCAGAGAATGCATTGTTTCCCCATCCAGAAGCAATGTCATTGCAATGTCAAATGAAGTGCACTACTCTGTCCAAGGGACTGGGTTGGAAACTTCAGGCCAGCACCCTTTAGTTACCCTCCATCCAACCTTGTTGTTCACCCTGGCCCAGTCCCCATACCACATACATCCACAACACAACCCCTTTCCAACCCCCCACCCCCCATACTTCCCACGTATTCCCAAACCTTTTATCCATTGATTATGTCCCTCATCCTGTCCTTGTGTCCTTCCCAAGATGCATAGTGGTGCGCTTTCTGTACATTTGAACTCTCTCAGCCAGTTCTCCTCTGCTGCTTTATCCAGATAGCTGTCCTCCTCCTCCTCACAAACAACCCTTCTAGATGGACCTCTCATTCACCATTGCAGCTGCCTATTCCTATGTCTGATTAAATAGCCCTCCCACCATCACCAGCTCTGTTTTGGATTTCCTCCCTGTGCTGTATGATGTCCACATTCCCCTCCCTGTCTCCCCAGATGCTTTCCCAAACCAAGACCTGGTCCCATCCTCCCAAGCCCCATCCTCCATGTGATATCCGCACTTTGCCTCAGCAGTGTCCACTCTAATCCTGAGATCCAGCATTTGGTTTCAGTGTCCTCATACCCCCTTCCTAGGGATACAGCTTGCACCCCCTGTGTGTCTGCAAATCTCTCTGGCTGGGTGGATCCCGCTCTCCCCTGGCTGAGTGCCCCATTACCCACACTTTTCATGCCAGTCAATGGACTATGCCATTCTTTCCCCTCCCTCTCTCACCCCTATCTCCTGCATAGGGAGGAGTGGCCTAGTGGTTGGAGCAAGTTATCTCAGGCTGGAAGGTCAGGGGTTCAAATCCCAGTAGAGGATAGCAACCTTGGGCCGGAAGGACTGGGGTTTATAGTCCTACAGGTGCACCTTGTGGTCTTGGGCAAGCCACTTAACCCTCCATTGCTCATGTTCCCTGTAAGTATTAGTGTATGTGTCTCATATCCCTTCATGTTAAATGTATCCCCCAATTGTGTTGTGACTACTTTGATTGAAGGATAAGGTGGTATACAAAAACTGTCTAAATAAATAAATATTCTGTGATGACAGTGTGCCTCACAAACAATGTGAGGGAAAGATGGTCTGTGATGGATGTAGACTTGCTAAGGGCCATCAGCAGCCTAAAGGGCCATGAATGCAGGCTCAGTATGGTATATAGACTGGGCCACCTCTTGCATAGTATACTGCAGGTCACAATGGAATGCAGGCCTTGTAGTTCTGCTACCTGAAAGATCAGTAGCACACAGCTGCCCAGCATATCTGTGTGTGACTGTTGTGTAGAACAGGTTGTACAGTGGAGGGAAGGGCATCCTAGATCCTCATATTACTTAACCATTGGACAGTTTATACATACTGGTGGTGAATCTCTGCTTTGCACATGTGGTACTGAGTCTCCAGTACAGTCTGTACTGCATTTGTAGTGCTGAAGGCAGGGCTGAGGTAGGGTTTGCAAATGTCTCAAGATGTGCCTGCCAGGTTGGTTCCTGTCCTGGGTTTAGCCCATTGCATGCAGGGAATTGCAGTCTTGTATTTCTTATGGAGTGCACTAGAGAAAAAAATGGAGGAGTAGCCTAATGGTTAGAGAATTGGCTTAATGACAAAGGGACCAGGATTTGATTCCCACTAGTACTCCTTGTGGCCTTGGGCAAGTCGCTTAACCCTTCATTTCCTTGTAAGAAACACTTGGAAATCTACTTCCAATCACACTGCCAAGGAAACTGAGGAGCTGCTGGGTCACCAGGAGTCAGCACTGACTGGAAGGCACACACAGCATTTTTGCACTAGAGAAGCCAGAAATGCATAGCCCTACAAGTGATGTGGCAAAGCCCAAACTGGATCAAGCTTATTGGGCGCATCTGGAGCCAGTTGTGACTCCTACTCCTAACTCTACTGTGAAATGTAGCAAGATATGTTTGGCCTGAGCTTCCACTGATTGAACTTTGTGCTGCATTCCTATTGGACATCTATTAGTGAGACTTGCATATCCTAAACTTGCACAGGTGCTAATCAAGGATCGCGTGTTGACAACGCCTATAACAGGAGTGGTAAAGGGGTGCTATGCTGCCTAATGTGGGATCAGATATTGGGAGAACCATGGCAGTGTGTTCCAGGAAAGGGTGCTCTTCCGATGCAGGTCTGCAACTGCTGACCACCCTGCTGTTTCCAAGGCAGGCCATTCTATTGCCCAACTAGGGGGCATAGTGCAGTATGTGCTGGATGGGCAAGTCATGGCAGCACGTAGGATTGGCAATGTGCTCCAGAGGCATCCCACTCATGTTCTCATCTGTGCACTCTTTCCTTGACAGCTAGAAGATATAAAGAGTGAAGCCCAGGAGCTGGAGGAGGGACAAGCCATACAGCATTATAGGATGTGCTTGCGGCAACAGCAGGAGCAAGGGAGTAAATCCATATACCTCTCATATTCACACCAACACATACTATAGCAGCCTTTGCAATCTTGTTATAACTGACCATTGAGCATGTGTGGATCCAGCTGCTGTGTATGGCTACCTTGCACAGGAGCCCATATGGTGGAGCATACACATGACCATGTCCTGCTGCACATAGCATGTGTGAACAGATGCTAGCAAAGGATGTGCATTATACATTTGTGGTGCACTACACATGGTCCATGGGTTTACCTTCTATAGTCTCTGACTCTACCCATGCCTGTCTGTCAGTTCTCTGCACCTCTCCTCCACACTATCTGCCATACGACATTGTTCACACAATCCACAGGTACTGGGGTACTTACTTACATGTGTGTGTGTGCGTGTATTTATAGCCCGCACAATAACCAAGGCAGATAACAAAAAACATACACAATTCATTATAACATACCAATAAACTCATACAAAATAAATTAAATACAAATAAGTAAAAAATAAAATAAATCAATCTAATCTAAACAAATAAAACTAAAAAGATTACCATTTGAGAGAATTTGGATGCTTCGAAAGAGTGCATCCACATGCACAATCTTGTCTACTACAACTCTGCTCCCCTGCATTTGTGTGACCTATTACAACTTCCCCATGACTCCAAATATACGTCTAATCTTGACTGGGGGCAACAAGTAAAATCCTTTCTCTGTTCTTGACTCCAATTCCTTGAACTCAGTACAAGTAAGAATGAAAACACAGACGCAGAATCATATCAATAACACAGTACTACTGAAGCTTCAGCGGACGAATTCAGGCCTGCAAACCTGTGATGCTCCCGTAATTCCTCCCTCAGCTAGGCCACTGCACTTGCTTTTATTAGGAAAAAATGCCACATTGTACAATTTTGTCTTATCACTCTGCATCATACTTCTGCACTACCTTTTGTGTATCTACATGTTACAAGTCATGCTAAACATTACATATTACAGGTCATGCCAAGCACAAACATATTGCTCATGCTTAATCAGGACAAGCATTCTGCAAACAAAAACATTGTCTTCATAAGAACTCTCTCTGTCTAGTTGTTTCTGTAAAGATATGACCTTGTCTCCTCTCCTGTTAGGCTTCAGGCTGTTCTCATTCTTTCTATTAACTCTTTCAGAGGGCCCTGGTACCCCGCTTTGAGTTCATTTTTACAATGATTAGGTCTGTGACCATAGCCATAGGGATGTCATCAGGGTGGTAGGCTATAGCAATCCCATCATGGTCTTCCATTTTGCTATTAGTGTACTTGACGGAACAAAGTGTTCTTCACATGCCATACCTGCAAACATCTGTATTGTGCCATTTACCAGCTTCTTGATGGCAGCCTGCCATCTCTCACAGCTCTGCTGCACTGCTCCTCTCCCCCATTGCAGGATAAGGTTGCTTCAGGAAGCACACATGGGGATGCAGGGTGACCCACAGCTACCCATCATGTATATGCACACAGCCAGTATTTGGTTACCTGGACCGGCTGAAGGCTATACAGAGATTGTAGGCTTTTGTACATATGAATGATACCTACTGGAGGGCTATATCTAGACCCTGCGATGTGTGCTGTGTATTACCCCTCTTCTTTCTATCTATGCCCCAATCGTTGATAGGGGAGGGCTAACGTGGCAGGTATGCAAACCAGGACAGTTCTGGTTGAATAAGTATCTGTTTCCTCACTATCTCTGGTCCTTTCTTGGTGTCCACGCTCTGACTGCAAGACCACTGATCTCCCCATCAGAAGCTATTATAAGGACCCTGCTATTACCCACCACGGATGCAGACATTGCCCATCACAGGCGCAACACACTGTGACAGATAACATAGTACAGAATAAGATCAGATATAACAGTTATGGACTTAGTGTTTGGGAGGGCTGTCACGTCAGGAACATGTATGTTACTACTCCCAGCTAAAGGAGGCCCATTCCCCGCACAGTGCAGAAAACGCCAGTATTATACCTGCCAGAAGTTGCATTGCCAAACATAACAGTAACAGTGAATATCATAGAAGGGCTGGTCCCATAATAAATGTTAGCAGGCCAGATTCAGGGGTATTGGTGATCCGCAGCATCCTGTTAATCTGTTTCCTTGTCTTTCACAGGTACAGGCCTGTCAACAGGGCAAAAATTGACCCCAAGCACCCCATCATCAGGATACCCTGAAGACAGCCCCCCAGCCACCAGCAGACACCCTTAGGGCTGTTATCAAAGAGCATCAGGTGGAGGCTGAGAGGTGCCCATAAGGGACTGCTACCTGTAGACATAGAAGAGATGTAGCATACCCTGCTTTTCCATGCTGTCCATGACCCTCCCCTCCCTCCACCCACCCGTGGCTGTAGAGGTGCCCAAAGTGGGCAGTGCTCTCCTCCAGTCTTCCTCCCCTGCCCCATTGTTGCCACCACCTCCAAGTGGTGCTACCCAGACACTTTGCTGGTGGCATGTGAGGTTGTGCAGCAGTGATTGTGGCATGGAGGCTGCAGTAGCTGCAGTGGAGCACCACATGGCCCTGCTGGAAGAGACTGTGGAGGTGACAAATGCCTGTCTGGGAAGACTGGCTGATGTCCTGGAGGACCTAGAGGCAAGTTTGACAGAGGTTCCAGGACCTCAGCCACCACCTGCCAGGAGTCCTAACCCACAGGTGTAAGCATGCCTGGGGCATGCTGAAGCTCAGGTCCTCTACAGCCAAGGGTCAAACTGCATATGCTGTCAACTCCCTTCCTTCCCTCTCCCTCATGAGTGAGCCAACTGTGTGGGTAATTTGGCAGAATTCTATGCATATTTCTGTGTTTCATATAATACATGTTGTATATACTGTTCACTCTCTCATGTGTGCTTGTTTTTGGGGAACATCTATCCAATAGTCTTGTGACATAGCAGTGAGTGTATGGCAGACATAGGTGTACTCATTGCAAATGCAACAGCAGGTGGGCCAGACACCCTGCCTCTCAGTATGTGGCTGCATATTGCAGCCTGAAGAAAACTTTGATATCTTACTGCAGCCATGGTGAAATGCTCCAGTTGCTGTTGGTCAACTCTAGCAAACCGCTCCTGCCATTTTTTGCCTTATATGACTTTCCTGACCCACATTTGTAGGTCTGGTAGAGCAGCCTTACCTTGCCAATAGACTGAAAAGTCTTCCTTTGAGGGTGCATCATGTCCAAGAGAACACTTTGCAGGTACACACATGATCAGTCCATGACCTTTGTGGGAGGGATGGTTGTCATGGCCACTGGACACCTGCTATGTGCAACCTCTGCAGGGTGGTTCTTGCTAGCCAGTCGGGCAGCATGACAGTTACACAATCACCACCACTGTGTAGAAGGCATCATCACAGCAGCCATATACACAAACCAGGCAGTCCAGACTAACAGCCAACAGATGGTTTACAGCAGTGCTGTGTGGTGAGATTTTACAATAGGGGATTCATGCCATTTGCTAAATATTAGCACAAGTGTAATCTTAAGCAAATTTCATGCCTTCCCCTGTTTTGGACTAAACTGATGTCACAGCTTCCTGAAGGAAACATGAACATGTCCTTACCACTTGAAACAAATGTAGTGAAACATGTCATGTTCTTGTCTCTTTCTGAGTGTCACTTGAAACATTTGCAGAGGTTTATGTAGCCTATGCCATAAGAAAGGGAGCTTGGCAACCACAACATTACAGTTCCCGCCCCCATAAAACACCATCCGGCTTTCCACTGCACACTGTGCCCAACAGATTCCTCCTTTCTTCTACTACTACCACTACTACTATCAAAACCCACCTATTTCACCAAGCCTTCAATATTCCATGTACTAAACCACATTAGCTACCTACTCTTTCTGTCACCTTTCCCTAGTTGTTAGTTGATGTACAGTATTATCTATCCTTCCTCTTTCCTATCAATTTATGGCGTTCTTTTCCATTTCTTAGCTCCGCAGCATTGCTACTTCTATTGTAAGTGCCCTGATGCTTTGCTGGTGTATCAAATGTGAACTAAACATAATCACTTACATAGTACCACAAGGCATACACAGCCTTGCACAGATACATGTAAAAAAGATTGTCTCTGCATGTCAGATCTCACAATCTAATCTGCTACCCTTTGTGCTTTCTCTCACACTTGTGTCCCAATCCTTCATGCCATACTCCCCTCTCCTTTCTCCTTCTGTCCCCTTATTGCCTCTTTCCCCCACCCACTAAGCTCTCACTCCCAGCTCTTGCCCTCCTGTTTCTTTACCTCTTCTCTTCCTAGCATGATCCTATCCCATCCCTTTACTCTGTCCAATCCCTTCTCTTCCGTTCCTGTGCCCTGAATTCCCCTTACTCTTCTCTCCAGTCCCTCCTCCCCTAGGTTTAGCAGATGTTACCGATTCTTGGAGATTGTCCCCAGTTTTAAGGTAATATTCCTGATACCATGGAGTATTATCACCTACTGTCTCCAATTTCAGTGGTGACAGAGGCAAAAGAACTTCTGCTGATTACCGTTCTAAAGCAATCTTTCCAATCACGGTAGGAAAAGATGTAAAAGTAGCTTGTTTTTGGAAATACTGCAGAGGGGAGCAATTTGAGAGCAAAACAAAATCTTTATCAATATGTCTAAAATGAAGGTTAGATATGTTGATAATCCTCTGAAGGACAGTTTAGTAATATTTTGATAAGTGTAAGAATATATGTATGTAGGCTCTTACCTCAAGAGGGGCTGCTACTGTCTTTTTGAAACATCTGAAATGATGGAATGCTACCTCGACAGGTGTGTTTTTTAAAATATGTATAAAATATGGCTGAGGAGGGAGGATCACTGCCCCTCCCATCCCCACTCAGCCCTGTCCAGTTGTTCCAGATTTGCTCTACAAATATCTGGTAACCTCTTCCAGCCCTCTCTTCCTCTCCTTTTAACCACCCCTCCCCCCCATACTTCCCTCTCTCTATCCCCCTTTTAGCTCCCCCCCCCCCCATCTTTCTCTTTCATCCAGGTTGGATTTGACTATCTCATCCTGATGCATTTTGGGACTTGCAGCACTGCATCACATGAGGGAGGAGTAGCCTAGTGGTTGGGGTAAGGTACTTCAGGCCGGAAGGTCAGGGGTTCAAATCCCACCAGAGGACAGCAACCTTGGGCCAGAAGGACTGGGGTTTCTAGTCCCACAGGTGCTCCTTGTGGTCTTGGGCAAGCCACTTAACCCTGCATTGCCCATGTTCCCTGTAAGTATTAGTGTGTGTGTCTCATATCCCCACATGTTAAATGTATCCCCCAATTGTGTTGTGACCGCTTTGATTGAAGGATAAGGCAGTATACAAAACTGTCTAAATAAATAAATAAAATGAGAGTCAGGGACTACAACTACCTTATTGCATTGCAATATGAAATTTGCACCAGAACTGGCAAAATATCTCAGTCCTAGAGCTGGTTAACTTGATGACCATGTGATTTTGAATATTCACTTGTCTAGTGAACCTAATGAGGGTTGATAGATAAATAATATATACAGGCAGAAAGACCTTACAAGCAAGCGGTTAAAACGTCAGACCCTAGCCACCTCGGAATCATGTAGATATCCAATGTCTTCATATATTTATCTTATCATTATTTAGAGTACCTTACTTTTCAGTATTTTTATGTGTGATCTTGTTCAGCTCTCTCATTCTCTCCTCTTCCTTATTATCTCACCCTCCCTCCCCACAGCCCACCTGCCCCCAGGCTTATAGTCTTATAGCCACCCTTTTATTTCTTCTGACTTCTGTGCTCCTCTCCATCTCTCCCTTTTATGGCTCCTCAACACTTCCTCTACCTATTGCTCAGATTCCCTAATTGTCTCCCCTCCTACCAACACCTTCAAGCCTCCCCCTCTTATCTCCATTTTACCATCCTCCACCATCTTGTCATGTACCTTATCAGCTCTTGAGCTTCATCACTTTCTCCCTCTCATTCAGCCATCTCCTGTCTCTCTGAAACAGTCTTACCCTCATTACCACCATGCTGTCTCCTCTCTGCCCCACACTCTTCTACTCTTTCTCTCCTCCAGAGATATTAACCCCAACTCTGGCCCCCCTAGGCTTTTTTCACACTCCCAGAGCAGATCCTCATGCATTGGTTCAAATCTTGAACATCCAACTGAGAGCAGCACTGCACACTCGCATGCTTGTATCGAAAATCACCAGGCTGGAGCAGAGTGCGATACAATCTTTTATTGGATCACTTCACCCCAAGGGGCTGCTAGAGGCCTCCTGACATGGCCGTGTTTAGGCACAGCCTTCATCAGGGGATTGGCCTTCACAGAGATTATATATAAAAGAACATATAAAATACAATTAAACACTTATAAATGAATAAATTTATGTAAAACTATAAATATATAAAAAGGATAAAAATATTATAGATGAAAAGAAACGTCATCCTAAACGAAAACAGAAAATAATACGTATAAAAATGAAAAACACATTTCAAAGAAAATTTTAAAAAAAATTAAAACCGTAATAAATTGAAGAAACAACTTGTGGTCTTACCAGTAAAGGCAACTTGTGCTTCTTGTGCCTAAGGAAATATGTTCAAAAAACTGCAAACTAAATGGAAATAAAATGAAACAAATTGAAGTGTTTCCTCCAATTTATTACATGTTCAATTGTATTTTGACTATATTGTAAGCTCTGATGAGCAGGGACTGTATTCTACATGTGTCTGTGCAACACTGCGTACATCTTCTAGTGCTATAAAAATGTTCAGTAGTAGTAGAAGTGATTGGTATAAATAGATGTACAATGCTACCTACGTTCCTGTGCCTGCTCAGCTGAGTGCACTTGGCTGAAATCCCATTCCCTTTCTGACTTTCTTCACTTCAAATTCATGCTTACTTCCTTCAAATCTGCTATTATTCATGCCAAGCAAAACTATTTTATTCATTTGACTAGCTCTCTTGCCTTTGATCCCGCTTCTCTTTTCAATTCTCGACTCTCTTCTTAAGGGCCTCTGCCTCCAAACCCTCCTTCTCTTTCTGGCTAAACCCTAGCAGACTATTTCCATGACAAAATCTATAAAATTACACTCCACCTCCCTATTAAATCTTCTTCATCCCTTCTTACCTCTCTTCAAAATAAACTTTTCCCCTCAACCTCTATCATTCTTTGATCCTTTTCTAAGATCACCGATGAGGAAACTTCTCTTCTTTCCTCATCTAAACTCACTACCTGTTCCTCTGATCCTATCCCCAACGGTGTCCTTAACTCCATCTCCTCCTCAGTCATCCCTTCCATATCACATATTCTCAACCAGGCCACAAAACCTCTCAACCCATAAAAGTCCTCCAAGGAGTACCACAAGGATCGGCCCTCTCAGCCCTACTATTCAACATCTACAGCCAGCCAATATGCGACATCTTGAAAAAGAACAACATTCAATATACAATCTACGCAGATGATATCATGATATACACACCTATCACAGTTGACAACCCGGACTACTCAAAAATAACAAACTGCCTCACACAAATGACAAGATGGTGTCAAAACAACAACCTCTCAATCAACTACAGCAAGACTGAGGCACTAATCATCACTCGTAACCCAGACTTCATCCACCCACCAGACATCAAAATACAAAACACAACCATTCCAATAAAATCGGAAGTAAAGTACCTCGAAGTGACCCTGGACAATGAGCTGAACCTCAAGACACACATAAACAAAACAAACAAAAATGCATACTACAGGATGAGAATCATCAGAAGACTTAAGCCCCTTCTCGCCACTGAGCACTTCCGTACTGTATGCCAGGCTCTAATAACCCCCATACTGGACTTCTGCAATCCAATCTACCTTGGACTAGCAAAACAAGCACTCAGACCACTACAACTAGCACAAAACATGGCGGCCCGCATAATAACTGGCACGACAAGACAGGAACACATCACACCCATTCTGAAAGACCTACACTGGCTCCCAATCAGCTCACGCATCAAATACAAAACAATCATAAACATATTTAAGATCAGACAACATACATCAGGCAACAGCCTACACACCCTCATACAACCAGACACCAGCACACGCCCAAGAAGAAAAGGCACCTCCAACCGTGTTAACACCCCTAAAGACTTCAGAAAAACACGCAAGGACACCACTGAACAATCTGGAACACCCTCCCAGATGTTCTGAGAACAACGACAGACCTTAAAGACTTTCTCAAACAGCTGAAGACAACGCTATTCACAGAGCACTATGGACATGTCACATAATCTAACCAGCAAGAACAACCAACATACCCCCCCCCCCCCGACCCTTGTATAGAAGACTGAATAACAGCTCATGATATTGCATAGCTCACAATGTATAGAAAAATGTATTATAGCACACGATGTATTATAGTGCACAATGTACATAGCTCCACCTAATCAAACACACAACACATCAGACACTCCTAACACGATATACACTTCACTGCATGTAAAACACGATCACTCCTTTTGATTGTTTGCTGTGATACCGCTTTGATTGTAAGATAAGGCGGTATAGAAATACTGTTAAATAAAATAAATAAATAGAATTCTCCACTGCAACTTTCCCTGCAGCCTTCAAGCATGCTGTGATTATACCTCTCCTCAAGAAACCTTCACTTGACACTACTTGTCCTAATTATTGACCCATCTCCCTTCTCCCCTTCATTTCCAAACTTCTTGAATGTGTAGATCTCCACCACTGCCTTGAATTTCTCTCCTCTCAAGCCCTCCTTGATCCACTTCAGTCTGGTTTTCATCCCTTTCATTCGACTGAAACTGCTGTTGCCAAAGTCTCCAATGATCTGTTCCTTGTTAAGTCCAAGGGTCTTTATTCATTTCTCATTCTTCTTGAGCTTTCGACTGCTTTTGAACTGTTGACCAATTCTTCTCCTCGACACATTGTTCTCCCTTGGTTTTAGGGGCACCATTCTGTCCTGGTTCTCTTCTTCTTATCTCTCCCATCATTCTTTCAGTGTTCTGGTGGATTTTCCTCGACTGCCATCTCTCTCTCAGTTGGTGTACCCCAAGGATCTGTTCTGGACCTTTTCCTTTTCACACTCAATACCCAGTCCCTTGGTGCCCTCATCTCTTCCAATGGTTTTCAGTATCATTTTTATGCTGCTGACTCTCAAATCTATCTATCTACACCTGACATTTCTCTTACAATCCAAGCCTGTATCTCTGCCTGCTTGTCTGACATCGCTGCCTGGATGTCTCACAGTTGTCTAAAACTGAACATGTCCAAGAACAAACTTCTTTTTTTTCCCCTAAACTCTCCTTCCCCCTTTGTCCTTTTTCTATCTCTATTGATGATGCTTTTTTCTACGTCCTCAGCCCACAGACTTGGTGTCATCTTTGACTCCTGCCTCTCCTCCTTCACACATATCCAATAGCTAAAACCTGTTGTTTTTTTCTCTTATAACATTAACAAAATTTGTTCCTTCCTCTCTGAACACACTACTAAAACTCTTAGCCACTCCTTGGTCACCTCCTGTCTCGACTATTGAAACCTCCTCCTTGCTGGTCTCCCTCCAGATCATCTCTCCTCTTCAATCTATGGAGAACTCTGCTGCATGGCTAATGTTCCGCCAGCCCCGATATAATCATATAACCCCTCTTCTCAAATCACTTCATTGGTTCCCCTTCCATTTCCGCATCCAATTCAAACTTCTCCTTCTGATCTATAAATGCATTCACTCTACTGCCCCTCATACCTTTCCTTTTCCTCTCTCCTCTCTCTCTACACCCCTCCTTGTGAACTATGCTCTTCCTCTGGCTTCCTTATTTCTATGCCCTTTTCTTCTACTGCCAATTCCAGACTTCAGTCTTTTCACCTTGCTGCATTTTATGTCTGGAACAAACTTCCTGAATCTATATGTCAGGTCTCATCTCTCCCCCTTTTCAAATCCGTGCTAAAAGCTCGCCCCTTTGAGGCTGCTTTTGGATTCTAAGTCCCTTGTTCTCCTTGTCTTATTTCCCTATTTGAACCCCTTGTTTCTCTTTTATATTGTATTGATCCCTGCCCTCTGGAATGCCCTATCCTCTTCTTTGCATTTGGAACCCTCATACCCAAAATTTAAGGCCCTTTTAAAGACCCATCTTATTACCCTAGCCCATGACCTCGTGACTCTATAGGCCCCTCTTCTTTTTCCCCCTTCAGTATGATTGTTAACTCTTCCCTGTTCTTATTGGCATTCTTTTCTCTCTGTTTTAATTTATTTGTTTTATGATTTTACACCACTCTGTTTTTATGAAGAGCTGTTTATCAAATTTTAATATTTATTTGCTATACATTTCTATACCGCCCTTTCCAAAGATCAGGGGCAGTTTACAAAAAAACATCATGTTACATTTAACAGAGTCCGAGGTAAACAAAACAGATCAAAACAGGAACTATTTACATATCAAGTATATACATAATTTTTGCAAGGCAAGATAGAAAAGTAGCTTTGTGAACTTGGGAGTAAGGGGAGTGCTGAAGGGATTACTTATGTGTGTGAGGTGTCAGAGAGTATGGGGTGTGTTCCAGTGTTGTCTCTAGTGCTACCATAATAGTCCTTTAAAAGGAGTGTTTTGATAACTTTTCTAAATGTTTGGAGGTCCTTTATTGAATGGATTAAGTCTGGGAGGGAGTTCTATAGACGGGGGGCAATGTAAGTGAATGCTCTGGCACTTGTGTTGCATTTGGTCTTTCAAATAGAGGGAGGAATTGTAAAGGTATGCTGGGTGTTTACTTTTCTGGATCTAGTTTCAGTTGGGATGTGTAATAGAGTTGTGATGAAGGATGGGGCGATATTGTTATTCAACTTGAAGGTGGTCATTTAGGATTTTATATTTTATTCGGCTAGCGACTGGAAGCCAGTGGAGATCGTATAAAATTGGTATGAAGTTGGGCCTTGCAGATAATTCTTGCTGTGACATTCTGAGCCCTCTGGAGGATGTTCAGATTCTTTTTGGTGGTACCCTGCAACAAGCTGTTACAGTAGTCAAAGTGAGGGGTTTATAAGGGCTTGTACTATGGATCTAAAGTCTTGGGTGTCAAGAAGGGGTCTAAGATGTTGAATGATCTTGAGTTTGAAAAAGATAATTCTGGTTGTTTGCTTTATTTGAGGTAACATGTCAAGATGTATCAAGAATTATTCCCAGATATTTGACCTCCTGTCTCACTGGGAGTATGGTGTTGTGTATGGAGAGTGTTTTGGGAGAGATGAAGTTACAATTTCTTGACGTCTATAATACTTCCGTTTTATTGAAAGTAATGCTGAGGTTGTTGGAATTTAGCCAGGATTCTGCTTCTTTGATGCAGTCTGCCAGATTGTGGTAGGTGGGGTTTAATATATCAATGGGAAGGTATAACATGATGTCATCTGCGTATATGAAATATCCAATGTTAAATTTTCTGAAGATGTTGGTGATAGGTTAAAGATAGAGGTTGAATAATAGGGCTAAGCCTTGGAGTATTCATTGTTCCTGTGGAAAGGTACAGTAGCAGATGTTTCTTGACCTACTTGTACTTGCAGCATCTGGTCAGAGATGTAGGAGTTAAATCATTGAATAATTGTTTCTCCTATTCCAATTTGCACCAGTCTCGAGAGTAGAATATTATGGCTGACATTGTCCAAAGCAGAGGCTACGTCTATGAAGAGTAGAATGAATGCCTGTTTTACATCATCCAATCCACGGATGAGGGTGTCAAACAGAGCTATTAATAAAGTTTCGACACTGTGGTATGGGCAGAATCCATACTGATGGACACCAAGGGGCACATTTATATCAATGAAATCTTGGAGTTTTAATTGGATAACCTTTTTGATTATTTTTTGATACAAAAGGAATACTGGCTATGGGCCTATAAGAGCTTGGATCATCCTTGTTGAGGGTTATGTTCTTTAGTATGGGCCTAATGGTTGAGAGTGGCTGACTTGGATTTAGTGGCAGTTACAGAAACATGGTTCACAGAAAACCATGACTGGGATGTAACTATACCTGGCTATACTTTATTCAGAAAGGACAGGGTAGGAAGAAGGGGAGGAGGAGTGGCACTATATGTAAAAACTACTATTAAAGCTTTGGAATTACAGAGCTTAAAAGGGAGAGAGGAGGCATTGTGGGTTAAACTAGAAAGAGGGAAAGAGAAATCTATTTGCATTGGTGTGCTATACAGACCTCCCTCACAAGAGGAAGAGGTGGACAGAGAGTTAATTGAAGACATACGCAGCATTGCTAGGAAAGGGGAAGTGCTACTGCTAGGAGATTTCAATATGCCAGATGTTGATTGGCACATTCCTGCTGCAGTATCATCTAGGAGTAAGGAGATCCTGGATTCTCTACAGGGAGAACTATTCAGGCAATTGGTAACAGACCCCACACGTGAAGGGGCCATACTGGACTTGGTGCTTACCAATGGTGAAAGTGTTTCTGATGTTGTAGTGGGAGATCATTTTGCATCCAGTGATCACCAGATGGTGTGGTTCAGTATTAGGACTAGGGCTGTTAGAATCCATTCCAAGGTGAAGATCTTAGACTTTAGGAAGACTAACTTTGCGAAGATGGGCCAATACCTCAGGGAGTTGTTAGTGGGATGGGAACAGCTGGGGGATGTAGAAAAACAGTGGGCAAAACTGAAAGGGGGTATTTTAAAGGCAACCAACCTTTTTGTTAAAAAGGTAAATAAAGGCAAAAGGAACAGGAGACCGCTATGGTTTTCGAAGGAAGTAGCTGAAAAAGTGAAGAAAAAGAGGGAGGCCTTCATGAAATACAAGAGATCACAGAGAGAGGAAGACAGGCATCTGTATTTGGAAAAACTTAGAGAAGCTAGCAAAGTAGTCAAGAAGGCAAAGATTCAAAAGGAGGAGGAAATAGCCAATGCAATAAAATGGGGGGATAAGACATTTTTCAGATATATTAGTGAGAAGAGGAAGGGCAAAAGTGGTATTGTCAGACTCAAGGGTGCAGGGGGGAATATGTAGAGGCTGATAAGGATAAAGCGGAATTGCTTAACAAATATTTTTGTTCTGTGTTCACAGATGAAGAACCAGGAGCAGGACCTCAGAAAACACCCACAAATAAGAACAGAAGCGAGGGACATCTTGAACAATTTTCAGAAGACTGTGTTCGTGAGAAACTAGCTCAACTTAAAGTAGACAAAGCGATGGGACCGGATGGGATACACCCTAGAATACTGAGGGAACTTGGGGACGTTCTAGCAACTCCACTGACTGACCTTTTCAATGCCTCATTGGAGTCGGGAGTGGTGCCAAAGGACTGGAGAGAGGCTCATGTGGTGCCTTTACACAAAAGCGGTAGTAAGGATGTGGTTGAAAACTACAGGCCGGTTAGTTTAACTTCAGTGGTAAGTAAATTAATGGAAACGCTGTTGAAAGAGAAAATAGTGAGGTTTCTGGAGTCCAGCGGATTACAGGATCCGAGGCAGCATGGATTCACCAGAGGCAGGTCTTGTCAGACAAATCTGATTGATTTCTTTGACTGGGTGACCAGGGAGTTGGACCGCGGGAGAGCTCTAGATGTGGTGTATTTAGATTTCAGTAAAGCCTTTGACACTGTTCCTCACAGGCGACTTATAAACAAACTGAGCACCCTAGGGATGGACCCTAAAGTTACTGCTTGGGTTATAAATTGGTTGGGTGGGAGGCGACAAAGAGTACAAGTAAATGGAGCTCACTCTGAGGAGAAGGATGTTACCAGTGGTGTGCCCCAGGGATCTGTCCTTGGTCCGATTCTTTTTAACATCTTTGTTAGTGATATAGCGGAAGGGCTGTCGGGTAAGGTTTGCCTCTTTGCGGATGATACCAAAATCTGCAATAGAGTAGGCACCCAGGAAGGTGTAGATAACATGAGGAGGCATCTAGCTAAGCTTGAAGAATGGTCTAGAATTTGGCAACTGTGATTTAATGTTAAAAAATGTAAGGTCATGCATTTGGGCTGCAGCAATCCAAGGGAGCAATACAGTATAGGAGGTGAAGTACTTTTGTCCACTAAAGAAGAGCAGGACCTAGGCATAGTTGTGTCCGATGATCTTAAAGTAGCTAAACAGGTAGAAAAGGCGACGGCAAAAGCTAGAAGGATGCTTGGGTGCATACGGAGAGGAATGGCTAGCAGAAAAAAGGAGGTGATAATGCCTCTGTATAAGTCTTTGGTGCGACCTCATTTGGAGTATGGTGTGCAATTCTGGAGACCGCACCTTCAAAAGGATGTGAACAGGATGGAGTCGGTGCAGAGGGTTGCTACTAAGATGATTAGTAGTCTTCATTATAAAGCATATGAGGACAGACTTAAGGATCTTAATATGTACACCTTAGAGGAAAGGCGGGATAGAGGTGATATGATTGAGATGTTTACATACCTCCGTGGCATAAATGTTCAGGGAGAGAGCCTCTTTCAATTGAAAGCAAGTTCTGCGACGAGGGGACATGGGATGAGGGTGAAGGGAGATAGATTCAGGAGTGATATGCGGAAATATTTCTTTACGGAAAGAGTAGTGGATCCGTGGAATAGTCTCCCAGTGGAGGTGGTAGAGATGAGGACAGTAACTGAATTCAAAAAAGCATGGGACCAACACAGAGGATCTCTAAAGGTAAAAAGTGGACTGTTGTAGTTGTTGTTATGGAAGGACAGACTAGATGGGCCTTGTGGTCTTTTTCTGTCATCATGGTTCTATGTTTCTAAAAGGATGTGAACAGGATGGAGTCGGTGCAGAGGGTTGCTACTAAGATGATTAGTGGTCTTCATTATAAAGCATATGAGGACAGACTTAAGGATCTTAATATGTACACCTTAGAGGAAAGGCGGGATAGAGGTGATATGATTGAGATGTTTAAATACCTCCGTGGCATAAATGTTCAGGGAGAGAGCCTCTTTCAATTGAAAGCAAGTTCTGCGACGAGGGGACATGGGATGAGGGTGAAGGGAGATAGATTCAGGAGTGATATGCGGAAATATTTCTTTACGGAAAGAGTAGTGGATCCGTGGAATAGTCTCCCAGTGGAGGTGGTAGAGATGAGGACAGTAACTGAATTCAAAAAAGCATGGGACCAACACAGAGGATCTCTAAAGGTAAAAAGTGGACTGTTGTAGTTGTTGTTATGGAAGGACAGACTAGATGGGCCTTTTGGTCTTTTTCTGTCATCATGTTTCTATGTTTCTATGTTTCTATCTTTTGGCATAATTCCTTGGAGGTGTGGCACTAGTTCAGTTTTTGTTGCTTTAATCCAGGTGATGGGACAGGGGTCTGGGGGGATCCTTGGGATGCTGATGTACTGCTGAAGCAGGAGCACTGCTGACACCTCTCAGGACCTAGATGTACGTGGTCTGCAATGATGTAACAGACCAGACTTTTGCCTACTGTGCTTGATGGGTGGATACAGTGCCTAGTACTTGACCTTGGCCACTGTTAGGATGGCAATGGTCTGCTACTACTTGTCCTGGGTGCCCTTGTCCTGGCATAATCTGGTGTGGATGTGTGAGGGACGTTACACTGCTAAGTTTCCTGCAGTCACACTATGTGTATGTATGCTAACCTAATCCATGGCTGACAGCATTTGTCATTTGATGGGGCTCCAGTAAAGCACATACTGATTTGGACTGTGGTGCCGGCTGTAACACACTGCATGAATGGAAGTGTCCTGGATTTTGCAGTGTGCTCAGGATGTTTGATGTACATCTCCCTGCATAACTATCTGGGTATGTGTAGGGTTACCCCAGCATGAGTCATGTGGACCACACATGGGCCTCTCCAAACAATGAGAGAGGGCCTTGCTAGTGGTCTATCATGTGCTTGACAAGTGGAAGAGAATGATGGTAGTGCTGCTGCTGCTGCTGACTCTAACCCTTAAATAGAGAACTATTCCAGTCTTGCCCTCGAGCAATAATCTATGGCTGCAAGTGTTACCAGGACTATGTATGTTTAGGCTCCACACCAGCAAGACGACAGTGTCACTCTTCCCAACATGTCATGTCTGTGTAGACCAGAGATTTAAGTCATGACTTTTGTACTCTGTTGTGTACAGATCTGTTTCATTTCGGACCAATCCAGCAAATAGGTTACGAAATAGTATCCAGGCCTGGGTACGTACATGTTGCTGCCTTCAATCTAATTACTTTATTTTAGTTGTTTTAATTGTTTTTTTCAGTATGTCTATTTTTTAGTAGTAGTAGTAGTAGTAGTATTAATCTTTTTTGTTTGATTATATTTTGATCATTCCTATGTTTTGCTATTATTGTTCTAATTTGTGTGTTGTCTTCTATGAGGTTGTACCCCCTGAGGAAGGCTCACACTGAAATGTGTCTGGGTAGTATTACAATAAAGTTTGGATTTGCTGCCATTTTATTCTCTGCTCCTTTGTGTGCTGTGTTTTTCTGCGGGAGAGTTTCTCTTTTGGACTCTTACATGTAGTAGCAGACCATGGCTGACAATAGGTATATGTCATGATGGCACGGTGACCATATTCACACGCTCCAACACCAGACCACGTGGGTATTTTGGTGAACTAAGGCTGCTGTGTTGTACCCCAAAGATATGTGGGGACCTCGTACTGCTCCAATGAGACTCAGACACTTGGTCAGTAAGGAAATTAGATCTTTATTATGCACATTCAGTCACAATTTTAGCCAAATAGCCAAAGCAGCATTATTTTCTTAGCAATACAGTTTGCCTGACTCAGAAAGACTAGAAGACAAAGAGCACAGACTGCCTCCTCTCCCCCCCCCCCCACCAATGATACCAAATGCTGTTCTTATATACATTATTCTGTTCTTATATACATTATTTCAGCCTGCCACCTAGTTGTGTTTGGGACTTTTTACTGTGACATGTTCCTATTGGTAGTTTAGTTCTTTTCCCTGTGCAAGCAGTTTACAGACTTCTGCAAATTACAGCACTTTTCTTATCAGTTCTTGTCCAGCTTGTCTCTAGCCCCCCCCCCCCCCCCTCTGTCTTAGTCTGTGGTGGGAATACTTCCTGTTTCTGCATGTTCCATACCTGATCCACTGCCATGAGCTGTTTACAGCCTGCTCTGCAAAGTTTGTACTGCTGTCTCAACAATGTATATCTCTGCAGGTTTTTACTCATATATGGGCTTGACTTCCGCTACAGAACTGCTTTGGAGTCACTCTGTTAGTAGGACAGGCCACAAGGACTGTTTTGGGACATGGTATGAAGTGGGCTTCAACCCGCTTTGTAGCAACAGAACCCAGCTGTGTGAATCAGCATACAACTCTCTTGGTTGCTTCCTACATGTTCTAGTGCAATGAAAGATAGCAATTTCAGCCACATGGCAATGCCCATTAGCCCTCACCCCTATGTTAGAAGCCCTGGCTTTCACCAATGGTCACTCTCTGATATAATAACAAGGTTCCCACTTGCTGCTCTCAGGACCCATGCCACAGAAGCAACATAAACCCAACAAGCTTCCTCTGTGGCTGCCATGAGGCAGCACATAAACCTTTAGAACCAGTTCAACTAAGAGATGTGGGGAGGGGACACCTACATGTAAGTGTTATCATGGGTCTGCATGTGTCTAATTCATTGCTGCATCAGCCTAAATCTTATATCCTGTGTCACACGTAGCTCATCTCCCAACACTACAGCACAGTGCCTTGTGATTCCACACACAGGGCCTGGAGATGGCATGTACAGAGATCAGGGCTGGGTATACAACTGTTGTTACCATATCTGTGCTGACAGGGCTATTCAGGTCAGGGCTCTGTACATCTGCCAGCTGTCTGCTGCATGCCTGGCTTATTCCATCCTTATTCCTGAAGGTGGAATAAGTGCCAGGTGCAGTGTTGAGCGTGACCTGCAGGGCACCCTATACCATCGTGACACTGTGGGAGGGTCCCTGCCACCTGATCCTGGCCTTGGTGATGGGGTCGCAATGCTGTGGGGCAATCGGGGGCTCAGGCTGGGTGTGTTGGCGCTTTCGCGATGGGATGCTGCTGCACTGGCATGCTAGCTGGTGCGTTGGGAGGACTGGCCAGGCAAAGCACAGGACATCTCCCCAGCAGAACTGGAGGTACATTGGGCCGTCTATGTACCAAATTCTGCACCCGTGGGAATGTTCAGTTCCCATGGTTGCAGAATCTGGTACATATTGGATCTGTCCATCTCTTGGCCGTCTGGACAGCCCAGACATATACATACCAAAATTGCGCTTTTAATGTCTCACACTAGACTATCAAATTGATTCATGGTAAATCAATCTCACTATGTGACCAAGACAATATCCCATAAACACAAACAGCCCTTTAGGAAAAAAAGGTTTTGTCTGTCACCGTTATATAAGACAGCTCATATCTAGCTATCCCCATTAAGAGTCCATTTTACTTTATTTAATCATAATCTATCACAGTCTGTTTTTAAAACTAATCAATACTAATATATTCACACCATAACAGTCACAATGTCACATTTCAAACTTTCAATCACTTAAGTTATGCATCAGGTTAGTATTGATATACTCATCTGAAAAGAGAGTTTGTATTCTCCACACTTCTACTTCAATTAAGCATTTATATAGTGCTACAAGGCAGCACTGAACAAATACATGTAAAAAAGACAGTCCCCTTGCACATATCCAAAAGCGGTTGGACTGTCCCTGGCTAAATTCCAACATGGCCGCAGCATCTTTTTAAAGCACTCTACATCCACCCATTTCAGAATTCTTAAAGGGCCAATATCCAAATAATCACAATAAAGTTTGCCAGTCTACTTGTTGATTCAAGCCATTAGGATGTACAGTATTTAAAGTATATATCCAGAACTTGGTTTGCAGCTTGTCGTGCTGTGAGGGCTTGCATGCATCAGTGATGCTGAGAGCTAAACTATCGGTAGTTTAACTACTGGCAGGGTCTCCCAAGATGGACAGGTCTCAGCTGAGGTGCCAGACCAAGACAAACCACCCATCTGGGCAGCAGCAGAATGGGACAGTGTTGACGGCGGAGGATCACATTTTTGTGACAACGGCAACAACACCAAACTTAAACTGCGCGGAAGAAAGGCCTGGCAATCTACTTCTGTATCTTGCCATGAAAACCCAATGGATAGTTACAACAAAACAAATTGTGCTATGGTGCTGGATGATGAGACCCCCAGGTCGGAAGGCACTCAACTAGCTACTGGGGAAGAGCTGAAGACTTTTCAGAGTAAAGCCAGCATTTATGATGTGGTTGGATCAAAGCCCTTGGGAAGTCTGACTGCAGATTTAGCTGTGCATGAAATGAGAGTCAGAAGCTGTAAAGATGTCTTACACATTGGAACATGGAACGTACGAAGCATGAACCAAGGGAAGTTGGAGGTGGTCAAGAATGAAATGGAACGTGTACAACTTGATCTGTTGGGTGTCAGCGAACTGAAATGGACTGGCATGGGGCAATTTGCATCAGATGATCACATGGTCTACTATGCTGGAAATGAAAGACAAAGAAGAAATGGTGTTGCATTTATAATAAAGAAGAAACTTGCAAGAACTGTAATGAAATACAATGCAGTCAGCGAACGCTTAATCTCTATTCGTCTATGAGGATTGCCTATCAACACAACTATAATTCAAGTATATGCCCCAACAACAGCAGAAGAGAATGAAATTGAAGACTTCTATGAACAAGTACAAGCTGAAATTGACAGAACATACAAACAGGATATCCTGATAGTCATGGGTGCAAAAGTTGGCAACAAAGAAGAAGGCAAAGTAGTTGGAAAATATGGACTTGGCAACAGAAATGAAGCTGGAGAAAGACTGATAGAATTCTGCAAGACCAATGATCTATTCATCTCAAACACCTTCTTCCAGCAACACAAGCTGCTACTGTACACATGGAATTCACCCAATGGATTGTATAAAAATCAAATTGACTACATCTGTGGAAGTCAACGATGGAAAAGCTCTGTAACATCAACAAAGACAAAACCTGGAGCTGACTGTGGTACAGATCATCAACTACTAGTATGCAAACTCAAGCTAAAGCTGAAAAAGAGCAAACCACTCATGAATGCAGCAAAATATGACCTTGAGAATATACCACTGGAATTTAAAGACTGGCTGCAAAATCGATTTGCTGCTTTACATACAAATGACAGAGCTCCGGAAGAGTTATGGAATGACATCAAGAAGGTTGTGTTGGAAGAAAGCGAGAAGTCTCTACAAAAGGTGAAAAAGCAAAAACGGCCAAAATGGATGACGGAAGAAACTCTGAAAATTGCCCAGAAACGCAGAGAAGCTAAAGCCAGAGGAGAAAGAAAGACAGTCGCAGAAATCAACAGAGATTTCCAACGTGCAGCAAGACAGGACAAGGAAAAGTACTACAATGACACTTGCAAGGAAATAGAAGCAGAAACTATTAGAGGAAGAACAAGATCGGCTTTCCTAAAGCTACGAGAGTTAAAGAAAAAGTTCCAGCCTCGAATTGGAATGTTACAAGATGCTCAAGGTTCTATGTTGAATGATGCTGAGAAGATCAAGAAAAGGTGGAAGAAATATACAGAGTTTTTATATGATAAAGATCAAGTGGACCAACAGCCGTTTCAACCTGTACCTTATGATCGGGAACCATTGGTGATGAAAGAAGTTGAAGCAGCATTGAAAGCCTTATCAAAGAATAAAGCACCAGGCATTGATAGCATTCCCATAGAAGTATTGCAGCAATCTGATGCAGCTGTTACCGTACTCACAAGGCTCTGCCAAGAAATATGGAAGACAACATCATGGCCAACTGACTGGAAAAGATCTGTGTTTATACCAATACTAAAGAAAGGTGATCCAACTGACTGTGGAAATTATTGCGCGATCGCTCTGATCCCACATGCCAGCGAGATTCTACTGAAGATTATTCAAAAGAGACTATAACCATACCTGGAACAAGAAGTACCTGAAGTGCAAGCAGGGTTCAGGAAAGGGCGAGGAACGAGAGACATCATTGCAGATGTGAGTTGGATCCTTGAAAAGACTAAAGAATACCAAAAGGATATCTATTTGTGCTTTATCGACTATAGCAAGGCTTTTGACTGTGTAAACCATGAGAAACTCTGGGCCACATTAAGAAGCATAGGTATACCAGAACACCTGATCGTTCTCTTGCGCAATCTGTACATTGATCAAGAAGCAACAGTTCGAACGGAACAAGGAGAAACAGAATGGTTTAAAATAAGCAAAGGTGTAAGACAAGGCTGCATACTTTCTCCCTACCTGTTTAATTTATATGCAGAACAAATCATCAGAGAAGCAGGATTGTATGAAGACAACAGAGGTGTGAATATTGGTGGAAGACTCATCAACAACCTTTGCTATGCTGATGATACCACATTACTGGCTGAAAGTAAAGATGATCTGAAACATTTGCTTCTCACAATCAAAGAACATAGTCTCAAAATGGGCCTGCACCTTAATGTAAAGAAGACAAAGATCATGACAAATGGCATAATCAACAGGTTCATCATTGAAGGAGAAGAAATTGAAATTGTGAACAATTTTAACCTACTTGGATCAACTATCAATAAAGAAGCAACAAGCAGTCAAGAAATCAGACGACGCATTGCTCTTGGCAGAATGGCTATGAAAGACCTAGATAAGATTCTCAAGAGCAGAGATGTCTCACTCCATACAAAGATTTGACTTGTTCAAGCCATGGTATTTTCAATAACATCATATGGATGTGAAAGCTGGACAGTGAAAAAGACAGATAGGAAGAAAATTGATGCCTTTGAATTATGGTGCTGGCGGCGAATACTGTGTATACCATGGACTGCCCGAAGAACAAACCAGTCGGTACTAGAGGAGATCAAACCTAAGCTTTCTTTAGAAGCTCAGATGACAAGACTTCGACTTTCATACTTTGGACACATCATGCGAAGAGAGAGATCATTAGAGAAAGACATTATGCTTGGCAAGATAGAAGGTCAACGCAAAAGAGGAAGGCCAGCAATGAGATGGATCGATACAATAACAGCAGCTACAGGTGCCAGTCTGTCAACAATGAGCTGCCTGACTGAAGACCGAACACAATTTAGGATAGCTATCCAGAGGGTCGCCATGAGTCGACTCCGACTCGACGGCACTTAACAACAACAACATCCAGAACTGCTCTTGATAGTTGAGCCAAACTTTCCGATTTCCATCTCTCCAGAACATGAGCACATACTCAATCACTCTCCACTGAAGCTGGATAAAAGAGTGATTCTATTGTATGCAATGAGACACTATGAGAACTGAATGAGTTTTTGTATTTAAACAAGACCAATGCTCCCTAAGTCATAGCTGCATTGATCTCTTTGTCCGATATATAATTTGTTGCAAGGACAAATTAAGGCACATGCCTCAAAAAAAGTCTGACAAGTGATATTAACCTTACTCTTCAATGGTTTTCCACCTGATGGACAGTTCCACAGTGCTCCTTCAATAGTCACATGATCCACATGCAAAATGGCAAACTGGAATGACTATATGATTAAAGCACATGTCCCAAGTAACAGATTTACTCACAAAATTAGTGACGTTCTTTCCCCACCATTAAGCTACGATAGGAGAAGCATCAAAACATTGATGGAATTGAAAAATTCTCCAATGTCTATAAATAATTGCTGCCACAAGCTGGGGGTAATAGATGGCACACATGTTTCTGTCAAGCCATCTACAAAGAGTGAGGCCAGGTCGAGCAGTCACAAGGCCTTTCATGCCCCACCTCTCATTACTGATATTATCCCATGACTCCTTGGTTATTGCCACAACGTTTATATTTGTCAATGTGACATAAATGTGTGCTTCGAGAGTGGTTGGATTGCTGGAGTATGGCTTTTAAATAAGGAAGAGCATCTGGCATACATTTTCTATCTTATCACAAAGATTTTTCACTCCAGATAAGTTCTCTGTTCTTTGGCAGCTGTGCTGAGGAAGCAGCAGGAGAATCCCAGCAATTCTTAGCAGCCTACCGTGCCACCATTGCATAAATAGAGGGCAATTTTATTATAGGTCATATGAGTGGCGGACCTACATTTTTGGAGCCTCTTTGCAACCAGCAACGAGGTCTGGATAACCACTGTTATCTTCTTCAATGGGGTTGTTCCTCGATTGATCCCCACAAATTTTTAAAATATTTAACCACTACATCTCAGAACGTTTTTTTAGTTTACGGCTAGCCTACATGATACTTTAATAACATTTTCATTTTTATTTTAGCTATTATTTTGTATTGAATTACTCTATACTATTAATATTATTATGTTTTAAAAACCCCTTCTCATACAGTAGACCCAAAATTTTTAAGCAATGTGGACTAAAGTCGCTTCTGGTACCCATCCAGGATTAGGGGTCCTGAAGCTTGAGCTTCATTAGTTTCACAGTAGATCCACCCCTGGGTCATATGGGTTAATTGAGCAAGAAGACCTCTATTTTTCACCTATTTTATAAAGGCTCTGGAAATGGCTCTGAAGCTTTAAAGCAAAAAAGCAGTAAAGCAAATATAAAAATAAACTAAAGAAAATAACTAGTTGCATGTACTTTTAGGTATGATATCATTTTCTAAGAGGTCTTTTCTGCACACAAATCAATGGTTTAGTGTGAAAGGTTTATAAAATCATTTCCTTACTTTATTTTGCTGTGACCTTACCCTCTGTTACTTGTGAGGGAGTCGCCAGGAAATCCAGCTCATGACCCCCTACTACAGACTCTCAGAGTACAGCTAGAAATACCTTCTGTACCTGCATGTAACTTGCCTTGAATTAATACTGGAAAGGTGTAAGCTACATACAAATGAATATATTGAAAGACTGCATTAGAAAGGATCTTTGGCCTCTTGAAATCTTATCTTATCTGATGTTTTCTTGTTCTATGTAAACCGCGCTGATTATTAATAGTGCGGTATATAAAAGATGTTAAATAAATAAATAAATAAAAATTTGCTAAATCTGGGGGAATTCTACTCCACAACCCTACAAAGATGTGTGAAATCTTTTCTAGCATCCTGCATATTCACAGTTGAGTCCTGACCCACAGGCAGCTCCTTCATGAAGGGAGATCGGTCAGAGCCCCCAAAAGTAGGAAGGAGGCTGCCAAAGAAATGGAATTCTAGCACCAGAAAGGACATGCGTGCACAGCGATAGCAAGAAATGACTTAGAGAGGCATTTATAATGTGCAAGTGTGACCTCATTTAGAGTGCACATGTTGCCATTATGCAACGTTGCTGTGGGTTCTCACAACTACCACAAGCCTAGAGCCATTCCCTTGAGCACTATAATGCAGAAGGTTTTGGTCTGAGGCAAAATTGAGGGGGCACTATCTCATTTGGTACTTCATAGCCAGGGCTTGCAGCTGGTGGTAGGGAGGGATAAAAAGTAGAGATTTCAGACAAGGCAGCAAGGCTCTGAAGGGATTGGAAGAGGAGAAGAAAGTAGCAAGGAAAGAGGGTGAAAAAGAAGGGAAAAGGACAGAGTCAATATGTTTATCCACTCAGTTTATTCTCAAATACACCATTCTACATGTAAAACGTCAAGCTTACTAGATCCTGCCTGCTTGTCCTGGATCTTTGCCTGCTTATCCAACATTGCTGCCTGGATGTTTCACCTCCATCTGAAATTGAACATGGCCAAAACTGAGCTCCTTATCTTTCCCCCTAAACCCTCATCCCCCCTTCCTCCCTTCTCTATTTCTGTGGATGACACTACACTCCTTCCCACTTCCTCAGCTCACAATCTTGGGGTCATCTTTGACTCGACTCTCTCTGGGCACATCCAACAGATGGCTAAAACATGCCACTTCTTTCTCTGTAACATCAGTAAAATTTGTCCCTTCCTCTCTACTCGCACTACTAAGGGGTCTGTTTACTAAACGGCGCACTTGTACGGGGCGCACATGAGCGCTCTAAAAGAGGTATTTAAGTGCTCTTAAGCGCCCCGTACGAGTGCGCGGCACATTAACGGGTCCCGCAAGCGTGCGCCGACAACGCGCACATTTGCGGGACGGTAATGTGCGAAACAGGCGTGGAAAGGAGAAATGAGGGCGGAGGAAGGCCCCCTAGGGGCGGAGAGAGACGGGGTCAGTGGGCGGAATGTGGGAGGGGGGAGACTCGCCGCACAGGAGCGTGCCCGAATCTCCAAAGAAATATACCGCGAGTCCAACAGTCGCGTTAGAGGTGCTGGGAAGGGAAAGGAAACCGTTTCCGTCAGCAATGTGCAGCACAATACTGGAAAGCCCAAATCCGTGAGCAGTGTGTCCCATGTGCACAGATCAACCTCGTTAATTGCACAGGGCACTAACCACACGGGCGCCGCGCACCTTCGCGCATCTGTCACTCACAGCTTCCCGACGGAACGCCCACTCCTTCTACGGCACCCGCTCTGCACCGCGGACCGCACACCACCGGCCTTTAGTAAACAGACCCCTAAGACTCTTATCCGCTCACTAGTCATCTCCCACCTTGACTACTGTAACCTGCTCCTCGCTGGTCTCCCTTTGAATCATCTCTCTCCCCTTCAATGTGTTCAAAACTCAACTGCACGGCTTATCTTCACTATGCTCATGTAACCCCCTCTTCTCTAGTCACTTCACTAGCTCCCTATCAGTTTCCACATCCAGTTCAAACTTTATTGACTGACCTATGTGCAGTCATTCTGCATCTCCTCACTATCTTTCCTCTCTTATCTCACTCTACACCCTTCCTCAGGAGCTCCGCTCCTCCAGCAGATCCCTTTTATCTGTGCCTTTCTCTGCCACTAGCAACTCCAGAATTTGTTCATTCTATTTCACTTTCCATATGCCTGGAACAAACTCTGAGTGTGTGGATCTGGCCCTTTCTCTAGCCGTATTCAGATCCAGGTTAAAAACCCATCTCTTTGAAGTTGCTTTTGGACCCTGATGCCCCTCACTCTCTTGTCCACTACTTATGCATATCTTACCATACTCTAGTTCCCAGTTTCACTATGGACCTGGTCCAGGAAGGTGAATAGCAGGATTGTACGTCCCGACGGGACATCCAGCCCCACTATCCGTTCTCAACCTATTCCACCTCCTTGCCCCACTGCATGTACAGAGCTGCTGTGCCTGCTACGGGGGATGGCAGCGGCATGGGGATGGAGAGTGGGTGGAACATGGGTGGGCCCAATCCCTGGATGTATAGGGCCAATTCCAGTGATGGCTCTGGATGTCCCTGAATCGCCGGGGGAACAGAATACTTATTCCACCTTTGAGGTGGAATACGCACAGGGCACCTCTCCAATCCTGCCTGGCAGCCCCCTCCTGGAGCCCAGCAGCCCCCACCCAGAGCAACAGAACACCCATCAGGGGTCGGGCGGCAGGGTGACAGGGAGGCCACTGTGTTGGTCACACCGGCAGGCAGGGTGGATGTCCCTACCAGTATGCAGGGGCACGCCTGGCCATCTAAGGGCCCGATCCTGCACCCACGGGAACATCTGGCTCCCACAGTGCAGAATCATGTCCTAATGGGTCTGTCCTGCTTGGGACTATCCAAACGGCCCCCGATGTGTCCCTACTGGGATCGGACTCCATGTATTTTGTCTCGATTAGATTGTAAGCTCTGATGAGCAGGGACTGTGTCATCAGAGCTTACAATCTAATTGAGACAAAATATGTACAGCGCTTTGTACACCTTGTAGCGCTATACAAATGATTAGTAGTAGTATTAGCAGCATCCTACACCATCTTCATTCTGGGACGTGAAGCGTTCTGTACAGGTATTCAGCAGGTCATCTTTTGGGAGTTCAAGCAAGCCCTCAGGCATGTCGGCAAAGTCTTGGTCTTCATCTAAAGAATTGGTCTCTAGAGTTTGTGAAAATGGATATTCATAACTACACCACGGTACTTCCTCTTCCATGAAGGCATAAAATACAGTATTGGTCAGTGCAGGTATTAGGTGCTCTAACTGAGCTTCCATCCTTGCACTCTCCTTAATTAACTTTCAAGACCTTAGTCCCCCTTGAGATTATGATGATTAATCTCAGTCATGATCATTTCAACCCTACCTGTCCCAGAACTATCTTGTAAAAATACATAATTGGGAATCATACTCTATATCGCTCACTATCTATAATATGGACCTAAAATTTAAAAAAAGTCATGCATTCAGCACATCGTTTTCCATATTCCATAACCCACCAAACCAAATATAACTATTACTTCCCAGTGGAGGTGGTAGAGATGCCAGTGCTTATGTTGTTTCCAAGAAAATTTTGTGTCACTGATTCAAATGCTATCCATGCAGCCTTTTCCTTTCCACGCAATAAACGAAGAAATATGTCATCTTGAAGAAGTGCACGAATCTGAGGGCCAACAAAAACTCCTTCCTTAACTTTGGCATCACTCAGTCTAGGAAATTTACCACTAAGATACCTGAAAGCAGGTTTAGTTTTATCCATCGCCTTGACAAAGTTTTTCATTAATCCCAACTTGATGTGCAAGGAAGGCAACAAAATCTTTTTGCTGTCTACAAGTGCTGGAAACAACATTTTTGCTTCCAGGATCCAGTGACTGACGGCGTGGCCAGTTCCTTTTGACGAAATGACAATCTCTAGCAGGACTATCCCATTCACACAGGAAGCATCAGTACTTGGTGTATCCACCCTGAAGACCAAGCAAGAGGGTGACCACTTTGAAGTCACCACAGATTGACCATAGATGTTACTCATAGTTTATACATTCCAAAAGCTGTTTCATATTGTCATAAGTCTCTTTCATAAAAGCTGCATGGCCAATAGGAATTGATGGCAGCTAGTTGCCATTATGCAGCAATGCGGCTTTAAGACTTGCTTTGGATGAATCAATGAAGAACCTCCAATCATCTGCATTGTAATTGATATTGAGAGCTGCCATTAAACCTTTTACGTTGTTGCATGCAGCAAGATCACCTTCTTTGAAAAAGAATGACACCAAGTTTTTCTGACGGTCCCGGAAAAAAGAAATGCGAACGTCACCAGCCAGAAGATTCCACTGCTGTAGTCTGGAACCCAAAAGCTCAGCTTTATTCTTCGGGAGATACAAATCCCTGACAAAGTCGTTCAATTCACCTTGCATTATGAGGTGTGCGTTATGAGGTGTGGCTCATTAGCAGTGGGTCACGTGAGGTTGACGGTTCATGACTACAAACTTCTTCCTCTTCCTCACGTGATTCTAATGCTAATGATTCTGACATTTTGGGAATCGGCAATCCTTCTCCATGAGGCACTGGGCGTATTGCAGATGGAATGTTTGGATATTGCATGGTCCACTTACTCTTTCTGGATATGCCTTTCTGAATTGGAGGAACCATGCAGAAGTAGCAATTGCTGACGTGATCCGTGGGCTCTCTCCAGATCATTAGAACTGCAAAAGGCATTGATTGCCTTTTCCCATTCATCCATTGCCTGAGATTTGTTGCACATGTATTGCAGCATATTTGTGGCGCCCAGCTCTTATCCTGATCTCCTATTCTGCAGCAAAAATATAAGTTGTAGGCTTTCTTAACCACCACAGTCATATTCCGTTTTTGTGATGTAAAAGTCACTTCACCACAAATATAGCAGAAATTATCTGCATTATTAACACAAGTACGATGCATCGCCGAATACGCTGTGATTGACCTGTCGGCATAAAATAATGCAAATTAATTAATTTTTAATTTTTCTGTGACTAATACACCTTAAGATTTATACTGCCAAGTGATGCAGATTTAAATACTGATTGCACCATCTGGTTTTGGTCAGATATTTATATTGGTTGCAAGTAGAGATTACACAATCTCACGCAAATGTTGCATAATACACAGTTAATGGCCCCTAATGACTAACTAATAGCATATATCTTAGCAACTAGACCTAATCAGCCATTTTCATTATGATTTCTGTGTTCAGCAGCCTTAAATTAGTTTACAACAGCTGCTTTCGTGTCCGACGCATTTTGGCTGTTCAACAGTGTATATGCATAAGCATTGCTACTTTTAAGATTAACAATTCATGTACATACTGGCATTATTTATTAGCATATACATGTTTTTAGATTTGGTATACTGATTCTCATCTATGGGGGGTATTGTGTGTATATATTTTGTAAATGTGAAATTTATATGTAATTTTTGCTATGCATTAAATGGATATTTAATCTTTTGATTACCTGATTTAAAGATTTTGGCTCTCTTTTGTATTGCTTTGCCTTCCTGATTTGCATGCCCCCCCCCCCCTTATTGCTTTTAGCCCAATTGCTCTGAGATGTGCAGCCAGTTATGCCCATTCCTGGTTCTCCCTCTCTATTCTGAACTGCCCAGTTACTACTGTCTTGTAGGTGGGGTTGGAGCACATCTCTTACTATCTGCAGTGGTTCTGTAGCCCACTGCTGCTCTATTAATGCATTTGTAGCTTACAATTACAGGGGTGTATTGGCCGCACGTTCGCAACTACCATGGGGCAGCGGTACATCCCTACTGAAGCCACTAAGCCCTGCTGTGGAAAAAACATGCACTAACCACACTTTTGCTCCACAGTACTCACAGCACTTTAGTAAACATGCCCCAAAGATTAAAGTGGGCCTGAAGGTTAACTGTGATGTGTGGTTCAAACACAGTGAGTTTTTGATGGTCCTACAAATACATAAATTTAAAGTGTTATGGATTATGTGACCTGGAAATGGGAATAACAAGTGAGGTAATCAAATCTGCAGCTGACACAAAATTATTCAAAGTTGTTAAAATGCAAGAAGATTGTGAAAAATTGCGAGAGGAACTTGATAAATTGGAGGCCTGGACGTTCAAATAGCAAATGAAATTTAATGTGGACAAGTGCAAAGCTATGCACCTAGGAAAGAACAACCCAAACTATGGTTACATGATGCAAGGTTCCACATTAGGAACCACCACCCAGGAAAAAGATTTAGGCGTCATCATGGATAATACATTGAAACTCACCGCTCAGTGTGCAGCGGCGGCCAAGAAAACAAATAGAATGCTAAAATCATAAGGAAAGGAATGGAGCACAAAATCAAGGATATTATAATGCCTCTGTATCATTCCATGGTGCGATCGCACCTTGAATATTGCGTGCAATTCTGGTCGCCATATCTTAAAAAGGATATAGTGGAATTAGAAAAAGTACAGAGAAGACCCACCAAAATGGTAAAGGGGATGGAAATATATTCCTATGAGGAAAGGCTTAAAAGGTTGGGGCTTTTCAACTTGGAAAAGAGATGGCTGAGGGGAAATATGATAGAAGTATATAAATTAATGAATGGAGTGGAACAGGTAAATGTAGATCGGTTGTTTACGTCATCAAAAGACTAGGGGACATGCAATGAAGCTACAATGTAACCCATTTAAGACTAATAAGAAAAAATATTTTTTCACTCAACACGTAATCAAACTCTGGAATTCATTACCAGAGGATGAAGTAAAAGCTGTTTGTGTAGCTGGGTTTAACAAAGGTTTGAACAAGTTCCTGGAGGAAAAGCCCATAATCCATTATTAAAGAGAACCCGGGAAATCCACTGCTTGCCCCAGGAGAAGCATTGTGATATCAATGGGCAACATTAAAAAACACTCCCAGGAAAGCTCCAAAAAAAGCTTTCCTGGGAGTGTTTTTTAATGTTGCCCATTGATATCACTATTGGCCAGCTTGGTTATGTTTTTTCCCCATTTTTTCGAGGTCATTTTTGAGGTTTATTTGCACGTTTGTCTCCATACAAGGTGAATGAGCCCACAGTAAAATTGTGCAGAGCAGGGTTTCTGACTCGTTCGGCCAGGTTTCCTATCTCCAGGGACTGCACTGTCTCTGTGGCCACAGTGTGGTGCAGCAGACACAGCCAGTGCCTGTAGGACCAGAGGGTCATAGGTTCAAATCCCAGCTGGGGCTCCTGCCAACCCAGTCCCCATATTTTACCCACCACTAAACAGAGATAGTAAAGACACTCCTTTATTGCAGAGAACATACGCATGGTTACTATGCCTATATTTTACCCCACCGAGCACAGACACCATAAACAGGCGCATTACCTAGAGCAGAGTCTCCCAAATGCAGTCCTGGAGGTCCACACACCATTCAGGTTCCATGCTGCCTCTAATAAAGATGCCTGTGCTGCATATCTATGCACCATCCCCATGGTATGCAGATGTAGCTCATGCATATTCATGAGGGACAGCATGAAAACCCGAACAGTGTTTGGCACACCAGGACTGGAGTTGGGAACCTCTGCCGTAAAGCAGCAGCCAACAGGGGCAGACACACCCACACCCACACCCACAGGCCCCATTGGCCAATGCCTCCTGGAGAGGCAGGACATTGGGCCCTGCGTGCATCTCCCAATACTAGCACTTGCATACCTTAGCAATGCAACCCTACACCTGGGTATACGGTACACAGCTCTCAAATGTTTGCTATGAGTACTGGCAAATAGAAATTCCTACGTTAAGCACAGTTTGCTGATTGAGCTCCATCATAACAATCTTTCTGATGTCAGCGGTGTGTGCTACAGGTCAGGTCTCTGACAGTGTTTACCACCCTGGGGAGTGTCGCCCAACAGTATTGCGGACCATATCCATGCCTGGACTGTGCCCAGGACTGGTGTGGTGGGCAGGGCTGCTGAACTCCTCTACAGTAGCACAATGCTGGCATAGGTGTCGGAGTGTGTGTCTGTCTCTACAGTGTGTGGCAGCTGCAAACACCTTCCACTGCCCACACTGCCAGCACTGTTGCCAGTATTGGCCTGCCAATGTGCATAATGAGGAGCAAGGTACCATGGGTATAGCCCAGACAGGGTGGCCTGGCCAGGCTGCATCTGCACAGCGCATAGGGCACTGACTGCAGCATATTAGTGCCCGGCCACCACCTACACAGACAGGGTGACCGCTGTATGTCCTGCAGGGAGATCAATCTCACCCTGACTGTGCAGTGACCACAGCATGGCTAGGCATCCCCATAGTGCTATATGGTATTTCTCTCATGTGATAGATATGGGTTTCCTTTTGGGGCCCAGTCACTGATTTATCTGCTTGCTGTGTATGCTGACATCCTAGTTCTGGGTGCATGCATCTCCACTGGGCACATGCACTATGGACTAACTAGCAGACTGTTTGCAGCTGGTATGTGTCTTGATGGAGTGGCTTGCAGGGTGCAGCGGCTGATGGCTTGCAGCAGGAGAATATCAGATAGTGGTGGGGTGCAGCTTACCATATCCAGGCCTAATGTCTGTCTGCTATTGTGTTATGGATGTGTATAGAGCTGCATTGACTGCCCTGTGGGGTGTGTTCCTCAGTAGGACCGGGGTTGATGTTCCCCTCTACTGCCACCTTTGCAGGGAGGTAGAATGTGGATCTATTGATAGGAGACCCTGTTTGCCACCCTCAGCCCTGGGGGAGGGGGGTGGTGGTACATGGCCCACCTAGGGGTCCATGGGGGATGCACCTGACTGAAACAGACAGAGATATCCAAGGTGTTTCTGCAGAAACTACCTATCTCACACATTAACACTGCTTTGGACCTCCGCCATGGCCTCTTTCAGCCATGGATGGTGCTGTGGACCTGGTGCTGGGCGCCTCACTGCACCCTCAGGGTGAGCACAGTACCCGCACAATGTGACGGTGTGTAGCTACTCTGTGCCAGTACAACACACGGTCAGTACCCCCTACCAGGCCGAGGTGCTGTGGGGGTGCACATGGTCACTTCCCCCTACCAGGCCAAGGTGCTGTGGGGGTGCATTCCCCATGTTGTGTATCTGTGGACAGCTGATTTGCATGTGCAGTGCATCATGGGTGTGACTGGCACAATCCAACCCTGTGAAAATCCAGCACCTGCTCACAGGCTCTGATAAACCATAGGCCATCACACTTACATCTGTTAGCATAATTCATAGGTGCAAGACACCCTAAAGAGTCTGTAATATAAAGTTCCCACGCTTTAAAAAACACACGTACCCACGCACGATTTTACGCACGCACCAACGCACGTGGCTACGCCCGTACCAACGCACGTAGCCACGCACGCACCAACGCATGTGGCTACGCACACTGTGAGGGTGTGTTTCTGACAACACTACTGAACGTAAAGAAAAACATGCCTCCTCATTCCCTATGTAATGTACAGGGTGATGCCTGGGCCAGCCTTCTGCGTTAGGCACACTGGGGACTCAAACCCATGCTGCCTGTAACAGCGGTCAGTGAGGTAACCATTGTGCTACAGCTCTGTTTCAGTGATTTGTGTCTGTACACCTTCTTAAGATGAACGCGCGTTAACGTGCCACGGTGCCCTGTAACGCTCGTTAGTTTTTGGAACGCGCGTTAGTGGTAACGATGTACCGCCCATGTCCTTATTTGGGGTTTCTGTCTCTACCGCAGCTCCTAACGCGAATTGCACTAACGCACTTTAGTAAACATACCCCTTAGTCTTCCTCCTTTCCTGTTTTCTTAACACTCACATCAGAACCACGCAGGAGCAGGGCAAATGCAGCTAGCACCCGGCCAGAGGCTGGGGTTAGCTGCACCAGTGCTTGAGGCGTGGTTGTGTAGCTATGGATAACTAACGTGTCTGCCCCAGCCACGTACCCTGGCTTCGCCCTCTCTCCACCTTAACCCTGCCTATTCACAGGCTACACTTCTAGGACAGGATTTTTAGCATGCTCACATTTGGGCACACGCTCCTTGCTACCATACAACCCAAACGTGCATAAAATCCATACTAAACCCTGCACTACTGGCTAGTGCACTTCAGTAAATGTGCTCCTAAGTTTTAAAAATATTTGATGTGAACCTATTCAACTGGCAAATTTAAACCAGTGTTTGAGCAGACTCTCCTTATTCAAGGGGACCACAGGAAGCAAATTCAACGTAGAGGCTCACGAGTTACCAGAACTACAGCAAATCTGCACCAAGTTGAGTTTTCCGTAGATTTGCTGGCATTTGAATCCCTATGCACTGCTTGAGAATCATTACCTTATAAAATGGGACCTAGTGTTTATGACAAAACACTCATACTTTGCCTTTTACCTGATTCAGTAAAATGTTCATGGGGTGTTGTGATGTTTGCATTGCGTAAGGAAAAACTTTCATAAAACGAGGTTATTCGAGTTCATGTCTGATTATTCAAAGATAGCCAAAGGGTCTAGATATTTGTTTTCTATTCTTAAACAAATGCAGCAACATTGACTTCAGTGAGTTCCTGATACATGTTAATCTGGTTTAGTGAGTATGTCTGCATTGTGCTACTGATCTGTAAAAGATAATATCACACAATTTTCTCTCATCTCTGTTGGGGTAATAAGGAAAGCACCAATTTTAAAAGTAGTATGATCTTCTCATACTAATAAGTACATTATAAAATGAGTTGGGAATAAAAGAAAGCATCAAGGGGGTCACTTTGGAAGCCGTATTCATGCTTTTGATGTCCGAAAATGGACATAGAGACTTCTCCAGAGCCATTTGAGAAGCCAGCTCAGAAGACATCCCTAGCATGAGGATGTTCAAGTCAGAACCGGGTGTGAGGCATGGCCAGGGCATACCCAAGAAAATGGACATCCCCGCCTGATCGCAGAAACATCATGGATGTCCAGTGTCACGCCTACGTTTAGACCTGCTCCAGGCATGAACAGCTATCTGAAAAGTACTGGTTTTGCCTGAAAAACATCCAGAGGGTACAGAAAAGAAAACACTCCATCATCCCCAGTACTCAGCATAATGTCAATGATAGCAGCAATGGGATTTGAAACCTGCTTGCCCTCTTCCTAGCCCACTACTCTAACCCTATCCTAGTCTAGATGTTGGAAATATAGTTCTGGGGATGTCTATGTAGATGCCCCTGCAGATGTCCATATAGGGCACATCCACATTTATGAAATCGTGTCTGCACTTAGACTTTCCTGCTTTTTTCAGATGTGCTGGCTTAGACATCCCAGATTGCCCTTGGATGTCCCTTCTAAAATGCTCCTCTAAATATTCCAAAAGGATTAAGGCATAGAGCAGCATTTTAGAAGGGACATCCATTTCACAAACTCCAAAATACCAGGGGAGTAGCAGCAGTGAAGCGAGTCTCATGTAAGTGCCTTCTGAAATAGTTCTGTCTCCTTCTGACTTTGGCCACCACCTTACACATTGTTTTTTCACCTTGAGATTCTCAGATATTATCACCTTATCCCCCTATTGCATATTGCTCCTTTGGATTTCTGCATGCCACGTGTATCACTCTGCATTCCTTAGGTCTAATACTTGGCAGTTAAGATTTAATGCATTCTTCTAATTTTCATAGATCGCTTCTCATCTTGTCTACTTCCTCTTAAGTCTCTACCTCTGAGGTGTCCACTTTGTTGCAAATCTTCATGTCATCCGCAAAAAGACAACATGTAAATAATTAACTGTCTAAATAATCAAAGGTTCTTGTTATGAGCTATATATGTTTGCTTTTGTTCATAATGTTCCTTGTACATAGTTGCAATGTTGCATAATGTTCCATGTATTTGTTCACCAATGTTCTATGTAAACCGCCACTGATCTTGGGAAGGGGCGGTATATAAAAGTTTTCAAATAAATAAATAAATAAATAAATAAAATAAATTTTTCCTTTTAACCTTTCAGCAATATCACTTACAAAGACATTGAAGAATATTTTTTTATTTATTTATTTATTTATTTAACTATTTCTTTTATACCGCCCCTTCCAGAGATCAAGGGCGGTTTACATATAACAGGTTAACAGTCTTGTACACAGTTTGTATACATTTTACATAGAACAATAGAAATCAACTATTTACATTGAACATTGTACACAGTTTACATAGAACAATAGAAATCAACTATTTACATTGAACAGTAAATATAAACTTTGTAAGTATTAAAGAAAAACAATAAGCAGAGACATCTTTTAAGTATTAAAGCAAGAACTTTGTAGGTATTAAAGCAAACACATCAAACTTTTTACAAATGTATATTTACAGTGTGTGGTGTGTGTGTTGTGTGGGGCAGATATTGGTGTAGGTGTTGGAATTTAGTTCCTTTTTTTTGTCGTTTTTGGGGCGTGTGAGTGGGGGGGGGCAGGCTTGTGTTTACATTGTATGGGTTAAGGGAGTTTGTGCATGTGTGACCAGGTTTGTTGTGGAGCTAGCTTTGGGGTAGTAGGGGACTTCGAAGTGTTCAGTGAACAGGTAGGTCTTTAATTCTTTTCTGAATTGGAAGAGGTCTCTTATGGTGCGAAGTTCAATAGGGAGGTCGTTCCAGAGTGTAGGAGCAGTGAATGAGAATGCTCTGGAGCTAGTGGTGTTGTTAGTTTTGCGGATGGTTTTGGTATGATGAGCGAGTGGGCTGCGTTTTGTCTGAGGGTCCTTGTCGAAGTTGGAGATTGCAGTAATGTGGATAAGTGTGAGGGGGTTATGTCGTTTATGAGTTTATAGGTTGTTAGGATGATTTTATATTTAATTCGACTGTTTATAGGGAGCCAGTGGAGGTCTAGCAGTATAGGGGTTACGTGGTCTGTTAGGCGAGCTTTAGCAATCACTTTTGCACAGATGTTTTGTGCTCTTTGAAGAAGGTATGTGCTTTTTTGCGGGAGGCCTATTAGAAGACTATTGCAATAGTCAAAGTGAGGGGTGATCAGTGTACCTACTACGGATCTAAAGTCTGGTGTTTCTAGGAGTGGCCTTAGGTGTTGAATTGTTTTGAGTTTATAGAAAATGGTTTTTACTGTTTGTTTTATGTGTGGTAACATGGTGAGAGTGTGGTCTATTATTACTCCTAAGTATTTTACCTGTTTTCTGACAGGTATGGAGGTTTTGTTGATAGTGATTATAGATGATCTTGTCACAAACATTGCCTCAGTTTTTTTGAAGTTTATGCTGAGGTGGTTAGTTTCCATCCAGGAGGTGGTTTCAGCCATGCATTTGGATAGCGAGTCATATGTAGGGTTTTTAATGGTTATGGGGGTAGCTAGCATGATGTCATCGGCATATATAAAGTGGTTAATCTTGTGTTTTTTAAATATGTTTGTTATCGGTTGCAGGTACAGGTTAAATAGGAGGGCTGATAGGGCTGATCCTTGGGGTATTCCCTGTCCTTGGGGGAATGTTTCTGATGCTTGTTGGTCAATTTGGACGCGTATTAATCGGTGTGAAATGTAGGATTTGAACCAGTTAAGGACAGTCCCGCCTATTCCTAGATTTTCTAATCTGTTGATCAGTGTCAGATGATTAATGTTATCGAATGCGGCTGAGATATCTATAAATAGGAGTAAGTAGCCTTGTTGTTTGTCATCTGTGCCCTTGATGAGGAAGTCCATAAGGGTGATTAGGAGGGTTTCTACTTCATGGGA